>CM053035.1:66369969-66969969 GCA_028564925.1 Lithobates sylvaticus | reverse complement strand
GTGTTGGATCAGCTTCTGCCCTCCCCTACAGCTGCCTCTTATATCTGCTGTACCTTACACTGAACGAACTGGATTTGTAAGTGTTGCTTTTTCAGCTATTAAAAAAACTTTATTACACTATCCATACCTTTCTGTGGCCTTTCATGGAGGAGACACCTTTGCAGATGATTTGGATGTGAACAGGTTTTACTAAGGAGTTATACATACACATATATATTGTAAGATTGGGGTTATCAGACTTAAACGGTAGGTGCGTTTTCCAGTACCAGTGCGCCAGTACAAAAAAAATGTATTTTTAAAGGGCCTGGTAGCCCACTTTTATTTAAAAGCACGGAAAGCCCCATACACACGGTCGGACTTTTTCATGGATTCTGTCCGATCGGACAAGGTTGTTGAAAAATCAGACCGTGTGTATGCACCATCGGACAGTGTTCGTCGGTTTGTCCGACGGACAAAGTCTTATCTCCTGCTGGAAAGATTTGCCGTCAACCCGGTCCGATCACACCAAACCCGATCGTGTGTACGGTTGTCCGACCGGACAAAGTGCTACGCATGCTCACATCACATTACAAGACCAAAGCTATTGGCTACTAGCCTCTACGTAGTCCCGTCGTAGGCAACAAACGTCACCACGTTCAAAATGATCGGATTTTCCGACAACTTTGTCCGACCGTGTGTACGCAAAACCAACATCAGACAAAGTATGACGGACATGGTCCGACGGACCTGGTCCGCGGATTGTCCGACCGTGTGTATGGGGCTGAAGAGTTAACAAAGACATCAGTACCCACACAAGGGGGGTTCCACCATTACTGTATCTTGCACACTCAATACTTTAGCCTCCTGGCTTACATTATTCCCATACGGCTGATTCAGGCCTTTAGCCTAGGCCTTAGATCTGCTCCTCAGACCCAAAAGAGTTTCCTAGAGTTAAGCTCTCTCCTAGCTCACTCCTGATCAGCACCTTGCTGCTCTGTCACCAAGTACGTCTGCCTCCTGCAGACATGCAGTCTCTGACTCCTCTCAGAGGAATGGGAGTCCACCTGACTCCCATGCACAGACTTCCTGTCTGTTTGGTGGAACCCTGAGCCCTATCCAGGTCAAAACTAAATAGCCCAGCACACAGCTGTGCAATCAGCGTGCCTTTCTCTCCAAAATCTGGCGTAAACCAACAATCCTCCAGGTAGCACATGGTCCTACTGCCACATATCCTCCCCCCTTGTTTCGAACCGGACGGAGGAACACATAAACCCGTCACCATGGATGGGACACCTCTGTGCCAACCATTAGCTGCGTAGGCCCATTTCTTTTTCCGGGTATGTTACCACCAGCACTTCACTTTGGCACCTCTGTGCCAACTATCAGCATCAGGAGTCCTAATCTGCCCAACCTTTCTTCTAAAGGGGCACTCCACCCACATCTTCTTCTGGGTGTGCTTCCACCAGCACTTCTTCCTAAACCGTGGGCTCCCACTAACCTCCCTATCCCTTCTACCTTCTGGCCACGGGATCCTCCCTTTCTTCTTTACTCCCATAGAACTACTCTCCCGGGACTGTTGGGGACCCACTTCCATGAAACCTGTCAGGGACTGACCCCTCTCACTACCTGACGCAACACTAACCAACAGCATCCGTTTCTCAGGTTCACTAACCCCTGTGTGGTTACCCTTGGCAACCAAATCATCTGAGATCAACACCACATGCTTCTGTTTAATCTCAATAGCAATGTTCCACAAGGGGTTATTAAACTCATTATTATCATCAGGACCTCTTGTCACCCTGTTTGCTAGGACAGTGTCTAGGGAGGGACCATCTACAGGCAAGCAGTTACTCCCTATGGGACATTACCGCAGTTTCACATTGCCCCCTGTTGTCCAACACTCCAATAGCGACTGTCCTACCAACGCACATTTTTCGCAACATTTTTTAACACCAATCTCTTTAACCATTTTTGTGTCCATTGGTACCTCAACCAATACCTCTGAGCTGTCCGAAAGTGCTCTACAGTGCTTCTCATACACTTTTCCATTACAGTTACCAACACTGTTATATCCTGTCAGAGTGTCTCCGGGTACCTCAAACTGCACCTCCCTGCGAATGATGGACTGAATTTCCACTACTGCCACGTCTGTTCCGGACCCTTCCTTTACATGAGGACTAGCGGGTGAGACAGTACATGCGCCATGTACCAACCACTGCTCAGCCACACCTCGGACAGCACCAGCAGGAATGCGCCCCATCACACCAGCATACGGAGAGACTTCCAATATGTCTATTATTTCCGATTCCTCTAGCAGTTCCCCTAAACGTATTCCACACATAAATGTTGCTGGAAACACTCTCGCAGAGAACTGTGAGACCTCTTTCCACAAAAGTAACCAACATTGCAGTAACCAATTTTTATCAACATTGCTTAACATCGCCTGTACCACGTGTCTCCACTGATTGGTACTACGCAGTACCAGGTCGCCCATCTGTGGTGGATACATGCAGGTGTACAGCGGAAAGATTGTCGCCAATTCCAACAACATATCAGTTATTTCTAGACATGCCACATTTAAATGCAGATCTCTAGGGATTTTTCCTTTACCAACAATGTGGAGGGGCTCATTTACTAAGGCTTGGGAGGCTGAGACACTCAAAGAGACCTCCACCTCAGAGGCAACTGACAAAAGTTGCGGCTCCCCGTGAGCACTGCAAAACGCATGTGTCACACTCATCCTCTCATTTTCAGCAACACTGAGCCCTTCCAAGTCCCTATCCATTATCCCACCATCCTGACACTCAACATTACTCATCTCTTTTGCTGTGGACAAAACTTCTGCTAGGTATGCGCCCTTTTCAGATCCTTCTTCTTGGAGGGGGTTAAGTTCTTCAACAGCCAATGCACCAGTGTCTACTGGCTTTGCAGCCTCTCCATTTGTTACAGCAGCAATAGTGTCCACCTTACTATTACCTTCAGAAATGTCTTTCCACCACGCTAACACCTTTATGGCGAGACTATCCCAGTTTATCCTGTCTGTGCTCCAGTCACCAGCACTCCGCAGTACTGCTCCATCTGCCCATGGAGACACAGGTGGACAGAGTGGTATAGCAGCAGGCATCCTGCACCAGTCCCTGTCAACCACATCAGATTGTGATAATTCATGCTCCATCATTTCAGCTGTTTTCCCATTGTGTTCCACCTGTGCAGTATCAGAGCTGTTCTTGGCCCCCCGCCGGCTCCAACATAGGGAGTCCTAGTGAGATTTCCAGGGACAACTGCGGAACTGCCTGTGGTTGCCATAGGAAAACCTTCATCATCAACCTTTTCAGAAATACTTTCCTCATTATCATTCCTGATTCTCATAGGCTGTCCCAGCTCATTACCAGCTTGAGCCTGTGGGATATTTATTACATCACTTTTTGCTTTATAAGACACTCTCTCACCCATCGGGGTGGCTACACAGTCATCCTGGGAGACCTCAAGCTCAGACACCATGAGTTCCTGGAAGGTCTCCAGGGACAACCTTGTTGCACCTGTCATGGTTACTAGGGGTAATGGCACACATCTGTCAGTGGTCACCCCTGACATATATACTTCAGCACTCTGCTGAATCAGTCCTGTCCTTCACACAGAACCGTTTTCCCCTTTTAAACACCAACATAGAGATAAATGTATCACCTTTTTTAAGAATTGTTAGTACACACCACATCATTAGGTTTAGCTTTAACCCTTGCCTCTCTGCTACAAAGAGCATTGCATTGAGACAAGCCCTTAACAGTCCTGAGCTTGCTGCAGGTTCAGCTTTAAACTGTGCTTTGCTACTACACAAGGTATTCCCTTGCAGCACGTCTCTGAAAGCAATTTTTTTCACTAGACTTATTCCCACTTCACAGGGAATAGTCCCATAACCCAAGTCTCTCTCACATTTGTAACTGCAACAGTCTTACCATTACATTTGGCAGGTGTTGAAAGCTTCAATTGAGGCTTCAATTGAGTTGGAAAATTCAATTGATTTTCCAACTTCCCCTGCAGGCCAAACAGATTTCCTGTTGCCAGGGGTAACAGCAGACCCACACACATGGTCATACCCTTTACAGGAAGATGGATACTGTGCCTTATTCTCTAGGCTGACCACTTTACACAAGCAGCCATAACTTGAAACCACTGGTTTCTTGTGCTGTCCATCACCCCCTGCAGGCTGAACAAAATTTCCTTCACAATTGACAGGGGTGACAACAGACACTTTTGCACAAACCTCTTCACTCAGAATTTGAGCCACATCTCTGCTGTAGCTCCTCCTTTCTGCAAACAGCCTTTCTCCGGTTGCTATAGGAGACCCCATTCTCTCCGCTGATCTTTTCCAGCACTCTCTAGATTGGATTGCTCCTAGGAAATTGTCGTAGTCATCTCGGTTATGATACATCCCGCGGTACACCTCTTGGTACTCCTCCGTCAGAAAAGGTTGCACCAATTCAACCCAGTGACATTTGGGCCATCCTCTGGAGGAAGCAATCATCGCAGAAAAATCATCCAAAAATTCTTCAACATGTTCAGAAGGCAGCATAGGTCTTATGAAGTCAGCTGTACGGATTTCTGCTTTGTTGCAATCGGCAACCGCACCCATCTGCTCACTCCTTGCACTAAGTGACAGCTTGCTTTCCTTTTTCCTTTGCTCCAGAGCGGCCAAGTGCATCTAGCACCAGTCTGGTGCTTGTTCTGTCAGTAACAACCCCTCCAGCCACAAGGTTCTATCTCTCATCTCAGCAAACATTGCTTCCTTTTTGCGTTTTCACCGCCCCATCTCTGCAATCAGGCACACAATGCTTTTTAACACAGTTCCTTTTAACACAGGAAAATTTTGCACACTTTCACATACAGACTCCACTGGTTCACATTAGCTGCTCCACACAGCATTGCTGTAAAACACAGTTTCTTACTACTCACTGTTTTTGGTATACAAGGATCTGGAACTCTTCCAAATCTGCCCGCATTCTCCACCATGTGTAAGATTGGGGTTATCAGACTCAAACGGTAGGTGCGTTTTCCAGTGAGTACGCCAGTACAAAAAAAATGTCTTTTCAAAGGGTCTGGTAGCCCACTTTTATTTAAAAGCACGGAAAAGTTGACAAAGACATCAGTACCCTCACAAGGGGGGTTCCAACATTACTGTATCTTGCACACTCAATACTTTAGCCTCCTGGCTTACATTCTTCCCATACGGCTGATTTGGGCCTTCAGCTTAGGCCTTAGATCTGCTCCTCAGACCCAAAAGAGTTTCCTAGAGTTAAGCTCTCTCCTAGCTCACTTCTGATCAGTGCCTTGCTGCTCTGTCACCAAGTACGTCTGCCTCCTGCAGACATGCAGCCTCTGACTCCTCTCAGAGGAATGGAAGTCCACCTGACTCAAAACTAAATAGCCCAGCACACAGCTGTGCAATCAGCATGCCTTTCTCTCCAAAATCTGGCGTAAACCAGCAATCCTCCAGGTAGCACAGGGTCCTACCGCCACAATATATATATATATATATATATATATATATATATATATATATACCATTTTGCTTGGATTGAGATCCAGTTGATCCATAAACAGCTGGCTTATGCTGTAAGACCCACGAACGGGACATCAGATGAAAGAAGTATTTTCTGTTTACTACAAGCCTGGTGGGCACTTGGTGGCCGACGCAATCAGATGAGCGCTTTGATATATCACTTCGGGTGAAGCACTTTATTTGAAGCAATTTTCACTTTAGTACTATACTGATGTGATTGGAGTACATATAGAAGATTCATTCATTCATGTTTTACAGCAATGTTTTATACATAAATATGGACTTTTATTCACGTTAATCCATTGTGCATTCACATAATAAGTATTTAGTTTATTTGATACTGCACAACTGTTGCCCCTTTATTGTTTCGCATTTTGTTTATTAGTTATCACTAATTTTAGGTTCAGCATCAGTTCATGATAGCATATGATATTGGATTTGGCACCACACTCCATTTTTTATTTTCCTATACTGTAATTATTTAACCACTTCAATATAGGGCACTTTCACCCCCTTCCTGCCCAGGCCAATTTTCAGCTTTCAGTGCTGTCGGGTGGCACTGATGAAGAGCCACTGACAGGTATTACTGATGGGCACTGATTGGCATCCATAATGAGCACTGATTGGCACCCCTGGTGGCCATGGGTTGGCATCCCTGGAGGGCACGGGTTGGCATCCCTGGTGGGCTCCCTTGATTAGTCTGCACTGATAATCAATGCGCTGATTATCAGCGCAGACCCCCCCTGTCAGGAGAGCTGCCAATCTGCTCTCCTCTACTCGCGCCTTGTCAGCGTGAATAGAGAAAAAGCTTATAAACAGCACTTCCTGGTTACCATGTGACCAGCTGTGATTGGACACAGCTTATCACATGGTAAAGAGCTTACTTCATAGGCTATTTACCAAGATCAAAGATGCAGTGTGTCAGAGCGGCACAGTGGTGTAGTGGTTAGCACTCTCACCTAGCAGTAAGAAGGGTCGCTGGTTCGAATCCCAACCACGACACTTCCTGCCTGGAGTTTGCATGTTCTCCCTGTGCCTGCGTGGGTTTCCTCCGAGTACTCCGGTTTCCTCCCACAATCCAAAGACATGCAGGTAGGTTAATTGGCTTCTGTCCATAAAATTGGCCCTAGTATATGAATGGGGACCTTGGATTGTGGGCTCCTTGAGGGTAGGGACTGATGTGAGTGTGCAATGTACAGGGATGGGGACAATTGTAGACACTCGCTCAGGTTGAACTGGATGGACTGATGTCTTTATTCAACCTTACAAACTATGAAACTAAGAGCGACACACTGCACCACTGATCACCTTGCATGCCCTTGCGGGTGCACATGAGTAGCTTATCCTGCTGGATGTCATATGACACCCAGTCAGGATAATACAACCACCCTGCTGACGTTATTTTGCATAATCCGGGCGAGAAGTGGTTAAATAAAAAAAAAAAACATCTAAGTGCCTTTTTCCTAATTAATATACAGCTGGCACATGACCTTGCTCTTTCCCCGCCTGTTTGCAGGGAAACATTAGTAGGAGGAGCGTCTATTCCTCTGCTACTGGTCATATGTTCGAAATAAAATAAAAAAACAGCCTTTGGAATACAGAGTAAAAAAATAAATAATTTATATCAATAAACGGTTTTAAATTGGCATACATTTTTTTATTTGAAATTAAATCTTTATTATTTTGAAGAAATAACATGGTGTGGATAGATTTCTGCCAGTCACAGGCTGTATCACTCCCCTCCAGCCTGTGTCTTAGAATAAGAGGGAGATGAAGCCACCATTAATGTACATGTAATAACCCACCCTCATTGTAAATGCTTTTTTTTAAAACTTACCTTGCTGTCCCCACGAGCACACTCCTATCTTCAGTGTAGGCATCTGAAGCCCACTGGTATCTCCTTCGAGGATACGGCGCTGCTGACTATCTTCACATGCGCATATCATATGCGGCAATCGGCAGATGCCCATTGACTTCTGGGATTGATGACACGCATATCCCTGAAAACAATAATCAGCCGGACATGATGTATCTCGCCGCAGCGGGGTACTGCGTAAGTGGAGGATTCAAAAATGACCAAGTAGATTATTCGGAAGTGGTCACGAAAGCGCGCTGGGGGGGTCCTTTGGGGACTCCACTTTAAGTTCCTGTCCTTTTTTTTGGAGCTCTGTTCCTAGACAGCTGTTACCAGAACAGATGTCCAGCATTTCCTGTTCTGATGACAACTTAAATTTGTCCCAATCGCAATGGCACTCCTGGGCAAATAGTGAGAGTGAATCTATCAAGTGGGTACACAGACAGCAATAAACAATACATCAAACCACACTGCACAGACTTCCAGACAACCCCTGTGAGAGGGTGGGTTCTTGACTAAATGGTGGTGCCATATAAATCCAATAGAGAAAAACAGCCAGCTCTGAGACTCTGCTTGTCACCTTGATAAAGGGGGTGCTATGCCCCCAAAATGTTAACATGACATGCTGGCTGTTTTCTTTGATTATCAATAAAATCCCATTCATTATTTCAAATGTAGTAATAACCCTGCAGGGGCCACTGTTAATAGCTGGTTCTTCCCTAATAGTAAAGAGGCTACCCACCACCACCACCAGTCTATACACTCTAGCTCCAATAACTCACACATCTGTGATGCTGTTTGTTTGAAAGGCTAAATGTTTAGTGCTGATCAGTGCAGGGTGTACCAACATGGCCTCTGCCACCTTCTTACTGCTGGCATCCAGCTTCTGTCAAAATTTACCATGAAAACAGCATCACAGATGTCAATATACTATTTTTATTTATATCCGCTCACTTTATTGATAAAATTACTCTGAAATTCAAGATGTAGCTTGGTGTAGTAAGATGTCCACTGCCGCCTTCTCACTGCAGGTGTTCCGTCAGATTAGAAAACCTGGTAGAGGTGGAACGCATGCGCAGCTGACGGAACATCACTTCTTTTACCTAATCTGATGGGTCGCCAATTCTGGCAGAACACCGGCTCAAATAGACCTGCTCAGCAGGGGATCTGTCCACTGATCCCCATTGAGTAGGCAGAAGACAGGTCTGTGTCCACTTAGTTGTGCAGAGCAGACACAGACAGAGCCTGCTCTCCTCTATGGGCGGTCAGATGTAAACAGGCCACCTGTCCATTTACATCTAACTTTCACCCGGTCCGATCGAAGGATGGGGAATGGGTTTTAGCAGATCAGATCGGATGCAGGCAGGTGTAAATGGACACATGTCCATTTATATCCACCTTTCCATAGAGGAAGAATGGATGGTCCAATCGGTTCTTTTTTTTTTTTGTACATAGCTGGTTGCTAAGGAGGGGCCCGGGAAGCCGGCCACCGCGTCCCTAACAATCGATGAGTCAGTTGTCAGCGGGCTTCCCGCTCAATGTAATAAAAAAAAGAATTGCTGGATAAAAATTAAAAAAAATAAGAGAAAAAAATTAGAGAAAAAGCGGCGAGGGGTCCCCCCCCCCCCCCGGGTCCATACCAGACTCTTGGGTCTAGTATGGATTCGGAGGTGACCCCCATGCCAATTTAAAAAAAAAATGGCGTGGGGTCCCCCCAAAATCCATACCAGACTCTTATCCGAGCATGCAGCCTGGCAGGTCAGGATGAGCGAGCGCCCCCCCCCCCGAACCATATCAGGCCGCATGCCCTCAACATGGGGGGATGGGTGCTTTGGGGCAGGGGGGGCTCTGCCCCCATGTTGATGGGGACAAGGGCCTCTTCCCGA
The DNA here is from genome assembly GCA_028564925.1 of Lithobates sylvaticus. Lineage (NCBI taxonomy): Eukaryota > Metazoa > Chordata > Amphibia > Anura > Ranidae > Lithobates > Lithobates sylvaticus. Next base: position 66,960,692 of record CM053035.1, on the reverse strand, counting down.
CAGCCCTTGCCCGGTGGTTGTCGGGGTCTGTGGGTGGGGGGCTTATCGGAATCTGGAAGCCTCCTTTGACAAGGGGGCCCCCAGATCCAGGCCCCCCTATCTGAATGAGTATGGGGTACATTGTAACCCTACTCATTCACCTGGAAAAAAAGTAGTGTAGTGTTAAAAAATACCGTTTTTGACAAGTCTTTTATTAAAAATCTTCTTCTCCCCTTCTTCATCCGGTCTTCCTCCATCTTCTCCCGCATCTTCATCCTCCGGTCTTCTCCCCCTGCTTCTTCTACCACTCTTCTTCTTTGTCCGCTGTTCTTCCTCCTCTGCGCCGATGTCCTACATTTCTTAAATAACGAGATAATAATAGCGGTAAAAACGTGTGTCCAAAAACATGCCAAGCGGCGCAAAAAGCACTGCAGAAACGCTCAAAATCAACATGCATAGATGTGAATCGAGCCTTAGGAGATATTAATTTTACCTACAGATAAGCCTTACAGGCTTACCTGTAGGTAAAAATTACAAAGTGGACTTTACTACCTAAAGGCCTGGTTCACACCTATGCATTTTTTAGTGCATTTTCATTTTTGCAGAAACGAACTACAGTCCATTTAACATGGTTTCTTATGGCTGTAGTTCACATACAGTGGTGTGAAAAAGTGTTTGCCCCCTTCCTCATTTCCTGTTCCTTTGCATGTTTGTCACACTTAAGTGTTTCGGAACATCAAACCAATTTAAACAATAGTCAAGGACAACACAAGTAAACACAAAATGCAATTTGTAAATGAAGGTGTTTATTATTAAAGGTGAAAAAAAAATCCAAACCATCATGGCCCTGTGTGAAAAAGTGATTGCCCCCTAAACCTAATAACTGGTTGGGCCACCCTTAGCAGCAACAACTGCAACCAAGCGTTTGCGATAACGTGCAATGAGGCTTTTACAGCGTCCTGGAGGAATTTTGGCCCACTCATCTTTGCAGAATTGTCCTAATTCAGTTACATTAGAGGGTTTTCGAGCATGAACGGCCTTTTTAAGGTCATACCACAACATCTCAATAGGATTCAGGTCAGGACTTTGGCTAGGCCACTCCAAAGTCTTCATTTTGTTTTTCTTCAGCCATTCGGTGGTGGACTTGCTGGTGTGTTTAGGATCATTGTCCTGCTGCAGAACCCAAGTTCGTTTCAGCTTGAGTACACGAACAGATGGTCGGACATTCTCCTTCAGGATCTCTTGGTAGACAGCAGAATTCATAGTTCCTTTTATCACGGCAAGTCTTCCAGGTCCTGAAGCAGCAAAACAGCCCCAGACCATCACACTACCACCACCATATTTTACTGTTGGTATAATGTTCTTTTTCTGAAATGCAGTGTTCCTTCTACGCCAGATATACTTGGACACACACCTTCCAAAGAGTTCCACTTTTGTCTCATCGGTCCACAGAGTGTTGTCCCAAAAGTCTTGGGGATCATCAAGATGTGTTGTGGAGAAATTGAGATGAGCTTTGATGTTCTTTTTGCTCAGCAGTGGTTTTCTCCTTGGAACTCTGCCATGCAGGCCATTTTTGCCCAGTCTTTTCCTGATGGTGGAGGCATGAACGCTGACCTTAACTGAGGCAAGTGAGGCCTGCAGTTCCTTGGACGTTGTTGTGGGGTCTTTTGTGACCTCTTGGATGAGTCGTCGCTGCGCTCTTGGGGTAATTTTGGGCGGCCGGCCACTCCTGGGAAGGTTCACCACTGTTCCATGTCTTCGCCATTTGTGGATAATGGCTCTCACTGTGGTTTGCTGGATTCCCAAAGCTTTGGAAATGGCTTTATAACCCTTTCCAGACTGATAGATCTCAATTACTTTCTTTCTCAATTGTTCCTGAATTTCTTTGGGTCTCGGCATGATGTGTAGCTTTTAAGGATCTTCGGGTGGACCTTACTGTGTCAAGCAGCTCCTATTTAAGTGATGCCTTGATTGTGAACAGGTGTGGCAATAATCAGGCCTGGGTGTGGCTAGAGAAATTGAACTCAGGTGTGGACAACCACAGTTATAGTATGTTTTAACAAGGGGGGCAATCACTTTTTCACACAGGGCCATGATGGTTTGGATTTTTTTTCACCTTTAATAATAAACACCTTCATTTACAAATTGCATTTTGTGTTTACTTGTGTTGTCCTTGACTATTGTTTAAATTGGTTTGATGTTCCGAAACACTTAAGTGTGACAAACATTCAAAGGAACAGGAAATGAGGAAGGGGGCAAACACTTTTTCACACCACTGTATGTGCATTTTATGGAAAGGGCCAGGGTCTTTTTTCTAGTTTTTGGTTCCAAAGACTTCAACTGATCAAAGTCATGTATTAAAAAATGCAAAATGCACCTGCAATATGCAAACTGCAACCTGAAACCTGCATAGGCATGAACCAGGCTTAAAGGTAAACCTTGCACATTGCAATGTGCAACACAGTATCATATTACATCTCAATCAGAACACTTTTGGGGCTTTAAGGCTTGAGTCACACTATTGCGTTTTTTGATGCATTTTGCAGAAATGCAGGGAAATTTTTAACATGGGTTCCTATAGAACATGTTCACATCAATGCATTTTTGTGGGCGTTTTTGGAAAAGGGTCGGGGACTTTTTTTCCAGCAAAATGCAGCAATTTGCATGTAATAGAATTCAATGGGGATGCAAGAAAAATGCAAGTCCTTAATTTTTGATGCGTTTTTCATTTTGCGTTTTTGAAAGCAGCATGTGCTCAAACACCTGCCCTTTAAAAAGAAACTACCCAGGATGCCTTGAGAACCAGGAAATCCCAGGTTGGACTACAGCAAACATGGTTAGGACTGAGCATCTGATCAGCCTAGTGAGGCCAAGAGCATATCTGTACACTCCTGCTGATCCCCAACACAAGGATCGTAGAAAACGGGACCAGGGGTGGCTTGAAATTGCCAAGGAGCTGTATCCAAAATGGGATAGTTTCTCCAAGAAACAAGCAGACATGAAATGTAAGTAATATTGAAAAGGTTTACACACACTTTGAGGTTTCTGTGATGTTGAAAAATGAGACAAAGAAAATTATATGAAAATTGGGACAAATTCCATGAAAATTGGGACAAAATCCATGAAAATTGGGGTAAAATCCATCAAAATTGGGACAAATTCAATGAAATTTGGGACAAATTCAATGAAATTTGGGTAAAAATACATGAAAATTTGGCCAATTCAGCCAAATTTGTGTTGAATTCAGCCAAATTTGTGTTGAATTCTGCCCAATTTGTATACCCAATTCAGCAGAATTCAGCACAAATTCGGCAGAATTATACACAAATTTGGCAGAATTATACACAAATTCGGCAGAATTATACCCAAATTCGGCAGAATTATATCCAAATTCTGCTGAATTGGCCCAATTTGATTTAAATTTGTCACAATTTATGGATTTTTGCCCAATTTTCATGGCATTTTGCCCAATTTGTGTTGAATTCTGACGATTTTGGGTATAATTCTGCCGAATTGGGTATAATTCTGCCGAATTTGGGTATAATTCTGCTGAACTAGGTATAATTCTGCCAAATTTATGTTTAATTCAGCCAAATTTCCTAAAACTATTTTTTTCATAAAGACAAGAATAAAATCTAAATATAGTTATTCTCTTTCTATTTTATTCTATTTTTTTAATATTTTTATACTTTTTTGGTTTCTATGATCATGTTTTAAATTCGATTTCTTATTTTTTTGACTTTGAGCAAAGTTTTTTGTTTTTAATTTTTCTTTTTGCATTTGAATTGATTCAAATGTATGCTCAATTTCTTGTTGATTATTTAGTAATTGTTTAAATTCGTTACTATTGTAAAAAATTTATTCAGAGACCTCCAAATGTCCTATTTTCCCTAAATTCTTACAAATTTGCCAAACTGCAAATGTCTAGTCACTATCCAGTAATTGTAGCCCCCAAAGTGTAGGAGATAAAAATGTCCCTTTGTATCTAAAGTTGATAGACCTTAGCATAATGTGTGTTGAGCCTGTGGTCCTGCTGGTCCTAGCATGCCTCGATCTTTGTCAGAGATGCTTTTAACTGTCAGCCTTGCAATGCTTCATGGGACTTGTATTTCCCTAACAGCTGTATTGGTCTGTTTGAGACTAATGTCCCTTTAAAAACTTGCTTCCAAAAAATCCAAGACAGATTTGGGTAGTTGTTTTTAATAGTATCTTAATGTCAGATACAAATTTTTCCATGCAGGCAACAAAAGTAGAGCAGAGCTTTAAAAATTGAACAAACATAAACTTAACAAAAAACACATTCACAATGTTTTTAAGATCTTTCATATTTGGTATATCTAGGCTATTGCATCAAGCTGCCATGGTAGCTGACCTTCAGGAGACATGAAATATGAGCAGAAATGTTTACGGAAAGCAGCACCACTCCTGCAGCCCCGAGTGGATCTCATGTCAGCTCTTGGCATGGCCTGATTGGCAAGGGTGTCCTCAAATTGGAACCCATCATGCTCCATAAAATTATGCAGAGCACAAGTAGCTTTCACTGCCTGTATAGCGTGTTCCATTATTAGATAGATTGGTGTGTGCAACAAATGCCATTTGTTGGCCAGTATGCCAAAAGCACATTCCACAACTCTCCTGGCCCGAATGAGTCTATAATTGAACACACTTTTTTCAGGGGGCTCAAAGAGTGGCTTGAATAGGGTCTAAGAAGATGTTTCCCTAGTGCAAAAGCTTCATCAGCCACAAAGATGTACGGCATTGCAGGCCCACTAGTTCCAGGGAGTGGTCTATTTGTTGGTAGGGTTGAGCGAATCCGAACTGTAAAGTTTGGGTCCGTACCGGACTTTTGGGTGTTCGGGACCCGGACCCGAACCCGAACTATTGGCTGTAAGTTCGCGTTCGGGTCCGGTGTTCGGCGCTGTATTGGCGCCTTTTTAACAGCTGCAGGGCTGTTTCTGCTCAATCGACGATCGTTTCACTAGTGTGCCCTTAGAAGCCATAACAGCCATGCCTACTAATGGCATGGCTGTGATTGGGCAGTGCAGCATGTGACCCAGCCTCTATATATAGTCCAGACACACAGCACACAGCGTCATTCTGCTATAGACAGGTTCCTGTGCTGCTGAGAGGATTTTAGGAGTTAGTGTGATTCAGTCAGTCAGGCAGTCAGCATTCCTTAACTTTGCTTCTAATTAGTTAGATCAGTGAGCGATCTACATAGCTAGAGTAGAGTAGGGAGTTTCTTTATTAAGCAAAAGAAAAAGGTAGAGAGAATTATTGAAGAGATTCCTAAATCAATTGTACCCTGGCTGGGGTGCAGTGCACAGTCTTTTAACAGTGCCATGAGGCCAGTGCCAGACAAAATATAAAAGTTTTACCTGCAAGCTCAGTGCACCATTAGGACCAACACTGCATATACTAAGAGATACACCATAGTCTGTGTGTATTCTGATATTGCAAAAACATTGCAAAAAAAATAAATTTTGCTGTGTTTTTTTTCCCCAATATCATTTTCTGCGTGTTCATACATACACGCTGTAGACACTATCCGTGTATTCTGATATTGCAAAAACATTGCAAAAAAATTTAATTTTGCTGTGCTTTTTTTTTTCCCAATAGCATTTTCTGCGTGTTCATACATACACGCTGTAGACACTATCCGTGTATTCTGATATTGCAAAAACATTGCAAAAAAAATTTAATTTTGCTGTGTTTTTTTTTCCCCAATAGCATTTTCTGCGTTTTCATAAACGCTTTACATACTGTCCGTGTATTCTGATATTGGAAAAACATTGCAAAAAAATTTAATTTTGCAGTGTTTTTTTTTACCCAATAGCATTTTCTGCGTTTTCATAAACGCTTTACATACTGTCCGTGTATTCTGATATTGGAAAAACATTGCAAATATTTTAATTTTGCAGTGTTTTTTTTCTTCCCAATAGCATTTTCCGCGTTTTCATGAACGCTTTACATACTGTCCGTGTATTCTGATATTGGAAAAAAACATTGCAAAAAAATTTAATTTTGCGGTGTTTTTTTTCTTCCCAATAGCATTTTCTGCGTTTTCATAAATGCTTTACATACTGTCCGTGTATTCTGATATTGGAAAAACATTGCAAAAAAATTTAATTTTGCAGTGTTTTTTTTCTTCCCAATAGCATTTTCTGTGTTTTCATAAACGCTTTACATACTGTCCGTGTATTCTGATATTGGAAAAAACATTACAAAAAAATTTAATTTTGCAGTGTTTTTTTTCTTCCCAATAGCATTTTCTGTGTTTTCATAAACGCTTTACATACTGTCCGTGTATTCTGATATTGGAAAAACATTGCAAAAAAATTTAATTTTGCTGTGTTTTTTTTTCTTCCCAATAGCATTTTCTGCGTTTTCATAAACGCTTTACATACTGTCCATGTATTCTGATATTGGAAAAACATTACAAAAAAATTAAATTTTGCTGTGTTTTTTTTTCTTCCCAATAGCATTTTCTGCGTTTTCATAAACGCTTTACATACTGTCCATGTATTCTCATATTGGAAAAACATTACAAAAAAATTAAATTTTGCAGTGTTTTTTTTCTTCCCAATAGCATTTTCTGCGTTTTCATAAACGCTTTACATACTGTCCGTGTATTCTGATATTGGAAAAACATTGCAAAAAAATTAAATTTTGCTGTTTTTTTTCTTCCCAATAGCATTTTCTGCGTTTTCATAAACGCTTTACATACTGTCCGTGTATTCTGATATTGGAAAAACATTGCAAAAAAATTTAATTTTGCTGTGTTTTTTTTTCTTCCCAATAGCATTTTCTGCGTTTTCATAAACGCTTTACATACTGTCCGTGTATTCTGATATTGGAAAAACATTTAAAAAAAAATTAATTTTGCGGTGTTTTTTTCTTCCCAATAGCATTTTCTGCGTTTTCATAAACGCTTTACATACTGTCCGTGTATTCTGATATTGGAAAAACATTGCAAAAAAATTTAATTTTGCTGTGTTTTTTTTTCCCCAATAGCATTTTTTCTGCGTTTTCATAAACGCTTTACATACTGTCCGTGTATTCTGATATTGGAAAAACATTGCAAAAAATTAAATTTTGCAGTGTTTTTTTTCTTCCCAATAGCATTTTCTGCGTTTTCATAAACGCTTTACATACTGTCCGTGTATTCTGATATTGGAAAAACATTGCAAAAAAATGTAATTTTGCAGTGTTTTTTTTCTTCCCAATAGCATTTTCTGCGTGTTCATAAACGCTTTAGACACTGTACGTGTATTCTGCTATTGACAAAAACACCCATTTAGGGCGAGATCATAAATTTAGAAAATATGAGGAGATCATCAAAAAGGGGACGTGGCCCGGGTCGTGGTGCTGCCGGTGGCGCTCCTGTTGCAGGGAGAGGACGTGGTCGATCTGTGCCAGCTACACGCACTAGTGAAACACCTTCCTCAGGTGCGAGTAGGCGTCAGAGCCTGCAGCGGTATTTTGGCGCGCCTAATGAGGCTGTACGAATGTTGAGGCCAGGACAAGTACAGGCGATAGTAGATTGGGTTGCTGACAGTGCCTCCGGTTCCTTCACATTGTCTCCCACCCAGTCTCCTGATGAAAGTTCAGAGTTGGCACCTGCAGTCTTTCACCTCACCCCCTTGCAAATCAGCCAATCAGTCTGAGCCCCAAATCATGCAGCAGTCTCTTCTGCTTTTTGATGACTCTGTTAGCAGGGTTTCCCAGGGCCATCCACCTAGCCCTGCCCCAGAAGTGTAAGAGATTGTGTGCACCGATGCCCAACCACTTATGTTTCATGATGAGTACATGGGAGGACCATCGCAGCACGTCTCGGATGATGACGAAACACAGGTGCCAACTGCTGCTGCTTTCGCCATTGTGCAGACCGACAAGGTGAAGATTGGGTGGAAGATGATGTGGAGGATGATGAGGTCCTTGACCCCACATGGAATCAACGTCATGTAGGTGACCAGTGTAGTTCGGAGGAAGAGGCGGTGGTCGCACAGAGCCACCAGCACAGCAGAAGAGGGAGCAGGGTGCAAAAGCGGAGCGTCCGTCCCCTAGACAGTACGTCTGCTACTGCCCAACGCAACAAGGGACGAGCACACTAAAGCCAGGTCCAAGGAGTTCCCTAGCGTGGCAGTTCTTCAGACAATGTGCTGATGACAAGACACGAGTGTTTTGCACGCTGTGCAATCAGAGCTTGAAGCGAGGCATAAACGTTCTCAACCTGAGCACAACCTGCATGACCAGGCATCTAAGTGCAAAGCACGAGATGCAGTGGAGTAGACACCTCAAAAACCAAGAAAGGTCTCTGGCTCCTCCTGCTTCCTCTTCTGCTGCAGTCTCGGCCTCTTCATCCACCTCTGTAGTGACAGTGACACCTGCCAACCTGCAAACAGAGGATCTGCCAGCAACACTACCACCTGGGTCACCAACCATCTCCACAATGTCCCATGGAAGCGTTCAGCTCTCTATTTCCCAAACACTGGAGCGGAAGAGGAAGTACCCTCCTAGCCACCCGCGATCCCTGGCCCTGAATGCCAGCATTTCAAAATTCCTCGCCTTTGAAATGCTGTCATTCCGTCTGGTGGAGACGCAGAGTTTTCAAAGGCTGATGTCATTGGCTGTCCCACAGTACGTCGTGCCCAGCCGCCACTACTTTTCCAGACGAGCTATCCCTTCCCTGCACAACCAAGTGGGGGACAAAATCAGGTGTGCACTGCGCAACGCCATCTGTGGCAAGGTCCACCTAACTACGGATGCGTGGACCAGTAAGCACGGTCAGGGACGTTATATCTCCCTAACAGCACACTGGGTAAATGTAGTGGTGGCTGGGCCTGAGGCGGATAGCACTTTGGCGCATGACCTTCACCACGAGGATTGCAGGGCACTTCAGTTTCCCTCCTGTTGCTAACTCCTCCTACTCCGCCTCCTCATCCTCTACCGCCTCCTCATCCGGTCAGCGTAACACCTTCACCACCAACTTCAGCACAGCCAGGGCTAAACGACAGCAGGCAGTTTTAAAACTTTCCTGTTTGGGGGAAAAACCCCACACCGTGCAGGAGTTGTGGAGGGACATGGAACAACAGACCGATGAGTGGTTGGTGGCAGTGAGCCTCAAGCCCGGCCTGGTGGTGTGCGTTAATGGGCGAAATCTCGTAGCAGCTCTGGGCCTTGCCGGTTTGACGCACATCCCTTGCCTGGCGCATGTGCTGAACTTGGTGGTCCAGAGGTTCCTTAAGAATTACCCCGATATGCCAGAGCTGCTGCAGAAAGTGCGGGCCGTCTGTGCGCACTTTCGGCGTTCTCACCCTGCTGCTGCTCGCCTGTCAGCGCTGCAGCGTAACTTCGGCCTTCCCGCTCACCGTCTCATATGTGACGTGCCCACAAGGTGGAACTCCACCTTGCACATGCTTGCCAGACTATGCGAGCAGCAGCAGGCGATAGTGGAGTTTCAGCTGCAGCACGCACGCGTGAGTCGCTCTGCGGAACAGCACCACTTCACTGCCAATAACTGGGCCTCCATGCGAGACCTGTGTGCCTTGTTGCGCTGTTTCGAGTACTCCACCAAAATGGCCAGTGCCGATGACGCCGTTCTCAGTGTTACTATCCCAGTTCTATGCCTCCTTGAAAAAACTCTTCAGGCGATGATGGAAGAGGATGTGGCACAGGATGAGGAGGAGGAGGAAGAGGGTTCATTTCCAAGGCTTTCAGGGCAGTCATTTACAAGTGGCTACGAGGGTGGGTTCCTGCACCAACAAGCGCCAGGTACACAATTGTCTGGCAGCAAGGGCACAGTTCTGGAGGATGATGAGGTGGAGGATGAGGAGGAGATGGAGGAGGAGGAACCATGTTCACAGCAGGGTGGCACCCAGACCAGCTCATGTCCATCACTGGTGCGTGGCTGGGGGGATACAGAGGACACAGACGATACACCTCCCACAGAGGACAGCTTTTCCTTGCCTCTGGGCAGCCTGGCACACATGAGCGATTACATGCTGCAGTGTCTCCGCAACGACCGCCGAGTTGCCCACATTTTAACTGGTGCTGATTATTGGGTGGCCACCCTGCTGGATCCCCGTTACAAGGACAACATGCCGTCCTTAATTACCTCACTGGAGCGTGATCGTAAGATGCGCGAGTACAAGCACACGCTGGTAGACACGCTGCTGGTGGCATTCCCACTTGGTGCGGTGGAAGCACAAGGCGAAGGCAGAGGAGGAGGAAGAGGTCGCCAACGCAGCCGGGGCACCACCAGCACCTCGCAAGGTAGGGTTAGCATAGCGGGAATGTGGAAAAGCTTTGTCAGCACGCCACAACAACCAGCACCACCAGCTGAGATGGAACGTCTTAGCAGGAGGCAGCATTTCACCAACACCAATGTACTGCATGACGGGTCTGCCCCCTTCAACTTCTGGGTCTCCAAATTGGGCACATAGCCTGAGCTTGCCCTTTACGCCTTGGAGGTGCTGGCCTGCCCTGCCGCCAGTGTATTATCTGAACGTGTATTTAGCACGGCAGGGGGCGTTATCATAGACAAGCGCAGCCGCCTGTCCAGAGCCAATGTGGACAAGCTCACGTTCATTAAAATAAACCAGGCATGGATCCCACAGGACTTATCCATACCTTGTGCAGATTAGAAACATATATACCGGTGTTCTGACGAAAACTGTCTTGCTATCGGACAGTGTCCGGCCACTTACTGCGCAGGTGCAGTGCTTGCGCAGTACGGAGGACAAGGAGATTCACAAAATCTCCAAAGATGAACGTCGCCTGCGCAGTAAGTGCAGGTTCAAGCCCGACCATCCAAGTGGACATACGGTAGCACAAAGTAACAGGGCCCCTCACGGGCTCGCTTGGCTAGGCTTCAACCTCGGATGATGTGGCTTGAACCTGGAGTCACCGCGCATCGTCTTCGGAGAGTTTCAAAATCCCCTGTACTGCAAGCGCAGTACAGGGCGGACACTATGCGACGGGGGACAGAATTCGACACATCATTCACCACTAGCCTTACCCAGCCATTGTTGTATTTTTGAACCAGTGTTGGCTACCTCGTCCTCCTCCACCGCCGCTTCCACCTACACCGCCACATCCACCACCACCTCAACCTCCTACTCCATTTGAATTTCGTCCTCCTAGGTCTAGGTTATAATTTTTTCATTTTTTTTAATTTCCAAGTATTTTATTTTCCCACTATCTTATCCATTAAATTTAATAATTTTTTCCAGAAAGTGCGTATTCTGGGGTATTCCCACCATATGTGCGGCATCGTGCCGTTGAGTTTCTGAGGTTCTTAATGACTTCCTGTACCTCTTCTGCTGAGAAGGGGGCCTCCAGCATTTATTTTTTATTTTTTTTATGTTATTTCCCTATCCACATTTGTTTGCAGATCACTTGCCATGCTCTTAACAACATTTTGTTGCCATTTGCAGCCCTCTAGCCCTTTCCATGACCTTTTTACAGCCATTTTAGTGTTCAAAAGTCCGGGTCCCATTGACTTCAATGGGGTTCGGATTTCGGGGTCAAGTTCGGGTCAAGTTCGGTCCCGAACCCGGACTTTTTTCCGAAGTTCGGCCGAACCCGCCGAACCCGAACATCCAGGTGTCCGCTCAACTCTATTTGTTGGTAGTCCCAGCCTATTTTCAAGCATAAGATGCCCTAAGGTTGAGTGGCTAAATATACCAGAGTCTGAACTTCCGTAGGACCCGATATCAACATATATAAAACGGTAATTGGCATCTGCCATTGCAAAAAGCACAAAAGACATTTTTTTTTTATAATTATAAAAGTTGCTGCCACTGCCTACTGGATCTGGATGCATATATGCTTTCCGTCAATTGCACCCACACAATTTGGGAAATTGCACTGCTGCCAGAAGATATCTGCTATCTTTGCCCATTCTTCAGCTGTAGGTTTCGGGAAGACCACCTCTTTAAGAGCGTCCCAAATAATGGAGCACGTGTCCCGGATTATGTAGCTAGCAATTGATTTCCCAATCAAGAACTGAAAATGCAGGCTAGAAATGGAGTGTCCAGTTGCCAGGTATCTGAAATTATAACAAAAATATGTTTTCATTATTTTGCAGTAAAAGGTTTGCAAACCAGTGCCAAGGATAGCTTTAACAGTCAGTTAAAAAAGGAAAGGAGTCAGAGAAGTGGTTCGGCTGCAAAGTCATTCACACCGTACTCGTATGCGAAAGACCTTGAATTTTTGACACCCATTCTGGAGATGCAAAGGTAATTGTTTAAAAAAGGGTATTATGAAGCTGTGTTTCTGTCCAAATATTATCCACCTTCCTAAAAATAATGGTCTGGTTTGTTTTGTGATTTGCAGCACAGACACCTGCTGGGATGATGAAGCTGCAGAAGAAGACTCATCAGCGCCAACACATGAGCCGCCAAACCCAGGATCTCCAAATAAGCAAATGACTGAGATAGCTGTAGAAGAGGAACAGAAGGAGGGGGGCTGCTGCACCAGTGCAAATTGGCGCACAACTAAGAGGGGGGGTGCAACCAAATGGGCAAATGAAAAAGAGTCTGAGAAAATGTACACTTTATTAAAGGATCTTGCTGATTTTTTTACCGGGCAATTGTCTATCTTCCAACAATTTGCAAACACCCTGGTGCCCTATTTTGACCAGGTGCCCGATGCCCTGAAAATGGAGATGCAAATTTCAGTGATGCAATGCATAAAATCATATCTCCCCAGTCCCCAAACCAGTTTCCAGACAGACAGAAATCTTCCACTGCAGCCAACGCAGACAGCCAGTTATGCTTCTTTCCCAAACCCCCCATTATATTTCCAGATCCCTATGCAACAAAGTTACAGACCAGGAAATCAACACCAATCTAGACCATCTGCACTTGGGCCACCAGGATCGTGTTTTGGAGCATCAGATGGGGGCAATAGTTACTGTTTCACAAATGCTCCAAGTCTTGCTCAGGACCAGCACTATGGAGAAAGTGCTCCTTCTTTGTCATCCCAGCAACCTGAAGCATCCCAAGACCCATTTACTTATCATACTTTATAATTAAAAAAACTTTTTTTTGGGGGTTCAGAATTTCCAAAAATCTGTTGGAAACCTAACTAAAACCTAAATAAAATATTTTTGAATTTAAATAGGGATGAGACTAATACTTAGTTGTTTTGTGATCTGAACAATTTTGTTTTTAAAAGAATGAAGCAGTTCCACACGTTATCTGTTTGTTGCAAAATTCTAACTAAAAATAAAATACATTTATTTGTGGAAATTCACACTTACTGTGCTTGTTCATTTGATTAACGCTTTGTGTGTTAAAGTATAAAACATAAAGTAAAAAATTCCCTCCAGGTAATATTTAGCCTTTGAACTGGTGGAATGCAGTCCCTGAAGGATGTGTTCTGACGTTGAAGCTTTCTGCTGAGTAAACCAAGCAAAGCGTCAAAACTGTGTGGGAAAAAAAGGGCATTGATAAAACCACAAGCACTATGTCACCTATACAAGCACCTACATTGAGCCTATTTAGTCATGAGATTTAACCCTAACCTGACTTTTAACACTAACCCTAACCCGACTTTTAACACTAACCCTAACCCGACTTTTAACACTAACCCGACTTTTAACACTAACCCTACTTTTAACACTAACCCTACTTTTAACCCTAACCCTACTTTTAACACTAACCCTAACCCTACTTTTAACACTAACCCTAACCCAACTTTTAACACTAACCCGACTTTTAACCCTAACCCTACTTTTAACCCTAACATTAACCCAACTTTTAACCCTAACCCTACTTTTAACCCTAACCCTAACCCTACTTTTAACACTAACCCTACTTTTAACCTTAACCCTACTTTTAACACTAACCCTAACCCGACTTTTAACACTAACCCTACTTTTAACACTAACCCTAACCCGACTTTTAACACTAACCCTAACCCGACTTTTTACCCTAACCCTACTTTTAACCCTAACCTGACTTTTAACACTAACCCTACTTTTAACCCTAACCCTACTTTTAACACTAACCCTAACCCTACATTTAACCCTAACCCTATTTTTAACACTAACCCTAACCCGACTTTTAACCCTAACCCTACCTTCAACCCTAACATTAACCCGACTTTTAACCCTAACCCTACTTTTAACCTTAACCCTAACCCTACTTTTAACCCTAACCCTACTTTTAACACTAACCCTACTTTTAACCCTACTTTTAAGCCTAAAGCCCCATACACACGCTCGGATTATCCGAAGACCAGGTCCGTCGGATCATGTCCGTCGTACTTTGTCCGATGTTGGTTTTGCGTACACACGGTCGGACAAAGTTGTCGGAAAATCCGATCATTCTGAACGTGGTGACGTTTGTTGCCTACGACGGGACTACGTAGAGGCTAGTAGCCAATAGCTTTGGTCTTGTAATGTGATCTGAGCATGCGTAGCACTTTGTCCGTCGGAATTCGCTACACACGATCGGATTTGGTGTGATCGGACTTTGTTGTCAAAAAATCTATCCAGCAGGAGATAGGACTTTGTCCGTCGGACAATCCGATGGAAACTGTCCGATGGTGCCTACACACGGTCGGAATTTCCGACAACATTGTCTGATAGGACAGAATCCATCGGAAAATCCGACCGTGTGTATGGGGCTTAACCCTACTTTTAACACAAACCTTTTAACCTTAACCCTAACCTGACTTTTAACACTAACCCTAACCCGACTTTTAACCCTAACCCTACTTTTAACACTACTTTTAACCCTAACCTTAACCCTACTTTTAACCCTAACCCAACTTTTAACCCTAACCCGACTTTTAACCCTAACCCAACTTTTAACCCTAACTCTAACCCAACTTTTAACCCTAACTCTAACCCAACTTTTAACACTAACCCTAACCCGACTTTTAACACTAACCCGACTTTTAACCCTAACATTAACCCGACTTTTAACCCTAACCCTACTTTTAACCCTAACCCTACTTTTAACCTTAATCCTAACCCTACTTTTAACACTAACCCTACTTTTAACCCTAACCCTACTTTTAACACAAACCCTACTTTTAAACTTACCCCTAACCTGACTTTTAACACTAACCCTAACCCGACTTTTAACCCTAACCCTACTTTTAACACTAACCCTACTTTTAACATTAACCCTAACCCGACTTTTAACACTACTTTTAACCCTAACCCTAACCCTAATTTTAACACTAACCCTAACCCTAACCCTAACCCTACTTTTAACCCTAACCTTACTTTTAACACTAACCTGACTTTTAAAAGTAGCCTAACTGTAAGCCAGTTAACCAGTAGCAATAACACGGCAAGCACCGCAAAACACTCAAAAGCAACATGCATAGATGTGAATCGAGCCTAAAGTGGAACTAACAGGAAAAAAGGAGGGTTATAACCCGTCAGCTTTTTTTGCTTTCTATATGGGTCCATGCATCCATGAGATTTAACCCTAACCTGACTTTTAACACTAACCCTAACCGGACTTTTAACACTAACCCTACTTTTAACCCTAACCCGGCTTTTAACCCTAACCCTACTTTTAACACTAACCCTACTTTTAACCCTAACCCTTCTTTTAACACTAACCCTAACCCAACTTTTAACACTAACCCTAACCCGACTTTTAACCCTAACCCTACTTTTAACCCTAACATTAACCCAACTTTTAACCCTAACCCTACTTTTAACCCTAACCCTACTTTTAACCTTAACCCTAACCCTACTTTTAACCTTAACCCTAACCCTACTTTTAACACTAACCCTACTTTTAACACTAACCCTACTTTTAACACTAACCCTAACCCGACTTTTAACACTTACCCTACTTTTAACACTAACCCTACTTTTAACCCTAACCCGACTTTTAACACTAACCCTACTTTTAACCCTAACCCTACTTTTAACCCTAACCTGACTTTTAACACTAACCCTATTTTTAACACTAACCCTAACCCGATTTTTAACCCTAACCCTACTTTTAACCCTAACATTAACCCGACTTTTAACCCTAACCCTACTTTTAACCCTAACCCTACTTTTAACCTTAACCCTAACCTGACTTTTAACCCTAACCCTACTTTTAACACTAACCCTACTTTTAACCCTACTTTTAAGCCTAACCCTACTTTTAACACAAACCCTACTTTTAACCTTAACCCTAACCTGACTTTTAACACCAACCCTAACCCGACTTTTAACCCTAACCATACTTTTAACACTACTTTTAACCCTAACCTTAACCCTACTTTTAACACTAACCCTTCTTTTAACCCTAACCCAACTTTTAACCCTAACCCGACTTTTAACCCTAACCCAAACCCAACTTTTAACCCTAACCCAAACCCAACTTTTAACCCTAACTCTAACCCAACTTTTAACCCTAACTCTAACCCAACTTTTAACACTAACCCTAACCCGACTTTTAACACTAACCTGACTTTTAACCCTAACATTAACCCGACTTTTCACCCTAACCCTACTTTTAACCCTAACCCTACCTTTAACCTTAACCCTAACCCTACTTTTAACCCTAACCCTACTTTTAACCCTAACCCTACTTTTAACACAAACCCTACTTTTAAACTTAACCCTAACCTGACTTTTAACACTAACCCTAACCCGACTTTTAACCCTAACCCTACTTTTAACACTACTTTTAACCCTAACCTTAACCCTACTTTTAACCCTAACCCAACTTTTAACCCTAACCCGACTTTTAACCCTAACCCAACTTTTAACCCTAACTCTAACCCAACTTTTAACACTAACCCTAACCCGACTTTTAACACTAACCCGACTTTTAACCCTAACATTAACCCGACTTTTAACCCTAACCCTACTTTTAACCCTAACCCTACTTTTAACCTTAATCCTAACCCTACTTTTAACATTAACCCTACTTTTAACCCTAACCCTACTTTTAACACAAACCCTACTTTTAAACTTACCCCTAACCTGACTTTTAACACTAACCCTAACCCGACTTTTAACCCTAACCCTACTTTTAACACTAACCCTACTTTTAACATTAACCCTAACCCGACTTTTAACACTACTTTTAACCCTAACCCTAACCCTAATTTTAACACTAACCCTAACCCTAACCCTACTTTTAACCCTAACCCTACTTTTAACACTAACCTGACTTTTAAAAGTAGCCTAACTGTAAGCCAGTTAACCAGTAGCAATAACACGGCAAGCACCGCAAAACACTCAAAAGCAACATGCATAGATGTGAATCGAGCCTAAAGTGGAACTAACAGGAAAAAAGGAGGGTTATAACCCGTCAGCTTTTTTTGCTTTCTATATGGGTCCATGCATCCATGAGATTTAACCCTAACCTGACTTTTAACACTAACCCTAACCTGACTTTTAACACTAACCCTACTTTTAACCCTAACCCGGCTTTTAACCCTAACCCTACTTTTAACACTAACCCTACTTTTAACCCTAACCCTTCTTTTAACACTAACCCTAACCCAACTTTTAACACTAACCCTAACCCGACTTTTAACCCTAACCCTACTTTTAACCCTAACATTAACCCAACTTTTAACCCTAACCCTACTTTTAACCCTAACCCTACTTTTAACCTTAACCCTAACCCTAACCCTACTTTTAACACTAACCCTACTTTTAACACTAACCCTACTTTTAACACTAACCCTAACCCGACTTTTAACACTTACCCTACTTTTAACACTAACCCTACTTTTAACCCTAACCCGACTTTTAACACTAACCCTACTTTTAACCCTAACCCTACTTTTAACCCTAACCTGACTTTTAACACTAACCCTATTTTTAACACTAACCCTAACCCGATTTTTAACCCTAACCCTACTTTTAACCCTAACATTAACCCGACTTTTAACCCTAACCCTACTTTTAACCCTAACCCTACTTTTAACCTTAACCCTAACCTGACTTTTAACCCTAACCCTACTTTTAACACTAACCCTACTTTTAACCCTACTTTTAAGCCTAACCCTACTTTTAACACAAACCCTACTTTTAACCTTAACCCTAACCTGACTTTTAACACCAACCCTAACCCGACTTTTAACCCTAACCCTACTTTTAACACTACTTTTAACCCTAACCTTAACCCTACTTTTAACACTAACCCTTCTTTTAACCCTAACCCAACTTTTAACCCTAACCCGACTTTTAACCCTAACCCAAACCCAACTTTTAACCCTAACCCAAACCCAACTTTTAACCCTAACTCTAACCCAACTTTTAACCCTAACTCTAACCCAACTTTTAACACTAACCCTAACCCGACTTTTAACACTAACCTGACTTTTAACCCTAACATTAACCCGACTTTTCACCCTAACCCTACTTTTAACCCTAACCCTACCTTTAACCTTAACCCTAACCCTACTTTTAACCCTAACCCTACTTTTAACACAAACCCTACTTTTAAACTTAACCCTAACCTGACTTTTAACACTAACCCTACTTTTAACACTACTTTTAACCCTAACCTTAACCCTACTTTTAACCCTAACCCAACTTTTAACCCTAACCCGACTTTTAACCCTAACCCAACTTTTAACCCTAACTCTAACCCAACTTTTAACCCTAACTCTAACCCAACTTTTAACACTAACCCTAACCCGACTTTTAACACTAACCCGACTTTTAACCCTAACATTAACCCGACTTTTAACCCTAACCCTACTTTTAACCCTAACCCTACTTTTAACCTTAATCCTAACCCTACTTTTAACATTAACCCTACTTTTAACCCTAACCCTACTTTTAACACAAACCCTACTTTTAAACTTACCCCTAACCTGACTTTTAACACTAACCCTAACCCGACTTTTAACCCTAACCCTACTTTTAACACTAACCCTACTTTTAACATTAACCCTAACCCGACTTTTAACACTACTTTTAACCCTAACCCTAATTTTAACACTAACCCTAACCCTAACCCTACTTTTAACCCTAACCCTACTTTTAACACTAACCTGACTTTTAAAAGTAGCCTAACTGTAAGCCAGTTAACCAGTAGCAATAACACGGCAAGCACCGCAAAACACTCAAAAGCAACATGCATAGATGTGAATCGAGCCTAAAGTGGAACTAACAGGAAAAAAGGAGGGTTATAACCCGTCAGCTTTTTTTGCTTTCTATATGGGTCCATGCATCCATGAGATTTAACCCTAACCTGACTTTTAACACTAACCCTAACCTGACTTTTAACACTAACCCTACTTTTAACCCTAACCCGGCTTTTAACCCTAACCCTACTTTTAACACTAACCCTACTTTTAACCCTAACCCTTCTTTTAACACTAACCCTAACCCAACTTTTAACACTTTTAACTGATGTGAGTGTGCAATGTACAGGGATGGGGACAATTGTAGACACTCACTCAGGTTGAACTGGATGGACTGATGTCTTTATTCAACCTTACTAACTATGAAACTATAAGTGTTAAAAGTCAGGTTAGGGTTTTAACACTAACCCTAACTTTTAACCCTAACCTTAACCCTACTTTTAACACTAACCCTTCTTTTAACCCTAACCCAACTTTTAACCCTAACCCGACTTTTAACCCTAACCCAAACCCAACTTTTAACCCTAACCCAAACCCAACTTTTAACCCTAACTCTAACCGAACTTTTAACCCTAACTCTAACCCAACTTTTAACACTAACCCTAACCCGACTTTTAACACTAACCTGACTTTTAACCCTAACATTAACCCGACTTTTCACCCTAACCCTACTTTTAACCCTAACCCTAACCTTTAACCTTAACCCTAACCCTACTTTTAACCCTAACCCTACTTTTAACACAAACCCTACTTTTAAACTTAACCCTAACCTGACTTTTAACACTAACCCTAACCCGACTTTTAACCCTAACCCTACTTTTAACATTAACCCTAACCCGAATTTTAACACTACTTTTAACCCTAACCCTAACCCGAATTTTAACACTAACCCTTCTTTTAACCCTAACCCTACTTTTAACCCTAACCCTACTTTTAACACTAACTGGACTTTTAAAAGTAACCTAAATGTAAACCAGTTAACCAGTAGCAATAACACGGCAAGCACCGCAAAAACACTCAAAAGCAACATGCATAGATGTGAATCGAGCCTAAAGTGGAACTAACAGGAAAAAAGGAGGGTTATAACCCGTCAGCTTTTTTTGCTTTCTATATGGGTCCATGCAGCAAGTGAATCTCTGAATTCCAAATGATATCCAGAAAAACATTGCACATGTGCTGAATTCACAAAATCAGGTTATATAATGCACTGGAGTTTAAGCAGTTTCATGTGCTTCTGGGCAGGTCAATGACCTCTTGTGACATAATTCTGTGCTTTGTAACATCCTTCTCTCTCTGTCTATATTGGGTGGAGTTAGGAATACAAGTCTTTAAGTGACCATACGTTATACAATCTTATCGTACATATGTCTTTAGATGTAAAATTACCAAGAAGCACATGGGCCTGCCCAATGTTATACTAAGCTGGTTCACACAGGGGCAACTCGCCAGGCGACTTAGCTGCCTGACAAGTCACGTCCCGTTCTGTACCGTGGAACCGTTCTAATCGGAGCGACTCAAGTCGCTCCGACTTAGAAAAAGGTTCCTGTACTACTTTTGGGGCGACTTCAGGCAACTTGCATTGACTTCTATACAGAAGTAATTTTGCAAGCCGCTGCTGAAGTCGGATGCCGGTTGCCTGAGGCAGTCATGCTGCAAGTCGTTCTGCCTCAGTGTGAACTGACTCTCAATGAATTGTTTACATTTGACCTCATATTATATTTTTGGTAAATCTAAAAGAGATTATACAATCTTATTGCAACATTAATGTACAGCTTTACAAGCAACAAAATGAATACTGTAAATGCAGTAGGGTGACATGGTACAGTATAGTTTTGTTTAAAAGAAAGAACAGAAACTAAGGGCAGATAATCAAGGTTTTCTGCATTCCTTTCAACATTTGAATTTCATAAATCCCAATTAAGTTTATGCAATTAGAACGGAAAAACAGCAGTTATGATGTATAATAAAAAAAATCTTTTTTTTTCAGCAAGCTCACATTGGAATGGTTGCTGTAGGTTAACTTTGCACACCATGTTTGCGTTTAATTTAATCTTACTTTGTAGGCGTACCTCACTAAATAATCATATGCATTGTGAATTTAGCCAATACTATTTTAACCCATTCTGGCTCATTGTGCAGTGGATTTTCTCTTTTCCCCAGCTACCCTACCCTGTTTTTCAATAGCCAAGTATTTTAGTCAGTGTATCAGAAATGGTGCCTCCAGGTCTCCAATCAGGTTTATAAATCTGTTAACACTTTATTACATCTCTTGTCAAAGCAGAGCAGAATGTACTCGTGCCTTTGGACTCCAGGGAAAAGCAATCAATCTCCAGTCAATAATTAAGCAGTTAGTGTCACTGCATCTGGGCTTTCCATCTCAAGGTCCCATTAACAACTAGTACGATCGTTCACCATTAATCACTTCCTAATTGGTTGCAGCTTCACCAGCTGTGCTTAGTCGAGCAGAGGACGGTTCAGTTAGGGGAGTTATTAGAGAGTAGGGTGGGACTGGTGGTGTATGCACAAGCAATCTGTAATCAATCACTGTTCACTATCACTCTCCAGATACATCTAAATCCTCTTACATACAGTGGGTATAGAAAAGAATCACCCCCTTTAAAATAATCACATTTTGTTGCTTTGCAGCCTGAATTGTAGACAGACACCGCTTTTGTTTTATCCAGCTGTATTTACTAGTGCAACTTATAACATCCAAGTGAAAGATATAACACCAACATGTCAGAAAAAAAAAAAGGATCACCCCCCCCCCCCCCCCCCCCCCCCCCCCCCCCCTTGTGTCAGTATTATGTTGGACCACATGTTGCTTTAATTACAGCCTTTAGTCTCTTGGGATACGTCTCTTCTAATTTTGCACATCTACACTTTGCCCACTCTTCTTTGCAGAACTGCTCAGGTTCAGTTAAATTTGATGGTGACCACTTGTGGACTGCAGTCCTCAAGTCATTCCACATATTTTCAATGGGGTTTTAAGTCTTGGCTCTGACAAAGCCATGTAAGGACATTTATATTTTCCTCCTTCAACCACTATGTGGTAATTTTTACTGTGTGCTTTGGGTCACTGACACGTTAGAAGGTATACCTTCTTCCCACTGACAGCTTTCTGTCAGAGGGCAGCAGATTTTCCTTAAGAATTTGATGGTATTTTGCCCCATGCATTTTACTTCTATCCTGACAAGTGCTCCAGTCCCTGCTGCAGAGAAACATCCCCATAACAGGATATTACCACCTCCATGCTTTAATATATGAATTTTGCATAGTGAGTTGTATTGGATTTCTGCCAGATATATTGTTTGGTGTTAATGTCAAAGGGATTGGACTGCTACTTTTTCTGTGCGACCTTGTGGTCGTTACAGCATGTAGACTTGGATGAGAAGCAAGGAGCACCCAGTGTCCAGAGAAATACAACTTGTAAAGTATGGTTCATAGGCATTTTTTGAGAAGTAGCAACATCAAGACAACACATTTCGGGGATAGGACTCCCCTTTCTTCTGGGTTAGCAAGCAAAGGGTAGTTAAAAAATACATATATATATACACAATATACCGTATGTATATGCTACTTCTCAATAAACACCTATAAAACATACTTTACAAGTTGTATTTCTCTGTACACCAGGTACTCCTTGCTTCTCATCCAAGCCCACTAAATAGTGACATTCATCTCACGTGTTGGCTTTGATTTACATGTGCCACAGCAGCATGAGCCTGCTTTGAGCATCTGACAGGTACATTTCTTCTGTCCTTCAAATATTTACCACTCTCCTTTATATCTGTCTCTTTAACTGCTTTCCGACCGCCTCACGCAGATATACTGCGGCAGAAGAAGGGCACGTACAGGCAGATTGATGTACCTGCGGACTCAATGTCAGCAGAGATACCCGCGATCGTCTCACGGTGAGGAAGAATGGGGAGATGCTAATGTAAACAAGCATCTCCCCGTTCTGCCTAATGACACTCTCACTGATCACAGCTCCCTGTAATCAGGAGTGGTGATCAGTGTAGTGTCACACACAGCCCCTTCCCCTCACAGTTAGAATCACTCCCTAGGACACACTTAACCGCTACAGCGCCACCTAGTGGTTACCCCCTTCACTGCCAGTCACATTTACACAGTAATCAATGCATTTTTAATTGCACTGATCGCTGTATAAATGTGAATGGTCCCAAAATCACGCCAAAATTGTCCGACGCGTCTGCCATAATGCCGCAGTCATAATAAAAATCACTGATCGCCGCCATTACTAGTAAAAAATAAATTATCAATAAAAATGCCATAAAACTATCCCCTATTTTGTAGACACTATAACTTTTGCGAAAACCAATCAATAAACGCTTATTACAATTTTTTTTACCAAAAATATGTAGGAGAATACGTATCAGCCTAAACCGAGGAAAACATTTTTTTATATATTTTTGGAGGATATTTATTATAGGAAAAAGTAAAAAATAATGCATTTTTTTCAAAAGTGTCGCTATTTTTTTGTTTATAGTGCAAAAAATAAAAACCGCAGAGGTGATCAAATACCACCAAAAGAAAGCTATATTTGTCGGAAAAAAAGAAAACAAAGTTGTTTGGGAACCACGTCACACGACCACGCAATTGTCAGTTAAAGCGACGCAGTTCCAAATCATTGAAAAGTGCTCTGGTCTTTGGCCAGCCAAATGGTCCGGGGCTTAAGTGGTTAAAGTGGACCTAACTTTACAATTTAGATGAAAAAAAACCTTGTACTCAATTATGTTTAAAAAGATAAATTGTATGGAGTTCTTTACTCATGGACTTTCATATATATCAGGAGGCAGAATGGAGACTATTAGAGCAATAACTGTATTCCAAGAAATCAGAAGTTTTCAGAGTATAACACCGATAATACAGGGAAACACCAATGGAACCAGCGCCCACGAAAAACTGACTATTACATGATTTTACTGGTAGGTTATTTCTGTTATCTTATGATTGAATTGGAATGTTTCTGCATCATTACCCAAAATCATGCTATTCCAACCTCCATTGCTTGGACAAGCTTTTTACTTTTTTAAAGTCATGTAAAAATTTTACAATTTTCTTAAATAAGTGTAGAACTCACCTTCGAAGGGGCTGATGAGAATTTACTCAGGTCGCCCTTGCTAGTACAGAGGCTGTCGTCACAAGAAAAGTTCCATGCACACCAACAATACATCAGTCTAGATGTCTTTTTAAAATTCATTGCTGAGTAACTTGAAACAGAAGAGGGGTTTGAGGACAACTTCCCACTAATCTTCTCTAAACTTCAGTCACACATGAAAGTCTCAAAGCAGGTTCTACTCACACTGTCCCAGGAGCTGACCACCATCCAGCTTCCACTGGGAGATCCTCCGTGAGGGAAAAAAAAGATTCTTCTCCAGACCAGGGTTTCAGAACAGTGCCTTCCTGCAATAATGTGTCACAAGTTAGCCTGCAGTTTCCTGCCTATGTTTTCTTACCTCCTTGCTGCGGTCCTTTCCTTTCACATGTGTGGTTTGGCTGTGCTCACTAGAGATGGGCCAAACACCCCCGGTTTGGTTTACGCAAACGGCAGGGACCCGCACAGATGTCTGTCAAATTGCCTCCCGAAGTCTGACTGCATTGCAAGTTGAAATCATGCAAGTTCAGATGAACTCTCACAATTTCAAACCCGCTCAAATGTGAACCTAGGCTAAAAGCAAGAATTTGCCTTGCTGTAAAAATTGAAATTTGGTGCCCCTGTCAAACAGTTGTGGGAAAATTGGTCTTTGTGTGTTGGTGCTGCGGTGCCTTCACACCATAACCTTCTAGAAGTACTCTTGATGTAAGCAAGAATTGGCCTTGCTGTAAAAAATAGAAATTTGATGTCCCTGTCACACAGTTGCTAAAAAATTGGTCTTTGGATGTTGGTGGTGCCTTCACCCCGTAACCTTCTAGAGGTACTCTAGATGAAAGCAAAAATTGGCCTTGCTGTAAAAAATGAAAATTTGACGCCCCATCGCACAATTGCAGAAAACTTGGTCTTTGGGTGTTGGTGGTGTCTTCACCCCATAACCTTCTAGAGTAAGGGTCTCAAACTGGTGGCCCTCCAGCTGTTGCAAAACTACAAGTCCCATGAGGCATTGCAAGGCTTACACAGTTATAAGCCTGATTCCCAGAGGCATAATGGTGCTTGGAGTTTTGCAACAGCTGAAGGGCCGCCAGTTTGAGACCCCTGTTCTAGAGGTACTCTTGATGAAAGCAAGAATTTGTCTTGCTGTAAAAAAAATTATTTGATGCACCTGTCAAACAGGTGAGGAGAAATTGGTCCTTGGGTGTTAATTGTGCTCATGAAACCTATACCAAAAAATAAATTCAAGATAAAATCAACACCCACAAAGCTAGGCAGCCTCTTGCAGAGATTCAATATCCCAATAACACTTAATCAGTGACATCAGATCAGGGGCTTGATAGCTGTTGCTAATCCAGGACTGATTTATTTTTACAAATGTCAGCCGGTCAATGGAGTCTGTGGACAACCGCACTCTTTTATCTGTCACAAAACCTCCGGCAGCAATGAATGCCCGTTTGGAAAGTACACTGGATGCAGGGCAGCCCAGCAGCTGAATTGCATACTGGGCAAATTCTGGCCAGTCGTCTGTTCGCATGACACATAAACCCAGTGGATCATCTACTTGAAAGCTCTCCATGTCTGTTTTCGCCCCTATATAATCTTCCACCATATGATGCAGAAAGCCCTGGGCGCGGGGGACTAAAAAAAAATTGTAAAATGCATTACTGAGGTGGTCCCATTTTCCACTGCTCCTCCTTTGACCAACAGAAGCCTCAAAACTAGCTTTTCCACGAGACTGTAACCTATCAAAATCAAATCAACTCCTCTTTAAGGTGTCCTCAAGATATTTTATTCTGTGCTCCCTCTGTGAGGGCAGGATGAGTTCTGAGACTTTCCCCTTGTAATGGTGGTCAAGGAGGGTTGCCAACCATTAGTGATTCTTCTCCTTGATGCCATAAATTGGGTCCTTTCGCAGGCTTTAAAAAATAAGGGAGCCCATGCACTGCACGTTTTTGGAGGCATGAGAAGCAGAGTCCTCGGGGGTCACTGAACGGGGTATCTGGAACTGCTTCCTCCCAGGCACGTACTACTCCCAAGGTTTCTGGGAACTGAAAACCATCTCTTAAAGATTGACGTATGTCATCCTCTTCTTCTATGCCTTCAAAACTGCCAGAATCCTCCTCCTCCCTCTCCTCTCGTGTGTTACATAGTTACATAATAGGTGAGGCTGAAAAAAGACACAAGTCCAACCTATGTGTGTGATTTATAGGTCAGTATTACATTGTACATCCCTGTATGTTGCGGTCATTCAGGTACTTATCTAATAGTTTTTTGAAACGGTTGATGCCCCTTGCTGAAACCACCAGTAAAGAGCCCTCTATGCAGTTTAAGGTTAAACCTCTTTTCTTCTAATTTAAGTGAGTGGCCACGTTTCTTTATAAACTGCCTTCCGCAAAAAGTTTTATCCCCATTGTGGGGTCACCAGTATGGTATTTTTAAATTGAAATCATATCCCCCCTCAAGCGTCTCTTCTCCAGAGAGAATAAGTTCAGTGCTCCCAACCTTTCCTCATAACTAATGTTCTCCAGACCCTTTATTAGCTTTGTTGCCCTTCTTTGTACTCGCTCCATTTCCAGTTCATCCTTCCTGAGGACTGGTGTCCAGAACTGGACAGCATACTCTAGGTGCGACCGGACCAGAGTCTTGTAGAGTGGGTGAATTATCGCTTTATTCCTGGAGTTAATCCCCTTTTTAATGCATGCCAATATTCTGTTTGCTTTGTTAGCAGCAGCTTGGCATTGCATGCTATTGCTGAGCCTATCATCTATTAGGACCCCCAGGTCCTTTTCCATGCTAGATTCACCCAGAGGTTCACCCCCTAGTGAGTAGATTGCATTCCTAATTTTGCAACCCAAAGTGTACTTTGACATCGCAAAAATAGTGTCTGTAGAAAGCGAGCCTTAAAGAGGAGTGCCCCTTTAATAAAATAAAAAAATAAAAGTCAGCAGATACAAATTCTACAGCTGCTGACTTTTAATAATCGGACACTTACATGTCCCAGGGTCCAGCGATGTGGGGGAATGAAGCCCCGCTCGTTCCCCGCTCCGTTCGGCGGCGCGGCCTTCTTACTGTGGGCACCCAGCTGTGGCTTCACAGCTGGGCACCCACTGCGCATGCGTGAGCGACACAGCGCGCCGTGATTGGCCGCGCAGTCATATGGGACCTGTCACGTGTCCCAGATGACTGACAGGAGGGAGGGAGCCCTTGCTGCACGAGGGGAAGTGATGTCACCAGCCCAGGCACTGAAGGAGGCAGACTACGAGGGACCCAGTTGGCAATGTACAAGGGCTCACTACTACAGATGCTAGACATAATCCTTTATCAGTCTTCCTCAGGCCATCAGCCCAGCTCTTGCTGAAGCAGAGACTGCAGCAAAAATTCACTTAGAAATCTTCCCCAGGCTCTCAGCCCAACGACTACTGAGGTGCAGACTGAAATTTCTTGTCTTATTAGCTAACATCAAGAGCAGCAGCCCCAGAAGAACATGGCCATTCCTGGAGAGGAAAGAACACTCAGGAAAGGCCCTTTAAACATTTATCACCTCCCCAGGCAATCCTACTAGGGATTGGCTGGGGCATGAAAATATTCCTCCTGGTCATTTAACTCTCCCTCCCCTATATTCTGGAAACTTCTTTCAGAGACAGGTGAGAGAAATCAAACACCCAGCTAGGAAACCATAACCAGGCAAAAACAGTAGATCATTGCTCCGCTGATTACAGTGAAGCCAAAAACTAAATTTAGCCCAGCAATCTAACTAGGAGGGAGCTACAAAAGTTACTTATTAAAGCTGATTAAATCTGAGGAAGATACATGTTTTCACTATGGATTTCTAAAAGCCCCTGCAGCCAGTACATTTTTTATAAATAACCTGCACAGAAGGTAAGTCCAGTTTTGAGTAGCTTAGCCCAAAGCCTTTTAAGTCAGCCTTAGATGGATTGAAATTCAGCAGGTTCAGCAGGAACCAGATGCATTTTGATCCATCCATGGGAAGCCTGGTTGTACTGAAGTCGATCTATCAATTTTTTTTTATTTTTATGATTACTGCCGTCGACTATAGCTAGCAGCAGCATTGTATTCTGAAGGCGGGGAAACTCTCCGCTGTCAGAATACAATAGCACAGTGGGAGGGATTCCCCCATCAACACTGAATGTGTTGATTGGGAAATCAAGCACAGGTTGAAGGAAAGAAACTAGCTTAAAGTGGTGTTGCCACCAAAAAAAAAAAGTTGCTTAAAAATCTTTAAAAAAATAAATAAATAAATAATTAGAAAAATATATTTTTTTAATCACCTCTAAATGCCTGTTGCTAGGGGGTCCCTCGTAGTCTGCCACCTTCAGTGCCCGGGCACTGACATCACTTCCCCTCGGCGCCGCACAGTCATCTGGGACCTGTCATGTGTCCCAGATGACTGAGCGTCGTATCAGGATGCACGGCGCCGCTCGCACATGCGCAGTGGGTGCCCGGCTGTGAAGCCACAGCGGGTGTCCACAGTAAGAATGCCGGTGCCGCGAACGGAGCATGGAACGAGGGGGGGCTTCATTCCCCCCGCATCGCTGGACCCTGGGACAGGTAAGTGTCCGTTTATTAAAAGTCAGCAGCTGCAGTATTTGTAGCTGCTGACTTTTAATAATTTTTTTTCAGGTGGACTCCCTCTTTAATGTATGGTCAGCCTTAGTTTTATGTATGCTTTGAGCAAGCTACCATTAGATATTACCATTGAAAGACCTGCTTTGTCCTAAACTAAATATGCAGCCCATCTTCCAACACTATAAAGCAGGGGTGCCCAAACAGTGGCCCGGGGGCCACATGTGGCCCGTGGAGCCCTCTTATGTGGCCTACAACCTCTTGCCCTGGGATGGCAGGCTGGCAAGCCCAGATTGCAGGTTGCCAACCCGCCATCCCAGACCATCAGTGTTGTGAATGAAGCCAACGGTAGAGGAAGCAAGCACCTGCAGAGAAGCATAAGCCAACGCTTCCTGTATAGCGCCGGCTCCTGTCATAGGCGGAGTGATAGCAAATGCGGTCTGCCTGGGACAGCAGCAGCTGACGATAACTGAATGGAACTCACTAAAATCACAGTGTATGAAAGGGCATATCTGTTCTGCAGTGGTTACTGGGCTGCTTTCAAACTGATCCGCAGGTGCACCTGCGGGTTACCTGCACTGAGCCATAGACTTCTGGTTTTACCTGCGGGTTGGGGCGCTTTAAGAAAGTGCACCAAACCTGCAGGATATAATAGAATTGTATGTCAAAGTGCAGCTAACCCACAGGAAAACCACAGGTGAACTGTGCTGCACCTGCGGCGTGGGTAGACCACAAACCATCAGTGTAAAAGCTGCGTTAGGCCCCTTTTACACGATCGGTCCAACCCAATTGGACCCTCTATTCACCTCTATGGAGCGGCAGATGAAAACAGACTTGTGTCCGTTTACACCCGCCTACCTCAGATCCGATCTAAAAAAAACGGAGTGGATCCATCCCCTTCCATCTGATCGGATCAGAGGGCCCATAGAGTAGAATGGGCTGTGTCTGAGTGGACACAGACCTGTCAACCGACCCACTCCACTCATTGTGGCCCGCGACTGGTTACTAAGTCGCTTAAGTGGCCCTCTCTCTCTTCAAAAGGTTGGGCACCCCTGCTATAAAGTAATGGCCAAATCAAAATGTTCCAAGCAGAATAGGATCATAACACAGGCCAAAGGTCATGCTTTTTGAAAGTGGACCTTTCTTCATTAAAGGTAACCAATCATGGTAGTTTTCAGAGACTGCAGTGACAACTATAAATCCATAATCCTTGGATAAAATAACTGGGAATGTAAAAGCCAACATATGGATTTACCTTGTCAGTGACAATGTACATTTGACATATGTATAATAGTCAAGTTAGTGGTCTAACTTTTTTGCCACCACAGTTAAGCAATTTGGAGTAGTAACCTCCCTGCCAACAGCCTGTGACTCGATAATGAAGGAGTCATCTGTCTTTCCTCCTTTTATCTATGTCAGCACAAGTATATGCAGCATAACCTCAGACCAGTGGGCTGCCCCTCCATCTCCCAGTCTAAGTTCTCTTGTACAGGGGATTACAAGAGACCGATACCATGACCGAATTAGGTACTCAGTCGAATTGCATTTAAAAATGTTTAAAATATTTTTCACTGAATACATATTAATGAATGCATTAATGATGCATTTTTTAGAATCCAGATTCCTGGAGTTCATTATTAGAACCATTGTAGCACCCTCCTAGGTAGGTTGCTAGGATGTATATAGGTTAGTGTAGTGTGGTCTACTGCTTAACAGGAGGCTGTTAGGTAAAACATTGCAGCTTTCCTGCTTAAAAGGAAAGTGACATTGTTTAGTTAGGAAGTCCTGTGTCTTTCACAGTGCTGCTGTTTCTGCATTGGCTCTTTTGTATCCAGGCAACCTTGGAAGGTGCTGGATGAATAGGAGTGACTCAGGCAGATCAGCAGCATGAATATGGATGCCATGTCAAACAATTAAGCATAGGGGTCCCTATGCAGGCTGGAAGGGTATTAATATTCAGGGAAGCATAGAGGAGGTGGTCTCTTACCTGGAGAGGAGAGTCCAGCTGAGGGGGTGGTGCTGTGCTCTCCTCGGCACCTGCTGCCATGTGGCCTTGGGTGGGAGGCCTGAGAGCTGGAATGCTGACCAGGGTGTTATTAAAGCAGAGTTCCAGTCATTTTTCAGTTTATTAAAAGTCAGCAGCTACAAAAAATGTAGCTGCTGACTTTTAACAGACACTCACCTGTCCCACGGTCCAGCTATGCGGGCGTCCGAAGCCTTGCTCCTCTCCCCCTCCTCTCTACGGCGCCGTCATTGCAACTGTGGGTGCCTGGCTGTGACAGTGCGACCTAGTAGTCAGGTGATCTTCTGGGACCTGTGACATGTCCCAGAATATTGCAGAGAGGAAGGGACCGCCTTGGGGGAGAGGAGGAGTTGCTTAGGCAACCAAGCAATCGAAGGAGGAAGTGGGACAGGAAGTACCTGTCAAAACCAGGTACCCACCCCCCCCCCAAAAAAAAATGACATGCCAAATGTGGCATGTAAGGGGGCAAAGTACTAAAAGTGGAGTTCCACTTTTGGGTCGAACTCCGCTCTTTAAGAGCTGACTGAGATCTGTCTGGGATTACTGGAGGGTGCTTCTGGAAGTTTGGAAGGAGACCATTCGTTCCAGAGACCTTGTGAGTACAGACTGTAAAGATCTTGGGGCCTGGTTCTTTGGCTACACCCTCTATGCTAGGAAAGTCAGCTACTTGGTTGAGCAGAAAGGAGGTACTGCTAGTATCATGAAGAGCAACTGTCCATTATTTCTACAAAGGACATGCTCAAGAGTGTACAGTGTATCATGCAGTAATTCCACTGTTCATTTGAAGAAGCTGTCCTCCATGTAATTAGTTGAGTTCGGAGAATACCACAACATTCCCTTCTCTATCCAAGTTCTACAATAAAATACCAAAAACAACCAAAACCCCTGGACTGATTATTGAAAACATTAGCAGAAGTAAGAGTGCACTTGGCTGTGGAAGACAATCCTGTGTGCCTGGCTGCAGGAGTTAAAATAGGAGAAGATCTGGGTAATACATCTAGCGGCTCTTACAAAGGTATCGCTACACCATATTTTCCTGAATTTTGACAATAACGAATACAGAAGCATGTTTCTTCCAAACAATCCTGTGTGAAATCTTTTCCAGTAAATATTTTAGG
The DNA here is from genome assembly GCA_028564925.1 of Lithobates sylvaticus. Classification (NCBI taxonomy): domain Eukaryota; kingdom Metazoa; phylum Chordata; class Amphibia; order Anura; family Ranidae; genus Lithobates; species Lithobates sylvaticus. The sequence continues at coordinate 66,928,795 of CM053035.1, read as the reverse complement.
ATGTTACTGCAGGAATAAATCCTACTTTTTAGGCACATTTAAATCAAAGTTACAGTATATGCAATGCGAAACAGTACAGTAAATCTTGGTAAGCAAATTAGTGTTTAGGCATGGTATATATTATTGAACTTAATGGCCCAACTCAAAAGAGTAAAAGAAAAAAAAAAAAAAAGGACAGTCACAGGAGACCTGACAAAAATGTATTCATCATCAGCCTTGAGCCAGCCACAGCTGCTCCCTGTCAGACTGGTGTAATGAAGAATATTTCCATCACATTCAGGGTCCCTAGAGTCATTACTTAGGGAGGCTGAGGAGCCACAGAAACACATTGCCCGGGGGTGCAGGGGGATTGCCAAGACGTGCAACACTTCATTGAGTGCTCACTGACCCCCCCCCTAGGATTCATGTACATACAAGCAGACCTCCCACCCATCACAAGACACACATACTCCCTAAGAAATAAAAATCACTTATGTATGACTAATTGATCCAGAAGACCTAGCAAACTCAAATAATACAATGTCTGATAAGCAGCATTAAAACTATTACTGATTAATGTAATAAAGCAATTGAAAACAAGATGGAAAGCTGCCGTTAAAGAAACATTATCACAAAAAATTATATTCTGATAATTGGATGGAGTCAGTAATAAAAGTATTTAGTACATAGATTCCTTTATTTTACTTAAGGTCTTTATTTATATTTGTATTCATATTACTTGCAGATCAGACTGACCAGCAAGAGTGACAGTCACAAATGTTTAGAAAAACTATAATACTACCAGGGATGCTTAAAACATTTTTATTCATTTTGTTTATACATTTTTTGAAAAATTAAAACTGTTGCTGCAACTGCTTATGCACCTCTGACAGTATTTTAACCCTTTTATGGCCCATTCAGACTTGTCTGAGCTTGGGCATTGCCTATGGCCCATGTTAATCACTTCAGCTCCGGAAGGTTAACCCCCTTCCTGACCAGGCAAAACAACACTGCGTTGCTTTATATGACAATTGCGCGTTTGCACAACGTTGTACCCAAATACAATTTATGTCCTTTTTTTCCCAACAAATAGAGCTTTATTTTTATCACCTCTGTGTTTTTTATTTTTTGCGCTAAAAACAAAGACATTCTGCTCTAAAACACATCCAATAAAAAAAAATAAAAAATCAGATTTTTTCATAAATTTAAACCAATATGTATTATGCTACATATTCTTGGTAAAAAAAAAAAAAATCCCAGTAAGCGTATATTGAAAGTTACAGCATCTACAAACTGTGGGATATTTATTTATTTTTTTTACTAGTAATGATGGCGATCAGCGACTTATAGCCGGACTGCAATATTGCGGGAAACAAATCGGACACCTAGCTGATACTTTTGACACTTTTTTGGGGATCAGTGACATTATTACAGTAATCAGTGCTAAAAATATGCACTGTCACTGTACTGATAACACTGACAAGGAAGGGGTTTACACCAGGGGTGATCAAAGGGTTAAATGTGTTTCTAGGGAGTACTTACTAACTGTGGGGGAGGTGCTTTTACTACTGGAAGAGATGGATTGGTGTTTCTGCTTCACAGAAAGACATGATCCGTGTCTTCTGTACTCACAGAATGACAGCCCGTCTTGTTTAAATAGGCAGACTGTCATTCTGTCATGCCGTGGAATTCCGGCCAGAAAAAGACTGATGAGAGCTTTTCATCAGAAAATGCGATCGTGTGTAGGCTGCATCGGAATTTTGCTGGCCGAATTTCCGACAGCAAAGAATTGAGAGCATGTTCTCAATTTTTCCGACGGAAAAGGTTTCTATATCAGAAATTCCCATCGTCTGTAGCAATTCTGACGCACAAAATTCCTACGCATGCTTAGAAACAAATTGATGCATGCTCGGAAGCATTGAACTCGGCTCGTTGTACTGTTGTACGTCACCGCGTTCTTAACGGTCGGAATTTGGTGTGACCGTGTGTAGGCAAGACAGTTTGAGCGGAATTCCGTCGGGAAAACAGTCAGAGCTTTTTCCGACGAGAATTCGGATCATGTGTACGTGGCATCAGAGTAACGAATGATCGGCGAGTCCCGCCGGAGGACCCACTGATCAGCTACAGCTGTGTAAAATCACATTGGGAGTGAGCTGCTGGTGCCCTTTGCGCCTGCTCAGTTTGCACAGTAAAGTTGGCTATTATTGAGTCTAATGCCCCGTACACACAATCAGACTTTCCCACAACAAAACCGTGGATTTTTGTACGAAGGGTGATTGCTCCAACATGTCTTGCATACACACAGTCACACAAATGTTGGCCAACAATTACGAACGTAGTGATGTACAAGATGTAATTGATATCTCCATTACAAACGCTAGTTTTACAAGACCGAGCGCTTCCGGCTCGTACTTGATTCCAAGCAGGCGTGGACTTTTGTGTAATGGATTTGTGTACACACAATCGGAAAGTCCGACAACAAACATTTGTTGGCGGAAAATTTGAGAACCTGCTAGTCAACATTTGTTGCTGGAAAGTCCGACAACAAATGTCCGATGGACATTACCGCCAACAAGCTCACATCCAACATTTCCAGTCGGAAAATCCGATCATGTGTACGCGGCATTAGGTTGCATTTGCATGGGCTTTTAACCACGCTGTGATTGACACATGTGTGTGGATCGCTGCGACCACCAAACTTATGCAATGCAATTACAGGCTGTCAGCGGACGCAGCTATTTTTGAATTTTCACACAGCCAGCAATTACCTGCTTAAATAGAGGGGTAGTGCGCTCAACCAATACAGTAAAAATATGGTAAAAATATATAGAAGGAAATCAGCCAACATATAAGTGATCTCACACTGCAATAGAATATATAAAGAGGGGGGTATGTGGCGCTAACCACTAAATAAGTAATCTCTGTGGGACGTATTTTCCAAAAGATGGGTGACCTTTAGGTATGACAGAATCAGTTTTACACAGTAATAAAAACAGCATAAATACATAGATAAATTGTCCTCAATGACAGTAAAAATGTGGGTATAGGATTATGTGCATATAATGTGACCAATAAAAAAGTGTGACCAATAAGATCGTGCTATGATAAAATCTTTAAAAATGATAACGGTAAAGAAATTCCAATAGAAATGTGATATAAGGTCTACAATAAATATGAAGGAAATGCCTTCTGTAAACCAATGGCAAAGAATATAAAGTGCACAGTGCAATGTGCAAGAGTGTGGAACATAAAACCAATCTTTGGTAAATATGTGCGGAAAAATAAAAGTGCATAAGGATCCAAATATTGCAACGATGTGACTAAACAAATAATGTGAACTAAATCACTGTAGAAATTCCTCAATAAACAGCAACAAAAAATATAAATGTAGAAAATCCAAAAAAGAAAAGAATAAATAAAGTGGTGCACTACAAGTCCCAGCTTGTTGTGCAAATCGCAAGAAACAGTGAAGGGGTAAAAATACCCACACAGTACGTATTGATAGAATAAAAAATCTTCTTGATATGTGCAAAACAAAAGAGTTCCAAATAGCTTTGTGTATCAAAGTTCAGTGCTATTCCGTGCAATTGGAAGAAAGTGCTCCGTGTTGTTTTCAGGGGTGCACCCCACTCTTTCCCCCAGCCTCTCACCTCTAATTGTGGCCCCTACAGGCCTAGTAAAGCAGATAACCTCTGGGTGGTGATCCTGGTGATCCTGGTTGGGCACTCACGAGTATATCCCGCCTTCCTATAGGTTCCTATGGGCTCTCCTGCATCTCATTCTGGTCCCCATAATACATCCAAACGGCGCTCCAAAAAGGAAAAGATCACTCCCAGCTCAGGTTGGCATACAGGGGTAAGGGATAAAAGAAAGCGCTCCAATGTGTAGTACTCAAAAAACAATTTTAATAACAAAAGTATCCACTCACATAACAGTTGGCTGGTAACCGCATACAGATGGACGAACTTCCGGTCTCGGCCGAAAACCGGAAGTAAACAATAGGCACCTGACTTCCACCCTCACGCGTATCGTCACCGCTCACATGACTTTGTCAAAGGGTATGGTAGTCAGGTGTCTGCTAGGCCTATTTATACTGTGTCTGAATAAAATTTTATTGGCGGCGGTATATCAAACGAATAAAATATAACAACTAGACGTATCTTAAGCTTCCTAATGGCATGGGCAATAATAATATAATAAAAACAATATACTTTGCGGTGTATAATTAATCCTGAAGCAAAACATTTTTAATCCCCATTGCTTACAATATATAAAATGACCAACGCCACCTGGTGGTCATTGATAAGAATCAAGTCAGGTGCCTATTGTTTACTTCCGGTTTTCGTCCGAGACCGGAAGTTCGTCCATCTGTATGCGGTTACCAGCAAACTGTTATGTGAGTGGATACTTTTGTTATTAAAATAATTTTTTAAGTACTACACATTGGAGCACTTTCTTTTATCCCTTACCCCTGTATGCCAACCTGAGCTGGGAGTGATCTTTTCCTTTTTGGAGCGCCGTTTGGATGTATTATGGAGACCAGAATGAGATGCAGGAGAGCCCATAGGAACCTATAGGAAGGCGGGATATACTCGTGAGTGCCCAACCAGGATCACCAGGATCACCACCCAGAGGTTATCTGCTTTACTAGGCCTGTAGGGGCCGCTATTAGAGGTGAGAGGCTGGGGGAAAGAGTGGGGTGCACCCCTGAAAACAACACGGAGCACTTTCTTCCAATTGCACGGAATAGCACTGAACTTTGATACACAAAGCTATTTGGAACTCTTTTGTTTTGCACATATCAAGAAGATTTTTTATTCTATCAATACGTACTGTGTGGGTATTTTTACCCCTTCACTGTTTCTTGCGATTTGCACAACAAGCTGGGACTTGTAGTGCACCACTTTATTTATTCTTTTCTTTTTTGGATTTTCTACATTTATATTTTTTGTTGCTGTTTATTGAGGAATTTCTACAGTGATTTAGTTCACATCATTCGTTTAGTCACATCGTTGCAATATTTGGATCCTTATGCACTTTTATTTTTCCGCACATATTTACCAAAGATTGGTTTTATGTTCCACACTCTTGCACGTTGAACTGTGCACTTTATATTCTTTGCCATTGGTTTACAGAAGGCATTTCCTTCATATTTATTGTAGACCTTATATGACATTTTTATTGGAATTTCTTTACCGTTATCATTTTTAAAGATTTTATCGTAGCACGATCTTATTGGTCACACTTTTTATTGGTCACATCATATGCACATAATCCTATACCCACATTTTTACTGTCATTGAGGACAATTTATCTATGTATTTATGCTGTTTTTATTACTGTGTAAAACTGATTCTGTCATACCTAAAGATCACCCATCTTTTGGAAAATACGTCCCACAGAGATTACTTATTTAGTGGTTAGCGCCACATACCCCCCTTTTTATATACAGCAATTACCTGCACTTTGTATGCGTCCAGCTGAAATCATCACCGGTAATCAATGGCTGTATGAACGATAGTAGCTATCTGCCACAACTGCTACGTTCACACTGAAAGCTGCCTCCCCAGTGTGAAAGCCGGAGTGCTTTCACACTGGGGCAGTGCACTTGTGGGACGCGAAAAAAAGTCCTGCAAGCAGCATCTTTGGGCCGGTTTGGGAGTGCTGTATACAGCTCTCCTAAACTGCCCTTACCCATTGGAATGCATGGGCAGCATTTTGGCTCTAGCTGGGGTTAAAAGCACCCTACTAGAAGACGAAAAGTGCAGCTAAAATGTCAGTAAAGTGCCACTAAAACTAGTGGCCATTTACCGCTAATGCAGCCCCAGTGTGAAAGTAGCCTCAGCCCCAGTCGCAGGAATCAGTAATTTCTTGCCATTGGTATTCACAGTGTGGTTAAACACCTGTGCAAATGCAGCCATAGGCCCCTTTCACATTGGCTTTCTGATGAGGCCCACTTGTCAGTTTTTCAGAAAGGTCTGATCAGAAGCTTAATGCAGGTATATGGGCAGGGGGGTATAAAGGGATTTCTGTCTATTTACATCTGCCTTCCTCCAAACTCAGGTCCAGAAAAAAAAATGGAAAAGGACTGCATTCTTGTGCAGTTTTCCCCGACCTAAGGCTAATTTCACACTAAAAGCACCCGGCGTTAGCGGTAAGTTTAACAATCAGCAGTTAAAGATATTCCAAACACCTGGTGTTAGCACTTCAGTCATCCCGGCACCATGGTTGTTATGGTGTCAGGATGATTGAAGCGCATTATTTCTATTATTACATTGAGATAAAAGTTTAAGGGGATCTGGACCCCACCCAGAACCACCTTAGGAAGGGGAGCTGTCGGACTATTGCGGTACAGTATATATGTATAACAATGAATTCATAAGCAAATATATATAAAAATATACAAAGATTTTTATTGATACAAAAGGAAAATTAATCATAAAAACAGATACATACATGGGGTATTTCTGCTAGTTTCGCTATCTGTGTAGCTTCTTCAGGAAATACACTTTATAAATCTGAAAAAGAGAACTTGAAGTTTATAACCATAAACATTTTTTTCAGTTGCATCAACATTCAGCAACTGAACATTCAAACATGATATAGGGGGAAGATACATAAGGATATACAGCCTCTTACCCCACTTGAAAGCATCATAGGCGCATCATAGGCGCGTGAGCGGACCCAGCAAAGCCTCCCACGGCGACTAGGGAGGGCCTATATATGGGTAACAGGTCAATCTGGGCAGGGGAGAATATGATAAGAATGATGATATAGTCAGTCTAATAAAGAGAAAGTATTATGTTGAACAGGACAATACCGGGGAGATGCGGAAGTAAACAGCATCTCCCCGTTCTGCCTAGCAACAAGTGACACTGATCTCTGCTCCCTGTGATTATAGCAGAGATCAGTGATCAGTAACACACAGCCACACCCCCACAGTTAGTAACATGCCCCTAGCACACCCCTACACTGCCACCCCCTGGTTAACCCCTTCACTGCCAGTGTCATTTACGCAGGAATCAGTGCATTTGTATAGCACTGATTGCTGTATAAATGGCAATGGTCCCAAAAATGTGTCAAAAATGTCCGATGTGTCCGCCATCATGTCGCAGTCACAATAAAAAAAAATCGCCTTGATTTATGGTCTAATAGGGCGATCAGGGGGATTAAACCTTTCTTGGGTAATATACGGCAGGTGCCCTGACGCTATAAAAAAAAACAAACTAACTAACCAGTATCACCCGTAACACTAATACGGTGATCACTGGTGACAGGGGTGAAAGGGTTAACTAGGGGACAATCAGGGGGTTAAAACCTTCATTAGATAATATATGGGGGTACCTGACACGATACAAACCTGACGGTGAAAGGAATCAACTAACTGGCTAACTAGCGTCACTCGTGGCACAAATACAGAGATCAGAAAAAAGATCTATTAGTGACACTGGCAACAGGGGGTGAAAGGGTTAACTGGGGGGTGATCAAGGGGTTAAACATTTATTAGGGGGGTTTAGGGGGGTACCCTAGACCTACCTGGGCCTACTACTAACTGCCCTAACACTTATTACAATCACAAATGACACCAATGTAGTGATCAGGGAAAAATCTGAAAACTGCAATTGGTGACACAGTGACTGGGAGGGAAGGGGTTAACCAGGGAGGAGATTGGGGGGTGATCGGGGGTGACAAGTATACCTATGTGTACTGGTGTTAGTGTAGTGTTGTGCAACTCACGTTTAGATATCCTCTCTCCTCTCACTGGTATCGAAAAGATTCCACGAGGAGAGATGACATCACTTCCCCTGTCTGTGTTTACACTTACACAGGCAGGGGAAGGATTTCATTCGTCGGGACCAATTGGCAGGTCCAGGCCACAAATCATTGGCCTGGACCTGAGGACTGATCCACTCTCTAACAAATCCTACCGCCGTAGGCATGGGGGGGAGCAATCGCGCCCCCCGCCTGCCGGGAGGGAGGTACGTACATGTACTCTCATTTGCATATATCAGCGCGCAGTGGTCGGCAAGTGGTTAATCAGACTGCAGCATCTCAGCAAGCAGCAGACACTGGTATGTATATAATAGACTGGTCATCTTACTTTGGCACTAACCAAGTACCTCCTAGCAAACGCACTACTCCATAGCTACAAACCAGCATGTCAATGAACTTTAAGCCAGTGCTAGCATTGAATGCCTTAGCACCAACATATGTTCCCAAGTCACTCAATGTCAATGCACCAGCCATCACAACGAACTCTATTCTACCTGCAGTCATGCACCTAAAGTCTGAAAATATGGATATATCACAGTTTGCTAAATACATTCTCCACAGAGAGCTCACTAAAACAGGCCTCACCAAGTTTGATGACAAGCCTAAAAATTACAGAAGTTGGAAATCCACTTTTAAGGCCACAATGAGTGACCTAGACATCAATGCCACAGAGGAATTAGATCTTCTCATCAGATGGCTAGGTCCCCAGACTACTAAACGCATCAAGAGCCTCAAAGCAGTCATACTGATAACCCTGCTGCAGGCCTTAATGCTGCTTGGGACAGACTTGAGCGTACCTTTGGCAGCCCAGAGGCCATTGAAGATGCCTTATTCAAAAGGTTGCAAAGTTTCCCAAAGATTTCTTCTAGAGACTAAAGTTTCAAGAACTCAGCGATGTTCTATTAGAGCTTAAACTTGCTAAGGCTGACATCAACTGTAAAAAGTAATACAAAAAAAGTGCAGAGCAAATGGATAGATTATCACCCCATATATGATTATAGAAAAAAGGAAAAAAAAAAATCCCCATGGGGTTTTTAGGCAGCAGAAAACACACTTAGTTGGTGAAAAACCAAATAGTTTTTATTTTGTATCAAAAAAGAGGTAATGAGTACAAATAGTTATTTAAAATTAGAGCTCTGGTTTACAAATTGTGAACAACTTTCGAAATCGAAATACAATATTCACCTAAAATTGATTTGAAAGGAAATTATTTCAAAACAGTATTACAGTAAGTTTACAACAATTATTTATTCATAAGAAACACCCCACTACCCCAATGCATTTCGACCATTATGAGCGTAGAGGTCTTCTTCAGGGAGTGAAGGAGGAAAAGAGGGGGTGACTTTTTAAATTTCTGCAAAAGGTAAAAAACATTTTTTAGAGACATTCAATACTTTTAATTATTCATAATATATTATTTGTTTGTTTTCATGTTATATTTACCCTGCCTCCGAAATAATGTTCATAACCAGAGATTTTTTTGCGCTAAAATCCACAAAATCATTCACTGAGAATGTTCACGAGCCCCTGCTGCTGTGGTATTACTCCCCAATCTCCCCACACTGTGGGAAGGGAAAAGGTCCCCCTAGGGGGTCAAGATAATGGGCTTGCAGGCAATGAGAGACAGATTAGTGTTCCCCCGTGGGGTGGATGGTGTTAATGGGTTGGTGGTCACACCTAAAAGCAACGAGTTTAATATCTGGATTAATTTGGTGTTTTTGTTTAATTTAATCTAAATTTATGAATAATATTTGAAAAAGTAACTTTATAGAGAATATATTAATCTTGGTATGCAATTTTTTAATATAAGCAAATTGAAACATTTAATCCTTATTATCAAGCAGTTATTTGATGTAATATTTGGTAATATGTTGTTAATGACTAAGGAAATTATAATACTAATGGAGTGTTATTGGGGGAAAAAAATGGCCAGGAAGTGAAAATATGGCTTGCATGTCATTGGGCAATAGCAGCAAGTTGTAAGAATAGTGATGACGTGTGCGTGATGAGTGTTAAAAATGTATTGATTTTGATGAACTATTGGGAATGTGGAAGAAAAGGTGAAGGTTGTGATGTGTGCTGAAATTAATGTGGGCTAAATATGTGAATTGGGAGAGATGGTGAGTGTGTGGAATGAAATGACTGTGATAGCCTCAAATGTGAGATGTTGATACAAATTAAAAACTATTTGGTTTTTCACCAACTTAGTGTGTTTTCTGCTGCCTAAAAACCCCATGGGGAATTTTCTTCCTTTTTTCTATAGGCTGACATCAACTTACCTGGTCTCAGTTACCTTGACATCCCTCTTGGCATCAACCCTATTGTTCTCAATGGCATTCAAGAAAAAAGGGCAGCGCTTGGATCAAAGTATAAGGAAAATCATCAAGTTACCTTTCCTCCTTTTTCCTACTTATGCAAGTTCATCAAAAGAATTTCAGACACTAACAATGACCCAATTTTCCCCTATGGTGACTGTAACCCTCTCAGTGCACCCTCTCCAAGACCTACAAACACACGTATGACACACAGAGACCGTAGGGGTCCAGTGTCAGTGAAAAGGACTTATGTTCTACCTGCGCCTTCTACAGTTCTTGAAAAAACTGATCAAAACAAGAAAATTAAGAACCCAAATCGCCAATGTTCGATACATAACGAGCCACATCCACTTAAGAAATGTATCGGCTTCAGAAAGAAAACCCTACAAGAACGTAAGAAACTTTTGAAGAAATTTTGGGTTTGCTACAAATGCTGTGGACAATGCGGCATAACAAAGGACTGTAAAGCTATGTTCAAATTTATATTCGTGTGACAGTGATGACCACTTGCAAGCTCTTCATCAATATCCGCACAACTCTACTACATTCACAAACAATCTTCTTGAGGCAAAGCAAGGCGAGGAGCACACAGATCAAACAGCACCTTCCACCTTAGTGTTCTCTACATGTACAGAAGTCTATGGAGAAGGACTCTGTCACAAATCCTGTGCAAAGATATGCTTGGTTTGTGTATACCCCAAGGGTCAACCTGAAAAGGCCAAAATACATTATACTATCCTGGATGATCAGAGTAACAGATCTCTTCACAGTCTTTTGAACTGTTGAACATAACAGGAGATGCTCTACCTTATACCCTAAGCACTTGTGTCGGCACTACAGAAGTCTTAGGTAGGAGAGCCAGTGATCTTGTATTTGCTCCTCTGAATGACAATGTGGAAATATCTTTGCCCACTATCACTGAGTGCAACAAAGATTCCAAGCAACAAAGAGGAGATCCCTACTCCTGAAGCTGCCTTTCACCATTCTCACTAGAAGGACATAGCCGACCAAATACCAACCCTCGATGAAAGTGCTGATATCCTGCTGTTACTCAGCAGAGACATCTTAAGGGTGCACAAGATCATCAAATCAACGGTCCGCATGATGCACTTTATGCTCTGTGTCTGGATCTAGGCTGGGTCATCATAGGCAATGTCTGTCAAGACAAAATGCAGAAGATCTTACTCAGTCTCTTCCTTTAACCACTTCCGGATCGCCCGCCGTCGTTTTACGCTTCTACTTTAAAGAGGAATATAGTTGTTAGCTACCATAATCCCAGTATCTTCTTCAAGAGTGGGCAGTCTGCTTCAAGATAAAAGTGGTCTCTGTGGCGGATTCGCCGCAAGATCACTTTTATCGGCGGCGGGAAAGGCCCCCCCCCCCCTCCTGGCCACACTCCGGTGCCCTCCGCTGCTTACTGGAGCCGTTGGTAACGGCGGAGGCAATCAGATCCTCTCCCTAGCCTGACATGAAGACAAGTGAGGGGAAGATGGCCCCCCACACGTCTCCATATCATTGCAGGGCGGAAGCAACATCAAAACGTCACTTCCGCCCAATGCTCTTAAAAGGGACATTTTTTTTTTTTTTTTAAATGATGTTACATTTTTTTGTTTTTTTTATTGCATTTTAGTGTAAATATGAGATCTGGGGTCTTTTTGACCCCAGATCTCATATTTAAGAGGTCCTGTCATGCTTTTGTTTACATTCCTGTAATAGGATTAAAAGTGACACAATTTTTTTTTTTAAAGAACAGTGTAAAAAATTTAAATAAAAGGTAAAATAAATAAGAAAAACATAATTTTTTTTTAAACGCGCCCCATCCTGCCGAGTTTGCGTGCAGAAGCGAACACATACGCGAGCAGTGAAAACAGTGTTCAAACCACATATGTGAGGTATCGCCGCGATCGCTGGAGTGAGAGCAATAATTCTACCCCTAGATCTCTTCTGTAACCAAAAATATGCAGCCTGTAGAATTTTTTAAACGTCGCCTATGGAGATTTTTAAGGGTAAAAGTTTGTCGCCATTCCACGAGTGGGTGCAACTTTGAAGCATGACATGTTGGGTATCAATTTACTCGGCGTAACATTATCTTTTACATTATAAAAAAATTGGACTAAATTTACTGTTATCTTATTTTTTAATTACAAAAAAGTGTTTTTTTCCCAAAAAAAGTGCGCTTGTAAGACCGCTGCGCAAATACAGTGTGACACAAAAGTATTGCAACGACCGCCTTTTTATTCTCTGTTTGGGGGTGAGGGGCGTGGCCTGGTGCGCAATGGAGGCAGCAGCACACTGAAGGAGCTCCTCAGCACACACAGCAGTTTGTAGCCCTACACCCGACCACCAGCCATCAGATGCCGGCCAGAAAGCTCTACTCGAGCTCACAATCTCGCCCACGCCGTATCTCTGTGCCTACCTCGGGGGAAAAACATAGCAGACATCTTCAAACCGAAGCCCGCGGCCCGCAGCAGAGCCACGAGACCCAAGATGGCGCCGGCCCGCCATGAGAACGCTGGCAGCGATGATTCCCTCTCAGCCTCGGAGGACACAGGCAGGGGTAAGTCCAGACTGGACCATCCTCTAACGCAGGGGTCTTCAAACTACGGCCCTCCAGTTGTTCAGGAACTACAATTCCCATCATGCCTAGTCATGTCTGTGAATGTCAGAGTTTTACAATGCCTCATGGGATGTGTAGTTCTGCAACAGCTGGAGGGCTGTAGTTTGAGGATCCCTGCTCTAACGTTTGCTGACATGTCAGTGATCGCTGCGGACATTAAGGCCACGTTCTCAGCTGCGATTACTGACCTGAAGACAAGCATGATTGTGCTCAATGAGAAAATGGCAGCCGAGGAGAATGCAGGCAGGCTCAGAGACAAGGCCATACACAGACTGAAGTTGACCACCACCACACAAGCGCACCACTTTATTGATATGAATAGACACATCGAGGACCTTGATAATAGGGGGAGAAGGTGCAACATAAGAGTGAGGGGGATCCCTGAATTGGTGGAACATGATCAGATTATTCCAGTGCTAAGGAGAGTCTTCAACAGCTTATTAGAGAGACAGGAAGACATGGAAATTGACTTTGTCAGAGCGCATAGAGCACTTAGGCCCAGAGGGTCTGACACAGCTCCCCCAAGGGACATAATCTGTTGTCTGCAAAGCTTTGCTCTTAAAGAGGATATTATGCGCAAAGCAAGGAGAAATGACCAGATCATTTTTAATGGGGCGACGATAATGCTTTTCCAGGACTTATCACAGATAACTCTGAAAAACAGACGCGCCCTGCGACCTCTGCTGGAGAAATTAAGAGAAAGGGATCTAAAATACACTTGGCGTTTTCCCTTTGCCCTCACAGTCCCTTACAACGGGCAACAACATATACTATGCACGCCAGCTGACCTCCCAGAATTCTGTTACGCATTGGACCTAGACAGAGTGGTCCTTCCAGACTGGTATGCTGAGTTTCTGCAATCCCCTCAGGAAAGAAGCCCTACGACCTCCCCTTTCATGTCCCCGGACAAGAGACTAGCGAAGAAACCCAAACATAGCCGTGGAGGGCCCTCCAAGGCTGGCACCCCGAGGAGACATGCTGGAGCTGCGAGAGACCAAGAAGATGAGGACTGATCGAGCGTATAGTTATCTCGCCAGGTCTTTCTCATTCCCTTTGCTTTTACTTTTTTGACTTATGTTTGCCACTTTTTTTTTGCCATTGGAACGAATACCAGGTAATGCCTTCTCATGCTCCCCGCCACCACCCTGATTCCACAGGTGGACCGATAAGGAAGACATGGGTCACAGGCTGACGTTGCTCTCCTACCTTGGCTCAGTATGTTGACTTTGCCACAGTAAACCTTTGGGGAACCCAACCTGCCGTACACTACAGGTCTCCTTCATACCCATACAGCCTAAACCCAGGACTATGCCTAAGGGCTGCTATGGAGGGGACTTCTAGAGGCTAAAAGTTTTCCTCTTTTGTTTTCTCTTTTTTACAAGGGTCTCCCCTTATTTCACTCAATGTCTTGCCTTTTACTGGTTAGGTGGCCATACCCCCCCCCCCCCAGGGGGAAAGGGAAATTACTACTCTACCTCGCATGTACTACCTGGTCTGATTGGCCTGGAGGTGCCACCTCACCGGTCCTCTCCCAGGTGGCACCATGGTCTCAATCACAATAGCCTAATGTAACGCGCCCCAAAGCCTGACAACTGAACCCACAGGTTCATATCATGGCAGCACTTTGCTTACATGGCCTTGCAGAGACGGATCTGATTGCGGACGCTGTCGCTGCCATGCCTTGTATGATGCAGGAATGACAGCACCTGGCTCACTCTCTGGGTCCTCACGGGGCCAGCCGAGATATGAGTCACTCCTGTACTTTATCATGAAGTTTCTTGTCCCCCCCCCCACATCTGGAGACGAAGCTCATGAGATTCCTCGAGCAGCTTCTTCTACACATGTGCCGAGATTTACCACTTTACCCTGGTCGGGTGTACATTATATTAAGTTTAGTATTACCAGTTTTTTGCTCCTGTTGCTGCGTGTGTGCCGGTTAAGTCTGTTCCTTCAAAGTTTAGTTGGTTGATTCACACACAACAGGACTAACAGGCAATCTGCTGCCTGATTGTGGTCGCCTCCCAGTGACCCCACAAAGTGTCCCTCGTCCTTGTTGAGACGAAATGTTCACTAAACTAAGTTGGACAGTACCTCCCCCTGGGACGGTGTTCCCTACCCCGGGGGAGGACTTCCCACAAAATATTCTCTTATTCTCACTCTCTCCTTTTCCTTTTTTTCTTCTTTCAGTTTTCTTCTTTCCTCCACTTCTTGCTCCCTATAAGGTACTTGCTGATATATAATTTGTAATTGCGACCACTAATTACTACTTCAGACACTAACGCATATCACCCAGTTTTTCTCCTGCAGACCGAACTCCGACCACCTCCTCCTGAGCATCCAACATGGTCTACTCATCCCTGGGTCACAAGCCTTTGGTGATCTCCCACAACATCAGAGGCCTAAACATTCCAGAACGTCGCACCACCCTTTTGAGGGAACTTAAGAAAGGTAGGCCCCACTTTGTATTCCTTCAAGAAACTCACTTTAAAACACATCATGTGCCAAAGATTACAAACGCATGCTTCCCAACGGCGTTTCACTCTACGACTGATGACTCCAGATCTAAAGGTGCCTCGATACTGATTAGCAAAGATGCTCCCTTCGAGTTGATTTCACAACTGTGTGACCCAGAGGGCAGATTCGTGTTTCTGAAGGGATTTTATGGGGGCACCCCTATAACCCTGGCGAATGTCTATTTTCCGAAAAAAGCCCATGTCACATTCTGTCAACACATTGTCAGAGAACTCCAAGGGTTTGCAACCGGCTGCCTAATTCTAGGTGGAGATTTTAACGTACCCCTGAACCCGCTTATAGACACCTCTAACGGAAAGACCTGCATCACCTATAGGGTCCTCAAAAAACTCAAGTCCCTCCTACAATCCTTACAGTTGGTAGACTCGTGGCGCTTACTTAACCCACATGCTAGATATGCTAGATTGGACTGTCTATTCATCTCTCAGAGAGATTTGCTGAGATTGGCCGGAGCACATATAGGCAACCAGACAATCTCGGATCACTCTCCAATCTCCATTTCTTTGGACCTACTAAGCGCCACATGTCCTCAGCCAACCTGGAGACGCAACACGTAACTATTGACAGACCCAACACTTCTACCCCAAATCATGACTACCCTGACAGAATTTTTCAAACACAATGCAACTCCAGATTCAGACCCTCTAGCAGTATGGGAGGCCCACAAGTTCACCATACGTGGGACTCTGATTAAGATGGGTGCCAGACATGAGAGAGAGAGAGAGAGAGAGAGAGAGAGAGAGAGAGAGAGAGGCTAGGATAGGGAGTTTGGTCTCACAGATCAACTCTATAGAAACACCCCACAAACAGTCACTCTCGGTAGCCTCAGCTAAAAGCCTATTAGAGGCAAGGAAAGATTTACAGAACCTGCTGGACACCAGGGCTAATAGAATGCTATTCTTTAAAAAGGGCATTTACTATGAATCAGGGGACAAGGTGGGCAAGTTTCTGGCGAGAGCATTGAGAGAACATACCTCTGCTAACCATATTGCTGGCATTAAGAATGAAAAAGGGAAGCTCGATGTCTCGCCAGAAACCATAGCCCAACACTTCTGTAGCTTTTACACAAAACTGTACAATCTTCCCCCCACATCACAGACAACCACACATGGAGGGGGACAGACAGTCTATAATCCAAGACTACCTGACCAAAAGTGGTATCCCTTCCCTGGAAAGTCTAGACTCCGAATCTCTTGAAGCGCCAATCACTACTGTAGAACTCAGGCAAGCCATCAAACAGCTCTAGGTAGGCAAAAGTCCAGGCCCAGATAGATACTCAGCCGCATACTATAAAACCTTCAATGACATACTAGTTAACCCTCTTTTAAAGGCCTTAAAACTCCTTGTCAGCACCTAGGGCAGTGACACCAGATTTTCTCACGGCACATATTGTGGTGATTACAAAAGAATGCAAGGATCCGGCACACTGTGCTAGCTACCGGCCCATTTCTATCTTAAATCTAGACGTGAAACTATTTGCGAAAATTTTGGCCCTGAGATTGGGCCCTCTGTTTCCGAAGCTGATAGGTTTGGAGCAGGTGGGCTTCATGCCAGGCAGAGAAGCCAAGGACAATGTCACAAAGACGCTTCTACTGATTCACGCAGCCAAACTGCGAAAGGTCGAAGGCTTTCTCCTCTCAACTGATGTGGAGAAGGCCTTCGACCGAGTAGCATGGGACTTTATGATGGAGGTCTGCACAAAAGTTGGTCTGGGACCACACATGTTGTCCTGAATATCCTCCTTATATCAGAACCCCTCGGCTAAATTGAAAATAAACGGCTCACTATCAAATAAAGTTCACATATCAAATGGGACTAGACAGGGGTACCCTTTATCACCCCTACTATTCATACTTACCTTGGATATCCTCCTTATATCAGAACCCCTCGGCTAAATTGAAAATAAACGGCTCACTATCAAATAAAGTTCACATATCAAATGGGACTAGACAGGGGTGCCCTTTATCACCCCTACTATTCATACTTACCTTGGAGCCCTTCATCAGGACAATCCAAAACAATACAGCAATCCATGGCTTCCGAGTGCATGACAGGGAATTCAAGGTAGCGGCTTATGCCGATGATCTTTTATTTTTTTTAACAAGCCCAATAATTTCCCTTCCTAATCTTATGAGGGAATTTGCACACTATGGGTTCATCTCCAACCTAAAGATAAATTACTCAGGTGGGATATCCTCTGCGGAGGGGATATTGAGACCATCGAGCCCATCTCAAGGATTCTCCTCCATTGGACGCTAGTTATTGCACCTATGTCCGCTTCCCATCTAGCCTTTACCATTTGGAGTTTCTCTCCTACATTCGCTTCTTGACCCATTTGCCCATATATCTCAGATATTAACCTTTTAGTGGAGCCTGTTTCTAGTATCTTTTTAAAAAGGGGGGTTTCTGTCCATATCAATTGCTGTTCCGAAAATTGGGCCTCTAAGGCATGGGCTATTTGTAGGTATGCATAGGCCGTATATTGCGGTATTTTAAATTCACGCTTCAGGTCTGAGAAATTTTTTAGCGTGTTACCTCTATACAGTTGTCTCAATCTAGTGATACCCTGTTTTTCCCATATTTTAATTTTTCCTATCTGGAGAACTTCATTTAAATTTTTGTTGTTCCATAGAGGGAAATACTCGGAAATTCCGTCATAGTGTAACTGTTTTTTGACGATTGTCCATATTTTAATTATCATTTTTATTGTGGGACATTTATAGCGGAAAGAATCTGCTTCAAGGGTTTCTATTATTGTTTTATGCCCAGCCTCCGACAGCATTATTCTTCCACTTGGGGTGCCCCCCCCCCCGGGACGCCACATCCTATTAGTTGCTGCAGTTGAGATGCCAGGAAGTACTGTTCCGGGTTGGGCACCGCAAGACCCCCTTCCTTCACTGGGAGTTGCAGGGTTCGAAGCCGAATCCTGGCCTGTCCCCCCTTCCAAATTAGTTCCCTAAAAAGTGATTCTATTTTTTTGAACCACTTCCTGCATATCCACACTGGCGAGTTGTGCAATATGTACAATAATTGTGGCATCCAGATCATTTTAATCAGCCCACACCTTCCCGCCACTGATAATGGGAAACGTTTCCACCTGATGTTGATAAACAGAGCCTACTACACCCCGAAAAGGATGTTTAAATTTGGGAGAAGGATTGACGATAGTTGCCCTAGATGCCAAGGGACTGGTGATCTTCTGCATATGCTGTGGAAATGTCCTAAATTGCACCGATATTGGACAGGAGTGGTTAATTGCATGAGAGAGGCATTTGGGATCAAGCTTGAGAGAGAAGCCAAGGCGTGTATACTGGGATATAGAATGGAAATAGAGAGAGAGAGAAGAAAAGTGTAACAGTAGCAATTGTAAGATGCTTGTTTCAGGCCAGGAAACTGATTGCAACTAAATGGCAATCAAGGGAACCCCCTACAGTAGACAACTGGATTAGGATAGTAAATGAGACCCTATGTAAAGAAAGAACAGTGTACATAAAGAGAGGTAACCTCAAAGAGTTTAAGAAGATGTGGCATCCCTGGACGGTAAAAATGAATGCCCTGGAGTAGAGGGCTTAATTACAATGGCACTCTACCCAGGATGGAAGAAGAACAGATAAGATTGGGAACAGGGGCATAAGAACCTATGTATGAATAAGTGGGGGTGGGGGGAGGGAAGGGAAAGGAGAAGGGGAAAAAAAAAGGAAAGAAAAAGAAAAAAGTATAAAAGTTTAAGATCCAGCTAACTCGCACTTTTTATAATTATTAAGAGTCTGTCAAATGCTGTGGTTTTTTTTCTTTTTTTTTTGTTTCTGCTTTGAAGTGTTAAATAATTGTGTAAAATTGAATAAAGATTGAAATTATAAAAAAAAAAAAAAAAGATAAATTACTCGAAATCGGAGGCCTTAAACATCACACTTCCTGAGAGATTGCTCTCCCAAACCAAGGAAAAATCACCTTTTAGATGGGATCCCACAGCCCTCAAATATTTGGGGACATGGCTTACCCCGCAACTGCATTTCATCTTTGAGAGAAACTTTCCGCCGCTGCTCAAAAGCTGCGAGGGAGATCTCGAAAAGTGGAACTTGAATTTCTTCTCCTGGTTTGGACGTGCAGCAATCATCAAGATGGTCATACTGCCTAAGTTCCTCTACTTGATGCGTACCCTACCAGTTAGAATCCCCCAGTAATTCTTCAAAGTCCTAAACTCCGTGATTTTAAAGTTTCTATGGCACCAAAAGAAATCCAGAGTTAAGATTAAGATTAAGACTACTTTGACTAAACCTAAAGAGGCAGGAGGAATGGGGCTTCCGAACTTTGAGCACTACTACTATGCGGCACATATAGCCAGAGTGATCGACTGGCACTGCCATGATCACATAAAGGATTGGGTATCCCTGGAGGCTGCACTAAGCCCACTCCCCCTTAGGTACCTCCCTTGGGTCCCGGGGAAGAGTCTCCCACCTAACCGCCACAAACATCCCTTTACAGGAACCACTCTGGGGATAATACATTCCCTTGCTAAAATGAAAGAGGTCACCACCTCTCCATGCCCTCTGACTCCACTGAAAGGTAACCCCGATTTTCCACCAGGTTTAGACAACACGACCCTCGAATCAATAACACAAGCCACCCCACTACTAGTAGGGGACTGCTACACGGGTGACAAACTTAAAGACTGGTTGCCCCTCAAAGCTGAAAATAACCTACCCCACATGCACCAATGGACCTACTTCCAAATACGTAGTTACCTGTCCAAACTTGGAAACCCCCAAAATCTACATAGACCCCTGGCTGACCTAGAGAGAGCCTGTCAGGACAAAAACCCCCTTGATAAGGCCACTTCCATGGCATACGCATGGCTACAGCAACCTAGACTTAAGGAACCCAGCGCTCACAGGAGGAGGTGGTCGGAGGAACTGGGAGAGGAGATATCGGAGAAGAAATGGAGGTATGCTTGTATTCTAGCACACAAAATGCTCTATCAGTACCAAAATACAGGAAACAAGCTACAAATTGCTGACACATTGGTACACCACTCCTGATAAACTCCACAAATGGAATGCTCTTAAATCAGAAGTTTGTTGGAGATGTAACGCGGCTCAGGGCACTTTAATCAACATCTGGTGGCATTGCCCCCTAATTGTACTCTTCTGGGACGAAGTCCAAAAACTAATTCACAAGATCACTGAAACCATACTAATCCTAAATGCAGCTTGTTGCCTACTACATGTAACCAACTTCTCCTTTAAGAAATACAAGCATTCCTTGACAAAACATCTAATTAATGCTGCCAAATCACTGATCCCCCTGCATTGGATCTCAACCCGGGTCCCCTCTATCCCACAATGGTTGAACAAGGTAGGGGATATCTATGAAATGGAAGACACCATTGCCCAAGATAAAGGCACTGCAGAAAAATTTCACGAAAAATGGCAACCCTGGCTGATCTTCAAATACTCTCAGGACTTTGAAACCACCAGAGGCCTGCCCTGAGTACAGACCCTCAAGGATCCCAGGTCGCAACTATTCCTACCAACAGTCATAGACAGCATTCAATTAGCATTGTACCTACCCTTTACAACCTATATATTCTTATATCCCTTTATCTTTCCTCTTAATTTCTCTCTTACCATGCTCAACAACCACTGTTAAAGTAGATGTCATTGATCAAAGATTCCCACTGAAGACTATGCCATAGTCTAAGTTGACTGATGGGGCACTAATTAAGACTACACGAGGAAGCCCCTCTTTCTATATACTTGAAATGTGCTCTGTTCATCACGCAGGAACATTAGTTCAATTTAAACAGATTTTGACTCAATTCCGATGTTGTAATTTGCTTCATGGATGTAAAAGTTATTACTCACGCAGTTGCATCTGCTTGTTGCAAAATGTGCACTTGTTCTTTTTCCTTTCATCTTTCAATAAAAATCTTAATGTTAAAAAAAATAATGTTGGGGGTTCAAAGTAATGTTCTAGCAAAAATTTTTTTTTTAACTTGTAAACACCAAATCTCAGAAAAAGGCTCAGTCATTAAGTGGTTAGAACACAAGTCCTTCCATGCTCAGCATACTCATCCATCCATCCTCATCATACTCATCCATACTCCGCATACTCATCCATCCATCCATGCTCAGCCATTCATACTCCGCATACTCATCCATCCATCCATGCTCAGCCATCCATACTCAGCATACTCATCCATCCATCCTCAGCAACACTCATCCATCCATCCATGCTCAGACATCCACCCCCATCCATAATTAGCCATACCCATCCATACTCAGCCATACCCAGCCGTACTCAGCCATACTCAGCCGTACTCAGGCGTACTCAGCCGTACCCAGCCGTACCCAGCCGTACTCAGACATACTCAGCCGTACCATCCGTACTCAGCAATACTCATTCATGCTCAGCCATCCCCATCCACAGCTCATTCATCCTCATTTATGCTCATCCATGCCACTACAGTGCCTCACAAAAGTGTAATAGGTAGTCAAATTAGATTTGAAACTTATGCCCCTAGAACACCTGACGGGGCTCCCTGCATGTTGGTCCTCTGTATGTGGCCACGTTGTGGAAAAGTCTCACACATGTGGTATTGCCCTACTCAGGAGGAGTAGCAGAATCTATTTTGGGGTGTAATTTTTGGTATGTACATGCTATGTGTTAGAAACATTGAGTAAATGGACAACGTTGTGTAAAAAAAAAAAATGGGTTTTCATTTTCTTTACACATTTTCCAAAAACTTGTAGAAAAAAATGACATGATCAAAAGACTCATTATGCCTCATAGATTATACATTGGGTTGTTTTCTTTCCAAAATGGGGCAATTTTTGGGACGTTTCCATTGTCCTGGTTCTCCAGAGCCTTCAAAAGTGTAAGAGGTAGTCAAGAAATTATATGTGTAATTTATGCTCCAAGAACGCCTGATAGGGCTCCCTGCATGTTGGGCCTCTGTATGTGGCCACGCTGTGTAAAAGTCTCAAACATGTGGTATCGCCATACTCAGGAGGAATAGTAGAATGTGTTTTGGGGTGTAATGTGTGCTATGCATATGCTGTGTGTGAGAAATAACCTGCTAATATAACAATTTTGTGAGAAAAAAACAGACAAAAAAATCTTGATTTTGAAAAGAATTGTGGGAAAAAAATTACAACTTCAAAAAACTCGCCATGCCTCTAACTAAATACCTTGGAATGTCTACTTTTCAAAAAGGGGTCCTTTGGGGGGTATTTGTACTTTCCTGGCTTGTTAGGGTCTCAAGAAATGAGATAGGCCATCAGTATATCAGATGTGATCAATTTTTTAGAGATTGGCACCATAGCTTGTGGACGCTATAACTTTCACAACGACCAAATAATATACACTGATTTGGGTTATTTTTACCAAAGACTTGTAGCGGTATAAATTTTGGCCAAAATATATGAAGAAAAATTACTAATTTGCTAAATTTTATAACAGAAACAAAGAAAAATTCATTTTTTTTAACAGAATTTTCGGTCTTTTTTCTTTTATAGCGCAAAAAATAGAAAAACCCAGCAGTGATTAAATACCACCAAAATAAAGCTCTATTTGTGTGAAAAAAAGGACAAAAATGTCATATAGGTACAGTGTTGCATGACTGAGTAATTGTCATTCATTCAAAATGTGAGAGCATCGAAAGCTGAAGGGGGAAGGGCAAGGGAAGGAAGAGGGAGGGGGTTTAAGTGTCCAGTGGTCAAGTGGTTACAATCCATACAAGACCTGAAGGGCCTGGTATGGACTGGTATGGACTAGGGGGAACCCACGCCCCTTTAAGCCTTTAAAATTAGCACTTTTGATTTTTCATGTTCGTGTCCCATAGACTTTAGTAGGGTTTGCATGTTTGCACAAATGTTTTGCCTGTTTGCATGTTCTGGTGCAAACCGAACCGGGGGGGGGGGGGTGTTCGGCCCATCCCTAGTGGTGAGGAGGAAGAGGAAGAGGAGGAGGAAAAGAGTCAGGGTCCCTAACAACCGATGGGTTGGTACCCTGCTGACAGCTGAAAGTAAAAGAAACAATTGCCAGCAGTTAAAAAATGTTTTGAAATACATACATACATACAAAGCCCTATGGATTTTGAAGGGAACCCCCATGCCAAATTATTTTTTTAAATTGTGCCCTCCCCCACAAAATCCATACCAGACCCTTATCCGAGCATGCAGCCTGGCAGTAAAATGAGGGGACAAGCCCCTTTGGGGCAGGGGGGCCTTTGTCTCCCAAAGCGCCTTGTCCCCATGTTCATGCTGGTGCATTGTGGGTCAATGATGTCACAACAGGGTGGGGTCACCTGGTGGCGTCACTGGGTGGCCCTGCCCCTTAGTTATTTAATAACTGTAAGACAGTTGAGCTGACAGACAAACGGGAGCTTTCGACGTGAGCAGACCTTTTTTTGGGGGGTCGACGGTGTGAACTGTCTAATGTCTTTTTTTACACTACACTTTTTTTAGTTAATGAGTAGTTCTATGCGCCCCATACTCATTCACATGGGGAGGGAGCAGAATCTGGGGGCCCCCTTGTTAAAGCACCCCCCCATGTTGTGTGGCCTGGAATGGTTCGCTCATCCCCTCCCTTTCTTGACCTGCCAGGCTGCATGCTCGGGATAAGGGCCTGGTATGGATTTTGGAGGACCCCACACTGTTTAAAAAAAAATAATTGGTGTGGGGATTTCCTTTAAAATCCATACCAGACCCTAAGGGCCTGGTATGAATTTGGGGCAATGATGAATATATTTTCCAGCACACCACGGATCTTCAGTCCAAAGTTTTTTTATTAAAGCATGATCACATCACAAGCAAGAGAGTGCCACGTTTCAGAATCATGCAGGACCTCTTTGTCAGGCACGTGATAAGTGTAAGTTAACAGTGCAACATATTTAAATAAACATTCACAAATTAAAAAGAGGCAAAAAGTAAAGAACCACCCACCCCTTGAAAAGGTATGACAACATTAGTCCCTCCAAAAAGCCAGTAATTACCAACAGACATCTCACAGTATTGTATAGTTATGTGTAGCTGGATTGCCCACTCGCATGGACACTGACCTGCATACTCAGCTTTGCATAGTTGTCAGCACCAGCAGCATCCATATTAATATTAGGGATGGGCCGAACACCCCCCTGTTCAGTTCACAACAGAACTCCCGAACAGGGGAAATGTTCTAACCCGAACAGCGAACCCCATTGAAGTCTATGGGAGCCGAACAGGTAAAATCTAAAGTGCCCATTCTGAAGTCTTATAAGCATGTAATTGGCCATAAAAGGGGTATCGGGGTCTGGGTACTGCCCTGGGGACATGTATCAATAGACTTTAATATATATATATATATATATATATATATATATATATATATATATATATATATATATATATATATATATATATATATATATATATATATATATATATATATATATATATATATATATATATATATATATATATTTATCAGGAGCAGTGATTTTAATGATGCTTAAAGTGCAACAATGAAAATGAAAAATGTATTTACATATCGTGCCTTGGGTGTCCCCTTAATGTACCTGTAAAGTGGCGCATTTTTAGCATATACAGAACATGCTACAGCAAAACTGACATTTCTAAAGAAAAAAATCCCATTTAAAATGACTCACGGTTACAATTGTCGGCACCCGGCTATTAAAAAATAAAGAAAAAAACAGGATGGATGCCCCCCCCCCCAGTCCACAAAGGGCATGGGTTCCCCTCCAAGAGCATACCAGGCCCTTAGGTCTGGTATGGATATTAAGGGGAACCCCGCACCAAAAAAAAAAAAAATGGCGCGGGGGTCCCCCTCAAAATCCATACCAGGCCCTTCAGGTCTGGTATGGATTTTAAGGGGAACCCCGCGCCAAAATAAAAAAAAATGGCGCGGGGGTCACCCTCAAAATCCATACCAGACCCTTATCTGAGCACGCAACCTGGCAGGCCGCAGGAAAAGAGGGGGATGACAGAGCACCCCCCCTCCTGAACCGTACCAGGCCACATCATTACCATTTCACACAGAGGGAAGGATCTGGGGGTCCCCTTGTTAAAGGGGTCTTCCAGATTCTGCCCCCCGCCCACAGACCCCCACAACCCTTGCCCGGTGGTGCTGAGGGGGGCTACAAGGTGCTTTGGGGGGTTACTCCCAAAGCACCCTCCCAATGTTGAGGGCATGTGGCCTAATACGGTTCAGGGGGGGTGCTCTCTCGCCCCCCCCTCTTTTCCTGCGGCCTGCCAGGTCGTGTGCTCGGATAAGGGTCTGGTATGGATTTTGAGGGGGACCCCCACGCATTTTTTTTCTTAATTTCGTTTTTTTTCTTAATGCTTGTGACGGACCTCGTACCCAAGATGTCCGCCGTAACTGCTTCCTCTGTCCGGTACCACACAATCCAAGACCCCCTTAGCTTACCCAGTCACCAGACAACACCAGTGTAGGGTACATCAGGAATGAGTCTTTATTTGACATGTCACACTTATATACAGTTGACAGATGACTCAAGCCTAACCTAATTAGCATGAGCTAATTATCTTAATCAACACTGGGCTCCTTCATTCAATTGCAGGTTTAATTAGCACACACAACAATAGGTGAAACACTTCTACAAGCCAGACTATACTCAATTACATAACACAGGTGGCTGGAGTTCATGAGTCATGTCATTAGCGTCTCTTGCTAATATGCCAAATACACATACAGATTCTATGTGTATTGGGGGCCAGCATGGACCTGAATCCAAGTATCACCAGCTCAGGGGTCCCAGGCTTGCAGCTCAAAGAGCACTGTTCCCCCAAATGCCAGGGCCCATAGTCGTAAGGCAGCAGGCTCGCACTCAGTCCCCTCCAACAGCCCGTGTCCCGGCTAGGTCCGTCACATTTCTCCCCTTTCGGCAGGAGACTAACACAGGAGGAGACCCCAGACGGGTTGACTCCGAAGTTAGTCAGTGGTTCCAGTGCTCTAATGCCTGTACCCACACAGTACCCCAAACAAATTGTTCCAAACAGAGCACGACTCACCCAGCCAACTTCTGCCTCTCTCATAGAACATATCCGCCGCTGGGGAGAGGCCTGGACTGGCCCTCCCCCCTGGAGTCTTTTCAGCCGCTGGAGAGAAGACAGGGTGACTGGGCTCACTCCATCCTGCTGTTGGGGATCTGGGCCGACCGCCCAGCATCCCTGGGTTATACTGGTGGAGACTGCATTCCCATCCACCTTTACAGGGAATCTGTCCTGTTTTAGTTGCGGGCAGAGGCCAGCAGCGCTCTGTTCCGTTGTCAGCAGTTCAGGTGGGTGTAGGAGCTTCCCTACATCATCTCCTCCAGCTAACTGTTGGGGAGAGAGGCCGACTGCCCCAGCTCCCTGGAACTCCGCAGCTGTTGCTGGTGCTGGACAGAGGTGGGTAGCACTCTGCCCTGTTGCCAGCACTTCTGCTGGGGACTCCACATCCTCCGCTCTGGCAAACCATTGGGGCAGGAGGCTGGCTTCCTTTTCCATTCCCTCATCTGGCTGCTGGGACAACATGTCTCTGGTACTGTCTCCCAGGTGCACAAATCTTTGCTGGGGAGGAAAGATCGCTTTCTCCACCCTGGCCAACTGTTGGGGAGGGATGACAAACACCTCCTCTCCCTTCTCCCCCTGTATCTGCTGCTGGGAAGTGATTGCCACCTTCTCACCCTGAGCCTCCATAACTGCCACCGGTGTGGGGCAGAGGTCTTGGACCCTCTGTCCGGTGACCTGCACTTCAGCTGGAGAAGTTCCTTGTAACTCCACGGATACTGCTGTTGGTGCTGGGCAGAGCTCAGTGAAGTTTGGCCCTAATACCAGCTCTTCTGATGGAGGCTCATGAGGTTGTTTTTCCTCAGCAGAAAAGTCTATTAAATCCCCAGTCTCTACAACTGATGGCTGGGGATAGAGGTTCACCACCTGTCCGTGGAACCTAGAAGATGCCATCGGTGCTGGGCAGAGGTTAGCAGAGCTCTGCCCTGTTGTCAGCACTTCCTGCATCCGCCATAAGACCTCCGCGTCCATAGCTGCGGGGGCAGGTGGGCAAAGCACTCTGTTACTATGCCACATCGCCGACTCTTCAGCCAGGATTTCAGAGCTGTCTGCTGGTATTTCCTGATAGTCCCAGGCAAAGGGAGCCCCACCCTGCTGCTGAGCAGAGTCTAGCAGCTGTATGTAGGCGATCTCCAGCTCCCATTCCTGAGCGGCCAGGAACTCCAAATCTTCCTGTACCCAGAGCACTTCCGAGACGTTCAATCTTTGCTCTCTGTGCTCCATTATTTCCTCCAACCGCCACTCCAAATCACTCCCAAAGTCGGGGTCCTCGGACAGCCTCCAGTACAACAATCCCAGGCCATTATAATCAAAGCCTTCCGTGGGCCTGTCATCCGCTGTCCACGGGCACACTTGGGCTACATACCACCGGAGGGCTCTGTAGCTCTCGTCCAAACGCATTTCTGCCCGGATCAGCCTGCTTAACTCAGCTGTCCACTCCTGCTTCGGTTTTTCCCCCAATAACAACATTCGTACTTCATACTGCGACCAGTATCTTACATGGATGGAGGGGAGAACTTTTCCCTGGTGTCGCTGCTCACAGGCTAGCGCTTCTTTCCAGAGTTGTAGGCGAACAGAATCATACCATCCCAGCAGGACCTGCACCGATACTGGTCCTCTGTGCTGTATCCGCATCTCTCGCAACCTCCTTCCGAATTCCTCTTCCATGATGACGTATCTGTACCTCTGCTATCCGGGCCTTGGATCCAGGTGATGGTTTGGATGTGTTCACGACAAGGAAGCACGATCCCACCGCTGCCAGCCAATTGTGACGGACCTCGTACCCAAGATGTCCGCCGTAACTGCTTCCTCTGTCCGGTACCACACAATCCAAGACCCCCTTAGCTTACCCAGTCACCAGACAACACCAGTGTAGGGTACATCAGGAATGAGTCTTTATTTGACATGTCACACTTATATACAGTTGACAGATGACTCAAGCCTAACCTAATTAGCATGAGCTAATTATCTTAATCAACACTGGGCTCCTTCATTCAATTGCAGGTTTAATTAGCACACACAACAATAGGTGAAACACTTCTACAAGCCAGACTATACTCAATTACATAACACAGGTGGCTGGAGTTCATGAGTCATGTCATTAGCGTCTCTTGCTAATATGCCAAATACACATACAGATTCTATGTGTATTGGGGGCCAGCATGGACCTGAATCCAAGTATCACCAGCTCAGGGGTCCCAGGCTTGCAGCTCAAAGAGCACTGTTCCCCCAAATGCCAGGGCCCATAGTCGTAAGGCAGCAGGCTCGCACTCAGTCCCCTCCAACAGCCCGTGTCCCGGCTAGGTCCGTCACAATGCTGTTTTTAACAATGAACTTTATGTGTATTGCCGAACCCACATTTTTATTATAGCCGCGAACATGGGGGTGTTTGGCTCATCCCTAATGCTAACATGACCTGTGTGCAAATATCCTTAAAAAAATACATAAAAGTGAACCAGCGTTAAAAAAAAAAAAAAGTTAAGTTTAGAGGTGCGCCCATTCAACCTATGCAAATGCATTTACGTTGCTTGACATTTACTAAGATTTTGCCGGCGCAGTGAACTAAAGCATTTGAACGTGCGCAAATGCCACTTGCACAAGCGCAGTGCATAAATTGACCTCACGCAGTTCTAAGTGTACTTGCAGGGGCAGCAGGCTTGTTCAGAAAAAGTTACTTTCTCATTCTGTTTTGGGCATATTTGTTACTTCACATTACCCACACCAACCCCATAATATTGTCTCTTTCAGCTTCTTAAAATTTTTAGTTGAAGAATGCGTGCGCCATGTCTATAGTGGCGCACCGATAGCCGCCTCCCGTGCGCCTAGAATATTATAGTAAATGGGGAATTGCGCTGTGTTACAGGCACAAATGTTTTGTAAATACGAAAACGGCCGTTGCACATCAGCATGCGCCGCAACTCATGGCACAAACCGTTCGTAAATCAGCCCCTTTCTGTCACACCGTATTTGCGCAGCAGTCATACAAGCACACTTTTTTTGGATAAAATACACTTTTTTGAATTAAAAAATAAGATAACAGTGAAGTTAGCCCAATTTTTTTATATTGTGAAAGATAATGTTACGATGAGTAAATTGATACCCAACATGTCAAAATTTCACCTGCTCGTGGAATGGGGACAAACTTTTACCCTTAAAAATCTCATTAGGCGATGTTTAAAAAATTCTACAGGTTGCATGTTTTGAGTTACAGAAGAGGTCTAGGGCTAGAATTATTGCTCTCACTGGAACGATCGTGGTGATACCTCACCTGTGTGGTTTGAACACCGTTTCATATGCGGGCGCTGCTCACTTATGCGTTCGCTTCTGCACGCAAACTCGGCAGGACGGGGCACGTTAAAATTTATTTTATTTTTTCTTATTTATTTTACTTTAGATTTTTTAATTTTACACTGTTCTTTTAAAAAAAAAAAAATGTGCCAATTTTATTCCTATTACAAGTAATGTAAACATCCCTTGTAATAGAAAAAAAGCATGAATATGAGATCTGGGGTCAAAAAGATTTACACTAAAATGCAATAAAAAAAAATGTCCCTTTAAGAGCTATGGGCGGAAGTGACATTTTGACGCCGCTCACGTCCGCTCACCTCTGCGCTCCCGATGGCTCCAGTAAGCGGCGGAGGGCACTGGAGTGCCGCGGGAGGGCCCCTCTCTCGTCACCATCAAATGTGATCTTGCGGTGAATCGCCACAGAGACCACTTTTATCTTAGAACCGACCACCCGCTGAAGAAGAGGATACCAGGTTTATGGCAGCTAGCTGCTGCCATAACAATGATATTCCTCTTCAAACAGCCGGCGGTGGTCAGCAAGTAGTAAAGTTAATAATTTCATTTTGCCATATTCGTTATGTTAGAGTGATTCTTGTTCGGAATTCTTTTCCTATATTCGGATTTGTTTCGTAGATTCGGATTCATATTTTTGAAGTTATTTTGGAAGTTTGGCTATATTTGTTTTAATTTGGTATTTTGGGCAATTACTTTTGCACTCTGTTTGGGTTGGACGGAGGTGGATCCATCAGAATCTTAGAATCATAACATAATGAATGGAACAAAATTATTTCCGTACTCCACCCCAAATACAATAAAAGCCCTTTCACACTGATCAGTTTTTGATCAGTTTTTCAGTTAAAAAAGAGGGAAAAAAATGCATCCTATTCCATTTGTAACAAAAGGAATTGCACATGTCTAATTTTTGTCCTCAGCAACGCTGATGACTTGGGGTACACTGCTTAAGGTAATTTGTGGCAAAGGGGCTAATTTATGCTGAAATGTCTGCACAGGGAGTGTAAGATTCACACTGCTGCAATCCCAGACATTGCATGTGATTCGCACCGCTTGCCAATCTGGGGGTGTCATTGCAGTGGTTCGCATAGGGCAGTTTGAACTGCCTGTGATTCAGGTGCGATGCAGTAACCTGCACTGGATTCGCAGCATTGCACTAAGCCTCAGACATATGTAATTAGAGGAATGGTGAGTCTTTTGAAGATCACAGTTTTTGCACAAGTTTTTGGAGAAATTGTTAAGATATTTTCCACACACAGCATGGGCATACATAGAATTACACCCCCAAAATACATTCTGCTATTCCTCTTGAGTGTGGGGATATTACATGTATCAAACATCCTTTGCAGCCTAGCTGCATAAATTAATTCAAAATCTAAGGAGCACCTTTACCACTTCAGCCCCGGAAGGATTTACCCCCTTAATGACCAGGCCATTTGACAATTGCACGGTTGTGCGACGTTGTACCAAACAAAATTTTAAGATTTTTTGCCACAAATAGAGATTTCTTTTGGTGGTATTTGATCATCTCTGCAGTTTTTATTTTTTGTACTTTAAACAAAAAAGACCAACCATTTTGAAAAAAAAAGACAATATTTTTTTACTTTTTGCTATACTTTTTGCTATAAATATCCCCAAAAAAAAAAATGTAAAAAAACGAAATTTCTTCATCAGTTTAGGCCAATATGTATTCTCCTACATATTTTTGATAAAAAAATAAAATAAAATTGCAATAAGCGTATATTGATTGGTTTGCGCACAAGTTATAGCGTCTACAAAATAGGGAACAGATTTATGGCATTTTTAATGGGGGTCCCCGAGTTACGAACTTGTTAGGGACTGGCCGCCTGTTCTTATCTCGGAATTGTTCGTAAGTCGGCCGCATCCGGACAATTACGGACATTTCCGATGTTCCGTCTAATGCCGTTCTGCGCATGCGCGGCAAATTACAGACATTTCCGAGGTTTGCCGTCATTTTCCGAGGCTCCGTCTGGCCGCGCATGCGCAGAACGGCCGTAGGACGGCGGAAAACGACGGAGGGTCCCCGCATCGCCCGGTTTGTAAGTAGGGGATGTTTGTAGGTCGGACGTTCGTAAGTCGGGGACCCCCTACATTATTATAATTTTTTTTAATAGTGGCAGTGCTCTGCGATTTTTAGCGTGACTGCGACATTGCACCAGACAGATCAGACACTTTTGACCCGAGTACTGCCCAGGGGACATGTATCAATGCAAAAAATAGTTTTTAAAACAACCATTTTTTCAGGATTTTTTCAATACTTTAAGTGACATCACATGATTTTAGAAGGGGCAAGGTCACTCGGTTACGTCACTGGGTGGCCCTGCCCTTGCCTATACAACAGCTGTCACAGCAAAGAGACAGCGGTCGCGCAGAGCTTTTTTTTTCTAGTTTTCAGGTTCGTTGGGCGGCGTGATTAAAGATGGATGGACAACGCGGAACACTTTTTTTTTTCTTTTTTAATAAAGGAATTGTCAAAAACTGTCTATTGTGGTTTTTACTTTTTGACACTTTTTTGGTGAATGGGTAGGGGTACTATTCCCGATACCCATTCACATAGGGGGGGCGGGATCTGGTTGCCCCCTTGTTAAAGGGGGTTTCCAGATTCCAATTAGCCCCCCCGTCCACAGCCCCGACAGCCAATGGCCAGGGTTGTCGGAAAAAGGCTCTTGTTCCCATCAATATGGGGACAAGGTGCTTTGGGGGGACCCCAAAGCACCCTCCTCATGTTGAGGGCAAGCGGCCTGGTATGGTTCAGGTAGGAGGGGTGCTCGCTCACCCCCCTTTCCTGCCCTGCCAGGCTGGTTGCTCGGATAAGGGTCTGATATGGATTTTGGGGGGTCCCACGACAATTTATTTTTATTTTGATGTGTTAAAATATATACCAGACCCAAAGGGCCTGGTATGGATTGGGGGGGACCCCATGCCTTTTTTTCCTAATTCTGTCATAGGGTTCCCCTTAACCACTTCAATTTCAATGCACTGTATTATATACTGTACACTGACTGCACTGTATATATATATCCTCAGAGTTTTTTGCCATGAAGGGCCATGTTGAAGCGCGGTAACACCAAATTTAACACACCTCATCCCCATTAACACCTGAGACCTTGTAACACTAACAAGTCACTTGACACCGGGGAGGGAAAATGGCTAAATGGGACCAATATGGATTTTCACTTAGGGTTCTACTTACTTTTGTTGCCAGTGGTTTAGACATTAATGGCTGTGTGTTGAGTTATTTTATGGGTTCACCAAATTTACACTTTTATACAAGCTGTACAATCACTACTTTACATTGCAGCAAAGTGTAATTTCTTCAGTGACATGAATTTCTTCTTGTCACATGAAAAGATATAATAAAATATTTACAAAAATGTGGGGGGTGTACTCACTTTTGTGAGATACTGTATATACACACACACATACATATACACTACACCAGGGCTCAAAATTTCAAGTCCTGAGCTACTAGTCAGGCCTCAAGGGTTACTCGCCACCAGTTGCCCCACCCAACCCCTCCCCTAAACACGCCCTCATAAATGATCTCATTAAATGACACTTAAATGTTTTATGCATGATTAAGTTATAAAAATAAATATTAACAACAACAACTTTATCCGTGCCCACCAATGCAGCCTGCCTGTGCCCACCAATGCAGCCTGTGCCCACCATCCACCATGCAGCCTGTGCCTACCATCCACCATGGAGCATGTGCCCACCATGCAGCCTGTGCCCACCATCCACCATGCAGCCCGTGTTCACCTTGCAGCCCGTGTCCACCTTGCAGCCTGTGTCCATCATGCAGCCCGTGTCCACCATGCAGCCCGTGCCCTTTATCCACCATGCAGTCTGTGCCCACCAGGCAGCCCGTGCCCTCTGTCCACCATGCAGCCCCTGTCCACCATGCAGCCCGTGTCCACCTTGCAGCCCGTGTCCACCATGCAGCCCGTGTCCACCATGCAGCCCATGTCCACTATCCACCATGCAGCCCGTGTCCACCATGCAGCCCGTGTCCACTATCCACCATGCAGCCCGTGTCCACCATGCATCCCGTGTACACCATGCAGCCCGTGTACACCATGCAGCCCATGCCCACTATACACCATGCAGCCCGTGTCCACCTTGCAGCCTGTGTCCACCATCCAGCCATGTCCACCATGCAGCCCGTGCCCACTATCCACCATGCAGCCCGTTCCCACCATGAAGCCTGTGCCCACTGTCCACTATGCAGCCCGTGTCCCATATGCAGCCCGTGTCCACCTTGCAGCCCGTGCCCACCATGCAGCCCGTGCCCACTATCCACCATGCAGCCCGTGTCCACCTTGCAGCCGTGTCCACCTTGCAGCCTGTGCCTACCTGTGCAAGGGAGGAGTGGAACAGGAGAGCCACCCCGGATGTTCACATCGCAACGCACGGAACACAGTGATATTAGCTTTCATTTCAATTTGTGTGTTCCCGCCGCTCACGTCGTATACAGCCCCGCCCCCCTGGCCGGGGAACTTTGATTGACAGATCACCCGTCACCAGGATTGGACGCGTGATCTGTCTATCAAAGTCTCGGGACCAGGGGGCAGGGCTGTATCTGACAGTGAGCGCTGGGGAACACTGCAATGTGAAACGAAAGCTGTTATTGCTGTGTTCCCCACGTTGCGCTGTGAACACCCGGGTGGCTCTCTCTCATTTCCCCTCCGCAATCTCTGGGAGAAGGACTCCCATTCCGCCCAGGCTGCCGGCAGTGTTCAGCCCCCCCCCTCCAAGCAGTCCTCGTCAGCCCTCAAAATGCACTCGCAAAATGCGAGCAGGCGAGTGCAGTTTTTGAGGGCTGCACTACACGGTATATATAGATCAATACACTGTCTGCACTGTATATATAGTCTTCACTGACTACACTGTGTTTTTATATATATATATATATACAAATATATACACACACACACATATGTTACGTCAGAGGGGGGCAAGGTCACCCGTTTACGAAGGCCCCACCCTTGCCTATATAACAGCTGTCACAGCCAAGAGACAGCAGTCGGCGGGACGCCTCCCATTGAGGCGGAGCATTTTTTTTTTTTATATTTGTCGGGTTCGTCGGGTGCCGTGGTTGAAGATGGATGGACATCGCGGGACACTTTTCTTTTTAATAAAGAAATTGTCAAAAGCTGTCTCCTGTCATTTTTACTTTTTTGACACTTTTTTGGTGGTACACCCTGCCCATTCACATGGGGAGGGCTGGGATCAGATTCCGATGAATCTCGCAGAGACCCCCACAACATCAGGCAAGGGTTGTGTGGATGAGGCCCTTGTCCCCATCACCGTGGAGACAAGGTGATTTGAGGGGACCCCAAAGCACCCTCCCCATGTTGAGGGCAAGTGGCCTGGTATGGTTCAGCGGATTTTGGGGGGATCCCCGCGCCATTTTTTTTTTATTTTGGCGTGGGGTTCCCCTTAAAATCCATACTAGACCTGAAGGGCCTGGTATGGATTTTGTGGGGACACCCACACCATTTTCTTTTTTACATTTTGGTGTGGATTTCCCCTTAATATGAATACCAGACCTGAAGGGCTTAGTATGGACTGGGGGGGGGGACCGAACACAATTTTTTCAATGCTTTTTCATCTATATTACCGGGACCCGACAATACATTACAGCCACAAGCAATTTTAAATTAGAAATGTAATTTTGCTGCGGTACTGTAATAACATCGGAAAGATGTGCTACTTTACAGGCAGACTAAGGGGACCCCCCAACACAATATTTAAAGGAATCTTTCATTTTTATTGTTTCACTTTCAGCATTATTAAAATCACTGCTCCTAAAAAAACTGTTGTTTTTTAAAAAAAATGTTTGCATTGATACATGTCCCCTGGGGCAGTACCCGGGTTTTATGGCAATAACTTGCATATAAGCCTTTGAAATTAGCACTTTTGATTTTTCATGTTTGTTTCCCATAGGACTTTAACAGAGTTCGCACCAATTTTTAGTCTGTTCGCATGTTCTGATGCAAATCGAAATGGGGGGTGTTCAGCTTATATTATATATATATATATATATATATATATATATATATATATTAAACTGCCTGCACGGCACTAACTATCCTGCCTAATCTAGCTCAAGTTCTCTCCATCTGCTCAACTTTTCACACTACATATGGCCGCCGTGTAAGCAGCCTTATATAGTGTGGGGCGTGGACATAGCCCCCCTGAGCCATGAATGGCCAAAGGCACCCTGCTTTTGGCCAATCATGACTCTCAGCAAATCGCACTGTGATTGGCCAAAGCATGCATGTCAGGTGCATGCTTTGGCCAATCGGCAGCTGTCAAAGCACTGCGATCTCACATTGCATAATGGGCACTCCACAGCGCTCAAATTTGCCACAAATGCCCCATATTTTTGGTTTGTTTTTGCGAACAAACGAACACCCGAAGTTCGAGTCGAACTTAGGGTCGATTCGAACATCGGGACCATCCCTAATTATAACATTTTTGCAGGCCCTGAAGTGCCAGGACATTAGAAACAGCCACAAATTGAGTGCTCAATCGAACATAAACAAATATATATCATGCAAGAAATAAAAAAATATATATATTAAGTGTCTATAAATATCGCTTATCCAGATAAGTCCAATTACTCAGGTACATCAGGTACATATTACTCAGGTACATCAGAATAAATGTATGTTCCAACCACATCTCACGATAACTACTCTCTGCTTAGCTATCAACGGGCACTTACTGGAGATGCTTCTAGAGCATTGTGACATCATTGCAAGCTTGGTCCTAGGCGTTGCGTCATGTGACTTTGTTAGGGGCCTCTACTGCACAGAGGGTCCCAAAATCCGAGGAGCACCTTCAAGCTTGCAAGGGGCATAAATAATTAATCTAATTTCCTGACTAGCTATCACTTTTCTGAAGCCCTTAAGTGCCAGGAAAGTAGGAACATTCACAAAATTACACATTTTGGAAAGCAAAAACCCAAAAGTATTTTTTAAAAGGCATGGTGAGTCTTTTGAATATTTAATTTCTTGCCACAGGTTTATAGAAAATGAAGAAAGGAAATTATTTTCTTTTTACACAAAGTTTTCAATTAATAAGATATTCCTAACACACAGCATGAGTATACTTAGAGTTAACTAACATTCTGCTACTCCTTCCCAAGTATATAATCGAGAGGGGGGGAGTTTGGGACTTTAAATGAGGCACAAGAGGCACATTATATGTACCTCCATCCTGGGTACGAGTATGTAAAAAGAAAAGGGAATGTGGGACTTTAAATGAGGCAAGGGTGCAGTACTGGATGAAAGATGCAAGGGTCTGTCAGGAGTCCAGAAATGCATTGACCTTTTATACACACACACACTAATTACAAGCAAACAGATCACAGTTAAGGATGGTTACCTTTAATAACC
Source organism: Lithobates sylvaticus (assembly GCA_028564925.1). Classification (NCBI taxonomy): domain Eukaryota; kingdom Metazoa; phylum Chordata; class Amphibia; order Anura; family Ranidae; genus Lithobates; species Lithobates sylvaticus. The sequence goes on along the minus strand of CM053035.1, from coordinate 66,891,783 downwards.
ATTCAAACCCCTTTGTGTCAACTTGTGTGCACGTTATCAGGCCACAATCACCAGGGTATGAAAACTTTATGATTTAAAGAGTAAACACAGTTGATTGATAATAAATGGCTTCAGCCAAACACTAACCATGAGTGAACAAAATGTTTTTGTGTTATCATTCATATTCTCTAAAAAATGGCCAAGAAATCACCTGCTCCCCATTCACACCTGAGACCTTGTAACACTGACGAGTCACTCCGGGGAGGAAAATTGGGCCCAATTTGGAAATTTCTTACTTAGGGGTGTACTCACTATTGTTTCCAGCAGTTTAGACATTAATGACTGTGTGTTGAGTTATTTTAAGGGGACAGAAAATTTACACTGTTATACAAGCTGTACACTCACTACTTTACATTGTAGCAAAGTGTCATTTCTTCAGTGAAGTCACATGAAAAGATATAATAAAATATTTACAAAAATGTGAGGGGTGTACTCACTTTTGTGAGATACTGTTTATATATATTATATATATATATATATATATATATATATATATATATATATAATACAGTGCAGGGTATATAGTGCAGTGCAGAGTATACACTGAAGTGGTTAAGGGGAACCCTATGACAGAATCAAAGAAGAAAAAGAAAAAAAACTGCATTGGGCCCCTCCCAAAATCCACACCAAGCTATTATACGAGCAAGCAGCCTGTCAGGCCAGGGAAGGGGGGGTGAGAGAGCCCCCCCTCCTGAGGAGGGTGCTTTGGGGTGCCTCTTCCCGACAACCCTGGCCATTGGCTGTTGGGGTCTACAGGCTTATCAGAATCTGGAAGACCCCTTTAACAAGGGGACCCCCCAGATCCCACCCCCCATGTGAATGGGTATCGGGTACATTGTACTCCTACTTATTCACCAAAAAAGTGTCAAAAATTAAAAACCACAGACAGTTTGGCCCCATGTTGAGGGCATGTGGCTTGGTACGGTTCATTGGAGTTCCCGTTAAAGGGCCTGGTATGGACTGGGGAGGGGGGCCCTACCCCATTTTTTTCCTTGATTTTTCATCTATATTGCCTGTGCGTTTGAACTTTTTGCCTGTTCACACAGCCTCACCGTGCCCATAATCGCGGCCTTATCGTGCCCATAATCTCAGCCTTACCTGTTACGAGTTTGCGAAAGAGACACCAGACTTTATCTAAAAAAAAATGTAATCTTGGCCAGTGTACTATAATTTGGTTTCTTCACATAAGGCTTGCTCACTGTGGTGCAAAACTTTGTTATTTTCATACAAAGTCTGCCAAATAGACACCAGAATTTATAAAAAAAATCTCTAATCTTGTTCCGAGTGCAGTAAAATGTGACCTCATCATACAAACTGGCTCCCCAAGCCGTTGTTTACAAAATAAAGAAAGCTTGCAAGGAAAATCAATTTATGTTTCAATGGTTTTTATTAAAGTTTTCCATACAATACAGTTTGCATACAATACAGTTTGCTATATAAAAGAAACGTTTTGTACAGTATACATAGTCATTAGGTAATCCTAGCTTAGTACAAATTTAAACAAATTTTAACAACAAAAAGGAACAAACATAGAAGAGAAAGGATCTTTCACCTGCTTAATACAGGTATTACGACAGCTCTCTTAGAGGAGCTGTATCTCTTATGTAACATGTTATCCTATATATATGACTTCTGACCACGGAGTCCATCAGCCTTTCTCTCTATTTATCTCCGTCCCAACGCCCCCACCCCAAGGACGAGCCCACCCCCATCACACTCATTGGGGGGTCATAGGTCTCATCCACTGGCAGGTGGGGCCCCAGGGCCTGGGCTGTATTAGTCTCTGCTTACATGGGTCTCCGTGGTTCTTGGCTTTGCTTTAAAGTGCCCCAGGAAGACGTCAACATTTGACGAAACGGCGTAGGGTGAGCGGCGTGCTGACGTCACCTCCTTTCTCCCGTCTATCCCAGGAAGCGACGGGCAGCAAGTAAGAGAGCCGGCCGGCTCGACAGATTTTAAACACAAACCGCTTATAGATTGTTATGCTACATGTGAGTGTACTACCTGTAGGGGTTTCTTTTTATAAATAAAGGGTATAAAATGTTATTGCGCTATGGTTGTCCCTTTCTCTTTTATGTTAACCCTTTATGACTGAGAGCCAAGTGACTCCAGGAGTGATCTACCACAGTTGAAGAGTTTGGTGATTGTTTGTCCAGAGGAGTTCGGATTAAAAGACCCGGGCAGGGGTATATGCCATTTGCCTATCTGGTCTCTCTTAAAACGGAGATCAGATCAGCTGGTAAGCTGCCATTTTTTACTTTCTGGTGGAAGGCCTTCATCTTGGCTGTCTAAATCACTTGTTTCGTGGGTGTCTGATGTTACAACACTGAGAACGATCACTAGTTGAACCCTAAACCTTGTGGTGGACCCCTTTGCATGAACAGAACTTTCTCCCTTAATTGTTATTAGTCCACATGTTGGACCTCTGTTGTTCTCTATGCAATCATATCCTCTGTTAATCGTTTAATAAGAGCTGGGTAATTCCTTTTATAGATTGTATGTATAGAAGAGGTCAGATGTATGCCCAGATATGGAATGTCTTTTTGTTCCCATTTAAATGGGTGTGATTGCTCAAGTGTCTCGGGTCGATTTGGGCAGTGAAAGATTTAAGGCTCTGGATTTGTTATGGTTTATATGTAGCCCTGATATTTCTGAGAATGGATTTATAATTGTATATAGGTTGGGGAGTGGTGTAATCGGAGAATGTCAATGTCAGTAGTAAATCGTCTGCAAATAGCAGACATTTATAGGAAAATCAATTTAAATGTCACTTTTTTTCTTTATAAATGTCAGTTTTGCTGCAGCAGGTTCTATACAAGGTACATATGCGCCACCTCACAGGCAGACTGAGGGGACTCCCAGGCACCACACTATAGTTAATTTTTCACTTTTCTTGTTTCACTTCGGGTCCTATAGACTTTAATAGGGAATGGAGTTCGGGTCCCATAGACTTTAATAGGGAACGGAGTTTGGGTCCAAACTTTTGCAATGTTTGAGAGTTCTAGCACGAACCGAACCAGGTAATATGCATCACATTTTTTTGCTAAGCAATTAATAAAAGGATGGAGCAGATGGCATCAGTTTTAAGAGTTGTGTCATTTATACATGTCATAATGCCCAGAATCTGCTGTGCTGAATTTTAGCTGAGCTAATTGTATTAGAATTATGCCCCTTTAGTCTTTCTTTGCTTTTTTCTGATGAGTTAATGTGCCCTAGAGCAAACAAATTATGGTTTCATTGTTTTATTTATGTTTTCCTAGATTTAATAGAGAGGTTTTATTTCTTTTTTTCATTCTAGCTTTAAAGGAAGGAAACAATGAGGGTAATTGGTCAAATTTGGAGTAGGAACTGGTGGAGATGTGTATGGCAACCAGTCAGCATCTATCTTCAGCTTGTTCAAATAAGCTTTGAAAATGAAAATTGAAAGCTGATTGGTTGCCTTGTACAATTACTCCAGATTCTGGTTGCTCCAGTTTTTATAAATTTCCCTCACTGTATCTTTAATTAAGCACATATTTTGAGCTATTATTGTAACATTTATCTAAAATTAAAGAGTAGGTTAACCCAACATTTCATGTTCCAGATATGTGCCTGCTGTACCATGGTCTTGTATGAAAAAGTATCTTGTTCTCTTTGCATTGCTACCTTAGTGTGAAATACCTGGTGATCCTGTCTATTTTCCTATAAAAAAAACTGACCACACTAGGCATCTCATCCCAGTGACACTGATCTACATGTTTAACTCCTTATTCCACTTGTGATTTAACATGAATCCCAGGAAGCTTGACCCTGTACATAAACCATGCTTGCTATTCCCCCGACGTCTCACTCAATTTCATGACATACAGGCTGGGTCCCTAAGACGCCCTGTACCACAAGTCGGACCCAGACTAGGGTATCAATTGCTAGGGAAGCACACAAGTTCCTTTACTACCAGGGCCTTCTGTCACCTAAGCCTAGTCACCACAGCTTCCCATTTGGCTGGATACTATATGAACATAGACACTAGTGCTATAAACATTAGCAATTGCAATATTGCCTTTTCTAGTTAGCATGACCATTCATTCAGACACCGGTACTACATCTTCTCTTGTATTGTCTTGTGTGACCGTATGTATGTTACGCCTTGCATGCACCCTTTTATGAATGTCCTCCAGCAACTTCACACCAGGCAAGGATAAGTTAACAACAAAGTTTTCTTTACTGAGAGTTGTTCAAATATAATAATATGTTACAGTTATCTTCTTTACAGTCATCCCATTTCTGTCATCCCATTACAGTGGTAGTTTATTGCCTCCTGGTGCCCCCAGCCCATCAAGGTAGTCATACCTTGCAATTGTAGAGAAAGTCCATAGGGCAATTGTACCAGTCCATGAGACCATGTCCTGGAACCCCCGACTGGTTTCTAGCCAAGAGGAGTCTCAACAGAAAAGCATAAGTTACACGATGCAGCAATCTCCTGTTCCAGTTCCCACACATGGAGCAACCCGATTTCCTTTTATCTATTTGCCGTCAGCTGAGAAAGGCACCACCTGGGAACCCTAGGCAGCTTAATTAACCCCCTGACTCACCAGGGGCACCAGCTTAGAAATCCAACATAACTAAATAGTGCAACAATTAGTAGAAGGCAAAGGAACAAAATAAATAACATAACCACTTAGTAGGCACCTATCCACACAGTTGTCACCAGAACTGTAACAGAAGAGAGACCTTCCAGTGGAGATTAGGGATGGGCCCGGTGCTCGATGCGAACCCATGTTCGCATCGAGCACCGGGTGTTCGCTCGCTCGGCGAGCCCAGAACTATTTTGGCAGCTCGCATCACATTCGTGTGATGCGAGCGGCCCCGCAATGCATTGCGGCCGGCGCAGTGCATTGCTGGCTGATGATTGGCCAAGCATGCACTGTGACCCCGCATGCTTGGCCAATCACAGCGCCGGAAACTCGGAGAGCCATAATTGGCTACAGGCAGGACGCCTGTAGCCAATTGCAGCTCAGGGGCTTTAGTACATGCCCCCTCATTTAAAAGGCCGCCACGCCGTCGGCGCCGGTCACATGAGTTCCGGCTTTAGGAGAGATCAGGCTGATTCTGTGTCACTCTTTGCTAGATTCATATAGAAAGATTTGCTCTACTTTGCTAAACCATTGACTATTTATTTGCTAAACCATTGCTACCTGTCATTGATCGTCCATTGCTGCTGCTGGTTAGTGTGTTTTTAGCTGCTGCTGGGGGTTAGTCTGGTACGTGTCTTACTGTTAGTACAGTATTTCAGTAGTACCAACCGCAGTGCTGTTAGTACAGCACTGCAACCCAAAAGCACCCATAGGACTTCTAGTGTGTTAGTGGCAGCAAACAGAGCTCCTATATTTTCTTCCCAGAAGCACCCATAGGACTTGTACTGTGTTAGTGGCCTCACACAGAGTTCCTATATTGTCTTCCCAGAAGCACCCATAGGACTTGTACTGTGTTAGTGGCATCACACAGAGCTCCTATATTTTCTTCCCAGAAGCACCCATAGGACTTGTACTGTGTTAGTGGCATCACACAGAGTTCCTATATTTTCTTCCCAGAAGCACCCATAGGACTTGTACTGTGTTAGTGGCATCACACAGAGTTCCTATATTTTCTTCCCAGAAGCACCCATAGGACTTGTACTGTGTTAGTGGCATCACACAGAGCTCCTATATTTTCTTTGCAGAAGCACCCATAGGACTTCTAGTGTGTTAGTGGCATCACACAGAGTTCCTATATTTTCTTCCCAGAAGCACCCATAGGACTTGTACTGTGTTAGTGGCATCACACAGAGTTCCTATATTTTCTTCCCAGAAGCACCCATAGGACTTGTACTGTGTTAGTGGCATCACACAGAGTTCCTATATTTTCTTCCCAGAAGCACCCATAGGACTTGTACTGCGTTAGTGGCATCACACAGAGTTCCTATATTTTCTTCCCAGAAGCACCCATAGGACTTGTACTGTGTTAGTCCCATCACACAGAGCTCCTATATTTTCTTCCCAGAAGCACCCATAGGACTTGTAGTGTGTTAGTCCCATCACACAGAGTTCCTATATTTTCTTCCCAGAAGCACCCATAGGACTTGTAGTGTGTTAGTCCCATCACACAGAGCTCCTATATTTTCTTCCCAGAAGCACCCATAGGACTTGTAGTGTGTTAGTCCCATCACACAGAGCTCCTATATTTTCTTCCCAGAAGCACCCATAGGACTTGTAGTGTGTTAGTCCCATCACACAGAGCTCCTATATTTTCTTCCCAGAAGCACCCATAGGACTTGTAGTGTGTTAGTCCCATCACACAGAGCTCCTATATTTTCTTCCCAGAAGCACCCATAGGACTTGTAGTGTGTTAGTCCCATCACACAGAGCTCCTATATTTTCTTCCCAGAAGCACCCATAGGACTTGTAGTGTGTTAGTCCCATCACACAGAGCTCCTATATTTTCTTCCCAGAAGCACCCATAGGACTTGTACTGTGTTAGTCCCATCACACAGAGCTCCTATATTTTCTTCCCAGAAGCACCCATAGGACTTGTAGTGTGTTAGTCCCATCACACAGAGTTCCTATATTTTCTTCCCAGAAGCACCCATAGGACTTGTAGTGTGTTAGTCCCATCACACAGAGCTCCTATATTTTCTTCCCAGAAGCACCCATAGGACTTGTAGTGTGTTAGTCCCATCACACAGAGCTCCTATATTTTCTTCCCAGAAGCACCCATAGGACTTGTAGTGTGTTAGTCCCATCACACAGAGCTCCTATATTTTCTTCCCAGAAGCACCCATAGGACTTGTAGTGTGTTAGTCCCATCACACAGAGCTCCTATATTTTCTTCCCAGAAGCACCCATAGGACTTGTAGTGTGTTAGTCCCATCACACAGAGCTCCTATATTTTCTTCCCAGAAGCACCTATAGGACTTGTACTGTGTTAGTGGCATCACACAGAGTTCCTATATTTTCTTCCCAGAAGCACCCATAGGACTTGTACTGTGTTAGTGGCATCACACAGAGCTCCTATATTTTCTTCCCAGAAGCACCCATAGGACTTGTACTGTGTTAGTCCCATCACACAGAGCTCCTATATTTTCTTCCCAGAAGCACCCATAGGACTTGTAGTGTATTAGTCCCATCACACAGAGTTCCTATATTTTCTTCCCAGAAGCACCCATAGGACTTGTAGTGTGTTAGTCCCATCACACAGAGTTCCTATATTTTCTTCCCAGAAGCACCCATAGGACTTGTAGTGTGTTAGTCCCATCACACAGAGCTCCTATATTTTCTTCCCAGAAGCACCCATAGGACTTGTAGTGTGTTAGTCCCATCACACAGAGCTCCTATATTTTCTTCCCAGAAGCACCCATAGGACTTCAATTGTGTGTTAGTGGCATCGCACAGAGCTCCTATATTTTCTTCCCAGAAGCACCCATAGGACTTCTAGTGTGTTAGTGGCATCACACAGAGTTCCTATATTTTCTTCCCAGAAGCACCCATAGGACTTGTACTGTGTTAGTGGCATCACACAGAGTTCCTATATTTTCTTCCCAGAAGCACCCATAGGACTTGTACTGTGTTAGTGGCATCACACAGAGTTCCTATATTTTCTTCCCAGAAGCACCCATAGGACTTGTACTGTGTTAGTCCCATCACACAGAGCTCCTATATTTTCTTCCCAGAAGCACCCATAGGACTTGTAGTGTGTTAGTCCCATCACACAGAGTTCCTATATTTTCTTCCCAGAAGCACCCATAGGACTTGTAGTGTGTTAGTCCCATCAAACAGAGCTCCTATATTTTCTTCCCAGAAGCACCCATAGGACTTGTAGTGTGTTAGTCCCATCACACAGAGCTCCTATATTTTCTTCCCAGAAGCACCCATAGGACTTGTAGTGTGTTAGTCCCATCACACAGAGCTCCTATATTTTCTTCCCAGAAGCACCCATAGGACTTCAATTGTGTGTTAGTGGCATCGCACAGAGCTCCTATATTTTCTTCCCAGAAGCACCCATAGGACTTGTAGTGTGTTAGTCCCATCACACAGAGATCCTATATTTTCTTCCCAGAAGCACCCATAGGACTTGTAGTGTGTTAGTCCCATCACACAGAGCTCCTATATTTTCTTCCCAGAAGCACCCATAGGACTTGTAGTGTGTTAGTCCCATCACACAGAGCTCCTATATTTTCTTCCCAGAAGCACCCATAGGACTTGTAGTGTGTTAGTCCCATCACACAGAGCTCCTATATTTTCTTCCCAGAAGCACCCATAGGACTTGTAGTGTGTTAGTCCCATCACACAGAGCTCCTATATTTTCTTCCCAGAAGCACCCATAGGATTTGTACTGTGTTAGTGGCATCACACAGAGTTCCTATATTTTATTCCCAGAAGCACCCATAGGACTTGTAGTGTGTTAGTCCCATCACACAGAGCTCCTATATTTTCTTCCCAGAAGCACCCATAGGACTTGTAGTGTGTTAGTCCCATCACACAGAGTTCCTATATTTTCTTCCCAGAAGCACCCATAGGACTTGTAGTGTGTTAGTCCCATCACACAGAGCTCCTATATTTTCTTCCCAGAAGCACCCATAGGACTTGTAGTGTGTTAGTCCCATCACACAGAGCTCCTATATTCTCTTCCCAGAAGCACCCATAGGACTTGTAGTGTGTTAGTCCCATCACACAGAGTTCCTATATTTTCTTCCCAGAAGCACCCATAGGACTTCAATTGTGTGTTAGTGGCATCGCACAGAGCTCCTATATTTTCTTCCCAGAAGCACCCATAGGACTTGTACTGTGTTAGTCCCATCACACAGAGCTCCTATATTTTCTTCCCAGAAGCACCCATAGGACTTCAATTGTGTGTTAGTCCCATCACACAGAGCTCCTATATTTTCTTCCCAGGAGCACCCATAGGACTTGTAGTGTGTTAGTCCCATCACACAGAGCTCCTATATTTCTTCCCAGAAGCACCCATAGGACTTGTAGTGTGTTAGTCCCATCACACAGAGCTCCTATATTTTCTTCCCAGAAGCACCCATAGGACTTGTAGTGTGTTAGTCCCATCACACAGAGCTCCTATATTTTCTTCCCAGAAGCACCCATAGGACTTGTAGTGTGTTAGTCCCATCACACAGAGCTCCTATATTTTCTTCCCAGAAGCACCTATAGGACTTGTACTGTGTTAGTGGCATCACACAGAGTTCCTATATTTTCTTCCCAGAAGCACCCATAGGACTTGTACTGTGTTAGTGGCATCACACAGCGCTCCTATATTTTCTTCCCAGAAGCACCCATAGGACTTGTACTGTGTTAGTCCCATCACACAGAGCTCCTATATTTTCTTCCCAGAAGCACCCATAGGACTTGTAGTGTGTTAGTCCCATCACACAGAGTTCCTATATTTTCTTCCCAGAAGCACCCATAGGACTTGTATTGTGTTAGTCCCATCACACAGAGTTCCTATATTTTCTTCCCAGAAGCACCCATAGGACTTGTAGTGTGTTAGTCCCATCACACAGAGCTCCTATATTTTCTTCCCAGAAGCACCCATAGGACTTGTAGTGTGTTAGTCCCATCACACAGAGCTCCTATATTTTCTTCCCAGAAGCACCCATAGGACTTCAATTGTGTGTTAGTGGCATCGCACAGAGCTCCTATATTTTCTTCCCAGAAGCACCCATAGGACTTCTAGTGTGTTAGTGGCATCACACAGAGTTCCTATATTTTCTTCCCAGAAGCACCCATAGGACTTGTACTGTGTTAGTGGCATCACACAGAGTTCCTATATTTTCTTCCCAGAAGCACCCATAGGACTTGTACTGTGTTAGTGGCATCACACAGAGTTCCTATATTTTCTTCCCAGAAGCACCCATAGGACTTGTACTGTGTTAGTCCCATCACACAGAGCTCCTATATTTTCTTCCCAGAAGCACCCATAGGACTTGTAGTGTGTTAGTCCCATCACACAGAGTTCCTATATTTTCTTCCCAGAAGCACCCATAGGACTTGTAGTGTGTTAGTCCCATCACACAGAGCTCCTATATTTTCTTTCCAGAAGCACCCATAGGACTTGTAGTGTGTTAGTCCCATCACACAGAGCTCCTATATTTTCTTCCCAGAAGCACCCATAGGACTTGTAGTGTGTTAGTCCCATCACACAGAGCTCCTATATTTTCTTCCCAGAAGCACCCATAGGACTTCAATTGTGTGTTAGTGGCATCGCACAGAGCTCCTATATTTTCTTCCCAGAAGCACCCATAGGACTTGTAGTGTGTTAGTCCCATCACACAGAGATCCTATATTTTCTTCCCAGAAGCACCCATAGGACTTGTAGTGTGTTAGTCCCATCACACAGAGCTCCTATATTTTCTTCCCAGAAGCACCCATAGGACTTGTAGTGTGTTAGTCCCATCACACAGAGCTCCTATATTTTCTTCCCAGAAGCACCCATAGGACTTGTAGTGTGTTAGTCCCATCACACAGAGCTCCTATATTTCTTCCCAGAAGCACCCATAGGACTTGTAGTGTGTTAGTCCCATCACACAGAGCTCCTATATTTTCTTCCCAGAAGCACCCATAGGATTTGTACTGTGTTAGTGGCATCACACAGAGTTCCTATATTTTATTCCCAGAAGCACCCATAGGACTTGTAGTGTGTTAGTCCCATCACACAGAGCTCCTATATTTTCTTCCCAGAAGCACCCATAGGACTTGTAGTGTGTTAGTCCCATCACACAGAGTTCCTATATTTTCTTCCCAGAAGCACCCATAGGACTTGTAGTGTGTTAGTCCCATCACACAGAGCTCCTATATTTTCTTCCCAGAAGCACCCATAGGACTTGTAGTGTGTTAGTCCCATCACACAGAGCTCCTATATTTTCTTCCCAGAAGCACCCATAGGACTTGTAGTGTGTTAGTCCCATCACACAGAGTTCCTATATTTTCTTCCCAGAAGCACCCATAGGACTTCAATTGTGTGTTAGTGGCATCGCACAGAGCTCCTATATTTTCTTCCCAGAAGCACCCATAGGACTTGTACTGTGTTAGTCCCATCACACAGAGCTCCTATATTTTCTTCCCAGAAGCACCCATAGGACTTCAATTGTGTGTTAGTTCCATCACACAGAGCTCCTATATTTTCTTCCCAGAAGCACCCATAGGACTTGTAGTGTGTTAGTCCCATCACACAGAGCTCCCATATTTTCTTCCCAGAAGCACCCATAGGACTTGTAGTGTGTTAGTCCCATCACACAGAGCGCCTATATTTTCTTCCCAGAAGCACCCATAGGACTTCAATTGTGTGTTAGTGGCATCGCACAGAGCTCCTATATTTTCTTTGCAGAAGCACCCATAGGACTTGTACTGTGTTAGTCCCATCACACAGAGCTCCTATATTTTCTTCCCAGAAGCACCCATAGGACTTGTAGTGTGTTAGTCCCATCACACAGAGTTCCTATATTTTCTTCCCAGAAGCACCCATAGGACTTGTAGTGTGTTAGTCCCATCACACAGAGCTCCTATATTTTCTTCCCAGAAGCACCCATAGGACTTGTAGTGTGTTAGTCCCATCACACAGAGCTCCTATATTTTCTTCCCAGAAGCACCCATAGGACTTCAATTGTGTGTTAGTGGCATCGCACAGAGCTCCTATATTTTCTTCCCAGAAGCACCCATAGGACTTCTAGTGTGTTAGTGGCATCACACAGAGTTCCTATATTTTCTTCCCAGAAGCACCCATAGGACTTGTACTGTGTTAGTGGCATCACACAGAGTTCCTATATTTTCTTCCCAGAAGCACCCATAGGACTTGTACTGTGTTAGTGGCATCACACAGAGTTCCTATATTTTCTTCCCAGAAGCACCCATAGGACTTGTACTGTGTTAGTCCCATCACACAGAGCTCCTATATTTTCTTCCCAGAAGCACCCATAGGACTTGTAGTGTGTTAGTCCCATCACACAGAGTTCCTATATTTTCTTCCCAGAAGCACCCATAGGACTTGTAGTGTGTTAGTCCCATCACACAGAGCTCCTATATTTTCTTCCCAGAAGCACCCATAGGACTTGTAGTGTGTTAGTCCCATCACACAGAGCTCCTATATTTTCTTCCCAGAAGCACCCATAGGACTTGTAGTGTGTTAGTCCCATCACACAGAGCTCCTATATTTTCTTCCCAGAAGCACCCATAGGACTTCAATTGTGTGTTAGTGGCATCGCACAGAGCTCCTATATTTTCTTCCCAGAAGCACCCATAGGACTTGTAGTGTGTTAGTCCCATCACACAGAGATCCTATATTTTCTTCCCAGAAGCACCCATAGGACTTGTAGTGTGTTAGTCCCATCACACAGAGCTCCTATATTTTCTTCCCAGAAGCACCCATAGGACTTGTAGTGTGTTAGTCCCATCACACAGAGCTCCTATATTTTCTTCCCAGAAGCACCCATAGGACTTCAATTGTGTGTTAGTGGCATCGCACAGAGCTCCTATATTTTCTTCCCAGAAGCACCCATAGGACTTGTAGTGTGTTAGTCCCATCACACAGAGATCCTATATTTTCTTCCCAGAAGCACCCATAGGACTTGTAGTGTGTTAGTCCCATCACACAGAGCTCCTATATTTTCTTCCCAGAAGCACCCATAGGACTTGTAGTGTGTTAGTCCCATCACACAGAGCTCCTATATTTTCTTCCCAGAAGCACCCATAGGACTTGTACTGTGTTAGTGGCATCACACAGAGTTCCTATATTTTCTTCCCAGAAGCACCCATAGGACTTGTACTGTGTTAGTCCCATCACACCGAGCTCCTATATTTTCTTCCCAGAAGCACCCATAGGACTTGTAGTGTGTTAGTCCCATCACACAGAGTTCCTATATTTTCTTCCCAGAAGCACCCATAGGACTTGTAGTGTGTTAGTCCCATCACACAGAGCTCCTATATTTTCTTCCCAGAAGCACCCATAGGACTTGTAGTGTGTTAGTCCCATCACACAGAGCTCCTATATTTTCTTCCCAGAAGCACCCATAGGACTTGTAGTGTGTTAGTCCCATCACACAGAGCTCCTATATTTTCTTCACAGAAGCACACATAGGACTTGTAGTGTGTTAGTCCCATCACACAGAGCTCCTATATTTTCTTCCCAGAAGCACCCATAGGACTTGTAGTGTGTTAGTCCCATCACACAGAGCTCCTATATTTTCTTCCCAGAAGCACCCATAGGACTTGTAGTGTGTTAGTCCCATCACACAGAGCTCCTATATTTTCTTCCCAGAAGCACCCATAGGACTTCAATTGTGTGTTAGTGGCATCGCACAGAGCTCCTATATTTTCTTCCCAGAAGCACCCATAGGACTTCTAGTGTGTTAGTGGCATCACACAGAGTTCCTATATTTTCTTCCCAGAAGCACCCATAGGACTTGTACTGTGTTAGTGGCATCACACAGAGTTCCTATATTTTCTTCCCAGAAGCACCCATAGGACTTGTACTGTGTTAGTGGCATCACACAGAGTTCCTATATTTTCTTCCCAGAAGCACCCATAGGACTTGTACTGTGTTAGTCCCATCACACAGAGCTCCTATATTTTCTTCCCAGAAGCACCCATAGGACTTGTAGTGTGTTAGTCCCATCACACAGAGTTCCTATATTTTCTTCCCAGAAGCACCCATAGGACTTGTAGTGTGTTAGTCCCATCACACAGAGCTCCTATATTTTCTTCCCAGAAGCACCCATAGGACTTGTAGTGTGTTAGTCCCATCACACAGAGCTCCTATATTTTCTTCCCAGAAGCACCCATAGGACTTGTAGTGTGTTAGTCCCATCACACAGAGCTCCTATATTTTCTTCCCAGAAGCACCCATAGGACTTCAATTGTGTGTTAGTGGCATCGCACAGAGCTCCTATATTTTCTTCCCAGAAGCACCCATAGGACTTGTAGTGTGTTAGTCCCATCACACAGAGATCCTATATTTTCTTCCCAGAAGCACCCATAGGACTTGTAGTGTGTTAGTCCCATCACACAGAGCTCCTATATTTTCTTCCCAGAAGCACCCATAGGACTTGTAGTGTGTTAGTTCCATCACACAGAGCTCCTATATTTTCTTTGCAGAAGCACCCATAGGACTTCAATTGTGTGTTAGTGGCATCGCACAGAGCTCCTATATTTTCTTTGCAGAAGCACCCATAGGACTTGTACTGTGTTAGTCCCATCACACAGAGCTCCTACATTTTCTTCCCAGAAGCACCCATAGGACTTGTAGTGTGTTAGTCCCATCACACAGAGTTCCTATATTTTCTTCCCAGAAGCACCCATAGGACTTGTAGTGTGTTAGTCCCATCACACAGAGCTCCTATATTTTCTTCCCAGAAGCACCCATAGGACTTGTAGTGTGTTAGTCCCATCACACAGAGCTCCTATATTTTCTTCCCAGAAGCACCCATAGGACTTCAATTGTGTGTTAGTGGCATCGCACAGAGCTCCTATATTTTCTTCCCAGAAGACCCATAGGACTTCTAGTGTGTTAGTGGCATCACACAGAGTTCCTATATTTTCTTCCCAGAAGCACCCATAGGACTTGTACTGTGTTAGTGGCATCACACAGAGTTCCTATATTTTCTTCCCAGAAGCACCCATAGGACTTGTACTGTGTTAGTGGCATCACACAGAGTTCCTATATTTTCTTCCCAGAAGCACCCATAGGACTTGTACTGTGTTAGTCCCATCACACAGAGCTCCTATATTTTCTTCCCAGAAGCACCCATAGGACTTGTAGTGTGTTAGTCCCATCACACAGAGCTCCTATATTTTCTTCCCAGAAGCACCCATAGGACTTGTAGTGTGTTAGTCCCATCACACAGAGCTCCTATATTTTCTTCCCAGAAGCACCCATAGGACTTGTAGTGTGTTAGTCCCATCACACAGAGCTCCTATATTTTCTTCCCAGAAGCACCCATAGGACTTCAAGTGTGTTAGTGGCATCACACAGAGCTCCTATATTTTCTTCCCAGAAGCACCCATAGGACTTGTAGTGTGTTAGTCCCATCACACAGAGATCCTATATTTTCTTCCCAGAAGCACCCATAGGACTTGTAGTGTGTTAGTCCCATCACACAGAGTTCCTATATTTTCTTCCCAGAAGCACCCATAGGACTTGTAGTGTGTTAGTCCCATCACACAGAGCTCCTATATTTTCTTCCCAGAAGCACCCATAGGACTTGTAGTGTGTTAGTCCCATCACACAGAGCTCCTATATTTTCTTCCCAGAAGCACCCATAGGACTTGTAGTGTGTTAGTCCCATCACACAGAGCTCCTATATTTTCTTCCCAGAAGCACCCATAGGACTTGTACTGTGTTAGTGGCATCACACAGAGTTCCTATATTTTCTTCCCAGAAGCACCCATAGGACTTGTAGTGTGTTAGTCCCATCACACAGAGCTCCTATATTTTCTTCCCAGAAGCACCCATAGGACTTGTAGTGTGTTAGTCCCATCACACAGAGCTCCTATATTTTCTTCCCAGAAGCACCCATAGGACTTGTAGTGTGTTAGTCCCATCACACAGAGCTCCTATATTTTCTTCCCAGAAGCACCCATAGGACTTGTAGTGTGTTAGTCCCATCACACAGAGCTCCTATATTTTCTTCCCAGAAGCACCCATAGGACTTGTAGTGTGTTAGTCCCATCACACAGAGTTCCTATATTTTCTTCCCAGAAGCACCCATAGGACTTCAATTGTGTGTTAGTCCCATCGCACAGAGCTCCTATATTTTCTTCCCAGAAGCACCCATAGGACTTGTACTGTGTTAGTCCCATCACACAGAGCTCCTATATTTTCTTCCCAGAAGCACCCATAGGACTTCAATTGTGTGTTAGTCCCATCACACAGAGCTCCTATATTTTCTTCCCAGAAGCACCCATAGGACTTGTAGTGTGTTAGTCCCATCACACAGAGCTCCTATATTTTCTTCCCAGAAGCACCCATAGGACTTGTACTGTGTTAGTGGCATCACACAGAGTTCCTATATTTTCTTCCCAGAAGCACCCATAGGACTTCAATTGTGTGTTAGTGGCATCACACAGAGCTCCTATATTTTCTTCCCAGAAGCACCCATAGGACTTGTACTGTGTTAGTCCCATCACACAGAGCTCCTATATTTTCTTCCCAGAAGCACCCATAGGACTTCAATTGTGTTAGTCCCATCACACAGAGCTCCTATATTTTCTTCCCAGAAGCACCCATAGGACTTGTAGTGTGTTAGTCCCATCACACAGAGCTCCTATATTTTCTTCCCAGAAGCACCCATAGGACTTGTACTGTGTTAGTGGCATCACACAGAGTTCCTATATTTTCTTCCCAGAAGCACCCATAGACTTGTAGTGTGTTAGTCCCATCACACAGAGCTCCTATATTTTCTTCCCAGAAGCACCCATAGGACTTGTAGTGTGTTAGTCCCATCACACAGAGTTCCTATATTTTCTTCCCAGAAGCACCCATAGGACTTGTAGTGTGTTAGTCCCATCACACAGAGCTCCTATATTTTCTTCCCAGAAGCACCCATAGGACTTGTAGTGTGTTAGTCCCATCACACAGAGCTCCTATATTTTCTTCCCAGAAGCACCCATAGGACTTCAATTGTGTGTTAGTGGCATCGCACAGAGCTCCTATATTTTCTTCCCAGAAGCACCCATAGGACTTGTAGTGTGTTAGTCCCATCACACAGAGTTCCTATATTTTCTTCCCAGAAGCACCCATAGGACTTCAATTGTGTGTTAGTGGCATCACACAGAGTTCCTATATTTTCTTCCCAGAAGCACCCATAGGACTTGTAGTGTGTTAGTCCCATCACACAGAGCTCCTATATTTTCTTCCCAGAAGCACCCATAGGACTTGTAGTGTGTTAGTGCCATCACACAGAGTTCCTATATTTTCTTCCCAGAAGCACCCATAGGACTTGTAGTGTGTTAGTCCCATCACACAGAGCTCCTATTTTTCTTCCCAGAAGCACCCATAGGACTTGTAGTAGTGTGTTAGTCCCATCACACAGAGCTCCTATATTTTCTTCCCAGAAGCACCCATAGGACTTGTAGTGTGTTAGTCCCATCACACAGAGCTCCTATATTTTCTTCCCAGAAGCACCCATAGGACTTCAATTGTGTGTTAGTGCCATCACACAGAGCTCCTATATTTTCTTCCCAGAAGCACCCATAGGACTTGTAGTGTGTTAGTCCCATCACACAGAGTTCCTATATTTTCTTCCCAGAAGCACCCATAGGACTTCAATTGTGTGTTAGTGGCATCACACAGAGCTCCTATATTTTCTTCCCAGAAGCACCCATAGGACTTGTAGTGTGTTAGTGGCATCACACAGAGTTCCTATATTTTCTTCCCAGAAGCACCCATAGGACTTCAATTGTGTGTTAGTGGCATCACACAGAGAGCTCCTATATTTTCTTTCCAGAAGCACCCATAGGACTTCTAGTGTGTTAGTGCATCACACAGAGCTCCTATATTTTCTTCCCAGCAGCACCCATAGGACTTGTACTGTGTTAGTGGCATCACACAGAGCTCCTATATTTTCTTTGCAGAAGAACCCATAGGACTTCTAGTGTGTTAGTTGCATCACACAGAGCTCCTATATTCTTCTCAGCAGCACCCACAGGACTTCTAGTGTGTTAGTGGCATCACACAGAGCTGCTATATTTTCTTCTCAGCAGCACCCACAGACTTCTAGTGTGTTAGTGGCATCACACAGAGCTCCTATATTTTCTTTGCAGAAGCACCCATAGGACTTCTAGTGTGTTAGTGGCATCACACAGAGCTCCTATATTTTCTTCTCAGCAGCACCCACAGGACTTCTAGTGTGTTAGTGGCATCACACAGAGCTCCTATATTTTCTTTGCAGAAGCACCCATAGGACTTCTAGTGTGTTAGTGGCATCACACAGAGCTCCTATATTTTCTTCTCAGCAGCACCCACAGGACTTCTAGTGTGTTAGTGGCATCACACAGAGCTCCTATATTTTCTTCTCAGCAGCACCCACAGGACTTCTAGTGTGTTAGTGGCATCACACAGAGCTCCTATATTTTCTTTGCAGAAGCACCCATAGGACTTCTAGTGTGTTAGTGGCATCACACAGAGCTCCTATATTTTCTTCTCAGCAGCACCCACAGGACTTCTAGTGTGTTAGTGGCATCACACAGAGCTCCTATATTTTCTTTGCAGAAGCACCCATAGGACTTCTAGTGTGTTAGTGGCATCACACGGAGCTCCTATATTTTCTTCTCAGCAGCACCCACAGGACTTCTAGTGTGTTAGTGGCATCACACAGAGCTCCTATATTTTCTTTGCAGAAGCACCCATAGGACTTCTAGTGTGTTAGTGGCATCACACAGAGCTCCTATATTTTCTTCTCAGCAGCACCCACAGGACTTCTAGTGTGTTAGTGGCATCACACAGAGCTCCTATATTTTCTTTGCAGAAGCACCCATAGGACTTCTAGTGTGTTAGCGGCATCACACAGAGCTCCTATATTTTCTTCTCAGCAGCACCCACAGGACTACCGACTACAATGGCTGGAAGACCGCCAAGGGGAGGCAGAGCGTGCAGAGCCAAGAACACAGGGCAGGCAGGCTCTGTTTCTAGTGGACGTGGCCGTGGACATGGTCGTGCATCGTCATCAGCACGTGATCATGGGACACGCGCGTCTTTGTTTTCGGCAGCTGGACATGTGGAGCCGCATCATGCTGAAGGCTTGGTAGAATGGATGACCAAGCCCTCCTCATCCTCCTCATCCTCTCTCACCCAGGCCCAGGGTACTGGCAGAGCAGCTGCCAACGCGTACTCAATGGCATCACCAGCCACCCCTTCCCTAGACCCACCATGTCCTCCTGAGGAGTCCCCCAAACTCTTTGAGCACAGTGTTGGGTACATGCTCCAGGAGGATGCCCAACGATTTGAAGGCTCGGATGATGATACCCAGCTTGAGGAAGGCAGTAGTGTGCGCGCAGAGAGAGGGGATGCTGAAGGACAGCAAACTGGCAGTACTGTTCCACCAGCTGCAGCTTACTGCCAGGTTTGCTCTAGTGGTGAAGAGGGAGGGGATGATGAGGTCACTGACGCCACGTGGGTGCCTGGAGGGAGAGAGGATGAGGAGGAGGAAGAAGAGGAGGAGGATGTGGTGTCACATGTCCAACGAGGCAGGTTCCCCTCTGGAGGCCAGCTAGAGGCCAGCACAGCAACTGTACAACACCGCAGAGCTCCGCCTGTGCAGGGCGCTGCCTCTGCACGTTATCAGAAAAGTTCTTTGGTGTGGGCCTTTTTTGAGACGAGTGCATCAGATCGCACCATTGCTATTTGCAATATTTGTCTCAAGCGTATCTCGCGTGGCCAAAACATCAGCCGCTTGGGCACCACAAGCATGAGCAGACATATGTCGACCTGCCATGCAGCTCGTTGGCAGGCACACATAAAAGACCCACACCAAAGAACTAAGCGGACCTCTCCTTGCTCCTCATCAGCTGGGATCTCCATCCCCACTACATCTTCAGTCCTCTCTGAAAGCTGCTGTGAGAGGACTGAAGGTGTAGAATTAGGTGTGTCACAACCAAGTACTTGCAGTACACCGACATCCGATAGTAGCAGGCAAATTTCCCTGCCCCAGCTGCTGGACCGTCGAAAGAAGTACACTCCCAGCCATCCACATGCCCAGCGGTTGAATGCTAGCTTGGCTAAATTGCTAGCACTTCAACTGCTGCCTTTTCAGTTGGTAGACTCGGCCCCCTTCCGTGAGTTTGTTCAATGTGCGGTTCCTCAGTTGCAGGTTCCCAAATGCCACTTTTTCTCACGGAAGGCGATTCCGTCTCTCTACCGGCATGTGGAAGGCAATGTCCATGCCTCGCTGGACAGGGCGGTCAGCGGTAAGGTGCATATTACCGCTGACTCATGGTCCAGCAGGCATGGACAGGGACGTTACCTATCTTTCACGGCCCATTGGGTCACTCTATTGGCAGCTGGGAGGGATGCAGGACAAGGTGCAGTAGTGTTGGAGGTTGTTCCGCCACCACGCCTCCAAAACGCTACTACTGCTACTGGTTGTGACACACCTCTCTCCTCCACCCCCTCCTCTTCTTCTTCCTCCAGTGCTCTGTCCTCGGAACCAGCGGTGCTCCGTAGGCGTACAAGGGGCTACGCAAGTACGCAGGCAAAAAGATGCCATGCCGTGCTTGCGCTGGTGTGTTTGGGGGACAGGAGTCACACTGGGCCAGAGGTTCTGGCAGCTCTGCAGGGGCAGGCCGAGAGGTGGTTGACGCCACGCCAGCTTAAGCCAGGAATGGTCGTTTCTGACAATGGCACCAACCTCCTCTCCGCCCTGCGACAGGGGCAGCTCACCCATGTGCCCTGTATGGCTCACGTCCTCAACCTGGTGGTGCAGCGGTTCTTGGGCAGGTTCCCAGGCTTACAGGATGTCCTGAGGCAGGCCAGGAAAGTCTGTGTGCATTTCCGCCGATCTTATAATGCCAGTGCTCGGCTGACTGAGCTGCAAAAGGAGCTGAACCTGCCCAAGAACCGCCTAATATGTGACATGCCCACCAGGTGGAACTCAACGTTGGCCATGCTGCAGCGACTGCACACGCAGCAGAGGGCCATCAATGAGTACCTTTGCGACTACGGCACCAGGACAGGGTCAGGGGAGCTTGGTTTTTTTTCCCCACGTCAGTGGAGCATAATCAGGGATGCATGCACTGTCCTCTCACCATTTGAGGAGGCCACGAGGATGGTGAGCAGTGACAGTGCATGCATCAGTGACACTGTACCTCTTGTCCACCTGTTGGAGCATACGCTGCGTGGGATAATGGACAGGGCACTTGAGGCAGAACAGAAGCAGGAAGAGGAGGACTTCCTTGCCTCTCAAGGCCCCCTTTATCCGGACAGTGTTCACACAGGAAGAGGATGAGGAGTTGGAGGAGGAGGAGGAGGATTGTGTGAGCATGGAGGTGGAGCCTGGCACTCAGCATCAGCAGCAGCAGCAGCAGCAGTCTTTTAGGGATGATGTACAGTCCCAACAAACCAGTGACTTGTACGTGGCTGGGAGGAGGTGGCTGGCGATCATGTCATCCTCAGTGACCCAGAAGACTCCGGACCGAATGCCTCAGCTAACCTACGCTGCATGGCCTCCCTGATCCTGCAAAGCCTGCGGAAGGATCCTCGTGTTCTTCGGATCAAGGAGAGGGACCATTACTGGCTGGCCACTCTCCTTGATCCACGGTACAAGGGTAAGGTTGCGGACCTTATCTTGCCGTCGCAGAGGGAGCAGAGGATGAGACATCTCAGGGAGGCCTTGCAGAAAGGTCTGTGCAACGCGTTCCCAGAAACTGGGAGGTTACAAACTCCTGGTCCTGGGCGACGAGTTGCTGAGGCTTCGGTCAGTAGCAGAAGGAGCGGTGGGGAAGGTGGACGTCTGACCGATGCGTTCAGACAATTTTTTAGTCCGCAGCCCCAAGGTATGATCGGTTCCAGCAACCATCGCCAGCGTATGATATACATGGTGCATTGAATACCTTGGGGCAAGGTCAGACTTGGACACCTTTCCCACCGAAAATCCTCTGGCTTACTGGGTCCTGAGGATGGATCACTGGCCAGAGCTTGCACAGTATGCAATTGAGCTACTGGCCTGTCCTGCCTCCAGCGTTCTTTCCGAACGCACATTCAGTGCTGCTGGAGGATTTGTCACCGATCATAGGGTGCGCCTGTCCACCGACTCGGTTGATCGACTGACCTTCATCAAAATGAATCAGTCTTGGATCACCACCAGCTACCAGGCACCTGAAGCAGATATAACGGAATAATTTATAATGTCACATCCCTTCAAGACTGCCTATGCTGATGCTGAGTGACTGTCCTGTTATGTTCACTGACTATCCTCTTCCTCCTCCTCAATGATCCATGCCACCACACCAGTACCTAAGGCACAATTTTTCAGCCCCTGTACAGGGGCGTGTACTTACAATTTTTAAAAAAAATGCTTCGCAACACGTGTGACTGCTGTGCTCCAAGTACAGTATCTGTGAGGGGTTGCAGTGTTGTGGCACCAGCATCAGTGCCTAAGGCACAATTTTTCAGCCCCTGTTTAACAGGGGCGTGTAATTACAATTTTTTAAAAAAATGCTTCGCAAAACGTGTGACTGCTGTGCTCCAAGTACAGTATCTGTGAGGGGTTGCAGTGTTGTGGCACCAGTGCCTAAGGCACAATTTTTCAGCCCCTGTTGGGGCGTGTAATTACAATTTTTAGGCAATGCTTTGCAACAGGTCTCATTGCTGTGCTAAGAGTACAGTATCTGTGAGGGGTTGCAGTGTTGTGGCACCAGCACCAATGTCTAAGGCACAATTTTTCAGCCCCTGTTTAACAGGGACGTGTAATTACAAATCTTGATCTAATAGTTCACAGCAGGGCCCATTCCTGCGCCCACCAAGAGTAACTATGAGGGCCTACAGTCTTGTGGCAACACCGTCCACCACCACCGCCAAAGGCCCAATTTTCTGCCCTGTTCAACAGGTGCATGCAATTACAAATCTTGATCTAATAACTCACAGCAGGGCCCATTCCTGCGCCCACCAAGAGTAACTGTGAGAGCTTACAGTCTTGTGGCAACACCGTCCACCACCACCACCACCACCAAAGGCCCAATTTTTCTGCCCGGTTCAACAGGTGCATGCAAGTACAAATCTTGATCTATTAACTCACAGCAGGGCCCATTCCTGTGCCCACCAGTCTTGTGGCTACACCAACATCTAATAGGGCAAATTTCTGCAGAGTATATACGCCAGGCCCCTACTTTCAAACATCCAACTTACAAACGACTCCTACTTGCAAACGGAAAGAGAAAACAGGAAGTGAGAGGAAATCTACCCCTAGGAAGGGAAATTCTATGCTGTTAGATTTAATTTGGGAAAAAGGTATCTCCTCTCTACTGATGCTTTATCACCAATCCTTGTTTCAATTCAAACCCCACTTTTCCAAAAACATTTGTCATTGGGATGGAAAGTGAGGTGACATGTTCTGAACAGATGTGCAAAGACAGCAAATGTTACAGGGGTGATAACCCCTCCCTATGTTCTCCAAAAAGCTTAAAAATAGATTTTTTGGGGATGGAGCTACACTTCATAATGTACCTGTTCAGATTCTACTTAAGAACAAACCTACAGTCTGTGTCTTGTTTGCACCACCTATATACTGCTGTTCAGAGTATATAGGGTTGTAGGTATAGGGTTTTATTTTGGGTGCGGGGTCCCCCTTAATATCCATACAAGACCCAAAGGGGCTGGGGTGGGGGGGGGGGTGATGGGGTAGCCATGCCATTTTTCTCAAGGATTTTCAGCCATATGGCGACCAGGACAAGACATGCCATTAAAGCCGCAAGTGTTTTTAAATGGCTTCTTTTTTTCCTTTACAAATGTCATTTTGTGCAAGGACAGTTCTAAACACGGGAAACACATGCCACTTCACAGGCATACTTTAGACACCCCCCAGGTACCATATTTAAAGGAAAATTTCACTTTTTTTTTTCCACTTTATGCATCATTAAAATGACTGCTCCCGAAAAAACGTTAGTTTTTAAAAAAAAATTTTGCATTGATATATGTCCCCTGGGGCAGGACCCGGGTCCCCAAACCTGTTTTATGACATTAACATGCATATTGGTCGTTGTAATTAGCACTTTTGATTTCGAATGTTCGCGTCCATTATAACGTATAGGGTTCGAAAATTTGCGCGAACTTTCGGTCCGTTCGAAGGTTCTGGTTCGAACCGAACCCGGGGGTGTTCGGCTCATCCCTAGTGGAGATACAATATATTATATTATATACACACACAATAATATATATATATATATATATATATATATATATATATATATATATATATATATATATATATATATATATATATATATATATATATATATATATATATATATATATATATACACACACAGTCTATTGACAGTATATTTTATGATTCTGGGGTGATTATACTCAAGTGGTGCATGCGGTTTCAGGAACACGTGTCAGTCCAGATTGTATTTTAAAGTCTTGGCAGCCCACTTTTATTTAAAGGAAACAAAATTCTAAGAAAATAACAGCAATTTCCCTCGCAGGGGGTTCCACCATTAATGTATAGTTCAAACCTTCAGCCTTGTGACTTACTCTCTTGCAGCACCGATGCTTCAGACCTCACGCCTAGGCCTTTGGGTTGCTCCTCAGAACGTATACTCACGCTGCCAGCTGCAGCCTCCCTCTCCTAGAGAACATGGGTCTCCTCCAGCACACTGTGAGACAACTTTCCACATCAACACAAAACATTGCATTAAATAATTCCAGCATTGGTGATCTCTGCACAGTACAGCCTTCAATATCTGGCTCCAATCAGGCACACCCCATGGTACCAGTTCTCCAAATGCAGGAGAGGACGGCAAGATACACACCGACTATACACTCCATAAATCTAGTATTTCTTTAAGCACGTCTGTCACAAAATGCACAACATAATTTTTCCCTTTATGTTTCATAGTTTCATAGTTTCATAGTTAGTAAGGTTGAATAAAGACATTAGTCCATCCAGTTCAACCTGAGCGAGTGTCTACAATTGTCCCCATCCCTGTACATTGCACACTCACATCAGTCCCAACCCTCAAGGAGCCCACAATCTAAGGTCCCCATTCATATACTAGGGCCAATTTTTGGACAGAAGCCAATTAACCTACCTGCATGTCTTTAGATTGTGGGAGGAAACCGGAGTACCCGGAGGAAACCCACGCAGGCACAGGGAGAACATGCAAACTCCAGGCAGGAAGTGTCGTGGTTGGGATTCGAACCAGCGACCCTTCTTACTGCTAGGTGAGAGTGCTAACCACTACACCACTGTGCCGCCCAATGTGTTGTGGGCAAGATTTCTGCTGTGCATTTATGCTCAGTTGGACCTTCAGACATGAGAGGGTTAATCTCTGCAACAGCCAACACCCCTTGGCCTATAGGCTGTTCAGCAAACACCTCTCCTGTAGGGATGGGCTTTATGTTTGGGTCGAACATGAGTTAGACTCGAACATTGGCTGTTCGCCTGTTCGCCGAATAGCGAACAATTTGGGGTGTTCGCAGCAAATTCGAAAGTCACGGAACACCTTTTAAAAGTCTATGGGAGAAATCAAAAGGGCTAATTTTAAAGGTTAATATGCAAGTTATTGTCATAAAAAGTGTTTGGGGACCTGGGTCCTGCCCCAAGGGACATGTATCAATGCAAAAAAAAGTTTTAAAAACAGCAGTTTTTTCAGGAGCAGGGATTTTAAGAATGCTTAAAGTGAAACAATAAAAGTGTAATATTCCTTTCAATTTCATACCTAGGGGGTGTCTATAGTATGCCTGTAAAGTGGCGCATGTTTCCCATGTTTAGAACAGTCTGACAGCAAAATTACATTTCTAAAGGAAAAAAAGTCATTTAAAACTACTCGGCTATAATGAATTGTCAGTCCGGCAATACACATAAAAGTTCATTAATAAAAACGGCATGGGATTTCCCCGCAGGGGAACCCTGAACCAAAATTAAAAAAAAAAATGTGTGGGGGTCTCCCTCAAACCTTCAGGTCTGGTATGGATTTTAAGGGGAACCCCGTGCCAAAAAAAAAAAAAAATGGCGTGGGAGTCCCCCTCAAACATCCATACCAGACCCTTCAAGTCTGGTATGGATTTTAAGGGGAACCCCATGCCAAAATAAAAAAAAATGGCATGGGGTCCCCCTAAAGTCCATACCAGACCCTTTTCCCGAGCACGCAACCTGGCAGGCCACAGGAAAAGAGGGGGGACGAGAGAGCGCCCCCCCAAACTGTACCAGGCCACATGCCCTCAACATTGGGCGGGTGCTTTGGGGTAGCCCCCCAAAGCACCTTGTCCCCATGTTGATGGGGAGAAGGGCCTCATCCTCTCAACCCTTGCCCTGAGAAGACCTTGCCCTGAGAAGACTGGAGGAAGATAGAGGAAGAAGCGGGGGGAAGAAGAAGATGGAGGAAGAAGGAGAATACCGAAGGAAGACCAGAAGAAAGAAGATGGAAGAAGAAGAACTCCTGGCTTACTCTCTTGCAGCCCCGCTGCTTCAGACCTCACACCTAAGCCTTTGGATTACTCCTCCGAGTGTATGCTCACGCTGCCAGCTGCAGCCTCCCTCTCCTAGGGAACATGGGTGTGCTCCTGACACTCATACACAGACATTGTGTCTGCAGGGTGGAGTTCTTGTGACTTCTCTGCCAGACTTCCTGTCTACCTTAGTGGAGCTGTCACCAAGTGGGAGCCCTGAGCTCTATCCCTGGGATGCATATGAACCCAGCCTACAGGTGTGTAATCAGCATGCCTGCTTCTGTCACAATCAGGCGTTTATTGCCAATATACACAGTGAAATGGGGTCGCCTTGACACAATATACATATATAGAGTATATATATATATATATATATATATATATATATATATATATATATATGCACACACAGTATACAGTGTATATATATATATATATATATACTTATATGGTGAGTCACTCCTCCTGTGATCAAGTTCAAAGAAAGGAGACCGTATCCGTGATGGGCTTCCAATCATCCACTATAGATAATGTATCAAATCAAGAAAGTATACAAACTCCAAATGCAATTTTTTTACTTCAAAATAAGATTCCGCTCAAGTGACATACATTGTAGCAGCGACTGTACAGCTTCAAGCATCCCTGCTCTTCATCAAGCTGTCAGTGAATATGCACTACACAAAGTCCATTCTAAATACTCCCACAGGGAGTGGCCACACAGGTGTATCCCAATTACCTAAATGATCTTCATTTAACCCTAAAAATGTTTATTCAACAGATGTACATACTAACGCAAAATAGAAAACACCAAAAGGAACATGGACCATATCCTAAACATATAAACGATACTTATAGTCCCATCTCCTATACAGAGAAATAGTAATATACCTTCATGTTTCAATAATATATTTCCTGTTGTAAAATTCATCTCCTAAAAAAGAACACAATGACTATGTGAAATTTCAAATAACTAAATAATCAATAATAT
Organism: Lithobates sylvaticus; assembly: GCA_028564925.1. Lineage (NCBI taxonomy): Eukaryota > Metazoa > Chordata > Amphibia > Anura > Ranidae > Lithobates > Lithobates sylvaticus. The sequence goes on along the minus strand of CM053035.1, from coordinate 66,864,638 downwards.
TTATAGAAACAAATACAAATCATAATCTCTGTTCAAGCAATGGGGATGCAAAGAATTTAATTGATGAAGCCACCATACCTTCATCCCATCTCTTGTTTATTGATTTCTGTGTCCCTGTGACCACATTCCATAAAATGTTTGGGAACTGGAAGACCTGGTTGTTTAGCACAAATGGAGCTACAGTGTTGAAATATGCAGTGTTAAATTTTTTGTGTGATTTCACCCACATAAATTAAATTGCATGGGCATTTTAATATATACACCATGTACAAGGATTGACGGGTAAACAACCCTATGATACTATATTTTTGACCCCTACTAGTATGAATAAAATGTTCACCTTTTCTCAATAGGTTACAGTGAGTGCAATTTAAACATGGAAAACAACCATTTATTTTTCTCCTCAAAAAAGTAATTTTAACTCCTTGTGTTCCTGTCCTAAAATTGGAATGAACTAACATATCCAGTAAAGTTTTATTTCTGTGGAATCATTGGGCTTTTATGGGGACCTAATGAAAAATGTCTATTTCTGGGGATGACCTTTGTAATAATGACCAATTTTTTTTTTTATGATCCTAAAAATGTCTAGGATATGGTCCATGTTCCTTTTGGTGTTTTATGTTTTGTGTTAGTATGTACATCTGTTGAATAAACATTGTTAGGGTTAAATGAGGATCATTTAGGTAATTAGGATACACCTGTGTCGCCACTCCCTGTGGGGGTATTTATAAAGGACTTTGTGTAATGCATATTCGCTGACAGCTTGATGAAGAGCAGGGATGCTTGAAACTGTACAGTCGCTGCTACAATGTATGTAATTTGAATGGTACCTTATTTTGAAGTAAAGAAATTGCATTTTGAGATTGTAGCCTTCCTTTATTATATATATTTATATATATATATATATATATATATATATATATATATATATATATATATGTGTGTATTTATATATGTGTGTGTGTATATGTATGTATATATATATACCAGTATATATATATATATATATATATATATATATATATATATAATCGTGCAGTTAGAATATACCTTTCCTCCTCCTTCTCCTAATACCTATTCTGACTAACCTATGTAGGGAAAAGTTTCTATATACTGACCTATTTTCAGGCCACTCTGGTCCAGTTACAATATTTGCTCCCCTCTTTTGCTCCCCTCTTTTCTTACACAGGTTGGTCAGAATAGATGTTAGGAGGGGGGAGGAAGCATTTTTAAGTAGTTAATTACACTATAAATGCTTTTTAGTTATCCAAATAAAGATTAATTTCACCTTAAGACAACTAGGTTAAAAATAAACCATGAAATATAAATGTATGAATAAAGGAATAGAACTGTCACAATAATATAAAATTAATTTTAACTTTTTTACTAAGGTCCATTTAAAACACTTTGCTTGCTTCAGTGTTTGCAACTTGCTGAATTTAAAATAAATTGAATCTTTCTCTTTTCTCTTGTAAATTCCATGGTTCTATTTGTGTATCTGTGTTTTACTCCTAGTGAATAGCCTCACCGATGGGGATAATGTTATTCCCAGAGCATCTGCTTCTATGTGCAATAAATGCAAACTCGGCACAATGAAAGCAAGGACTGAGCACCGAAGACTGGACTCCTGTGCCAGAAAGAGAGTAAAGAGAGTAATGTAAACCGAGACCTCGCTAAAAGCTTTTAGATGATGCAATAGGTGTAACATTAGGCGGTGGGTTTTTACTTACTCCAGTTTAACTCTTTCTTCATATTTTTTCAGAACCCAGTTAATCCTTATAATGTTTTTTTTGTTTAGGGTACAGAGGTTAGAAACCATTCTTATCTAATTTCCAAATCACTGCATGTGGCATGGAGGTTACATGTGCCAAGCTTCTTCCTGAAAACTCTTGTGGCAGGAGTTATGGGCCATTGGTGGCACAACAGTCTCTCAAGTCTGGAAAGCATAATGCATATTCAACCTTACAAGGGTAGCTACATATGCCACCCCTTACACCAAATACCAACAATTCTGGCTGCAATGACCTCTTATTTCATAAGGGCTCACTGTCACTCACAAGTGAGGGGTGCCAGATTTCTATTTTTACAGTCATACAGTGCCATGAAAAAGTATTCATACCCCAATAAATTCTCCACATTTTGTCATGCTACAACCGAAAACGTTAATGTGTTTTATTGGGATTTTATTTGATAGACCAACATAAAGTGGCACATAATTGTGAAGTGGAAAGAAAATGATAAATTGTTTTCAAAATGTTTTACAAATAAATATGTGAAAAGTGTGGCATGCATTTGTATCCAACCCCCTTTACTCTGACACCCCTAACTAAAATCTAGTGGAACCAATTGCCTTCATAAATCACCTAATTAGTAAATAGAGTCCAGCTCGCAGGGCAGGGCTGGAGCAAGGATTTTTGACACAAACTTAATTTTGCCCCCCCCCCCCCCCCCCCCCGCTTTGCCCTGCCCAAGTATACAGTGGCAGTGTATATGCTCATCCTCAGGTCACAGAGGGGATTCCCAATTATAAAGCACAATAAGTCCTAGTTCTCAGGTCACAAAGTGTGCCCCTCATTACAAGGTGTATAAAACCTCCATCCCCAGGACATATAGGACCTGGGAAAGGTTAGAAGATGTACTGAGGTCCCCATCCTGAGGACACACAGGTGGTGCCCATTATACGTACAGTGCCCCCATCCTTTAGGAAACACAGGGGTTTCTCAAAATGAGTGCAGCCCCCATAATCCACATGACAGGGGCCCCCATTTTGAGTACACTGTCTCTGCTCAGGACACACAGAGGCCCCCCATTATATGAAGTACAGTGCCCCCCCACCCCTCTACCCCCCATGTTCCATCACTGTACTTTCCTGTACACATATTCCATCACTGTACACATGTTACATTGCTGTACTCTCTACTGCACATGTTACATCGCTGTACTATCTACTGCACACATTACATTGCTGTACTTTCTACTGCACATGTTACATTGCTTTACTCTCTCTACTGCACACGTTACATTGCTGTGCTCTCTACTGCACACATGTTGCATTCCTGTACTCTCTCTACTGCACATATCCCATTATTGATGGTAATCTGGGTTCAGTGTACAACTGTGACAAGAGGGGGCACTGACTCCTCCTACCCTTGCACCAGCAGACATTTTATTCTCCAAGCTGCACATTGTACTTATCGCACAGCTTGGACTTGAAGAGAAGGCAGGTGCAGAGCTGAGTGACAGAGCAGCAGACCAATTGGCTTTTAGCTGCATTTAAGTAAAACAGCAGCCAGACCTCCTGCTGGGAGGTGGAACTATGCAGATAGCAGTGAGTGTAGGAGAGGCTTTAGCGTTGCTCTTCACACTGACACAAGGCAGGATCAGAATTAAAACAAGTCACACATGCTGCCTATGTGTCAGTGGTGCTGCTGATCCGATGCTGACCCCTACCATGATTTCTCTCACTGCTTCCCAAAGTGTCCTCCTCTCTGGGCTCTCTCTCTACACAGAACCACGCTGCTCACTCTGTCCATCCTGCCCCTCCTCTGCAGCCCGGCCACTCATCTGCTCACTGGCCACCGGGATCCCTTCCCCAGCTTTGCATTCCATTCCCCGCAGACAAACTAAAGCTTCCATGCTGCGCCGCACGCCCTCTCTTCTATGGGGCACAGGGTGGAAGTTTTCGTTTTCCTGCTGGAGAGACAGACAGCTATTGGATCCGGATTTTGCCACCTCCCTACCCTGTTGCTCTAGGCAGCCGCCTGACCTGCCTATTGCTGGCACCGGCCCTGGGTCGGGATAAAGTTGTGGAGAAGTTTAAAACAGGGTTGTTATAAAAAAAAATCCCAAGCTTTAAACAGCTTTGAACAGCTTTGAAGAGTATGGGACAACTGCAAACCTACCAACACATGGCCGTCCACCTAAGGAGAGCATTAATCAGAGAAGCAGCCAAGAGGCCCATGGTAACTCTGGAGGAGCTGCAAAGATCCACAGCTCAGGTCGGAGAATCTGTTCACAGGACAACTATTAGTCGTGCACTCCACAAATCTGGCCTTTATGGAAGAGTGGCAAGAGGAAAGCCATTGTTGAAAGAAAGCCATTCGCAGTTTGTGGGAAGTCATGTGGGGGGCACAGCAAACATGTGGAAGAAGGTCATATGGTCAGATGAGACCAAAATTAAACTTTTTGGCATAAAAGCAAAATGCTATGTGTGGCGGAAAACTAACACTGCACATCACCCTGAACACACCATCCCACTGTGAAACATGGTGGTGGCAGCATCATGTTGTGGGGATGTTTTTCTTCAGCAAGGACAGGGAAGCTGATCAGAGTTGATGGGAAGATGGATGGAGCCAAATACAGGGCAATCTTAGACGAAAACCTGTTAGAGTCTGCAAAAGACTTGAGAATGGGGCAGAGGTTCACCTTCAAGCAAGACAACGACCCTAAACATACAGCAAGAGCTACAATGGAATGGTTTAGATCAAAGCATATTCATGTGTTAGAATGGCCCAGTCAAAGTCTAGACCAAATCCAATTGAGAATCTGTGGCAAGACTTGAAAATTGTTGTTCACAGACACTCTCCATCCAATCTGACAGAGCTTGAGCAATTTTGCAAAGATGAATGGGCAAAAATGTCACTATCTAGATGTGCAAAGCTGGTAGAGACATACCCAAAAAGACTTGCAGCTGTAATTTCAGCGAAAGGTGGTTCTACAAAGTATTGACTCAGGGGGGCTGAATACAAATGCACGCCACACTAATCACATATTTGTAAAATATTTTGAAAACTATTTATAATTTTCCTTCCACTTCACAATTATGTGCCACTTTGTGTCGGTCTATCACATAAAATCCCAACAAAATACATTTACGTTTTTGGTTGTAACATGACAAAATGTGGAAAATTTCAAGGGGTATGAATACTTTATCAAGGCACTGTATACATATGAGATACTCTACACTCAAGAATTATACTTAACCCACCTACTCTTTAATACATTTTCATGGTAGGATTGCTCTTGAGGAAGAGACGTAATGCATCATTGACATCTTTACGTATGGTGGATACAACCCTCACTCTCTGTAAGACTAAAGCCTCGTATACACGCTTAGTTTTTCAGACGACCGAACGTCTAATATTTGTCAAAAGCACGTATCCATGATTTTGGAGATGATATTGACCAATTTTTCGTTCGACTAAGGCTAACATAGATATGTACTACGAGAGTATAAAGAGAAAGTTATTTTTTGTGCGTGACCCCTCTGGGTGCCTTTCGCTAATTCTGTGATTTTCGTGACTGAGCTTTCGCCATAATCCGTTCTTTCGTGCGAGGACCGGTTATTATGGCAGATAATAGAACTCTTGCTATTGTAGGGATAGGAGTATTTGCTCTGACCCGAGTCCTTTGCAAGAAAAAGAAAAAGAGGACCTCCTGGACCAAAAATTGGTTGCTCAACCGTGAGCCCTTTGCCATCTTCCCTTACTGCGGGAGCTTTAGGAGAATAATCCGGATGATTTCAGGAATTATCTCCAGAATTATCTCCAGATGACGGATCCCTGTTTTCACTGTCTGTTAGCCTTGGTGTCCGCCTATATCCAGAAGCAGGACACATGTATGCAGATTTCCATTAATCCTGAACAGAGGCTAATAGCAACCTTGTGGTATCTAGCCACAGGAAGAAGCATCCAGGATCTAAAATTTACCGCAGGGATCTCCCCCCAAGCTCTGGGAGGGATCATTCCAGAGACATATTCAGCTATTATTCAAGTGCTGCAGAAGGACTATATCAAGGTAGGTTTTATTTTCTTACAACTTTAATTCCATGTGTTTGTGTACATTTTTGGGATTACATAATTGTCAATATTGTAATATGTTGTGATTGTCCTGTTTGGTATCATGCATACTGTAAGATTTTCCTGCTCCTTTTTTTGGTGTATTTTCCAACAGTAACCGCCCCCCTGAAAGGTGCCAAGTGTGGCACCAGAGGGGGGGGGGGGGTGAGGAAGCAGATAAGTGGAGCTTCCACTTTTGTCTGGAGGTCCTCTTTAAAGTAGAACAAAGGCCAAACTTTTTTGTGCAGTTTTGGACAGAGTGGAGAGGAATTCATGCCCCTGTCAGTTTTTATTGCAGTCTGTGCCCCAGTTAGGAAGATTCACCCTCTCGATTTGTCTTGTTTACCGTTATCATTCAAAGTCAAAGTAAACAGCCCCAAATTTTGGGTTGTCCCCAGAAAAGTAATAGCTGGGAAATTTTACATTGGGGACACTAGTTCCTGTGATTTTGGTGTCCCCGAGGAATTCCTTTAATTTGCAGAGATTTTTTTTCACTTCCTGTTTGGCTATGGGACAGGAAGTGAAGGGGAATCTCCGGACAGAGATAGGGCCCAAAAATTCTAACAGGGGTTAGAACCCTTGCTCTATCCAAACTGAAAAAACAAAGTTGGGCCCCTAGTTCTACTTTAAGTGTATCTTTATGTTGCCTAAGCATTTGTGTGTCAAATATGTTTGCAATGTTATGTGCTGAAATAGTAATTTTTCTTTGTTTTGTTTTTTCCACAGTTCCCATCCAACCCAGAGCAGTGGCAGGAAGTAGCAGGCCAGTTTCTGGAGCAATGGGATTTTCCAAACTGTGTGGGTGCTATCGATGGAAAGCACATCCACATTGTCCCACCATCCAACTCGGGCTCTTATTATTTCAACTACAAAGGGTTTTGTAGTATAGTAATGCTTGCTGTTGTCAATGCAAATTAGGAATTCCTTTATCTGGACATTGGCAAGAATGGGAGTCACTCAGATGGAATAGTCATTATGCAAATGGAGTTCTATCGCCGGCTCCAGAACTGCTAGTTAATCTTGCCACCCTGCGCCCAAAATATTGATGGCCTCAATTTTGTTTTTGTGGCAGTTGAGGCCTTTGCTCTTGGGGAACAACTTCCCAAGCCCTTCCCCCAGCGCAACCTCACCCCAGAGCAAAGAATTTTCAATTATTGCCTATCCTGAACCCGAAACAAAACCGGGTTTGGCTCTTTCTGACACCTATAAATATGGCATTATATAAGATAAACCATATTGTCCTGTGCTGCTGTATCCTGCATAACTATTTAAGTAAACATGCAGACAGGTAGATGAGAGGGACAGGCCAACTGACAGGGACCCTGCAATGCCAAGGCCTAGTGTAGAGGTCATAGTAAATCAGGCTGTTGAGGGGATGACGGCCATTGAAATTGTGAGTGCTGGTTTCCCCACAAGAAGTGCCCGTGAATTGCGCCAAAAATACATGGACTATTTTGTGAGCAGAGGGGCAGTTTCTTGACAGCAATTTCTTTCTGATCCAGTGTAAACTGTTATTTATTTATTTATTTTTTGAGGACGGTGTTGGTTTTGTTGTTAAATGAACAATACAACCTGTTTGTTCTTTCGTCATGTGTTAAACATGTCCTTTTGTTATGCTTTTTGGATAAATTGATAATTTGGTTTATCTACTGTTGTCTCTCCCTCTATGTGTAAGATATGTTCCAAAATGTGAGTTTGGTTTGACACTTGCTCCAATACTGAAATTGTACCTTTATTAAGCCATCGGGTCACAATATCCTCTTCAGCTAAGTGTTTGGGGGGCTGCTACAAACACAATGTTTTTGTTCTTAATGCATCAAATGCATTAAGCTCCAAAACATTATGCCTTTACAACTCCTTTAAAATGTTTAATTAGCGGGAGCTGCCAACATGTAATAAGAGCACATTGTAACATTAAATACGACAACTTTGTATGATTACAAGTATAGCACAATGAAATAAGAAGCCACACATTGTTGGGTCCAAACATTTTTACTCCAAGCACATTCATAGGTGCTTTGTAAGGTGCTTTAACAAACTAAGATATTTGGGGAGAACATGTCCCTGGGTAAGCAGGCATGTGAAAAAACATTAGATACACTTCAAAAAGTCAGTCACTTCCAACGCTAAGTGTTTTTCTAAAGTGAAGGGCAACAGGGACATCAGTATCCCAAGACTGGGTGGATGCTGCCTTCCTCAGATAGGGTGATCTGATATCAACTCCCAAAATGACAAAAATGGAAGGCACGCACACCTAGTGCCTTATATTAAATGTCATTGGTAATCCACTAGGTGTTTACACCTTCCATTTTTGTCTTTTATGTTACCAAAATGATAAAACAAAGAACATATGTTACAACATTAAGCAGACAAAGTTGGTATTGTAACATGTCAGCACTAAGCTAGATGGGAAAACAGAACTCAACACCTTGCTAGTGTAATTAGTTTTGTAGAGTATATTGGAGCCCAACAAAACATGACTAGGCATAGCTTCACTTGCACTTTTAATTACCATCCATTGTCAGACATTTACATTAGTTAGGGCAGTGTTCTCAACTCCAGTCCTCAAGGCGCAACAACAGGGCATGTTTTCTCGATTTACGTTATTTTGCACAGGGGATTTGATCAATTTCACTGCCTTAGTAATTACCACAGCCATTTCAAATGACGCAAATCCTGAAAACATGACCTGTTGGTGCTGGAGGACTGGAGTTGCTAAACACAGAGTTATGGTATTAAAACTTGTACATAAAAAAGTAAAAACAAGGGGAAAGGGGTAAAAAAGTAGTAACAAAAACACAACACGAAGACACAAATATAAACAAACAGATAATACAAGTCAAGAGGAAACTAGACTTTAGCCAGCATGTCCACAAAATCTTGCATTCTGCGCTGTAAAGCAGTAGCAGCCTCCTTGATTTGCTCCAGTTCCTTGCAACATATAAGCACTCATTCTGCCAATTGTACAATGGGGAAAAACATGACCTGGTAAGAAGACGAAAAAGTACTAAGGCAACGACCGGCAAATGGCTGAGGCAGTTTTTTTGCCAACGTAATTGTAAACATATTGAAATACTTACCTACTCTGTGTCTTGTTGGGTGTAAGCTGCTTTCCCTTCTACTACTATGAATGTACACACTGCAAATACTCTGTTATCTTTGCCCTCATGTCTTACTATGCTACCTGTCGAAACAGTCAGCTCCTTTCACCTCTTCCTTCTCCAAGGTAATAGTAAGGCACTACCTACTTAGCGAATGTAGTGAATAGGTGTTTGTTTTTTAGCTGAAAACACTCGACATGTCAATACAGAATAAGCAATATTAGAAGAATACTTTCTTGGGCAAAAGACAGGCACACCAAGACTTTGTTCTCTTTCTGTATCACTTTGGCCCTCACTGTGAGTCATGTCAGGGGATGTTTGGTCAAGTAATCCAAGATCTGAGCTGGGTCCAGGTGACAGATCCCATGGCTCAAAATTGAGAACTTGGGGGACATCTTCACTGTCAAGTTCCTCTAAAAAATTACAATACAACATTTATTAATCACCCAAAACTCACATCTGTTTTGGCCATACATTTTGCACAATTAGTCGACCAACCTTGAACTTGGTGTGGTGGTAATATTGCTTTGGTACAAGTTGACTCCACCAAGCTGGACTTTGGACTCCATGTGACCTTTTTTTTAGTCATAGTGGTCACGCAGGGATTTGGGGCACTATTTCCTGGCAAAACACCAAAAAAAAAGTAAAGGTGGTGCCATTTCCCAGGGAGCAAAGACTTGACAAGTGCCAACATTGTTCAACTCCTGCAGCTGATCCACCCCTTGTCTCATACCCACTTCTAAATGTGTACACACTTATTAGCCAATAGGCCTTGTTTGTGTAAATGTTGTGACACAATATGTTATTGATCCCCTGTTCATGAGCCACAACACACCCAACAGCCAAGTAGGAGCCTATGCGAAGCGTTATAAGTTTGCTTGGAGCAGTGGGACAGTGGAAATATATCATGTAGGTGCTGGGGACTGCAGTAGGCCAGTACCTGGATGTCGTGCACTAGTGATGTACAGTACACACATTGTGTACCAGCCCTGGAAGGAGGTCAGCAGCCAGGCACAGAGTAGATGTGGGAGCAGGGCCAGTTGTAAGGGGCCCGAGCACCTCAAAGGGCCCGGGGCCTGGCGGTGATGGGAGAAGGCAGGTGTGGGTGCAGAGGAGCTCCATGGATGCTTCTGTATGAGTGTGCAGCTGCTGCTGCTGCTGCTCTGTGTCATTGAGCTCACTGAGCTCACATCAGGCTCTTTGCTGCCACCTCTGGCAACTTCCTGCAGGCCTGTTGTGCAAGTGATAGAGGGGGGGTGTGGCTGTGTACGTGCGTGTGTGTGTGTGTGTGTGTATGTGTGTCATGTGAGGGGGGCTGAGAGCATATAGGTGTGAGGGGGCTGAGACACTGAAGGACTTGGTAGGACAGCCAGTGGGCGGGCCCTGGGAGGGGGGCAGGCCAAAAGTTGGGTATAGGTCCCTTCAATTTCTGATGGCTGCCCTGTGTGTGAGAATATCTTTGGGGAGGGGGTTGTGCGAAGTTCTGGCTCCTGGACCGGCTTTTAGGATGGACGTCACACTGGTCCAATGCCGGGATGTGTGACTTCCATCGTAGGACCCGATCCAGGAGCTGGCACTTTGAGCTTAATAAAATTAGGGAATCGGAGAAGTCAGGAGCAGCAGCAGACAGTATGTATGTACCAAGGCTCTGGTACTTTGACAGCCTGCGATATCTGACAGAGCAGTGTGACCCCAAACCATCTCTGTCAACTCTGCCTTCCACCTCTGCTGAGGGCCTATGTCAGTGATGGCGAAACTTTTTGAGCCTGAGTGCCCAAACTGCAACATAAAACCAACTTATTTAATTCAAAGTGCCAACATTCATTGCAATGCATCACATCGCACATCTCCATCACACTGTGAACTTTTAGCACATATTATGTATTGGCCTTCAGGTCACACCTCTCTGTTGTCTGGCCATATCACATCGGTGAGCTACAGCATATTATACATCGCCATGTAACTCATAGTGCACCTCCTCACCATGCACCCCACCATGCAGCTCATGGCACACTTTCCTCTCCATCACACATCTGGTCCCCCTCTGCAACTCACCACCCCTTCCACCTCTGCTGTGGCATGGCAGTGGTGCAGTGACACTTGCGTATCTCGTCGTGCTCCCTCTGCCCACACACCTCTCCTGCTATCACCATAGCACAGAACATTGTCACGTATCACGAATCATCAACGGCCGCACCATCCTCATCCCAAACAAATGCAAACAAATGCCCACTTCTCCCATGCCAGTAAATTGGCTGTTCATTCCCAGGCCGAGGGAGGCGTTTGGCCACCCTTCCTGCCAGTCCGTGAGCAGTTCCCGCAGCTCTTTCTTCAAAGAGTTGTCCGCTGAGTCAAAGTGCTGTGTGTGATCTGGAGGAGGTAGGCAGTGCGGGAACACTGAGCACTTTGTCCTTCTAGTGAAGTGCGAGGAGCCTTTGTGTGCCTGGAGCTTCTGCATGCCCACAGAGAGGGCTCTGTGTGCCAGCTGTGACACGCGTGCCATAGGTTCGCCATCACTGGCCTATGTCCTGAATCCCAAGAGGAAGATGTGGAGGACCCAACCTTGACACAGGTATAGCATTGAAGAACATATTGTCTACAAAAAATACAATGATGATTACTAAACATTATTGAGCCAATATTTCACCCTTAACAGAGTAGTTTCCATCTCAAAACACAGTAGTCAAATAACAGATTTTGAGGGCAAATAAATCTTTTTTTATTGATGACCAAATTACAAAAAAACATTATAATAATGTCACATTTTCATACATAGGAAAGTGTCAATGTGGAGGAGCCATCTGGAAGCACCGTGTCGGAGATCCCCACACTACCTCCTGCCACCAAAAGAACCATGAAACCTGCTTCTTTTTTAACCAACGCATATACAGCCCTACAATGAAATCCTGATGAGGCTGAATCTTTTAGATCCCTAATTGCGAACAAATTGTGCCTGATGTCGGAGGACCAACAGCACATGTGTGAGGTCATCATACTCCAGGTGCTCAAGAAGGGGGTAAAAGGCCCAATGACTCAGAACAGCCACCTGACGGAGTACCAGCCTCCATCTCCACAGCCACCACACCAGCATGCCACTCTGTGGCAATATCAGTCACGTGATCCCCACCCAGCATGGTCTCAAGTCTACCATTATTCCCACTTATAATTAATATTAATCTATAAATTGTTCTTTATACGTTTTATATTATGTTTTTTTGCTTATTTTGAGCATGGAATGCACTTTTTGTTACAGTAATATGTTTTGATTTATGACAGAGGATCTGTAAGTTTATTTGTGTTCTTTTTATTTTTATTCCAAAAAATTTATAGTTGAGCACAATACTTGCCTCTGTTTTTTTTTTATACATAAGCTTTAAAAAAACAAGGAACAGTAAAATAGTTTTCTTTTTTCTATTAAGAATCAGGCATAATAGTGTTGGGGCAACTTCAAAGAACAGAATAGTGAATTCCTTAACATTACAAGAGAACATATGACTTTTTAGGTAAGTTTTTGGAAAGACATCAGCATCACCAGCAGCAGATTCATTATTATCACGTTAAATAAAAGATGATAATGTACTGTAATTCGAAATTTAATTTGCTGTGAGACAAATGTTCTTTCTTGAATAAGATTGCTAGTTTACATGCCCAAATTCTTCCAGGTTGTTCTTTGGTTCCGATTTGTATTTTTGACTTTTGTGTGACAATTTCTGTACTCACTATCCGAAAATCGGACGTTCTGTTAACGTACGACAAAAATTATATAGTCTGCGCATCAGGATTTTTTTGTTCGAAAAGTCTGACTCGACTATTGAAAAGACCATACTAACGGTAAGATTTTCGTTGTCGTTGTCCACAAATTTACATACAAATTTTGCATTGTGTGTGTGGGCCTTAAAGCGGGAGTAAACCCGATGAAACTTTTTTTTTTATACACCTGTAAGGGAAAAGGCATAAGGAGCTAGTATGCACCGCATACTAGCTCATTATGAAATACTTACCTTAGAATGAGGCGTCGGTAACTCACCTGGTCCATGCCGAGGTAGCTGACATGTTGCGTGTCTTCCAGGTATCGCGACTCCAGCGCTGTGAGTGGCTGGAGCCGCGATATCGTCACTCCCGCGCATGGGGGGACTTCTTCCCGGCAAGGTTCGGATTCTGCCGACCTTTCAGCCGAGAATCCCCCGTGCGCAGGCGCCGCTGCAGTCAGTGGCACATTGCATGGGGAATATTTTTTTACCTACAGGTAAGCCTTATTATAGGCTTACCTGTAGGTAAAAGTCAATTTTATGACTATACAACCACTTTAAGTATTACAGGTAATTTCTATGATACTTAGCACCATCTAGTGGCCAAATGTGATAATTTATGTTTTAACTCAATGATTTTACATTTGAAAAGCACATGATGGAGTCTATTTATGTTCATTTTTTCCCACTCTCAGAAAACAAATGTAGAGTGCTTTTACTGAGTGAATGACTATGCACACGCTTTATAAATCAACCCTAAAGTATTAGTACAGAAAAAAAGTGCCAAGATCTTTGGACATTCCTTAACCACTTCAATACCAGACACTTAGACACCTTCCCGCCCAAGCCAATTTTCAGCTTTCAGCGATGTCGCAATTTGAATGACAATTGCGCGGTCATGCTACACTGTACCCAAACAAATTTTTTATCATTTTGTTCCAACAAATAGAGCTTTCTTTTGGTGGTATTTGATCACCTCTGCGATTTTTATTTTTTGCGCAACAAACAAAAAAAGACCGAAAATTTTGCAAAAAAACAAGTTTTTCTTTGTCACTGTTAATTTTTTTTGTAAATAAGTGCGTTTTCTTCTTCAATGACGGGCACTGATAAGGCGGCACTAATGGGCACTGATAAGGCGGCACTGATGGGCACCGATGAGGTGGCACCAATTAGGGGGCACCGATGAGGTGGCACTGATGATGGGCACTGATAGGCGGCACTGATGGGCACTGATAGGTGGCACTGATGGGCATTGATAGGTGGCACTGGTATGCGGCACTGATGGGCACTCAGGTGGCACTGATGGGCACTCATAGGCGGCACTGATGCACACATATAGGTGGCACTGATAGGTGGCATGGATGGGCACTGATAGGTGGCATGCATGGGCACTGATAGGTGGCATGGATGGGCACTGATAGGTGGGCATGGGTGGGCACGGATGGGAACTGATAGGTGGCACTGATGGACGCTGATGAGTGGCACTGATAACACTTATGGGTGGCATTGCTGGGAATCCTTTTTTTTACTTTTTTTTTTATTAAATATGATGTGCCAATCAGTGCCCATCTGTGGGCACTGATTGGCATATTTTTGTTTTTTTTTTAACATGTGGATGGCCATGGGGGATGTACCTGGCCATCCACATGCTGGGGGCTTCCCTGGTGGTCCTGGGGGCTTCCCTGGTGGTCCTGGGGGCTTCCCTAGTGGTCTAGTGTGGGCATCTGAGGGGGGGCTGCGCTGATAAACAATCAGCGCAGACCCCCCCTGTCAGGAGAGCCGCCGATCGGCTCCCCTCTACTCGCGTCTGTCAGACGCGAGTGAGGAAAAGCCGATCAACGGCTCTTCCTGTGTACATCGTGATCAGCCGTGATTGGACACGGCTGATCACGTGGTAAAGAGCCTCCGCCGGAGGCTCTTTACCGAGATCAGTGTAGCGGTGTGTCAGACTGACACACCGCTCCACCGATCGCCGCGATGCGCGCCCCCACGGGCGCGCGGCGGCTGTTATCCTGAAGGACGTCATATGACGCCCAGTCAGGATAACGAAGCCACTTCCCGGACGTCAATTTACTATTGACCGGGCGGGAAGTGGTTAAAGTGATACTAAAGTCTTGTTGTTTTTTTTTTTTTTTGTTTAAAAATAACAAACATGTTATACTTACCTGCTCTGTGAAGTGGTTTTACACAGAGCAGCCCAGAACCTCCTCTTCTTGGGTCCCTTGCCAGTGCTCCTGGCCCCTCTCTCCTGCCGAGTGCTGCCATAGCAAGCAAATTTCTATGGGGGCACCCGAGCTGAGCCGCTACTCTTTGTGTCCATGCAGATATGGAGCTGCGGATCGACTAGGTCCCCGCTCTCTCCTTATTGGCTCACTGACTTTGATTGACAGCAGCGGGAGTTAATGGTACCCACTGTGTGTCTCAGCCAATCAGGAGGGTGAGTCCCTGAAAGCTGAGTTTCTCATGCAACATCTCTGGATCGAGATGGGACTTAGGTAAGTATTAGGGGGGCTGAGTGGGCTGCTGCACACAGAAGATTTTTTTTATCTTAATGTATAAAATGCATTAAGATAAAAGAAAACTGCTGCCTTTAGAACCCATTTAAGCAAGGTACAATGTTACAATGTTTTATGTAATTTTATATTTAACTTTCACAGCATGGTACAGAGCATGATGGGTGAAATGCTTGTATCCCATTAACGTCAACTGTAATGATTTAAAGGGCATTTTATCATTTTTTTGCCTGCACAAGGTATCATTTAACATATAATAATGTCTCCTCTTGTATTTGCCAGTTAGTATCCACCAGATAGATGTATACTCAGGGGATATCCAGGCTTGGTGTATAGGCAGATTGTAAAGTCTAAATGTACTGTATGTGTAGTGATTAATGCTTCTTTTATTTATCATTCATGACAAACTAACCACAGCAGGGAAACATATTTAAAATATATAAGTTTGCTGATATAGCCATTTACTAAGCAAATGATAATCTTACTCTAAATAATCATTCTTTAGGGCGACTTTTTTATCATTTTGGTTTTACATATTTTACACCAATAATTTTGCCTTAAATTTTCCTAAAGCCCCTTTTTCTTATAAATAAAGGTAGTGGAATGGTGACCTTATCTCACTGCTTGTTTTGTTCAAGACATCACAAAATAAGGGCTAATTCTCGCCATAATTGTCATTATAGCACATATTACCACAACATATGCTAATACATCAAAAGGGAAAAAAAAACTGTGCTAAAACCTAAATAATCCCCAAAAAGCAACAGCTCAGCTGTGAGATATACACAAAGAAAAACAATTAGTGGTAGTTAGAGCTGCACTCTCACACCAACATAGCTGGTGAAAAAAAACGAAGAATATCTTAAACAAATAAATATTCTTAACGATTAGACATAAATGAATAGTCTAAAAACAATAAGAGAATCCAAAAAAATAACAAAAGTGAGTCCCAATAGAAAGAACTTTGAGGAGGCTTGGAAAGGTATATCCTTAGAAAATAGCATAGATATACTGTATGACACGCCACCTGTGCAAACAAAGGGTATAAATATCCCTTCTGGAGGGTCCTCCTCGTGATGGTAGTATATCACACCACAGCACAAAGTGTACCTGCACCACTTAGATTGCACGCTAGCCCTCTTGCACAAGCTGAATCTCTTGTAGCTAATACCCAGCCAGGGCGTTTATCCTCAAAAATGGCAAGCAGGATGGCAACTCAAACCAAATAGGCATTTCAACACACAGGCAGAGCAGATGATCACAACCTTCAACAGGGCTCAAAGGACCCAGAGTCCTCCCTTGAATGATGTACTCCTTCATGTTGTCCATTATCATCAGTAGGGAGGCCCCATGATTGTTGCAGAATTTCTCACTGGCCTTACAGGCCCTCGCGTTGTCTGATAAATAGTAACAGAGGCTGTTTAACTGGATCCAGTCTGTAGGACACTGCACACTCTGCAGGATGTGGTGGCTCCGCAGGTGTGGACCCCCTGAGCTTATGCTGAGGTGGGTCAACAAGGCTTTTAAATAGATGTATATCCACCTGATGGCGTGGGAGTCCTCTCACGTGTTGAGTTAAGGTGAATTATATAGACTGCAAATATCCCAATAAGTACAATGATGACTCTCAGGCAGAGTATGATCGCCCAGCAAAGCACCTTGAACTTGTGACAGAGCCTCTGAGGCCAGTTTTACATGGGTTACAGCTTGTATAACAGCAGTGTAAACAGCAAGCTTTGATTAAGCATTTTCTTATACAAGCTGAAACCCGTGTGAAACTGGCCTTAGAGGCATGATATATTCCTGGCTCTGCCACCAGTTCAAGGTGCTGTGCTGGCCGATCATACTCTGCCTGAGAGTCGTCGTTGTACCTATTGGGTTAGAGCTTTTGCTTTTAGCATTTGATCACCACTGGGTTGTTTTTTTTTTGCTATATAAACAAAAAATGGAGAATGTGGAATAAAAACAAAACACTATTTTCTACTTTCTGTTATAAAACATATCCAATAAAATCAAATTTTGTTCATAAATTTAGGTCAAAATTTTTTCTGCTACATGTCTTTGTTTTTGTCCCTTAAAATGTTGGGACAGTACAAATACCCCCCAAACTTACCCCTATTTTGGAAAACAGAGAGCTTGAGGGATGGCAAGTTTTTGGAAGTTGTAGATTTTTGATCACTTTTTTTTGGAAAGTGAAAATATTAAATAACGTTTTGTTTTTTTTTACAATTTTTTTTTACATACTGGGCTCCATTCACTGAAACAGATCACCCAAACTTACCCCTATTTTGGAAAACAGAGAGCTTGAGGGATGGCAAGTTTTTGGAAGTTGTAGATTTTTGATCACTTTTTTTTGGAAAGTGAAAATATTAAATAACGTTTTGTTTTTTTTTACAATTTTTTTTTACATACTGGGCTCCATTCACTGAAACAGATCTCATGTGGTATTTAGGTGTCCAGACACATTTTTCCTAAATGTTGCATGAGATGCTGAAACTGTCAATTCACTAGGCCGTTTTGCGGTATTTACTGCAAAATGTTGAAAACGCCTGGTAAATACCGCATGAAAAGGAGTTAAACTACTGTAGTTGTAGCCCTGGACTCTGATTCTGAACTCTCCCTTCAGATCCACATCCAATCACTTTCTAAAGCTTTCCGTCTCAACCTCCACAACATCTTCAAATTACGCCGCATCCTAACCAATGACACTACAAAGCTCCTAATCCACTCCCTGGTTGTCTCTAGCCTCGACTACTGCAACTCCCTCCTCATTGGCTTACCTTTACATAGGCTATCTCCTATTCATTCCATCATGAATGATGCTGCCAGGCTCATCCACTTTTCAAACCACTCTGTCTGCTACTCCTCTCTGCCAATCCCTCCATTGGTTGCCACTAACCAAAAATGTTTTTATTTAAAATACTAACAATAAATTACAAAGCCATCCACATCTTGGCCCCCATCTATATCACTAACCTAGTCTCAAAGTACCAGCCAAATCATTCTCTTCATTCCTCCCAAACCCCCTTGCTCTCTAGTTTCCTTGTCGCCTCCTCCTATAATCACCTCCAGGACTTCTCCCAAACCTCTCCCATCCTTTGGAATTCCCTACCCCAATCTGTCCGACTATCTCCTACTCTATCCACTTTTAGACAATCCTTGAAAACTTTTCTCTTCAGAGAAGCCTATCCAGCCTCCACCTAACAACAGCACTTTTTTCCATCAGCTCATACCCCACAGTTATTACCTTTAGTATCACTTGACCCTACCTTTTAGCTAGTAAGCTCTAACGAGCACGGCCCTCTGATTCTTCCTGTATTGAATGGTATTGTAACTGTACTGTCTGCCCGCATGTTGTAAAGCACTGTGCAAACTGCTGGCACTATATAAATCCTGTATAATAATAATAATAAAAAACTAAATTCACAGATGGAAAAAATGTAATAAATGTATGCAGTAATTAAGTAGTGGCCCAGACATGCGATAATGATGGAAGTGATGACATTGGTCACCACACCTCAATGGGCAAGGCATGGAAATGTTTAAAAAAGGGTGCCAACTCACTAGCTATTGATAATTTGGCTACTCTACGCTAACATTTGGCAGCTGGACATTGCATTTTCCTCCACTACATCCTTAATGGAGCTTTTTTAGCCTAATTTGTTGAAGGTTCAGGCCATTATAAGGAGGGCGAGAAGAAGAAAAGTGGTTGTCATTCATCCACATTCCTTTAAGTAGCTGGATGATTTCCCTGAAGTAGAAGTGCTCACCAAATATCGTCTGGGTTTCCCAATGTCATGGGTGTCATAGACTGTACTCGTGTGCCTCTTTTTGCCCCCTCTGATAAGGAGCACATCTACCGTAATAGGAAGGGGTACCACTCCCTACACATTCAGGTTGTCTGCAATGCAAATATGTTCATCAGAAATGTGGCCATTGGCTTCCCAGAATCTGTCCATGATGCCTACATATTAAGGAAATCACAGCTCTATCACTATTTTGACACTAACAGTATAACCGGAGGCTGGATTCTTGGTAAAACACTTTTTATAATATCAAATATGTCTCAATGCATGCCACATACATCATACATTGGAAGGCCGGGTACCGGCCTGAAGTTATGGGAGGAGCCCGGAGGGTATTTAAGCAGCCCAAAGGCCGCCGGTCTTTGTCGGTTTCCTGTGCGTGATATCTGATACGTCAGACATCTAGGACCGACTCGTTCGTGACAAGCGCTCTTGGTGCCGGCTCGTGAGCTCCGTTTTTCGTCTATCCGTCTTCTCTTGTTGCAGTCCCGTGTTCCGTGTTCGTAAGTTGTGTCGCCCCTTCGTGTCGCACTCGTGTCGTCGAGTCGCAGTTTCGTACAAAGAGTCTGGTTCGGCTGTCGCAGGTAGGGCTTCGGCTCCCATGTTTTACGTTCTCATGCACTGCTTATCATGTCACTAAACTGTGATCTGCGTAGCTCACGAGCCACGCGCTGCTTGTCTCGAAAACCTAAACACTTACTCGCACGTTATGTTGTACCCGATCGGGAGCCATCTAACGGCACGCACGTTCAGGGCCGCCCGCCACATACACTCCGACCGATGTCGCATCCGGCACTTAGGGTTCCCTTACACGAGCGGGCTACACAGTCTCCGAATCGTTCAACATAACTCACGCACGGGTGCCGTTCGCACTCACACGTATCGTTCATGTTCTGCCATTATCCGAATTAGTGGCGCTAGCGAGCGTGCCGAATCGCTATCATATTCCGAAGCACTGTTGGCATTCTAGTTGTACGAATCACTTCGACCGTGTCGAAACATTTCACGAATTAGCATGACAATCATTTCATCATTTCAAACGTGGCTAACGTACCAGGCCATTCGGTCATGCTAAATCATTTCGCATCAGTTAAACAGGGCGTTCATGCCATCGCTTCGATCCTGGTCCGGTCGCATCCACGCATGCTCCGATCGGGGCAATCCAGATGCACTACTACCCGGCCTCATTTCGATACATGCGCCAAGGGCGGAATCACTTTACTGGCTGCGGGCATTCCTGATTCTTGCCCCTGTCATGGCATATCATTTCTGTCACTTTACCACGCCCGGCATGAATGCAGTCACTTCCCCGCACTAATTCGTGTCGGCGTGCCCTAGGCACGGCCTCATTTCTATACATGCGCCAAGGGCAGAATCGCATCACTGGTTGCGTACATTCCAGATTCTTGCCCCTGTCATGGTATCTCATTTCTGTCACCTTACCACGCCCGGTGTGAATGTAGTCACTTCTTCGCACTAAATTCATGTCGGCGTGCCCTAGGCACGGCCTCATTTCTATACATGCGCCAAGGGCAGAATCGCATCACTGGTTGCGTACATTCCAGATTCTTGCCCCTGTCATGGTATCTCATTTCTGTCACCTTACCACGCCCGGTGTGAATGTAGTCACTTCTTCGCACTAAATTCATGTCGGCGTGCCCTAGGCATGGCCTCATTTCAATACATGCGCCAAGGGCGGAATCGCATCACTGGTTGCGTACATTCCTGATTCTTGCCCCTGTCATGGTATTTCATTTCGGTCACCTTACCACGCCCGGCGTGAATATAGTCACCTCTTCGCACTAAATTCGTGTCGGCGTGCCCTAGGCACGGCCTCATTTCAATACATGCGCCAAGGGCGGAATCGCATCACTGGTTTACGTACATTCCAGATTCTTGCCCCTGTCATGGTATCTCATTTCTGTCACCCTACCACGCCCGGCATGAATGGAGTCACTTTCTCGCACTGAATTCATGGCGGCGTGCCCCAGGCACGGCCTCATTTCAATACATGCGCCAAGGGCAGAATCGCATCACTGGTTTACGTACATTCCTGATTCTTGCCCCTGTCATGGTATCTCATTTCTGTCACCCTACCACGCCCGGCACGAATGGAGTCACTTCTTCGCACTAAATTCGTGTCGGCGTGCCCTAGGCTCGGCCTCATTTCAATACATGCGCCAGGGGCGGAGTCGCAAAGAAAAAAAAAAAAAAAAACTTTGATTCTTGCCCTTGTCATGTTATATCATTTCTGTGTCACCTTACCACGCCCGGTGTTAATTGGTCACCCGCTTGTACGAATTCGCGCCGGCGTGCCCTAGGCCGGCCGCATTTCAAAAAAAAAAAAAAAAAAAAAAAAAAAAAAAAGGAAAGGAAAAAAAAAAAAAAAATAAAAAGGGGGGGAGCTTGAAGTCGGACTCGGTGGCAGCTGGATGTCACAGTTCGGCCTCAGCATACCTAGGCAGTCGGCCTAGTTTCATGGTGGCCTCATTTTGTACGTGCTCCGGAGTCCGGCCCACAGTCACCCCCATACGGTACGAACGGGCCGGGCCCTGTCACGGGAAGTTCATTCAGTAAAGCAACGTGTCAAGTCAGTCGTTCGTGTTGTCATCTGTCAGTTGATCCCACAGCGATCTCGGCAGTCGACTCAAGTCACTATCGCCTGTTGTTATCATCTGCGTTGGGTTCCGTCGCTCTGGACGGCAGCAGTGTTAGGCTCTTAAATAGGTATTTTTTCTCACACTCTCTCAGGTCAGTCGGATTCAGTAGGTCCACCTGCGCCAACTTGATCAGGGTTCCAGCAGGTAAAAAAAAAAAAAAAAAAAAAAAAAAAAAAACACAAGGGCACGGGGGGCTCCTGCTTTCTTGTGGCAGGTACGTATATCATAGGTGACACGTCCAAACTCATTTCTTGTCACCTTTTAGGCCCAGCCTGCAGACACGTGACCAGTCTACCAAGTTACAGGTCTTGGCAGCCGCCATGTCGTCAGTTGGCAGCGATGACCTCACCACCCCACTATCTCCGGCGTCAGCCTCCGAGGCTGGCAGTGTCCAGTCTCTTAGGGCATGGACAATTCCTAGGCTGTCCGCCGAGCTGAGACGCAGAGGGATACCCTTCTCGTCCACGGCCAGGAAGGCGGAGCTGTTCAGGCTTCTCTTCCCACCACCGGCCGCAGCAAGCCCCAGCAGCCAGCAGGCGTCTCTGGAATCGATTTCAGCCGCCGTTGCCCAGCTACACACCCTCGTGTCCTCCCTGTCTTCCTCAATCGTGGAGGTCCAGGACAGGGTGTCTCGGCTAGAGGCCAGCCCGGCTGCCACGGTTCCGGACCACGCGGTGGTCCCAGCCATCAGTGCACCGGCCGCAGGTAGTGAGCTTGCCACGCCTACCGTTCACCCTTCCCACCTGGTGCCACCCAGCGTAAGGAAGGACATTCTAGAGGGCAAAGACGTCAATCTGGCCTCACTCTTGATCTCGGTCCATGACTTGGCCGAGAACAAGGCCTACACCTGGGGAGATGTCTCGGTGGTGTTGAAAGCGAAGGATCCGAGGCTCAACAGGAAGCTCACGGTGCCCGAATTCACGCTCGCTTTCGGCATGTTTAGAGACGTGCTGTGCTCAGCCTCCCCCGGCAGACGGGAAGAGCTGGACCTCTACCTCCATTTGGTCGTAGACCTGGGCCACAAATACGGTGGCTCAGCGTTCTACGACTACCATCGGTCCTTCTCGGCCAAAGCCGCAGCCAGATTCACACAGTTCCATTTACCAACGGACTGGAGCGTAGTGGACACGGAATTGTTCTGCCGCCACTTTGCAGGCCTTCGCTCCCCGCTATGTGCTGTCTGTCAGTCAGCGTCTCACACCACGGTCTGGTGTGCCAACGTAGCCTCTGTCCATCCGATAGCTAGCACGGCCTCTGCCAGCACGAGCCAGGCTCAGCAGGCCCCGGTGCAAGGGCGAAAGATGGACAAATTGGGACGTCCGGTGCGGATGGTTGGGGGAGCCGCCATTTGCAACAATTTTAATTACGGCTCCTGCAATTTCAGCCAGTGCCGGCTCTTGCACATTTGCACCCTGTGCCAGAGGGCGCACCCCAGGATCCTGTGTGAGGTCAAACAGAAGAGACCATGACTAAGCCGGGTCAATGTCCTTTGGCTCGGCGTCTACCTGACCTCACACCCCACTCCGTCACTCGCCAGCTACCTCATCCGAGGCTTCACTGAGGGGTTCCATACCGGGCTCATCACCCTGCCCCACTCCACCCACGAATGTCCGAATTTACGCTCAGCAGCAACAGACGAGCCAGCGATTGACGTCCTTTTGCAGATGGAGTTGGATCGGGACTTCATGATAGGCCCGTTCTGTCAATCCCCCTTCAGCATCTGGAGGGTTAGCCCTATCGGGCTTGTGCAGGGAAAGTTTTCAAATAAAAAACGTCTGGTGTATGATCTGTCAGCGCCTCATTCTTCCGTCGTTCCCAGTCTCAACTCGCTCATCCCCTCCGAGGAGTTCTCGCTGAAGTACGCTTCGGTAGACATGGCTATCCAGGCCATTCTCAGGGCAGGGGTGGGTGCGTGGCTCTCGAAGGCGGACATATCCGACGCCTTCAAGCTGCTGCCCATCCATCCTTCCTTGTGGTGCTGGCACGGCATCAAGTGGAGGGAGCGATATTATTTCGCGACCAAATTGACCTTCGGGTCTAAAAGTAGTCCTTGGCTATTTGACAAGTTCGCCGAGACCCTGGCGTGGATCCTTCTCCATGAGGCACAGTGCCACGAGGTCATCCATTATTTGGATGACTTCCTTTTGATAGAGCCGCCCGGGGCTCCCCCAGGGGACCTTGGAAAGTTGAGGACGGTTTTCGACAATCTGAACGTCCCCATAGCGGAGCACAAGGTTGACGGCCCGGCACACAAGATCACGTTCCTGGGCGTCGACCTTGACACGTTGGCCATGCAGGCCAGCCTTCCGGCAGATAAGTTGGACCGTATCAGGACGGTTCTGCAAGAGTTCACCCGGGGGGGGGGATGTACTCAGAAGCAACTTCAGTCTCTCCTCGGGATGCTGAACTTTGCCGTGAGGATCATCCCCCAGGGCCGCTCCTTTGTGTCCCGGTTGCTGGTCTTCCTGTCCTACACGCAGGACCCAGACCAGGTCATTAGGCTGGATTCTGCAGCCAGGGCAGATCTGGCCATGTGGGAGCACTTTCTTAGTGATTGGAACGGTGTGTCCCTGTTTATCCCAGTCGTGTCCACGCAGTCACCACAGGTGGTGACCGACGCGGCGGCATCCACAGGATGCGCCGCCATTTTTGGCCATTTGTGGTTCGCCGCCCCGTGGCCTCCTCAAGCACTAGCCACACCGGGCTTTACTACCACGTCAGCCCTCTTTGAGCTCTTCCCTATTGTAGCAGCCGCCCACCTATGGGGTCACCATTGGTCTGGACAGACGGTGGCTTTCTCGACAGACAATCAAGCCACAGCCGAGATCATCAGCAAGGGCAGGTCTAAGTCCAGGCCCGTCATGTCCTTCCTCCGCAGACTGGTCCAGCTATCCCTACAGCATCAGTTCAATGTGTACTGCTCCTTCATTCCAGGGAAGTTCAACGCAGCAGCGGACGCACTCTCCCGTTTTAACTTTATTTCTTTCTTTGAACAGGTGCCAGGAGCCTGCCGTCATTCAGCCACTATCCCGGATTGGTCACAACTGACCTTGGACTAGCCCCACATCTACACTCAGCTACCGATATCATCAACGCCTCACTCGCCCGCAACACCCGTCGGGCCTACCAGACGGCCTGGAGGGCGTTTAACAAGTTCCTGCCCCAGCGGCCTCGCGAGTCTTCCAGCCTCAAGCAGGTCTTGGCGTTCATCGCCTACTGCCATTCACACCTAGCACTGTCACACAGCACGATACGCCAGTACGTGGCCGGGGTGCAGCACTATTTGTCACTTCAAGACCCCGCAAGGCCTTCGGTGTTCTCCTGCCACGCCGTGAGGGCTCTACTACGTGGAGTTCAGAAACACCAGCCGCCAGTCAGCTCAAAGCGGCTGCCTATCACGGGGGAGATCTTCAAGGGGATGTCTGACATCCTGGATAGGTCCCCTTTCGGTCTCCTCCTCAGTACCGTCCTGCAGGCTGCGATACACATGGCGTTTTACGGGTTTCTGCGGCCCAGCGAGTTCACTCGCAGCCACCCAGCCGGTCCAGTCTTGCGTAGAAATAATCTCTATCGCCACCAGGATCACTACGTCCTTCACTTGACGACCTCCAAAACCCAACAGCGAGGTTCCGGAGTAGATATTCACCTATACAGGACTCACAACAACTGGTGCCCAGTTGCCGTGTTGGACCGCCTGACGGCACTGCTGTCCGACTGCCCCGGGGCCAGTCCACTGCTACCTTTTCCGGTGAAAGCCCTTAACTCTTCGCAGTTCGTGGAACATGTCCGGGTCCTTCTCGGCCATCTTCAGTTGGACCCCAGCCAGTACTCCGGGCATTCGTTCCGGATCGGGGCGGCCACGACGGCCTCAAGACAGGGGGTTCCGGACCACGTAATCAAGAAACTGGGTCGGTGGAAGTCGGCCTGCTTCTCTCGCTACATTCCTAACCCACAGTTAGAAATGGCTCAGGCCTTTGCTCGACTCACTCAGTGACATTACCTCTAATAAATAATTATCCCCTACCTGAAGGTTTTTGCCCCCTTATTTTGGCGTACCATACGGTAGACCAAGGCACACTTTCAGGTCTATTTCATGTTGGTGAGTTTTGTGTTGTCCCTATGTGTCATCGTTACTCATGTCGTCCGTAGGGCTCTAGACCATAAATTGGAAGGCCGGGTACCGGCCTGAAGTTATGGGAGGAGCCCGGAGGGTATTTAAGCAGCCCAAAGGCCGCCGGTCTTTGTCGGTTTCCTGTGCGTGATACCCGCCCACCCTCCCCTTTTAAAACCTCTTCTAAGTATTCTTACCCCAGACTGAATACTCATTCCACATTCCATAACTACTTCTTATCATTCTTTATCTAGGGTATGCCCCCTTATTTTGGCGTACCATACGGTAGACCAAGGCACACTTTCAGGTCTATTTCATGTTGGTGAGTTTTGTGTTGTCCCTATGTGTCATCGTTACTCATGTCGTCCGTAGGGCTCTAGACCATAAATAAAAGTATATGTTCATACGTTACACTTCTGTGTTCACTCCTCACATCTTGCAGACAAACTATGCATATTACATTGTTCGCCTTGGTTCATCTAAGAGCTAGTAATGGCTGTTAGAGAAATACCTACACCAGGTCCTCATCCTGGTCTAACCATTTCCACCAGACTCTTTACATATGGCCAAAGGCCTTCACATGACAATTATGTTTAGCCATTAAATACAAAATGTAGTGAAGAAATGTTCCTGTTATTACCCACTCATCGTGATACATAGTACTATTGTTGTTCAAAACATGGCATTTTCAAACTGTATTGTAGGTGATTCTGGCTATCCTTGTCTGCCCTGGCTGCTAACACCACTCTTTAGGTGCTCAACTGCTGCAGAATCTCGCTACGATGCAGCAATTAGACAAGATGTGTCATGGAGCAGACCTTTGGGGTCCTTAAAAGCAGGTTCCACTGTATTGCACTGGTGGTTTTCTGAGTTACAGCCCCGAAAAAGTTTGCAACATGTTTTTGGCCTGCTGCGGCCTTCATAACTTAGCCCATCCTGCAGGATTGCTTCTGGATATTGAGCTTCAAGACACTGATGAGGACCCTATTTCCATTAATCCCCGAATCCTGTCCAACAGCGCTTCATACAAAACTATTTTCAAGGTATGTGTAAAAAGAAGATAAGTGCAGCGCAAAAAAAAATATATATATAAAAAGTTCATATACAAAATAAATTTGTAAAGTGATGTGGATGAGAACACCCAGTGACTGTAGAATCTTGATTAGTATCACAGTGACAGATCCTCCACCATACAAAAAGGGTACTCTTACCAGATATGTGGGAGGTGTGGGACCAGATGTGTGAAGATACAACTCCAATCTGGATATTCCACCAAGGAAATGTTCATGCAGACACAATGTCAAGAAAAAAAGGGTAAGCGATCTCAATGCAGACTGTTATGATCGTATTTATTTGGATGGCCAGTATGAACAGTGAAAAACTGAGCATAAATGAGGCGTGCAAGCCTCTCAACTTAGCAGCACAAAATTGCACAGCAACAAACAAGTTAAAAACAGCGGTATGGTGCCGCTGTCTACAATACGATGGAGCGCGGGTGACTGGCATATGCAATAGCCCCTCCCCTTTTTTTCTTGACATTGTGTCTGCATGAACATTTCCTTGGTGGAATATTCAGATTGGAGTTGCATCTTCACCCTGCAAAGAAACCTCCGGTGCCTTGGTTGGATCAGTGTCTCACCTTCACCCCAGTAGTGGGTTCATGTGTTTTTGACCATTATATGGTCCCACACATCTGGTAAGAGTACCCTTTTTGTATGGTGGAGAATCTGTCACTGTGATACTAATCAAGATTCTACAGTCACTGGGTGTTCTCATCCACATCACTTTACAAATTTATTTTGTATATGAACTTTTTTATATATATATTTTTTTTGCGCTGCACTTATCTTCTTTTTACACATTATTACTAAGGATTTGTGATTTACCTTATGGTGTTCAGCTTGCATTTTGTTTTTGTTTCTTTTTGTGGTGTGCGCTGATTACTTTATTCGTTATTTTCAAGGTATGCAGCAACTCTAAAGCCTGGTGTACACTAATGTTTTTTTTAGTTGTGGGGACCCAGTAGCTTGTCGTATACAGGAGTCAGAGTCTCGACCAACACCACATTCTCTGGATATGTGAACTTCAGATTTTGTTGTTGGTTATCCGATGGTTTCCTCTATTTGTTAGTGGTAGTGGAGATTTGCTTGACACTTCTGGAACGTTCCTGATGTGTGGCTTATTGGCTCTTGAGAGAACTGTTTTCATGCAACCGTCATGGCTTTCACTTGAGAATTTCTCAATACAGGGCATAAAAGTTTAGTCTGTCATCATCCACTATTGTACTGCTATCTAAGTAAATGATTTGATTAAGAGTTAAATAGTGTTTTCCCTTCTCTTAAGTAGTGGGCCCTTTGTGACTCTTCTTCGCGACTTGCCAAGATGGTGAAATCTTGCGAAAGACAGATCTGCTGAGAGATTTACATGACCTTAATAAAATGTTTACTTGTTTGACTTTAGCACTCTCAGAGTTTTTGACTAACAATGTTTTTGTTTCTTCCAGATGAGTGAGACTTGGTGGGTGACCTGGCGATTCCAGGATTGCTTGCTTCTGGGACAACGTTGTCTTTGGGGCAATATAAAAAAACACACAGATACTTTTAAGTTTCTGAGTATTTTAACTTTACATGTGACATTTAAAAATACCACCTATTGTTTACCATAAACTTGTCGGGTTTTAACAATCCCACCATCCTGCAAAGTTTTTATTTTTTTATTAAAGCATCCTTCAAATACAAAAGAAGTTATGCACAGTTAGATGGAGAAATGTGAAGCATGTTTGCTTGGACAGGTGTAAATACCGTCACAAGAATAGAGTATGCCACTTACTTTGGGATTTTGCCATTCTGAGGTGTTTTTCCCTATTTTCTGGGATAAATATTTTGGGTGAAAACACAAAATTCCTTCAAACAACACTAGGCACATATTTGCAGCAAACTATTGACATTGTATGTTACATAGTAGGTGAGGTCGAAAAAAGACACAACAAAGTCCATCAAGTCCAACTTATGTGTGTGATTATATGTCAGTATTACATTGTTAATCCCTGTATGTAGTGGTTGTTCAGGTGCTTATCTAATGCCCCGTACACACGGTAGGATTCTCCGACGGAAAATGTCCTATCGGACAATGTTGTCGGAAATTCCGACCGTGTGTAGGCTCCATCGGACTTTTTCCGTCGGATTTTCAGACGGACAAAGTTTTATCTCCTGCTCTCAAATTTTCCGACAACAAAGTCCGATCTGACTTTTTCCGATCGTGTGTAGCGAATTCCGACGGACAAAGTGCCACGCATGCTCAGATCAAATTACAAGACCAAAGCTATTGGCTACTAGCCTCTACGTAGTTCCGTCGTACGCAATGAACGTCACCACGTTCAGAATGATCGGATTTTCCGACAACTTTGTCCGACCGTTTGTATGCAACACCAGTGTCGGACAAAATCCGTCGGAAAAAATCAGACGGATTTTGTGGTCGGAATTTCCGACCGTGTGTATGGGGCATTATAGTTTCTTCAAACTATTGATGCTCCCCGCTGTGACCACCACCTGTGGAAGGGAATTCCACATCCTTTCCGCTCTTACAGTAAAGAACCCTCTACGTAGTTTAAGGTTAAACTTCTTTTCTTCAAATTTTAATGAGTGGCCACGAGTCTTGTTAAACTCCCTTCCGCAAAAAAGTTTTATCCCTATTGTGGGGTCACCAGTACGGTATTTGTAAATTGAAACCATATCCCCTCTCAAGCGTCTCTTCTTCAGAGTGAATACAACCTTTATATCCTCCAGACCCTTTATTAGCTTTGTTGCCCTTCTTTGTACTAGCTCTATTTCCAGTACATCCTCCAGAGGACTGGTGCCCAGAACCAGACAGCATACTCTAGGTGCGGCCGGACCAGAGTCTTGTAGAGCGGGAGAATTATTGTTTTATCTCTGGAATTAATCCCCTTTTTTAATGCATGCCAATATTCTGTTTGCTTTGTTAGAAGAAGCTTGGCACTGCATGTCATTGCTGAGCCTATCATCTACCATGACCCCCAGGTAATTTTCCATCCTAGATTCCCCCAGATGTTCTCCCCCCAATGTATAGATTGCATTCATATTTTTGCCACCCAAAAGCATTATTTTACATTTTTCTACATTGAACATCATAATGTAGTTCCCACCCCATTAATTTGTTCAGATCTTTTTGCAAGGTTTCCACATCCTTCAGAGAAGTTATTGCCCTGCTTAGCTTAGTATTGTCCTCAAAAATGTTTACCCCATCCTCCAGGTCTTTTATGAACAAATTAAACAGGATTGGTCCCAGCACAGAACCCTGGGGGACCCCACTACCCAGCCCTGACCATTCCGATTACTCTCCATTTATCACCACCCTCTGAACTCGCCCTTAAAGCCAGTTTTCAATCCATGTACTCACCCTATGGTCCATGCCAACGGACCTTATTTTGTACAGTAAACGTTTATGGGGAACTGTGTCAAATGCGTTTGCAAAATTCAGATACACCACATCTACGGGCCTTCCTTTATCTTGATGGCAACTCACCTCTTCATAGAAGGTTAATAGATTAGTTTGGCAAGAACGATTCTTCATGAATTCATGCTGATTACTAATGATACCGTACTCATTACTAATATCTTGCATATAGTCCCTTATCATCCCCTCCAAGAGTTTACATACTATTGATGTTAGGCTAACTGGTATAATTCCCAGGGATGTATTTTGGGCCCTTTTTAAATATTGGTGCTACATTGGCTCTTCTCCAATCAGCTGGTACCATTCCAGTCAGTAGACTCAGTAAAAATTAGGAAAAATGGTCTGCCAATTACTTGACTAAGTACCCTAAGTACGCTCAGGTGCAAGCCATCTGGTCCTGGTGATTTATCAGTGTTAAGTTTCCCAAGTCTAATTTTAATTCTGTCCTCTGTTAACCATGGAGGTGCTTCCTGTGATGTGTCATGAGGATACACACTGCAGTTTTGGTTACTGAAGCCCCCCGATTCCCTCGTGAAGACTGAGGAGAAGAATAAATTCAATACCTTCGCCATCTCCCCATCCTTTGTAACCAGGTGACCTTCCTCATTCTTTATGGGGCCAATATGGTCTGTCCTTTTTTACTGTTTACATACTTAAAGAATTTCTTGGGATTTTTTTTGCTCTCCTCCGCTATGTGTCTTTCATGTGCTATCTTAGCTGTCTTTATTGCACCCTTACATTTCTTGTTGCATTCTTTATAAAATCTGAAAGCTGAGGATGATCCCTCAACCTTGTATTTTTTTTGAAGGCCTTTGCTTTTATATGCATTTTTACATTAGAGTTAAGCCATCCAGGACTTTTGTTCGCTCTTTTAAATTTATTACCCAATGGGATGCATTGGCTAATGCCCTTATTTAATATGCTCTTAAAGCAAACACATCCCCCCTATGTGTTCTTTGTTCCTAAGATTTTATCCCAATTTATGTCTTCTAGCAAGATTTGTAGTTTAGGGAAGTTGGCTCTTTTGAAATGCAGTGTCTTTGTATTCTCCTTATGTTTCCTATTTGTGTGATTTATACTAAAGCCAATTGACCTGTGATCGCTGTTACCTCAATTGCCCTGTATATCCACATCCGTGATCAGGTCTGTATTGTTTTTAATCAATAGATCCAGTAACGCTTTATTTCTAATTAGTGCATCTACCATCTGACCCATAAAATTGTCCTGCAAGACATTTAGGAACTGGCGAGCCTTAGATGAATGCGTGATTCCCTCCACCCAGTCTATGTCTGGATAATTAAAATCCCCCATTATGATAACACTTCCCATCCTTGCTGCTAATCCAATTTGTGATAGGAGATCTGTCTCCCCTTCCTCCCTCAGATTAGGGGGCCTATAGCATACTACCATTATAAGTTTCCCCTTTAGCTTCATCCCTTTGGATCTCTACCCATAAGAATTCCACCTCCTCCCTAGCTCCCTTTAGTGATGTCATCTCTCACATTGACTTGTACATTAGTTTAGGATTGGAAGGAAGCTATCATGACTGACCTCCAGAACATTCTTTCTTGTTCCCCTCTCTTGCTCCTGACTCAATTTGGGATGCACATCTATTAGACACAACAAAAAAAAAGCATGTACTAAACCACATATGTAGATGTGATTAATAAATACATAATTACATTTGACCATGAGTGCTTTAACCCCCTCAATACAGTGCACTTATACCCCCTTCCTGCCCAGACCAATTTTCAGCTTTCATCACTCTCACAGTTTGAATGACAATTACTCAGTCATGCAACACTGTAAGAATATGAAACTTACATCCTTTTTTTCACACAAATAGAACTTTCTTTTGGTGGTATTTAATCACTAGTGGGTTTTTTATTTTTTTGTGCTATAAATAAAAAAAGACTACATTTTGTGAAAAAAATGTTTTTTTCTTTGTTTCTGTCATGAAAATTTTGCTAATTTGTAATTTTTCTTCATAAATTTTGGCCAAAATTTATACTGCTACATATCTTTGGTAAAAAAAACTCAAATTAGACCCCTTTCACACTGCGGGTGTTTTTCAGGTGCTACAGCACTAAAAATAGCGCCTGCATAGCGCCTGAAAAAAGTGTCTACATTCACTCCAGTGTGAAAGCTTGAGGGCTTTCACACTGGAGTGGTGCGCTGGTAGGGCTTCAGAAAAAGTCCTTCCAGCAGCTTCTTTGGAGTGGTGAAGGAGCGGTGAACTCACCGCTCCTCCACTGCTGCTTCCCATTGAAATAAATGAGGCAGTGCTGCGATACCACCGGCAAAACGCCGTTCTGGCCACTAGCGGGGGGTTAAAACTTCCCTGTTAGCGGCCGAATAGCGCCGCTAAAACAACGGTAAAGCGGCGCTAAAAATAGCAACGCTTTACCGCTGACGCCCTAAGCGGCTCAGTCTGAAAGGGGTCTTAGTGTATATTATTTGGTCTTTGTGAAAGTTATGGAGTCTACAAACTATGGTGCCAATCACTGAAAATTGATCGCATCTGATCAGGCCTTCAGTACATCAGGTGAATCTCATTTCTTGAGACACTAACAAGTCAGGAAAGTACAAATACCCAACAAATGACCCCTTTTTAGAAAGTAGACCTTCGAAGATATTAAGTAAGTAGCATGGTGAGTTTTTTTAAGTTGCAATTTTTACCCACAATTCTTTGCAAAATGAAGATTTTTTTATTTTATTTTTTACAAAATTTTCAAATTATCAGGTTATTTCTAACACGTAGCATGTATATAGCAAAAATTACACCCCAAAATACATTCTGTTACTCTTCCAGAGTATGGCAATATCACATGTGTGAGACTTTTACACAGCCTGGCCACATACAGAGGCCCAACATTGCAGTAGTACCTTCAGGCGTTCTAGGAGCATAATTTACACATCTCATTTCATTCCTACCTATTACACTTTTGAAGGTCCTTGAGCACCAGCCCAGTGGAATTACCCACAAAATGACCCCATTTTGTAAAGCAAACACCCCAACGTATATTCTGAGGCATGGGCTGCAAATAGGTACTTAGGTACTCTGATGGGCTGCAGATAGGTACTCGGGTACTCTGATGGGCTGGAGACAGGTACTCGGGTAACTTGATGAGCTGCAGACAGGTACTCAGCTACTCTGATGGGCTGGTGACAGGTACTCGGTTACTCTGATGGGCTGGTGACAGGTACTTCGTTACTCTGATGGGCTGGTGACAGGTACTCGGGTACTCTGATGGGCTGGTGACAGGTACTCTGGTACTCTGATGGGCTGGTGACAGGTACTCAAGTGACATACTGAAGCATAGCATGATCCCCTCCCTTCAGAGACTGGGCCACATGGCAGTATTCCAACATGATAATGACCCCAAACATACCTCCAAGATGATCGCTGCCTTGCTAAAGAAGCTGAGGGTAAAGGTGATGGACTGGCCAAGCATCTCTCCAGACCTAAACCCTATTGAGCATCTGTGGGGCATCCTCAAACGGAAGGTGGAGGAGCGCAAGGTCTCTAACATCCACCAGCTCTGTGATGTCGTCATGGAGTAGTGGAAGAGGACTCCAGTGGCAACCTGTTAAGCACTGGTGAACTTCATGCCCAAGAGGGTTAAGGCAGTGCTGGAAAATAATGGTGGCCACACAAAATATTGACACTTTGGGCCCAATTTGGTCATTTACACTTAGGGGTGTACTCACTTTTGTTGCCAGCAGTTTAGACATGAATGGCTGTGTGATGAGTTATTTTGAAGGGGCAGCACATTTACACTGCTATACAAGCTGTACACGCACTACTTTGCACTATAGCAAAGTGTCATGGCTTCAGTGTTATCACATGAAAAGATATAATAAAATATTTACAAATATGTGAGGGGTGTACTCACTTTTGTGGGGTACTGTATATTCCAGAATACAGAACAATGTGCTCCACCAGATCCAGGATGTTCAGCTTCTCTTCTGCTGAGCTCTCCTCTGTCATTGCTCACTTCTGCCATGGCCCTGAGAAGCATGTGTGTGCGCAAGAGAAAAGAAGTGCCGCCTGCTGGATATGATGCTATATACAGTAAATTACTGCACAGTTTCATTCCTTAAATATAGCAAAACATGACAAAATACAGCATATAGTGTTTAAGAAGCATTTTTTCATCAATGGCAAAAAACATTTTGAAAAACGCTGAGTTGTATTTTACTGCATTTCTTAAAGAAGTAGATAACACTTTGCAAATGGAGCCCACTGCCACCAGTGCAGTACAGCGCTATCATATGACTTGGGTGGCAGCGATCATGGATACTGACTGGCAACAGTATGTTAAAAAAATTAAATCATTTTTTTATCCAATTTTTTTCTATTTTACATTTTTTTTACATACTTTCATGAGAGCAAGAACGTTTTTTTACACTTTCACTGCTGTTACAGTGATGATCACAGTAACAGCAATGTTTTGAACTATCATTACATCATACTAGCTGTGATTACTATTGTGTGCTGTGATTGGTCCACAGCTATCACATGGTACAAGGTGCTGTGAATTGCCCAGGTACCATGTGATAATTGTGGGCCAATCACAGCATCAAAACACTAAGCACAGCTGTTATGAATGAAACTCATTTATAACAGTTGTGTTTACAATGTGATCATGTGATCTCGAAGCAAATGGGTACCAGGAGCAGCAAGTCATGGGAGCAGGGTACTGCATGACGTGCATGTAAGTGATCCAGCCTGCCTGTGCCACCAGCCCGCAGTGAATATACTCTCGAACGACTGAGGACAACGTCCCATGTATTTAGCTACAGTCAATGTCTAGTCTATGGTCGTATGTTGTTTCTGATAATCAGTGGACATGATAATTCAATTTTTATAGAATGAATACTGTACTAATTAAATGAAAATTGGACAAAATGGTAACTAACGAGAACATTTTTCCAACATGTTTCATCTAAACAGTCCTGATTAACTATTGAAAGCAGTATACCAACAAACAGAAAATCAAATGTTTGTCCTGAATATAAATTTCTCCTCTGATTTTCTAATAGTGTGTACTAGGCTTTGCAATGGTGATCAGTGGAAGAATAGATGCTTTTTCTTTGATTGGTGGTCAGTGTGAGGAAGACTCAGCCAATGCATTGGTGTTATTATTTACTTGCCTAAAGGAGAGGAGGAGATGGTTTGCTGGTCCCCGGAAATTGATGATGTTGATGCTGGAACATTGTTTAGTGGGAGATTAAATTAGCCAACAGAATTCTGCAGCATGGGTAGTAGCAGGGCCACAGGGCAATGCCATACACATGGCTAAGCAGGCAAAGAGAGTCATTAAATGCTCTGCATTACAGAAAAAAGCCTTTATATTTAAAATTACAATATTTTATAGCTTTCTAAGAAAAGGTACCGTGCCTGTTTTGCTGATTTATTGCTGAAGACTCTTTAAGTTTGTAGTTGTGCATATGGTTCGCAGATATTACAATTAAAGCTTCATCTGCTCTAGTGTTGTGCACATTAATGGTCCATGTGAAACATTCCAGCTATCTTATACATTGATTATTATGCCCAAGCCTTCTTGTCTCTAATGCAACTCCCTCCCCCTCTCCTCTGTATTTTTGAGGTTTATCTGAATTATTAATCAGATTGTATATCTTGGATGGAGCATGAGAAAGAAAGAAACAGACTGAAAGGCAGTGGACAGAAGGTGCCTGTGTATTTTTTTTCTTACATATCATCAAGAGAACAGATGGATTTTACACTGTGAGCTGGTGGCACTTCCATGTCCAAATATTCCTGGGGCCTGTAATTAACACTGGCAGAATGTACTCACAATCACATGGCTTCATTTCCTGAATTCTGAAACAAATCCCAAGCAGCTTGTACGAGAGGAATTGCATATCCCCTATTGTCAGTCAGTAACTGTCCAGTAACTAGTGGGCTATCAGCTGACATTCAAAGTAGATGTTCAGGCAAATATTTAATAAACACAATAGAATTCAGTTATGTGTTAAAAAAAAATATTTTTTAATGTAGATACAGCATCATAATCCTCATAATGTAACTGCATTTTTACATTCAGTTAGAACACATATCTGAAGCCGACTTTTTATCAGCCTCCTGCACAGCAGGTCTCACAATCAGAGAGGAAATAACCCAATCAGGGCCCTTTTGCTTTACACATCTTGACACCAGTGGCAGCTGGTGCTCAAAATTTTTAGGGGGGCACAAACTGAAAAACACTGACCCCCCCCCCCATCATATGCAGCCACTTGTGCTCGTCAAATGCAACCACTTGTGCCCAGTATATGTAGCCACTTGTGCCCGTCATATGCAGCCACTTGTGCTCATCATATGCAGCCACCGTGCCCATCCTATACAGCCACTTGTGCCCATCCTATGCAGCCACTTGTGCCCATCAAATGCAGCCACTTGTGCCCATCAAATGCAGCCACTTGTGCCCGTCATATGCAGCCACTTGTGCTCATAAAATGCAGCCACTGTGCCCATCCTATGCAGCCACTTGTGCCCATCAAATGCAGCCACTTGTGCCCAGTATATGCAGCAACTTGTGCCCATCATATGCAGCCACTGTACCCACCGACCCCCCTCGTGGCTCTGACAGCCCCCCACTCACGGCTCTGATGGCCCCCGCACGTGGCTCTGACGCCCCCCCCCCCTGATTGGCGAGGAGGAGCTTTAGTGTGAAAATAGCGAAAATTATTTCACTATCGTCACACAATTGGGTGGGATCAGGGAGAACTCTCTGCGCCCCAAGCCCACCCTATTTTGAAGCCCATTAGAGCCTCTGGCAAAGGGAAGATTATTGTATGTAAAAAAGAAAAAGATTTTAAAAAAGAAAAGAAAGTTTGAAAAAATTTAATTAAAAGCTATTTAATTTTTTTTTTTTTAAACATACTGTCACTAGTCAGTATCCCTGATCCCCACCACACCAGTCATATGATGACACTGTAATGCACTAGTGACAGTATGTAATGGGGTAATTTGGGGGGTATTTTCTCATTAAGATTTTCACAAAGTAAAATCATTACAGAAGAATTCACATTAAAGCTAACAAATGTGACTAGTTAACATACCAATGAGACATTGAGAATTTAACAAAGTAAGAAATAAGTATGTAACTTAAGCTGTGACAACTCATTTGTATCCTATATCCCAGAACACTCCAAGAAGGGTAGGAACTCCGCATCCCCTCCGACACCCCAACCGGGATCAAGCTGTGTCCAAGGAGGTGCAGATATCCCCCCCCCCCTGAATGAATAGAATTTACTATATAACTTCTGAGAAGCAAGATATAATACTATTAACTTTTCGAGTTGCCCAGACAAAATAAGATTGTAGATTCTAACTTGAATACAACATCATGTTCTCACTGGATTAAGCCCAGGAAAAAATCATATATTTAGTAAGACATACTAATGTAAAAAACCTGTCAATTCCTAGGTAATTCAAGGAAAGATACATTATATATATAATGTTATATATATATATATATATATATATATATATATATATATATATATATATATATATATATAATAATAATAATAATAATAATAATATCCAAAATAAAAAAGGAAAGACTAAAAACTGAGAAGAGAGAGAAAAGAGATAGAAAGAAGAAGAGATGATGCCTTTATGTCCTATAAAAGATCCAAAGATCAGCGATTAATATTGCTATCTGTGCCTGGCATCAGTGAAATACCCAGATACTGAGCCCAGGGATCCCATATGATTTCAAATTGTGTGGTCTTATCCAATAGGGAGCTGACCATTTTCTCTTGTTCCATTATCCATGAAATTTTCCTTTTCATGGACAATACAGATACCGAGGGCTTCTTCCAATCTTTTGCAATAGTTAATTTGGCTCCCGTTAATATAAATAGAATCAGTCTTCTAGTGTTTTTAGGCACGTGCGGCACTAATCCATTGAGCAAGGCAATCGCTGGTGTTTGGGGGACAGCATAACCCGTAACTTTTCTAATAATATGGAAGACCCTATTCCAAAATCCCCGGAGTTTGGGACATTCCCACCAAATATGTATCATAGAGTCCAGTCCTTGGCAACCTCTAAAGCATAGAGGCGAAGTGGAAGGATACATTGCCGCTAATTTTGTAGGAACTAAGTACCATCTTGTAAATATTTTGATGTTAGCCTCAATGAGAGAGGTATTGTAAATGCCTTTGATCGATCGAGAATAGTTCTCATACCAGTCTACCAGTTCCCAGTCAGTATGTAGATCCTTCTCCCAGGCCAGCATGTATGGTAGTTTATCAAAGTTAGACGCTAGAGACTCATAGATCACAGAAATCCCCCCCTTCCGCCCCATGGCTTGTTCACACCAGCTTTCATAAGCTGTAATTCTCAAGGGATTCAATTTATTTTTCCATATGGAGTGGATGAAACTGTAGATCTGATGAAATCTACTCCTTTCCGAAGAAGGGAGCTCCAGTTTTTCCACAAATTGTTTAAAAGGTAGAGGGCCCGTGCAAGATATAAAGTGTCCTAAGCGATATATCCCCTTGTCTAGCCACCATTTGAAGTCATCAATGTCCATGCCATGATTGTACAGGGGATTTCGGAACAAATTAGACAATGGTTGTAGTTCAGAGACCAGGGAAGGAAGCCTCCTAAGTGAATCCCACATAGAGAGAGATTGAGAGAGAGTTGGAGATAGAATGGGGGGTCTACTCTTGGGAGGACACCATAATAAATCTTCCAAAGTAAATGTAGGAGCTGCTTGACTTTCAATTTTTATCCAGTCCGGTTGTTCAGTTTTAAGGTATATAGCTGAGAGCTGTGCTAACCGAGCTGCTTGGTAGTACCAAAGAAGGTTTGGTAGGCCTAGCCCCCCTTGTTTGGGAAGATTAAACAGGGTACGGTGTGAAAGGCGTGGTCCTTTTTTATTCCATATAAATTTGGTAAGTTTGCCTTGAAAGGTTTTTAAATGGTCCCTTCTGATTGGGATTGGAAGAGATCTAAACAGATATAGGAGTCTAGGTAGGAGAGTCATCTTAATTGAATTAATTCTGCCCATCCAGGCTATATTATGTGACTCCCAGTTCCTAAGGTCAGCTTCTAGTTTTTGGTACATTGGGGGATAGTTTGCTTGGTAGAGATTTTCAATCTTGGGAGTAATATTAATTCCCAAATATTTAATGGAGGACATGCTCCAACTGAATTCATATTTCTCCTGTAGTTGAGAAACTAAAGGGTCTGGGAGAGACACATTAAGAGCCTGAGATTTAGACATGTTCACCTTAAGACCTGATATTAACCCAAATTTATTGAGCAATGTACATATTTCTGGTAAGGAGGAAGTTGGGGATGTTACAAAAAGCAATAGATCATCTGCAAACTGTGCGCATTTATGAGTTGCTGGACCACAACGGACCCCCTTGATGTTTGGGTCATTACGAATGGCTATCGCCAAAGATTCAATCATTATTGCAAATATCAGGGGAGATAGGGGACATCCCTGACGAGTGCCCCTGGCTATCTCTATGGGGTCAGAGAAAAGTCCCTGAAGTCTGATTCTAGCCTTAGGTGTAGAATATAGGGCTTCCAGTATACCTAAAATATTCGGCCCAAATCCCCAGCGTCTAAGAACCGCAAAGAGATATGGCCATGAAACGGAATCAAAGGCCTTACGAAGATCCAATGATAATAGCATGCCTTCTTGTTTAGGACCTCCCTCCCATTGCGATTGCATAACTGTTATCAGATCCACCGTTCTTCTCACTTGATCAGGACCCTGCCTACCAGGGATAAACCCTACCTGATCTTTATGGATATAAATGCCTATAAAGGACGCTAATCGGTTTGCTAATATTTTGGTCAATATTTTTAGGTCATTATTAATTAGGGAAATAGGTCTGTAGTTCTCTATCTGACTGATATCTTTATCTGGTTTAGGGATTACTGTTATATATGCCATATTTTGGGGGGTATTTAAAGAAAAAAAATACTCAAACTGTATGCTTGATAGACTTTATCTAACTCCCTGGGGCTAAAGCAAGCTGTACTCCTTATCTCTCTTCTCTATCACTGCTGGACCTAACGGTGTATGCCAACTCCCAAGAACCGCAAAAGGAAGCCCGCCTAGCGGTCATTAGTAACTTACTTACTATGGGTTAGGGAACAGACCACGATGACGCAAGATGGTGCCCTGCAGCAACAGGCCAAGGCATGTCCTCTGGACCCAGCGTGCTCTCCAATAGCCATGTCAGAAAACAGTGAGTACTTTCCTCACCTTACTAAGGCCTCTTTCACACGGGGCGGATCAGTGCTGATCTGCCCCGTGGATATCCGTTCGCTCAGAGGGGATCGCCGGAGCGATCTCCGCTGAGCAGGAAGATGACAGGTCTGTCTCTGCACACTGCGTAGGGACGGACCTGTCAGAGCATGAGGGGGGGGGGTTTGCAGTATGGGGGTGTGCAGTATGCCTGCTATTGTCCTGCTGAGGAACGATTCAGTGGAGGCTGGGGAGGAGATATGTGGGGGCAGGTTACTCACAGGGGTTGCCAACAGAGGATTGGCATTCTGGATGGGCGTTGGGGGGTCCACTATGGACTCCTGGTCCCCTGTGCCTCCGCTTGGTGAAAACCCACTTTCGGTAACCCCCTACGAGCAATGGTGCTCCTCAGCCATGGATACGAGAGGGGGCATCTTCCTAATATATTCAGCTTTAGCCGAGCCTTTGGAGAAAGTGACCTACATGTTGGGCTGGGAGCGTGACCTCGATCTTAACTGGGATCTAGACTCTTGGCACTCTAACTTTGCCCGTTCATACAAGAGCATCTTGAATATTTCCCTGATGGAGGCCAGCCTCAAGGTCATATCCAGCTGGTACCTAGTACCTACCCGCCTCACCAAATATTACCCGCAATCATCTCCCCTGTGCTTCAGAGGATGTGGCCACATGGGCACTCTCCTACATATTATGTGGGAGTGTCCCAGAATCAGAGTGTACTGGAACAAAATTTTTAACCTTATTCGCAAAACCACTGGAACCGCGATTAAGCAAAACCCGACAATTGCACTGTCTCAACCCTAGTTTAGGGAAGTTTGCTCTTTTGAAATTCAGTGTCTTTGTATTCCCCTTATGTTTCCTATTTGTGTGATTTGTACTGAAGCTAATTGACCTGTGATCGCTGTTTCCTTAATTGCCCCTTATTTCCACATCCGTGTTCAGGTCTGTATTGTTGGTAATCAGTAGGTCTAGTAACGCTTTGTTTCTAGTTGGTGCGCCTATTATCTGACCCATGAAATTGTCCTGCAAGACATTAGGTCAAGTAATTGCCAGACAATTGTTCCTAATTTTTACTGACAGTCTATTGACTGGAATGGTACCAGCTGGTTGGAGAAAAGCCAATGTAGCACCAATATTTAAAAAAGGGCCAAAATACATCCCTGGGAATTACAGACCAGTTAGCCTAACAACAAAAGTATGCAAGCTCTTGGAGGGTATGATAAGGGACTATATGCAAGATTTTAGTAATGAAAACAGTATCATTAGCAGCAATCAGCATGGATTTATGAAGAAGCGTTCTTTCCAAACCAAACTATTAATCTTCTATAAGGAGGTAAGCTACCATCTAGATAAAGGAAGGTCATAGACATGGTGTATCTGGATTTTGAAAAAGTATTTGACACAGTTCCCCATAAATGTTTACTGTACAAAGTAAGGTTATTTGGACCATAGGGCGAGTACATGGATTGAAAACTGGCTACAAGGGCGAGTTCAGATGGAAGTGATAAATGGGGAGTACTTGGAATGATCAGGGGAGGAAAGTGGCATCCCCCAGGGTTTTGTCCTGGGACCAATCCTATTTATTTATTCATAAACGACCTGGAGGAGGGGGTGAACAGCTCAATCTCTGTATTTGCGGGTGATACATGGCAATAACTTTTCCACAGGATGTGGAAACCTTGCAAGTAGATCTGAACAAATTAATCCCAAGGATGTGCTGGGAATGGAGCGAGTACAGAGAAGGGCAACAAAACGAATAAAGGGGCTGGAGGATATTAATTATGAAGAAAGGTTATGAGCACTGAACTTATTCTCTCTGGAGAAGAGACTCTTGAGAGGGGATATGATTTAAATTTACAAATACCATACTGATGACCCCACAATAGGAATAAAACTTTTCTACGGAAGGGAGTTTAATAAGACACGTGGCCACTCATTAAAATTAGAAGAAAAGTGCTTTAACCTTAAACTGCGTAGAGGGTTCTTTACTGTAAGAGCGGCAAGGATGTGGAATTCCCTTCCACAGGCGGTGGTTTGAGCAGGGAGCATCAGTAGTTTTTTTAAGAAACTATTAGATTAGCACCTGAACAACCACAACATACAGGGATATACAATGTAATATTGACATAAAATCACACACATAGATTGGACTTGATGGACTTGTGTCTTTTTTCAACCTCACCTACTATTTACTTATGTAACTATGCTCCACAGTAACTCTGCTTCAGCAATATTTACCCATAAACTACATCAGTCCCTCCAGCCAACACATGTGTATAAGTTGAGGAATAATCAGGGACAGGTGATATCTCACCAGGACCGGATTGGCCATAGGGCAAACTGGGCACTTGCCTGTTGGGCCGCGGCCGCCGGGGCCGCCGGGGCCGCCAGGCTGCAAGTCCTTGCGGGGGCCCACGGCTTGAGCTTGCGCCGCTCATCCAGCCTCTCCTCGGCCGCCTGGCTGGCAGTTAAGCTCAGCCATCGGCGCCGGGAGGAGGAGCTAGATGAGACGCCTTCGGCCTCTGCGCAGCTGCACGGCCGCCCGTATAAGTCAGCCGTCGGTGCCTGGAAGAGGAGCCAGAGCAGACACCTTGGAGCCGACACTATCCGACAGAACACCGGTCTTCTGTCATGAAGTGCCAGAACAGAAAACTTGAGTTCAGCCCCCCCTGTAAACTGCATAGGAGGAGGGGTGGAAGTGGCTGCATATAGAAGAATAATTCTCTCCATCTTCCTTCTGCAGTAGCGGAATGCCTGCGAGAGGTAGAGGAGAAGCAGGCATTCTGAGACTGCAGGAGGAGGATGGCGCCCAAACCCTTATTCTTGTTAGGACCACAACTCTTGCACATGTAAATAATGTTTAGAGCATGATATAATTGCCAAAATGGTACTGAAATATGTGGTATATTGTTTAAAGATAATCTGCTTTTAAACTGTGTGAAAAAGTGATTTCTACACTGAAATATCTTTTAAAATCTGAGAAGAGATACATTTCCCGTCTTTTTACAACTAGGTTAAGGTGACCGGATTTTTAAAATTAAATCCGGGGACATATTTTTTTTTTACTAGCAATGGCGGCAATCAGCGACTCTCTGCCCATCGCAGCTTGCCGCCCGCCTCACAGTTGCAGAAAAGCTTTGCCTGAATGTAGTAAGCCCAGGTTTTGTGTATGGACCACAATATTTGATTTTCAGTTTTTACTGTAGCATACCTTTAATTTTCTAGGTGATGCTTTTTTTCCTGAAAACTCAAAAATACATAAATGAATGACTCAATAAACCAGGTTGAAAATGAATGCACAGACTGGGTCCTGTCATTGGAAAGTCTGAGTACTGATTTGCACTAACTACAATCTGTACTGTTCCAGTTCTGGCACGGAGGCTGTGAACAGATGAAGCGTTGGCAGCACACAAGAACTTTGAGGTTGCTAACAATCCTGGGAAAAGCACAGATTCAGAGGAAAAGTCCCTGGCCAGTGGTTTGCTTGTATGTATTTGCTGCATGTGCAATGTCCCTTTTGTGGCAGTAACCCAGCAGAAGCAGCTTGATCAATTCTTCCCCGGTCTCCCAATGATTAATCCACAGCCAGTTACACAGTATTTTCACACAGCCAGGTGCACACACTCTTCCGCTCATTGTTTCCAATAACCAGTCTAGGGGATGTGTTTTTATGTTTGATTTGGAGAATGTGGATAGGAGAAGGGAATTAGTAGGATACTCCAAATTAACTATTCACAAGCAAGGACAACTTCTTAATAGAAATGTGTAGCAGACTGTCAGTAGTCCTAGGC
This sequence comes from Lithobates sylvaticus, assembly GCA_028564925.1. Classification (NCBI taxonomy): domain Eukaryota; kingdom Metazoa; phylum Chordata; class Amphibia; order Anura; family Ranidae; genus Lithobates; species Lithobates sylvaticus. Next base: position 66,820,334 of record CM053035.1, on the reverse strand, counting down.
AGCAGACTTTACAGAATTAAGCAAGTCCCTTTGTAGCAGAAGGAATTTAGAGGACATTGCATCTTCAAGACATTAGCCAGTGTTCCCTTTAGCTTACATCCAGTATGCTGACTTCTAGCACCAAGAGTGGGATTTTAGCAACAACAGTCCCTAGCTCCCAACTATCCCTGATTTCGAGGGACTGTCCCTGATTTAGAAAAAAGTGCCTCTGTCCCTCTTTCCTCCTCATTTGTCCCTCACTGTCAGGGCCGATCCGTCCCGGGGTGCACGGGGTGCAGTGCACCCAGGCGCCACAGAGGTGGGGGCGCTGGAGCGCCAGAGTGCTCCGCTCCCTCCTCCTCTCCTTGTCCGTAGGCAGCGCGGCTCTCTCCGCCTGTCACAGCCGCGGCGGCGGCCGCGCAGTGACGTCACGGGGGGGGGTGGGGCGGGACGCTCCGTTGCCGAGCGCCCCGCCCCCCCCCCCGTGACGTCACTGCGCGGCCGCCGCCGCGGCTGTGACAGGCGGAGAGAGCCGCGCCGCCTACGGACAAGGAGAGGAGGAGGGAGCGGAGCACTGTGTTTAACTTCCGCCTTCTGCCCACCAGCACAAGCATCACACACGCTCTGTTCTCCACCCGGGCGGCGCGGCTGCACACTGTCCTCTCCAGCTGCCGCCCGGGTGGTTTTAATTAGCCTAGTGGTGGGGGGTGGTTTGTCTAGGGGGGGGTCTATACCAATGTGGGGGGGGTGGTTTGTCTAGGGGGGTCTATACTAATGTGGGGGGGTTGTCCTGGGGGGGTCTATACTAATGTGGGGGGTGGTTTGTCCTGGGGGGGTCTATACTAATGTGGGGGGGTTTGTCCTAGGGGGTCTACTAATGTGGGGGGGTTTGTCCTGGGGGGTCTATACTAATGTGGGGGGGGTGGTTTGTCCTGGGGGGGTCTATACCAATGTGGGGTGGGGGGGTTTGTCCTGGGGGGTCTATACTAATGTGGGGGGGGTGGTTTGTCCTGGGGGGGGTCTATACCAATGTGGGGGGGGTGGTTTGTCCTGGGGGGGTCTATACTAATGTGGGGGGGGTTTGTCCTGGGGGGTCTATACTAATGTGGGGGGGAGTTGTCCTGGGGGGTCTATACTAATGTGGGGGGGTGGTTTGTCCTGCGGGGGTCTATACCAATGTGGGGTGGGGGGGTTTGTCCTGGGGGGTCTATACTAATGTGGGGGAGGGGGGTGGTTTGTCCTGGGGGGGTCTATACCAATGTGGGGGGGGGGTGGTTTGTCCTGGGGGGTCTATACTAATGTGGGGGGGGGTTGTCCTGGGGGGTCTATACTAATGTGGGGGGGTTATCCTGGGGGGTCTATACTAATGGGGGGGGGGTGGTTTGTCCTGGGGGGGTCTATACTAATGTGGGGGGGTGGTTTGTCCTGGGGGGTCTATACTAATGTGGGGGGGGTTCGTCCTAGGGGGTCTACTAATGTGGGGGGTTTGTCCTGGGGGGGGTCTATACTAATGTGGGGGGGTTTGTCCTGGGGGGTCTATACTAATGTGGGGGGGGGTGGTTTGTCCTGGGGGGTCTATACCAATGTGGGGGGTGGTTTGTCCTGGGGGGTCTATATTAATGTAGGGGTGGTTTGTCCTGGGGGGGTCTATATTAATGTAGGGGGGGGGGGTTGTCCTGAGGGGGGGGTGGGGGGGGGGGGGGGTCTATACTAATGTATGGGGGCTGGTTTGTCCGGGGGGGGTCTATACTAATGTGGGGGGGGGGTTTGTCCTGGGGGTCTATACTAATGTGGGGAGTGGTTCGTCCTGGGGGGTCTATACTAATGTGGGGGGGGGGTGGTTTGTCCTGGGGGGGTCTATACTAATGTGGGGAGTGGTTCGTCCTGGGGGGTCTATACTAATGTGGGGGGGTGGTTTGTCCTGGGGGGTCTATACTAATGTGGGGGGTGGTTCGGCCTGGGGGGGTCTATACTAATGTGGGGGGGTGGTTTGTCCTGGGGGGGTCTATACTAATGTGGAAGGTTCGTCCTGGGGGGTCTATACTAATGTGGGGGGGTGGTTTGTCCTGAGGGGGTCTATACTAATGTGGGGGGGTGGTTTGTCCTGGGGGTCTATACTAATGTGGGTGGCTGGCTGGTTTGTCCTGGGGGGTTTATACTAATGTAGGGGGGGTTTGTCCTGGGGGGTCTATACTAATGGGGGGGATTTGCCCTGGGGGGGCTATACTAATGTGGGGGGGGGGTCTGTACTAATGTGGGGGGGGGTTGTCCTGGGGGGCCTATACTAATGGAGGGGGTGGTTTGTTCTGGGGGGTCTGTACTAATGGAGGGGGGGGGTGGTTTGTTCTGGGGGTTTGTACTAATGTAGGGGGGGGAAGGTTTGTCCTGAGGGGGGTCTATACTGATAAAGGGGGGTGTTTTGTCCTGGGGGTCTATACTGATGGGGGGTCTGTCCTGAGGGAGGTATTTATACTTAGTGAAGGGTCTGCACTGACGGAGGGGGGGGGGTCTATACTTAGTGGAGGGGGGTCTGTACTGAGGGACGACTATAGTTGGTGGAGGGGGTGATACCATGTTTTACTGCACCAGGTGACACCAACCCTAGTGATGCCACTGCAGCTGCGGGCTCTTATTTCCCCTCTCCCTCACCTCCTCGTGCGCTGTTGTACTAATGAGCGGCGCACTATGTTTCTTCCCCGCCTTCATAACGGCCAGGGAAGAAAAGGCAAAGGAGCAAAGAAAAGGATTGTGGGACATGTGGTCCCAAGGACTGGCATCCCCACTGTAACACGGAAACTGCAGCCCACACAGCATGCGCAGCTGAATGGGAGAGAGAAAGCCAGGAGCCCGGGAAAGCTTTCAGGGAAGGGCACCCAGGACTCCAGAGGGAGAGGGCAGTGCTGAGAGAACACCATCAGAGAGAGAAAGATTGTTTTGGTGGGCAAGTAGGTGGAACAGCAATTGGTCTATCGCATCCCAAAATTGTATAACAGTTTTAATAGTAGGCCATAATGTGCATAAAGTAAAGGCCAATACCCCTGGGGGATGCTTAGGGTAAAGATAGACACTTATAAAACAATGTATGCATGTGAAAGAGTAAACGTTTATTCAAATAATGTACATAGTGAACAAGGGAATGCTCAGAAAGGCATGGTATGTTTACAACGAGGATACAGTCAGTTGATACAGTTTATAACATGTCAAAGGAGCAAAAACATACAAAGCATTATGACAAGGGTATAAACTTGCTTGGTACATAGGGTAAGGAAGATGCCAACATGTTTCGGACTGTGGTCCTTTGTCAAGGCAATTTGTATCCTTGGAAACTCATCTAGATAGATGAAGGGTCATAAAATTAATCTTAATCTCAACATATCAATACATTATATTTGCACTAGAAAAAATCTATATTGCTGGAGGAGATTTCTCTCAAAGATGGAAAACACAATGAAGTACTTACATGTACTGCCAAAGCTCAACTGTTTGTCATGTGGGGAAGCCACTGAGCATGGGATCCAAGGGATCAAGGGTATATGCAGTAAAAACAGAGTGTGCTTAGACACTGGGGTATAGTAGACCTGCTGAGAACCCCCTCAGAATACAAGGTCCAGCATACAGGGTTTAGGGCTAGAAGCCCACGTCCTGTATTAAACACAGTGGGTCAGCCGGTGTATCACTGTAAAATAGAGTGGAATAGGAATAGTCAAAACCAAGGAAAGCAAAGTAAAAGTATCTGGCTACAAAAAAGTAGACCTAGTATTTACCTGAGTATATTTTGTGAGTGGAGGATAAGAGGTCAACTCTGGTCAGTCAGCAGCATGAGACTGAAGCCAGAGTAAGGAAGGTTTATATGTGGTCAAATGATGGACAACAGCTGAGGGTGGGTGTGTGTCAGCCATCCTGAGGCCTCAGTGCTGATTAGCTGCTGTGTTGTTGGGAGGCGGGCGCCAGAAGGCGCTATGGTAACCTCCCAGTGTGGACCTCTGACGGGGCGGTGCCGGGCGCGGCCGCGTCATAGCGGCGCGGCCGCGTCCGGCGTCGTGACGTCACCGACGCGGGACGGACGGTCGCCAGCTTCCTGGTGCGCTCCATGGTGGAGCGCAAACAGGAAGCCGACCAGAGAGCTGGTCTAGATGGAAGGCGAGGGGGTGACGCGTGCGCAATGAAACAAATGCGCACGCGCACCAGTCTTACCCGCGCCGGGTATTCAAAATAGAGGGGGGAAAAGGAATGCAGGTGGAATATTGGTGGGTTGGTCCGTGAAGGACAAATGATACCAAATTGAGCAATGGGGGACATGTAAGGCTTGTTGCAATGAACAGCCTATTGATGTATATGGCTTGTAAAGCATTGGAGAGAAGGGGAAAAGACATGTAACAATTTGATGCACAGTATGTAACACATGGATAAGAACATGTATCAATAGTACATAAGGGAAAACATATATCAATACATATACAGTATAGGGTACATGAACATATGTTCCTATATGTTATGAAGGAACATCCAATCCACAGGGTAAAAAATATATATATACAGGCAATGTAAATTGGGTGTGGGTGCTTGAACGTGGGGGACCATAGTTAAAGGTCTAGTTCACAGACTCCGGTCTGGAAGCCCTCAAGGTAAGGTTTAAAATTGAAGGCCTCGTTGAGGCCAGGGGGTATGGTGGCATTGAGGTGGAAAATCCAACGAAGTTCGCTCTGAAGGAGCGCTTTGTTGTAATCACCCCCTCGATTTGGGGGGGGAATATGGTCTAGAGCTCTGAACGAGATCTTAGGAATAGTATCAGAGTGGACAATAGAAGTGTGTCGTCCCAGAGGTAGATCGGGATCTCTTTGGTTTATACTGGTAACGTGTCCATAGATTCGTTTCCAGAATGGTAATTTCGTCTTACCCACGTAAAAGCACCCACATTCACATTCCAAAAGATAAACAATACCAACAGAACGACAGTTTACATAATGCTTAGGAAAGAGGCGTTGACCATTGGGTAAAAGGTTATGTAGATTGGATTTGGGTAGATATTTGCAATAGTTGCAATTGCCACATGGAAAGGTGCCCTTGAGCTGTCTCTGGGATTTATTACTACTCTTGTATTCACTAGTAATGAGTTTATCACGGAGAGACGGGGCACGTCGGTAGGTGATCAAAGGTTTGGGCGGAACAAAGGGGGAAAGGGCTCTGTCTGTAGAGATAATGTGCCAGTGTTTGAGTAGTATTTGAATAATTTCATTATGTTGTTGACAGTAATTTGTTATAATTCTAAGGGGTGGTTGTGTGGAGGGCCCAGATGATTTAGGAATGAGTAAAGCAGAGCGTAATTTGGATTTCGCTTTTTTGTAAGCGTTTTTTAAAACGCTATTTTGATAACCACGTGCGCGAAGTCTGTCCCTCAGTATGGAGGCCTCGTGTTCAAAGGAGGTATCCGTGGAACAATTGCGTTGGGCACGTAAATATTGGGCAAAAGGGATGGATTTGAGTAGGGGTTGGGGATGAAAGCTGGAGGCTGCAAGAATAGTATTGCCTGCAGTCGGTTTGCGAAAAAGTTGGCTTTGTAGTTGGCCATGTCTATCCTTGCTAAGGGTAAGGTCAAGGAAAGAGATGGAACTGTAGCTATATGTCATTGTGAATTTTAGATTAAGTGAGTTCGAAGTATTGAGGTATATGAGGAAATGATGTAGGGTGTCTATGGGGCCCTGCCACAGAATCAAAATGTCATCTATATAGCGGCGAAAAGACGCTATGTGTTTGGTATAGATGCTGGCAGCATCAGTGATGAATAAGTTTCGTTCCCACTCCCCCAGGTACAGATTGGCGTACGCCGGTGCACAGCAAGTGCCCATGGCGACGCCCTGTACCTGGAGGTAGTGGGAACCGTTAAAGGAGAAAAAGTTATGAGTCAGAATGAATTTGAGTGCTCTAATAATAAAAAGCGATAACTCATGGGAATAGAGGTTGGCATTAAACAAAGTATGTTGAATGGCAGTAAGTCCTAAAGTGTGAGGAATAGAACTATAAAGGGCCTCGACGTCGATGGCAACCAGGACAGTGTTGGCATCGACGTGGAGGTCCGAGAGATCTTGAAGTAGGTGTGTGGTATCGCGTATATATGAAGGTAGTGCCTGTACTAGGGGTTGGAGTAATTTGTCTATATAGCGACTAAGATTGTCAGTAAGGCATCCACGTCCGGAGACAATAGGTCTACCTGGTGGTCTGGGAAGGTTTTTGTGTACCTTGGGTAAGGCGTAAAAAGTGGCTTCTCTCGGAAATTTAGTTCTGACATAATCAGCAGTAGATTTGTCAATAATGTGTTGTCTAAAGGCATCATCAACAAGAGTATATAATTCCTGTTGGAATAACCTGATTGATGTACTGGGGATTATGGCATACCATTCGCGATTGCGTAGTATGTTAAGACACATGTCAAGGTAGTCTAGTTTGTTAAGAACAACAATGTTTCCACCCTTGTCCGCCGGTTTAATCACTATCAAACGATTGGTTTTTAAATTTTGTAAGGCCAAGTGTTGGTTGTAAGTGAAGTTTTTTTGTTTGGGATGGGTGGGATGGATTTGCAAGTGTCGAATTTCGTTAGTCACTGACTGTAGGAATAGTGCAGCACGTGGGTTAGTGCTAGGTGAAGGAAAAAAGCTTGATTTTTTCTTGAGCGAGGTATGGTGTAGAGAGTGTGAGTTGAAAGGAGGAATATCATCCTCAAAGTTATTGAGCACATTATCAAGGTCAATGGTGTCAATCAAATCTGGTGGATTGTTTTCCTCCAGTAGTTCAATGAGCTGCTGAAGAGCAGTGGTCTCAGTGGCAGTGTGCAAAGCATTATCAGGAAAAGGGTTGGGGGTGTACATACTGTGTAAAAGTAACTTACGGATAAAGAGATGTATATCTTTAATGGCTGTGAACTTGTCAAGCTGTGAAGTTGGACAGAAAGTAAGTCCCTTCTCAAGGACTGAGATTTCGTGTCTAGTGAGTGTGTGAGAGGAAAGGTTGATAATGTTGTTGGAGGATGTTTCTAGCGTGTTGGTCGTTTGGTTTTTGGATTGAGAGAAGTGGATTGGTGATGTGTCTGTAGTGAAGTTCGCATTTTGTCTAAAAAATCTGCACGCTGAGATGCAGATGGGAGTGAGTGCGATCTGTGTGTCTTGGCGTTAGTGGGGGCCACCGGCGAGTCCCCAAGGGGGGAGGCGCCGGGGGTCCCCTCCACGTCAGACACATCGTCACTCGAAAAATTTGGTGTGCGTCCACGTTTGGGCTTACGTAGCCCCAAAGGGAGATTGGGTAGGTGGGGTGCGTGAGTAGAAGTGTAGGTCTTATCAGTGGAGGAACGAGAATTCGGTGGCCGAAGGCCGGAGCGTGTGGGGTTGTCGGAGCGATTTATGCGATTTGTATCGCTCCATTTGTATGCACGTTCCTCATGAAAGGCTTTCTTGTCGCGAAAGAATTTTTTGTCCTTTTGCGCAAGAATGTCATGATTGAATTTGTCAAAACGGGTTTTTAGCTGCTCATCAAGTGAGAGATATAGAGGGTGTGTCTGAAATTGCTCGAGCTGTGTATTAATCAGTTCGAGTTTAATATCTAAGGCAGTCATTTGGGACTCGTATTCGGTAATCAGTAGTTTCATGAGTTCATTAGAACAATTTTTCAGGACATTTTCCCAGGAGGCCTTGAAGTCTGGGCGAATGTCCTGGAAAGTGGGAAAGATTTGTACCCGGAGGCCAAAGGGATTAATACCATGGGCAATATATTCTTTAAAAGATTTTATATGCCAGAAGAGGGATGCCTTCTTTTGGACGGTGTGAGTAAGGTTGAGGAAGGTATACTTGAGTTGTGACTGAACATACTCATTAGACTCAAAATGGTGCATGGTGTTGGACATGCGTGTGTCCCATTCATCTCCAAGGTACAAAGCCATAATTGAAACTAGGTATAGGATATGTGATAGAATTCACAATAATAGATAACTGTGCAAATGTATGATATATAGAGCAAGAATGGGTATGTGGTATAAATAATAAAAGATATATAATGTTTGTAGTGGAGAGTACCTAAGTATAAGGTATGAAAAATAGGTAGAGTATTATATAAGGTATCACCTAAACTTGCCCGGTTGGGGATTTGGATGGGGTAACCATCAATATAAGAAAAATTGTTTTGGTGGGCAAGTAGGTGGAACAGCAATTGGTCTATCGCATCCCAAAATTGTATAACAGTTTTAATAGTAGGCCATAATGTGCATAAAGTAAAGGCCAATACCCCTGGGGGATGCTTAGGGTAAAGATAGACACTTATAAAACAATGTATGCATGTGAAAGAGTAAACGTTTATTCAAATAATGTACATAGTGAACAAGGGAATGCTCAGAAAGGCATGGTATGTTTACAACGAGGATACAGTCAGTTGATACAGTTTATAACATGTCAAAGGAGCAAAAACATACAAAGCATTATGACAAGGGTATAAACTTGCTTGGTACATAGGGTAAGGAAGATGCCAACATGTTTCGGACTGTGGTCCTTTGTCAAGGCAATTTGTATCCTTGGAAACTCATCTAGATAGATGAAGGGTCATAAAATTAATCTTAATCTCAACATATCAATACATTATATTTGCACTAGAAAAAATCTATATTGCTGGAGGAGATTTCTCTCAAAGATGGAAAACACAATGAAGTACTTACATGTACTGCCAAAGCTCAACTGTTTGTCATGTGGGGAAGCCACTGAGCATGGGATCCAAGGGATCAAGGGTATATGCAGTAAAAACAGAGTGTGCTTAGACACTGGGGTATAGTAGACCTGCTGAGAACCCCCTCAGAATACAAGGTCCAGCATACAGGGTTTAGGGCTAGAAGCCCACGTCCTGTATTAAACACAGTGGGTCAGCCGGTGTATCACTGTAAAATAGAGTGGAATAGGAATAGTCAAAACCAAGGAAAGCAAAGTAAAAGTATCTGGCTACAAAAAAGTAGACCTAGTATTTACCTGAGTATATTTTGTGAGTGGAGGATAAGAGGTCAACTCTGGTCAGTCAGCAGCATGAGACTGAAGCCAGAGTAAGGAAGGTTTATATGTGGTCAAATGATGGACAACAGCTGAGGGTGGGTGTGTGTCAGCCATCCTGAGGCCTCAGTGCTGATTAGCTGCTGTGTTGTTGGGAGGCGGGCGCCAGAAGGCGCTATGGTAACCTCCCAGTGTGGACCTCTGACGGGGCGGTGCCGGGCGCGGCCGCGTCATAGCGGCGCGGCCGCGTCCGGCGTCGTGACGTCACCGACGCGGGACGGACGGTCGCCAGCTTCCTGGTGCGCTCCATGGTGGAGCGCAAACAGGAAGCCGACCAGAGAGCTGGTCTAGATGGAAGGCGAGGGGGTGACGCGTGCGCAATGAAACAAATGCGCACGCGCACCAGTCTTACCCGCGCCGGGTATTCAAAATAGAGGGGGGAAAAGGAATGCAGGTGGAATATTGGTGGGTTGGTCCGTGAAGGACAAATGATACCAAATTGAGCAATGGGGGACATGTAAGGCTTGTTGCAATGAACAGCCTATTGATGTATATGGCTTGTAAAGCATTGGAGAGAAGGGGAAAAGACATGTAACAATTTGATGCACAGTATGTAACACATGGATAAGAACATGTATCAATAGTACATAAGGGAAAACATATATCAATACATATACAGTATAGGGTACATGAACATATGTTCCTATATGTTATGAAGGAACATCCAATCCACAGGGTAAAAAATATATATATACAGGCAATGTAAATTGGGTGTGGGTGCTTGAACGTGGGGGACCATAGTTAAAGGTCTAGTTCACAGACTCCGGTCTCGAAGCCCTCAAGGTAAGGTTTAAAATTGAAGGCCTCGTTGAGGCCAGGGGGTATGGTGGCATTGAGGTGGAAAATCCAACGAAGTTCGCTCTGAAGGAGCGCTTTGTTGTAATCACCCCCTCGATTTGGGGGGGGAATATGGTCTAGAGCTCTGAACGAGATCTTAGGAATAGTATCAGAGTGGACAATAGAAGTGTGTCGTCCCAGAGGTAGATCGGGATCTCTTTGGTTTATACTGGTAACGTGTCCATAGATTCGTTTCCAGAATGGTAATTTCGTCTTACCCACGTAAAAGCACCCACATTCACATTCCAAAAGATAAACAATACCAACAGAACGACAGTTTACATAATGCTTAGGAAAGAGGCGTTGACCATTGGGTAAAAGGTTATGTAGATTGGATTTGGGTAGATATTTGCAATAGTTGCAATTGCCACATGGAAAGGTGCCCTTGAGCTGTCTCTGGGATTTATTACTACTCTTGTATTCACTAGTAATGAGTTTATCACGGAGAGACGGGGCACGTCGGTAGGTGATCAAAGGTTTGGGCGGAACAAAGGGGGAAAGGGCTCTGTCTGTAGAGATAATGTGCCAGTGTTTGAGTAGTATTTGAATAATTTCATTATGTTGTTGACAGTAATTTGTTATAATTCTAAGGGGTGGTTGTGTGGAGGGCCCAGATGATTTAGGAATGAGTAAAGCAGAGCGTAATTTGGATTTCGCTTTTTTGTAAGCGTTTTTTAAAACGCTATTTTGATAACCACGTGCGCGAAGTCTGTCCCTCAGTATGGAGGCCTCGTGTTCAAAGGAGGTATCCGTGGAACAATTGCGTCGGGCACGTAAATATTGGGCAAAAGGGATGGATTTGAGTAGGGGTTGGGGATGAAAGCTGGAGGCTGCAAGAATAGTATTGCCTGCAGTCGGTTTGCGAAAAAGTTGGCTTTGTAGTTGGCCATGTCTATCCTTGCTAAGGGTAAGGTCAAGGAAAGAGATGGAACTGTAGCTATATGTCATTGTGAATTTTAGATTAAGTGAGTTCGAAGTATTGAGGTATAGGAGGAAATGATGTAGGGTGTCTATGGGGCCCTGCCACAGAATCAAAATGTCATCTATATAGCGGCGAAAAGACGCTATGTGTTTGGTATAGATGCTGGCAGCATCAGTGATGAATAAGTTTCGTTCCCACTCCCCCAGGTACAGATTGGCGTACGCCGGTGCACAGCAAGTGCCCATGGCGACGCCCTGTACCTGGAGGTAGTGGGAACCGTTAAAGGAGAAAAAGTTATGAGTCAGAATGAATTTGAGTGCTCTAATAATAAAAAGCGATAACTCATGGGAATAGAGGTTGGCATTAAACAAAGTATGTTGAATGGCAGTAAGTCCTAAAGTGTGAGGAATAGAACTATAAAGGGCCTCGACGTCGATGGCAACCAGGACAGTGTTGGCATCGACGTGGAGGTCCGAGAGATCTTGAAGTAGGTGTGTGGTATCGCGTATATATGAAGGTAGTGCCTGTACTAGGGGTTGGAGTAATTTGTCTATATAGCGACTAAGATTGTCAGTAAGGCATCCACGTCCGGAGACAATAGGTCTACCTGGTGGTCTGGGAAGGTTTTTGTGTACCTTGGGTAAGGCGTAAAAAGTGGCTTCTCTCGGAAATTTAGTTCTGACATAATCAGCAGTAGATTTGTCAATAATGTGTTGTCTAAAGGCATCATCAACAAGAGTATATAATTCCTGTTGGAATAACCTGATTGATGTACTGGGGATTATGGCATACCATTCGCGATTGCGTAGTATGTTAAGACACATGTCAAGGTAGTCTAGTTTGTTAAGAACAACAATGTTTCCACCCTTGTCCGCCGGTTTAATCACTATCAAAGGATTGGTTTTTAAATTTTGTAAGGCCAAGTGTTGGTTGTAAGTGAAGTTTTTTTGTTTGGGATGGGTGGGATGGATTTGCAAGTGTCGAATTTCGTTAGTCACTGACTGTAGGAATAGTGCAGCACGTGGGTTAGTGCTAGGTGAAGGAAAAAAGCTTGATTTTTTCTTGAGCGAGGTATGGTGTAGAGAGTGTGAGTTGAAAGGAGGAATATCATCCTCAAAGTTATTGAGCACATTATCAAGGTCAATGGTGTCAATCAAATCTGGTGGATTGTTTTCCTCCAGTAGTTCAATGAGCTGCTGAAGAGCAGTGGTCTCAGTGGCAGTGTGCAAAGCATTATCAGGAAAAGGGTTGGGGGTGTACATACTGTGTAAAAGTAACTTACGGATAAAGAGATGTATATCTTTAATGGCTGTGAACTTGTCAAGCTGTGAAGTTGGACAGAAAGTAAGTCCCTTCTCAAGGACTGAGATTTCGTGTCTAGTGAGTGTGTGAGAGGAAAGGTTGATAATGTTGTTGGAGGATGTTTCTAGCGTGTTGGTCGTTTGGTTTTTGGATTGAGAGAAGTGGATTGGTGATGTGTCTGTAGTGAAGTTCGCATTTTGTCTAAAAAATCTGCACGCTGAGATGCAGATGGGAGTGAGTGCGATCTGTGTGTCTTGGCGTTAGTGGGGGCCACCGGCGAGTCCCCAAGGGGGGAGGCGCCGGGGGTCCCCTCCACGTCAGACACATCGTCACTCGAAAAATTTGGTGTGCGTCCACGTTTGGGCTTACGTAGCCCCAAAGGGAGATTGGGTAGGTGGGGTGCGTGAGTAGAAGTGTAGGTCTTATCAGTGGAGGAACGAGAATTCGGTGGCCGAAGGCCGGAGCGTGTGGGGTTGTCGGAGCGATTTATGCGATTTGTATCGCTCCATTTGTATGCACGTTCCTCATGAAAGGCTTTCTTGTCGCGAAAGAATTTTTTGTCCTTTTGCGCAAGAATGTCATGATTGAATTTGTCAAAACGGGTTTTTAGCTGCTCATCAAGTGAGAGATATAGAGGGTGTGTCTGAAATTGCTCGAGCTGTGTATTAATCAGTTCGAGTTTAATATCTAAGGCAGTCATTTGGGACTCGTATTCGGTAATCAGTAGTTTCATGAGTTCATTAGAACAATTTTTCAGGACATTTTCCCAGGAGGCCTTGAAGTCTGGGCGAATGTCCTGGAAAGTGGGAAAGATTTGTACCCGGAGGCCAAAGGGATTAATACCATGGGCAATATATTCTTTAAAAGATTTTATATGCCAGAAGAGGGATGCCTTCTTTTGGACGGTGTGAGTAAGGTTGAGGAAGGTATACTTGAGTTGTGACTGAACATACTCATTAGACTCAAAATGGTGCATGGTGTTGGACATGCGTGTGTCCCATTCATCTCCAAGGTACAAAGCCATAATTGAAACTAGGTATAGGATATGTGATAGAATTCACAATAATAGATAACTGTGCAAATGTATGATATATAGAGCAAGAATGGGTATGTGGTATAAATAATAAAAGATATATAATGTTTGTAGTGGAGAGTACCTAAGTATAAGGTACGAAAAATAGGTAGAGTATTATATAAGGTATCACCTAAACTTGCCCGGTTGGGGATTTGGATGGGGTAACCATCAATATAAGAAAAATTGTTTTGGTGGGCAAGTAGGTGGAACAGCAATTGGTCTATCGCATCCCAAAATTGTATAACAGTTTTAATAGTAGGCCATAATGTGCATAAAGTAAAGGCCAATACCCCTGGGGGATGCTTAGGGTAAAGATAGACACTTATAAAACAATGTATGCATGTGAAAGAGTAAACGTTTATTCAAATAATGTACATAGTGAACAAGGGAATGCTCAGAAAGGCATGGTATGTTTACAACGAGGATACAGTCAGTTGATACAGTTTATAACATGTCAAAGGAGCAAAAACATACAAAGCATTATGACAAGGGTATAAACTTGCTTGGTACATAGGGTAAGGAAGATGCCAACATGTTTCGGACTGTGGTCCTTTGTCAAGGCAATTTGTATCCTTGGAAACTCATCTAGATAGATGAAGGGTCATAAAATTAATCTTAATCTCAACATATCAATACATTATATTTGCACTAGAAAAAATCTATATTGCTGGAGGAGCTATGACGCGGCCGCGCCCGGCACCGCCCCGTCAGAGGTCCACACTGGGAGGTTACCATAGCGCCTTCTGGCGCCCGCCTCCCAACAACACAGCAGCTAATCAGCACTGAGGCCTCAGGATGGCTGACACACACCCACCCTCAGCTGTTGTCCATCATTTGACCACATATAAACCTTCCTTACTCTGGCTTCAGTCTCATGCTGCTGACTGACCAGAGTTGACCTCTTATCCTCCACTCACAAAATATACTCAGGTAAATACTAGGTCTACTTTTTTGTAGCCAGATACTTTTACTTTGCTTTCCTTGGTTTTGACTATTCCTATTCCACTCTATTTTACAGTGATACACCGGCTGACCCACTGTGTTTAATACAGGACGTGGGCTTCTAGCCCTAAACCCTGTATGCTGGACCTTGTATTCTGAGGGGGTTCTCAGCAGGTCTACTATACCCCAGTGTCTAAGCACACTCTGTTTTTACTGCATATACCCTTGATCCCTTGGATCCCATGCTCAGTGGCTTCCCCACATGACAAACAGTTGAGCTTTGGCAGTACATGTAAGTACTTCATTGTGTTTTCCATCTTTGAGAGAAATCTCCTCCAGCAATATAGATTTTTTCTAGTGCAAATATAATGTATTGATATGTTGAGATTAAGATTAATTTTATGACCCTTCATCTATCTAGATGAGTTTCCAAGGATACAAATTGCCTTGACAAAGGACCACAGTCCGAAACATGTTGGCATCTTCCTTACCCTATGTACCAAGCAAGTTTATACCCTTGTCATAATGCTTTGTATGTTTTTGCTCCTTTGACATGTTATAAACTGTATCAACTGACTGTATCCTCGTTGTAAACATACCATGCCTTTCTGAGCATTCCCTTGTTCACTATGTACATTATTTGAATAAACGTTTACTCTTTCACATGCATACATTGTTTTATAAGTGTCTATCTTTACCCTAAGCATCCCCCAGGGGTATTGGCCTTTACTTTATGCACATTATGGCCTACTATTAAAACTGTTATACAATTTTGGGATGCGATAGACCAATTGCTGTTCCACCTACTTGCCCACCAAAACAATTTTTCTTATATTGATGGTTACCCCATCCAAATCCCCAACCGGGCAAGTTTAGGTGATACCTTATATAATACTCTACCTATTTTTCGTACCTTATACTTAGGTACTCTCCACTACAAACATTATATATCTTTTATTATTTATACCACATACCCATTCTTGCTCTATATATCATACATTTGCACAGTTATCTATTATTGTGAATTCTATCACATATCCTATACCTAGTTTCAATTATGGCTTTGTACCTTGGAGATGAATGGGACACACGCATGTCCAACACCATGCACCATTTTGAGTCTAATGAGTATGTTCAGTCACAACTCAAGTATACCTTCCTCAACCTTACTCACACCGTCCAAAAGAAGGCATCCCTCTTCTGGCATATAAAATCTTTTAAAGAATATATTGCCCATGGTATTAATCCCTTTGGCCTCCGGGTACAAATCTTTCCCACTTTCCAGGACATTCGCCCAGACTTCAAGGCCTCCTGGGAAAATGTCCTGAAAAATTGTTCTAATGAACTCATGAAACTACTGATTACCGAATACGAGTCCCAAATGACTGCCTTAGATATTAAACTCGAACTGATTAATACACAGCTCGAGCAATTTCAGACACACCCTCTATATCTCTCACTTGATGAGCAGCTAAAAACCCGTTTTGACAAATTCAATCATGACATTCTTGCGCAAAAGGACAAAAAATTCTTTCGCGACAAGAAAGCCTTTCATGAGGAACGTGCATACAAATGGAGCGATACAAATCGCATAAATCGCTCCGACAACCCCACACGCTCCGGCCTTCGGCCACCGAATTCTCGTTCCTCCACTGATAAGACCTACACTTCTACTCACGCACCCCACCTACCCAATCTCCCTTTGGGGCTACGTAAGCCCAAACGTGGACGCACACCAAATTTTTCGAGTGACGATGTGTCTGACGTGGAGGGGACCCCCGGCGCCTCCCCCCTTGGGGACTCGCCGGTGGCCCCCACTAACGCCAAGACACACAGATCGCACTCACTCCCATCTGCATCTCAGCGTGCAGATTTTTTAGACAAAATGCGAACTTCACTACAGACACATCACCAATCCACTTCTCTCAATCCAAAAACCAAACGACCAACATGCTAGAAACATCCTCCAACAACATTATCAACCTTTCCTCTCACACACTCACTAGACACGAAATCTCAGTCCTTGAGAAGGGACTTACTTTCTGTCCAACTTCACAGCTTGACAAGTTCACAGCCATTAAAGATATACATCTCTTTATCCGTAAGTTACTTTTACACAGTATGTACACCCCCAACCCTTTTCCTGATAATGCTTTGCACACTGCCACTGAGACCACTGCTCTTCAGCAGCTCATTGAACTACTGGAGGAAAACAATCCACCAGATTTGATTGACACCATTGACCTTGATAATGTGCTCAATAACTTTGAGGATGATATTCCTCCTTTCAACTCACACTCTCTACACCATACCTCGCTCAAGAAAAAATCAAGCTTTTTTCCTTCACCTAGCACTAACCCACGTGCTGCACTATTCCTACAGTCAGTGACTAACGAAATTCGACACTTGCAAATCCATCCCACCCATCCCAAACAAAAAAACTTCACTTACAACCAACACTTGGCCTTACAAAATTTAAAAACCAATCCTTTGATAGTGATTAAACCGGCGGACAAGGGTGGAAACATTGTTGTTCTTAACAAACTAGACTACCTTGACATGTGTCTTAACATACTACGCAATCGCGAATGGTATGCCATAATCCCCAGTACATCAATCAGGTTATTCCAACAGGAATTATATACTCTTGTTGATGATGCCTTTAGACAACACATTATTGACAAATCTACTGCTGATTATGTCAGAACTAAATTTCCGAGAGAAGCCACTTTTTACGCCTTACCCAAGGTACACAAAAACCTTCCCAGACCACCAGGTAGACCTATTGTCTCCGGACGTGGATGCCTTACTGACAATCTTAGTCGCTATATAGACAAATTACTCCAACCCCTAGTACAGGCACTACCTTCATATATACGCGATACCACACACCTACTTCAAGATCTCTCGGACCTCCACGTCGATGCCAACACTGTCCTGGTTGCCATCGACGTCGAGGCCCTTTATAGTTCTATTCCTCACACTTTAGGACTTACTGCCATTCAACATACTTTGTTTAATGCCAACCTCTATTCCCATGAGTTATCGCTTTTTATTATTAGAGCACTCAAATTCATTCTGACTCATAACTTTTTCTCCTTTAACGGTTCCCACTACCTCCAGGTACAGGGCGTCGCCATGGGCACTTGCTGTGCACCGGCGTACGCCAATCTGTACCTGGGGGAGTGGGAACGAAACTTATTCATCACTGATGCTGCCAGCATCTATACCAAACACATAGCGTCTTTTCGCCGCTATATAGATGACATTTTGATTCTGTGGCAGGGCCCCATAGACACCCTACATCATTTCCTCCTATACCTCAATACTTCGAACTCACTTAATCTAAAATTCACAATGACATATAGCTACAGTTCCATCTCTTTCCTTGACCTTACCCTTAGCAAGGATAGACATGGCCAACTACAAAGCCAACTTTTTCGCAAACCGACTGCAGGCAATACTATTCTTGCAGCCTCCAGCTTTCATCCCCAACCCCTACTCAAATCCATCCCTTTTGCCCAATATTTACGTGCCCGACGCAATTGTTCCACGGATACCTCCTTTGAACACGAGGCCTCCATACTGAGGGACAGACTTCGCGCACGTGGTTATCAAAATAGCGTTTTAAAAAACGCTTACAAAAAAGCGAAATCCAAATTACGCTCTGCTTTACTCATTCCTAAATCATCTGGGCCCTCCACACAACCACCCCTTAGAATTATAACAAATTACTGTCAACAACATAATGAAATTATTCAAATACTACTCAAACACTGGCACATTATCTCTACAGACAGAGCCCTTTCCCCCTTTGTTCCGCCCAAACCTTTGATCACCTACCGACGTGCCCCGTCTCTCCGTGATAAACTCATTACTAGTGAATACAAGAGTAGTAATAAATCCCAGAGACAGCTCAAGGGCACCTTTCCATGTGGCAATTGCAACTATTGCAAATATCTACCCAAATCCAATCTACATAACCTTTTACCCAATGGTCAACGCCTCTTTCCTAAGCATTATGTAAACTGTCGTTCTGTTGGTATTGTTTATCTTTTGGAATGTGAATGTGGGTGCTTTTACGTGGGTAAGACGAAATTACCATTCTGGAAACGAATCTATGGACACGTTACCAGTATAAACCAAAGAGATCCCGATCTACCTCTGGGACGACACACTTCTATTGTCCACTCTGATACTATTCCTAAGATCTCGTTCAGAGCTCTAGACCATATTCCCCCCCCAAATCGAGGGGGTGATTACAACAAAGCGCTCCTTCAGAGCGAACTTCGTTGGATTTTCCACCTCAATGCCACCATACCCCCTGGCCTCAACGAGGCCTTCAATTTTAAACCTTACCTTGAGGGCTTCCAGACCGGAGTCTGTGAACTAGACCTTTAACTATGGTCCCCCACGTTCAAGCACCCACACCCAATTTACATTGCCTGTATATATATATTTTTTACCCTGTGGATTGGATGTTCCTTCATAACATATAGGAACATATGTTCATGTACCCTATACTGTATATGTATTGATATATGTTTTCCCTTAGGTACTATTGATACATGTTCTTATCCATGTGTTACATACTGTGCATCAAATTGTTACATGTCTTTTCCCCTTCTCTCCAATGCTTTACAAGCCATATACATCAATAGGCTGTTCATTGCAACAAGCCTTACATGTCCCCCATTGCTCAATTTGGTATCATTTGTCCTTCACGGACCAACCCACCAATATTCCACCTGCATTCCTTTTCCCCCCTCTATTTTGAATACCCGGCGCGGGTAAGACTGGTGCGCGTGCGCATTTGTTTCATTGCGCACGCGTCACCCCCTCGCCTTCCATCTAGACCAGCTCTCTGGTCGGCTTCCTGTTTGCGCTCCACCATGGAGCGCACCAGGAAGCTGGCGACCGTCCGTCCCGCGTCGGTGACGTCACGACGCCGGACGCGGCCGCGCCGCTATGACGCGGCCGCGCCCGGCACCGCCCCGTCAGAGGTCCACACTGGGAGGTTACCATAGCGCCTTCTGGCGCCCGCCTCCCAACAACACAGCAGCTAATCAGCACTGAGGCCTCAGGATGGCTGACACACACCCACCCTCAGCTGTTGTCCATCATTTGACCACATATAAACCTTCCTTACTCTGGCTTCAGTCTCATGCTGCTGACTGACCAGAGTTGACCTCTTATCCTCCACTCACAAAATATACTCAGGTAAATACTAGGTCTACTTTTTTGTAGCCAGATACTTTTACTTTGCTTTCCTTGGTTTTGACTATTCCTATTCCACTCTATTTTACAGTGATACACCGGCTGACCCACTGTGTTTAATACAGGACGTGGGCTTCTAGCCCTAAACCCTGTATGCTGGACCTTGTATTCTGAGGGGGTTCTCAGCAGGTCTACTATACCCCAGTGTCTAAGCACACTCTGTTTTTACTGCATATACCCTTGATCCCTTGGATCCCATGCTCAGTGGCTTCCCCACATGACAAACAGTTGAGCTTTGGCAGTACATGTAAGTACTTCATTGTGTTTTCCATCTTTGAGAGAAATCTCCTCCAGCAATATAGATTTTTTCTAGTGCAAATATAATGTATTGATATGTTGAGATTAAGATTAATTTTATGACCCTTCATCTATCTAGATGAGTTTCCAAGGATACAAATTGCCTTGACAAAGGACCACAGTCCGAAACATGTTGGCATCTTCCTTACCCTATGTACCAAGCAAGTTTATACCCTTGTCATAATGCTTTGTATGTTTTTGCTCCTTTGACATGTTATAAACTGTATCAACTGACTGTATCCTCGTTGTAAACATACCATGCCTTTCTGAGCATTCCCTTGTTCACTATGTACATTATTTGAATAAACGTTTACTCTTTCACATGCATACATTGTTTTATAAGTGTCTATCTTTACCCTAAGCATCCCCCAGGGGTATTGGCCTTTACTTTATGCACATTATGGCCTACTATTAAAATCAGAGAGAGAAAGCCACACAGCCTGGCACCTTCCCTGGTGGAGGAAGGAATGGAGTCATTGCAGGAATACAGATCTGGGCTCTACCCAGCGGAGCCGCCACGGGCAATTCAGAGTGAGCTGACTCCTGATCAGAGGAACCGTTGTTGCTGTATCGCTGGGTCAGGTGAGAGGGCCGATCGGCCATTATTTACTACCATCTCTTGTAACATGTCTGCAGTCTCTGACCATCTCTTGTAACATGTCTGCAGTCTCTGACCATCTCCTGTATTGTGTGCAGCCTGACCGTCTCCTGTACTATGATTGCAGTCTCTGACTGTCTCTAGTATCATGTCTACAGTCTCTGACCATCTCCTGTACTATGTCTGGGGGCTCTTTCTAATAGACTCTCTAACAGAAGCCCCCTCTGTGTGCATCAGAGAGACTCCCCTCCAGGTCTCATTAGTGTACGCTCTTCCTGTATTTTATTTATTGGTAAAAGATCATGGGAGGATCCCAGGGTAACGAAGACTTCTTACATGAACATCTCTGTGTTGAAGTCGTTGTCATAGAAACATTTGTAAAGGGGAGGAGTTGGTAAGATGACCACGCCCACGTGGGGGCGCCAGAAATATTTCTGCACCCAGGCGTCTGTGACCCTAGGATCGGCCCTGCTCACTGTGGTCTGATCTATATTGTTGTATATAAAATGCACTATCTATCTTTCAAAAATTGTTTCTAAACCTTTCATCCAATTTCTAAATTGCTGCATTTGTAAATTTCAGAAGCCAGTATAAAGGAATATTAGTGGTAAAAAAAAAAAAAGCACTTCTGCGTTTTATTAATCTTTTTTTTTTTTTTTTTGTATAATTCTTCTTTAAGGGAGCATGGCAGGGTGTGTGTCCTATGTCTACATACTTTTGCTAATAGGTGTCCCTTATTCTCATCTCAAAAAGTTGGGAGTCTCTAGGATCCCTTTAGGGGTCTGTACTCACAAGGCCCTGACCACAGGTCACCTTTCTCTGTGATACCAGACAGGATCTGTGCGTGGACATCCTCCGTCAGTCGGCTTGCATGAGAACCATGGGTTGCAGCTTCAGTGATTCAGGCCCTCAGGTCGCCCACCTCAAGTTGCCCACCTGAGGCCGCATGGCAGCCTGTGCTGGGGAGAAGCAGCAGTCCCCTCCCCACATGTACCTCTCTCTGTAGAGGTAGACTGGCCCCTAAGCCCATGTGCCCTTCAGATATAAATACATGCACCCAGCATGCCTTGGGGCACATCCCCTTCTAATTGGCCAGGGCTGTACAGACATCTATGCTCTCATCTGCCAGGTCCCTCCCACTCTCCAATATACTTCATAGCTATTGGATCAGTGTGAAACATCAAGACAGCATGAGCAGCACCAGAGCACACTGAGCAGACCTTACCAAACAATCACAGCTCTCTGTTAAGCAGACAGCACTTACATTTTCCTAGCTGTGTCCCTGTTAAGCAGAGAAACCAAAAGGTATGTACACTCACTCTAGCACCTACCTAGGAGGGTGCTACATCCACCCCCTGCCCCATATGTGACCAGTAAGTACAATAAGTTCAGGTTAAAAAAAATTATGACATCTGCTGTACAATATATATATATATATATATATATATATATATATGTGTTAAGGTAGAACTCTACCCAGTGCACTATGTTTGTGCACCCCGTGACAAACAAAGAATGATTGGTAGGGTAAGATAACCAACCATATCCTAACTATGCTACACAATATAGTAAAGTCTCATATTTACAGTAGAATGCCTCAGCCAAGGTGTAGAAGCTCCTTGCAATCCTGCAGAGGAAAAAGAAAAATACACATATACATCCTAGACAACTAATAGTGGTAACATCCTCTACGTAGAGGTGACTTTCCCACCCGACATGCATCTACCGCTAACATTCACATAGAGGCAAATCTGTAATTCCTCCCCCCTAAGGGCAACTCTTGACACATCGTCGCTTTCTCCTGTAAGAGGCAAAGCAAACATCCGACCTAATCTAACTAGTTAGGCATGTTTAGCAACAACTTTGGGCTTTTAGCAAAATAATTAAAAATGCAAAAGTCCCTTTAAGTACCTAGGTTCTGACACCTGCCTGGTCAAACCCAAGAACCTGCATGAAGAAATGAGGAGTTCACTCAACTGGTACCTGCAGTGCACCACTTCTGCAGTATCAGGAGCAACACATCTTCTTGGAGCAAGCCATTGCCTGAGCTTACAGCCATCACTCACCTGCATGCAGACAACGATAAAGAGTTAATTGAATCTGGACAGCTTTAGGTAGAAGTCCTTTTCCCCAGTACTTCACTTATAGGACAACTGAAGGAGCTTTCTGTAGAAGTCTTACCTCTGGCACATTCCTTGAAGAACAAAGGTAGCAAGCAACTGCCTTCTGACATGGCAGTAGACATTGGCTGAAGATCTTTGCAAAGTGCTCTTTTACTCTTCACAAAGCATCCAGCATTAAAAGATCTTCGCAACATGTCTTTGGTCCTCTGAAGCAGAAGTCTACTTCTCCAGTTTGTAGGACAAATCCCAGATATCCTTCTGTAATTTGCAAGGATAGAAGGGAAAGGGGATTTGGGAATGGGGGATTGCCCCCGGCAACAACATTAACAAACTTCAAACAGGTTATTCTTCATATATGGGCGAACAGGAACAACTTGAATAGGGTTCAGCAATAAAAGTCAGGATGAGGAATCAACCATTTTCCCGTCTGGACCCCAGATGTTGCTAGACCACACTTGACTTTTCTTTCCAGGATGGTTGACCACTACTCGGTCAATGTGACCAATGTGACACATATTCCTGACTATGCAGGACCAACTTTAAGCCCATAGGCTCTCTAGGCTGAGCCCTTTTGGTGCCTGGTCTTTTGATGCTATCAAGACCCTTCTAATTCTTTCTTGTACAATACTGCATGTACTTTGGGATATTGATTGACCCACCATTGACTCCTATAGTATGTATACAGATCCAATTCAGCTGATACCTGTGGGACTACCTACCTCAAAGTAATTAATGTAAAGACATCTACGTTGTATATACAAATTTTCATCTTATTATTGATCCGAGGGGTGGGCCCTTGTCTGCAATGTGACCCCATACCTACCTTTGCATGGCCCTGTCACCTCACTAGAGTGGTTGTTCTGCTGCCTTGACAGCAATTTATACCATATTATATGTATTGATTTTGCTGTAGAAGAAGTGCGTTTACAGGCGTGAAACTAGTCAAGCATGCTATTTTTATCTTGAAAAGCAAAAATTACATCTTCTGAGTTGGCTGATGTTATTGTTACTAATTACCTTAGACCTATTTGGGTTACTTTATATGCTATTGTATCAGATTGACTGCCTTACTCAGGTTCACTTAGGCCAACCAGTCGTATCCATTGAGCCCAATTGGACTCTGGACAGATGGCGGACCTGGAGATAATTTTAATCATTTTCACTTACGTATACATGTTTTATCACGTGTTTGTCTATGATTTTGATATAATCTAAATACACTTTGTGATACCGCTTTTAGTATGCCTATGAAGTCCGTTCTTTATAAATTCTAGCTTTTGACTCGGTCAATGTAGATGGATCGTCTCAGACTCCAGTTTTCCTTCACTGGCAGGAACTCTTCCCAGATCTGGGGTTTTGACTTGTTTCAGTATGGCTTTGGGGTGAACATGAAGTTTCAGACTGCTTCCTCACACCAGAAAACTCTCTTGGCTTCTATCTCCTCCATGATCTCCCTTGGAGCATAGGGGTAGTCATGCCCATACTCCATGGCTACCTTCCTCTGCACGAGCCTCTGAAGGGAGAAAAGCTTGGTAGCTTCTGACTGTCACTTTTCCCAGGTGAAGCATAGAAGGTTTCTGTTTTAGTAATCAGGAGTGTGTAAGCCTCATTCTGAGCTCAGGCCCGAGCATAAGTGTTAGAAGGGGATAAATCAGGGGCCCTATTGGCATAGGCCTCATAAAATCCCAGATTTCTTGCACACTGAATAAGGATGCCCCCCCTTTGACTGTTCTCATTCTGCCGTTCAGAACATGGGCAATCCTCCCTCTCTTCAGCCTCACAGTGGTACAGAAAAAATAGGTGCCCCCGCATCAATGACCCCCAGCCTCTCCTCACCTGAGGAACTTGTAGATTCCGGCCTCTGTTACCTGATAGGTCTCCTCTGCCTCTTTAAGAGCTGGATGAGGAATTGCAGCAACTGCTGTCGATGGATGTTGCTGCTGCCCAGCTCTGACTAGCTGGGTATTCTGGACTCTAGAGATGCGGGTCTCCCTGGTTTGGCAGATGGATGTGTGGGTGTAGACCACTAGTCCCGGCCCCAATGGCGCCCTCAGTGCACATCTGTCTTCCCCAGAAGTAATAGATAGTAGCAGTAGGCATAGGCATTTCAGTTGTGAACCCTGTCTCCCAAGTTACACACAGGACTCTCGGCTGGTAGTTGTTTGGTTCTAACTGTAGCAGCAGCTCCCCACAATTAGCACACTGACCCCAGGCACACAGCTTCACAGTCACATGTTGGCATCTGCCACATACCAGACTGATGTGCTCCCTGTCCTCTCTGCGGCACAGCACCAGACTTCGGGGGGGGGGGGGGGTGTTAACCATACTCCAGTATCGGTCATTGCAGGATCTACAGGTCAGTCAGCTTTCCTGGCTCTCCGCCACCTCGTGTAGCAATTTTGGCACTCCGGCATCCTACATCTTGCTACTCCTCACACGCGGCTTCTTCTCGTATAAACCCCGAGGCAGAAGTGACATTGCAGCTCCTCCCCACTCTCTGGAATGGCAAATCACGGGTGGTGATTCCGCCCACACTTACAGACTAGCTGATTCTTTGGCGGTAACTCCTCCTGGGCACTGTAAAGCAGATAGTATCCAAAACAGCAGACATACGGACAGTAGCTTCATCTGTCCCCAAACAAGCCTCAGCAGCACTTCCTCTCTAGTGTGCTGAATCAACTTCTTCACTGCTACTACTTAGAAATGTCCTGTTACTAGTGACTGTGTGGCAGACATTTTCCTCTGTAGTACATGTGCTGATGCAACCCCCGGCGTTCTGGTTCTCGTGCCCTGTGTTAACTCTTTCTTGGTACGTTTCTGGAAATGTACTTGCCCTGAGCACTGTAAAGTAAAGGCCCATACACACGATCGGACTTTGTACAAACTTTCCTGTGGATTTTTGTACAAAGGGCGTCAGCCGTGAACTTGTATTGCATACACATGGCAGGACTTTTTCAGCCAACTTTCACCAAATCACGTGTTTTTTCTGCTCTTTACCGCCACCTTTGGTCAACTTCTGTATTGTTGTCTGATCTTTTGCATTGGTTCTGAGCATGCGTGTTTGTACTTTGTACAAAAGTCCTATGGTTTTCTGTACACACAATCGGACTTTGCTCCATCGGACTTTTGTTGCCGTAAAGTTTGTCCATTCGCACAGTCAAGAAAAGTCAGATAAAAACTGAAAAAGTTTGTCCGATGGAGCGTACACACGGTCGGATGTTGCCTCAAAAAAGCTAATTTGCATGTTTGTTGTAAAAAAGTCCGATCGTGTGTATGGGCCTTTACTAACTAACTACATAATTAACCTGGTCTCTAAATACCAACCAGTGTTAATTTTAGAAGCAAATTTCGATTTAGTTTGAGTCTTAGGACAAAATTTTAGTCTTCTGCGAGTGTTTTAGTTTTATTATTTTAGTCTACATTTTAGTCTACTAAAATCTCCAGTACATTTTAGTCGACTAAAACTCATTTTAGTTGCCTAAAATCTAATGGGTGTAGTTAAATTGTAATGCATTATTTCAACATTTCTCTACAATTTCCAAACTCATTATATACTACTGCTGGTGTGAAA
This sequence comes from Lithobates sylvaticus, assembly GCA_028564925.1. Classification (NCBI taxonomy): domain Eukaryota; kingdom Metazoa; phylum Chordata; class Amphibia; order Anura; family Ranidae; genus Lithobates; species Lithobates sylvaticus. Next base: position 66,794,337 of record CM053035.1, on the reverse strand, counting down.
AATCGAATATGTTGTTGTTTTTAATGGTTAGGTTTGAACATGCACCATAGACACAGATTTAGTCATTATATAACGTCTTTATTTAATTGATTCAATACTGGACACTTTCACCCCCTTCCTTCCCAGACCAATTTTCAGCTTTCAGGGCTGTCGCTATTTTAATGAGAATTGCGCGGTCATGCAACGCTGGACCCAAATTAAATTTTTATAATTTTTTTCACACAAATAGAGCTTTCTTTATGTGGTATTTAATCACCACCGGGGTTTTTATTTTTTACGCTACAAATTAAAAAAGACCAACATTTAAAAAGAAAAAAAAAATGCTTGTTTCTGTTTTAAAATTTTGCAAATAAGTAATTTATCTTCATAAATTTTGACCGAAAATGATGCTGCTACTTTGGTAAAAATAACCCAGATCAGGGTTTATTTAGTGTTGGCGGTGATGGGGGACCGACAGATGTTTTGTGCACTGGAATAAATGTGATGGGGAGAGACGGAGATGTTTTGTGCACTGTGACAGATGTTTTATAGGGACATTGACATGTGTATGGGGACAGGGGTATCGGTGGTGCTTGGTGTACTGTTTGTGGGGGGATACGGATCCCAGGTCACAGGACAACTCTCTGTATAAATCATTCTCACACAGAGAGCTGTAGATTCCTCCACCCCACCCCCCCCCCCCCCCCACACTGAGCTCTCATTAAGCTCGGCGGGGAGAACTGTCACAGAGACACACGTCTCTGTTTACATTTTGGCGGCTGTGATTTGACACAGCCATCACATGATCGGGAGGGCTAATCACAGCGCCCATATCCCGATCTCTGCTTGGCTGGATCCTGTGATCATAATGATCACAGGCTCGAGCCACAGCGCAACCTTGGGGCCATGCTTTAAGCACTCATTCTGAGGACGTTCCTGAATGTCCATTCAGAACGAAGAAAGGACCACCCAGCCATTTATGTGCAGTGGGAGGTGGTTAAGTAAAACCGTTTCGTCAAGAATATTGCTTTTTTGACCAAAGGGTAACATAAAAATACCTCACTACCTCACTAGAGCTGGGTGGTTCTTCTGCTGCTGCTGTGGTTTGGTTTAAATGCTTCCACCATATTGCTCCCGTTGTCTGTTATCACTGTAAGGATCTTCCACTTTGGTATGTCCCACTCTTGCAAGCATTTGTCCACACATGATTTTATTGACTGTGCAGTGTGTGGGTGGGCTACTTGTTTAAGGGCCAACAATATGTGTTCAGGTTTATGTTGTTTAACACAAAAGTAGCATGAAATTAAGCTTCCTTTTTTGGTCTACAAATCAGTGCAAATAGCGTATTTATCGGTGTATAACACGCACTTTTTTCCCCTTAAAGTCAGGGGAAAATCGCGGGTGCGTGTTATACGCCGATCTCCTTCGATCCCCGCTGATTGTGAGCGGAGGAGCGAGTGCCGCCGATAGCTATACATAGCCGAGAATACTCGGCTATCCTCGGCTAGTTCCGCTCACATTCACGGCCAGTCCCGCCCTATGACGGACATAATACAGGGACTGGGCGTGACTGTGAACGGAGCTATCCGAGCCTAGCCGAGTACACTTGGCTATTGTATGTATATGGGTGGCGCTCGGCTCCGCTCACAGTCACGCCCAGTCCCACCATTGGACCTGCGTTATGTCCATCATAGGACGGGACTGGGTGGGACTACGAGCGGAGCCGAGAAGAGCCGAGATACACAGGACCGGCTCTGTGTATCTCGGCGGCGGCTAAATTTTCAAACTGCAGTGATGCTGACATGTCACTGCAGTTTAACTGCAGCCTGGGCAAGGCTGCAAATTAAACTGAGAAGGCTGCAGATGGAGGCTGCAAGGCTGCAGATGAAAACTGACAAGGCTGCAAGGCTGCAAAGCTGCAGATGGAAACTGACAAGGCTGCAGATGGAAACTGACAAGGCTGCAAGGCTGCAGATGGAAACTGACAAGGCTGCAAGGCTGCAAGGCTGCAAATGACACCGACAAGCATGCAGATGGACGCTGTGCAAGGCTGCAGATGGACACTGATAAGGCTGCATTGATGGGCATTTAAATGTAAGTTTTTTTCCTTAAAAAGTTTTTTTCATTAAAATTCCCTCCTAAACTTGGGGTGCATGTTATACGTCGGCGCGTATTATATACCGATAAATACGGTAGATACTCTCCAAGTAGCAGCCAGTCTCTTTTTGAATTTTTGTTTTTCATCTTCATACTGTTTGTCAATTAGATTGCTTATTTTAGTTTTCTTTGGAACAGTCCGCTTCCTATTTACTGTCTCCATCATGCTAACAAAGTCCTCATCTTCAATCCTTCTGACTGGTAATCCGGTGCGCGGCCGTGCTCCAAATCCATCTTGCTATGGCCTCCTCCCTGGCATGTTGTTCCTTAGAGTCAATTTTGTATTTTGAAGCACCTAAAAGAGCAGTGCAAATAGTTTGCTGTGGTTGTACACTGGCTTGACTTGGCCCATCATTTGAGATTTTCTGTATCTGTGGGGTTGAATTAGGGGAAAAAAATGTACGTTATTATGATTTTACGTTCTCTCTCACCCCACACAGTCAGCTCCAAGTTGTCTCTCTATAATATACTACATATATAGCCCTTCCCAGGGCCGGCTTTAGGCCTTTAGGTGTCTGTGCTCTGCCAAAATTGACAGTGCCCCAGCCACTCCCAGTGACCACTGACCACATCCTTCTACATATATTTTGATGAGATACTTTAATTCGGGGAAAGCAGCAGCTAATAGATATGATGAAATCAAATCACTCGCTCCCATTAAAATTCAGTGACTAAAGTGCACAACATAGACAGACAAACAAACAGCTATTACTTCAGAATAACAAATGTACCCTTTACACACAATTTCAGCTATAGGCCGCTCTCCCACACCTTCCATAGACAGGCCTCTCTTAGGTTAGTGGAGTCAGAGCTTGAACATGGGTACTCAGAATGGATTGCACTGAAAAACCCACATCTCACATTTATGCCCATCTGGTAACGACTGCCCTGCCTCCATTAGAATCACTGAGATATAAGTGGCTAAGGAATGCACCACATTTAGACAATGATGACTAAGATGAAATATGGGATCTTCCGTTTAAAACACTATTTTCTCTGGCTGATAGATTCATCCAGTTTAAAATAGTACATAGAGCCTATTTTACCCCCTCTAGGTTCCACATAATGGATCCCTCCCATTCTTCGGAGTGTTGGAGGTATGGTTTTTCCCAAGGTGACTATTCCCACATTTTCTGGTTCTGCCCTGATATCACAAGATTTTGCTCTGACATGACAACCACCATCAATAATTTTACGTCAACCTCTGTCCCTCATGCCATAGAATTTTGTGTTTTTTTTTTTTTTGTGTTGTGCGTTTTTTTTCCTCCTCCCTCTCTTCTTGTGGTACTTCTCGTCCTCTCCCTTTTCCCTTCCCTCTCCCCCTGATCTTTTATTTATCAAGCCACCATTCCATTTTGGTGGCTTATGCAGCGTACACATGATCGAAAATTCAGCCAGCAAAAGACAGATGAGAGCTTTTGGTCGGAAAATGCGACCGTGTGTTTGCTCCATTGGACTTCTTTTGCTGGCCGAATTCCCACCAGCAAAAGATTGAGAGCAGGTTCTCAATTTTTCGGTCGGAAAAAGTTTTGATCGGAAATTCCGATCGTCTGTACCAATTCTGTAGCGCAAAATTCCTATGCATGCTCGGAAACAATTTGACGCATGCTTAGAAGCATTGAACTTAATTTTCTCGGCTCGTCGTAGTGTTGTACCTCACCACATTCTTGACGGTCGAAAGTTCAGATAACTTTGTATGTGTGTGTGCAAGCCAAGCATGAGCGGAATTCTGTCGGAAAAACCATCCAAGATTTTTCCGACGGAAAATCCGCTCGTGTGTACGCGGCATTATGCTTCTTGGAGGTTACCTTAGTTGGTGCCATAATGGACATATCTTTCTATCATAAGCTAATGGATTGTGATGACAAGTAAAATTAAGATGTTGTCTTGGAATGTCAGAGGTCTGGGGGATAGAAGAAAGAGACAAGCGGTAAAAGAATTTATAGAATTTCACAATCCAGCAATAGTTTGCTTGCAGGAGACACATGTGGGACGGAAGGAGGATAAAATGTTTAGTACATTTAGATACAGATATAAATTTCATGTTACCTATTCTAAATATTTTCAAGGAGTGAGTATTCTGATTCCGAGTTCCATCAGGTTTACATGTAAACAGTGTGTCAGAGATCCTGTGGGTCGCTAATTGATGCTCCTATGCACTTTGAATGATAAAATGTTTTTTTCTGGTGAATGTTTATATTCCTCCTCCATACAAGGATGATGTATTGAAGGTTTTTGGAAAAATGGCACAATGGTCGGATGTACCAACATTAATCATTTAAAAAACTTATTGAATGAAGAGGCAGACAGACAGAGTAGTAAAAAGACTAAAGGGAAAGGGAATGCAACAAGACTAGCTAGCCAGATATAGGAGATGGGCTTAATGGACATATGGAGATTGAGGCACCCTGTTAGTAGAGAATACTCATGTTGCTCTAGCACATACGGGTCATTATCAAAAATGTATTTGGCCCTGGGAAATGGGAGATTTCTCTTATGGCTAAAATCAATTCAGTATGAATCAAGGGGACTCTTCGACCACTCTCCATTGACTATCTCTGGAGTGGAGGGAACAACTGGTTCGTCCAATGTGCAAAGTCAACCCTCAGTGGTTGACCCTGATTCCAGAGAGGAGTCAAATAGAATTGCTGTTGCAAGTATTTTTTATAGACAATAAGCACTCAACATCTTTGGTAGTTGCTTGGGATGCTATGAAAGGCCTATTTACGAGGCGTGGTAATTAAAGAAATAGCTAGAATTAAATAGTCAACTAGGCAATGAGAGGAAGAAGTAATGCAATGGGTTAAGCAGATAGAACAGGAGTTTATAGTAGACCCCACAGAAGAAAAACGCTTAGCTTGGCAGGAAGCTCAGAAGCTATATAAAAAACGTATCTATAGTTAAGGCAGAAAAAACATTATGAAATGGGGGAGCAGGTGGGACATATGCTGGCTATGATAGCACGGAACCAAGAAGGCACATCTGGTATACAGAGAGTTTCCAGAGTACATTCATAGATTTCTATATATACGACTTTACGAATCTGAAATTTCAAATAAAATAAATCAAAGTACAATTAATGCCGCGTACACACGAAGGGACTATCCCGCGGGATTGTCCGCTGGACTCAAGTCCACCGGACAATCCCCTCGTGTGTGGGCGCCGGCGGACTTTTTGGCGCCAAAAGTCCGGCGGACTAGGTTTTAAGTTTTGTTTTAAAATTGTCCGCTGGACTTGGCAGTCCGGCGGACAATCCCGCCGTTAGTAGGCTAGTCTGCCGGACTTTTGAAATGAGCGGACTTTCCGATCATCGGAAAGTCCGTTCATTTAGCACGTGACTTCAGGTAGACGGAGCTAGCAAAGGCAGTGAATGCCGCCGCGCTAGCCCCGTCACCTGGCATGGATTTAAAGGGACTCCCCACCCCGAAAAAACGGCGTGGGGGTCCCCCCCAAATCCATCTCAGACCCTTATCTGAGCACGCAGCCCGGCAGGCCAGGAAAGGGGTGGGGACGAGCGAGCGCCCCCCCTCCTGAGCCGTACCAGGCCGCGTGCCCTCAACATGGGGAGTGCCCTGGGGAAAGGGGGGCCGTGCGGCCCCCCCACCCCAAAGCACCTTGTCCCCATGTTGATGAGGACAAGGGCCTCTTCCCGACAACCCTGGCCGTTGGTTGTCGGGGTCTGCGGGCGGGGGCTTATCGGAATCTGGGAGCCCCCTTTTATAAGGGGGCCCTCAGATCCCGGCCCCCACCCTATGTGAATGAGTATGGGGTACGATGTACCCCTACCCATTCACCTAAGGTGTAAAATGTAAGTAAAAGTAAGTAAGTAAAAAACCACACAATTTTGAAAAAATATTTTATTGCACTGCTACGGGGGTCTTCTTCCGTCTTGGGGGTCTTCTCGCCGGACTCCTCCGCCATTTACCTAGCTCTTTTACCGAGCGGAGGAGGCCGGCTACCTTCTTCGTCATTGACGCCATCGTCTGGGGGTCTCGATCAGCCTTCGGGGGTCTTCCGGGGTCTTCCGCCTTCTTCCGCCTTCTTCTTCTTCTTCTTCTTCTTCTTCTTCCGATGTTGACCCGTCGCTCTCTCTGGCCGGAATGCCAGAGCCGCGCTGTGCTGGGACTTATATAGGGACAAGGGACAGGGTCACATGCTCATGTCACATGGTGACCCCGCCCCCCTGTGATGTTACAGTCCCAGCATCCTCCGGGACTGTGACATCACAAGGGGGCAGGGTCACCATGTGACATGAGCATGTGACCCTGTCCCCTTGTCCCTATATAAGTCCCAGCACATCGCGGCTCTGGCATTCCGGCCAGAGAAAGCGACGGGTCAACATCGGAAGAAGAAGAAGAAGAAGAAGAAGGCTGAAGAAGGCGGAAGACCCCCAGACGATGGCGTCAATGACGAAGAAGGTAGCCGGCCTCCTCCGCTCGGTAAAAGAGCTAGGTAAATGGCGGAGGAGTCCGGCGAGAAGACCCCCAAGACGGAAGAAGACCCCCGTAGCAGTGCATTAAAATATTTTTTCAAAATTGTGTGTTTTTTTACTTTACATTTTACACCTTAGGTGAATGGGTAGGGGTACATCATACCCCATACTCATTCACATAGGGTGGGGGGCCGGGATCTGAGGATAGGGACACAAAAACAGCGCTCAATGGGTTCATGAGTAAGATTTATTTCTAAAACTGCTCTAGTATAAAAACAGAGCAGATCACAGTTCAGTAAAACATACTATTAGGATCTTTGAAAAATTGTGAAGTGAAACTATCATTTGAATATAGAAGAAAACAGTATAGCATCATACCGCCTCAGGTCCTGGTGACTGGGGATGTGTTGAGATGTTACTATATCTTCCCTTTGTCACGGTGTATAGGGACCAACTCACCACTCCATGTGCCAAAGGGGAAATGGTATCAAGGAGGGACAAGGCGCAGAAACACTCTCCTGGGTGGTTGCAAAGCACTGCCGCTGGATGCAAAGGCAAGATGGAAGGGACAACAATGGGTTGTCCTATGCACTCTGGACAGCCGGCGTCTGGAGTGTCCCGCGTCTCGCTGTGAGGAGGAAGGAAAACTTCAATCTAACATCCGGAAGGGGAAGGCACACTGCCGATCAGGAACACATGACGGCTGGACACGTACTGCTGGGGGTATCCAAGGCGACCGTGACTTACTAGTTTCGCGCGCATGCGCTTTGTCAAAGTCACGGGAGCCATAGCAGGACTGGAATTTAAAGTAAAAAGGCGCCAAAACATCAGGGAAAAGAGGGAGGGATGTAAATAGTAACATCAATTCATCACCTGTCAGCATTTCCCTTGTGATATGTATAAACATTAAATATAACACTACTCACATTACATCAAACAGCAACACAATACAGAAAACTCATAAACAATAAGAATAAAAATAAAAAGATAATAAGTAAGGATGAATTGTTAGATGGTAAACGATAATGTGACTAGAGCATATATAGTCACAATAGTGTGGAATATAGTCATACCATTCTAATAAGGGTAAATATTTAATCATAAATACATAAATAAAAAGTTGCAAAATGAAAATAAAAATACAAATAAAAATAAAAATAAAAGTGCAAATAATAATAAAAAGATAACATTTGGATGGAATCTATATGTACGCCTCAAGCGTATACATTCATATCAATATATATATATATTTTTATTTATATAGAACCTCGTCTCTGTAACGTGCACACTTAAAAAGTACCGTTGATTATATAAAATAGTACAATAAAAATATTTGGATAAAAAACATTGTTTTAAAAATTACTTTTAAAAAATTGATTACTTTCAGAAGAACATTTTAGAAAGGCATTAGTGAGAAGACATTTTAAAATAAATAAATAAATTGAATATGAAAATTAAATTAAATGAAATTAATTTTTCAGTTTATAATGTAACATGATATGCTAAAAATATCATTTTTACAAGATGCTTAGGACATCAATTTCTTCATTCATACCTTCGGGTGCAAGGGGAACCCAAACGATATATCCAAAAGGTTTCCCTTTGGCATAAACGGGAAAACCTTTCATTATCTGTGAGGTTCTCCTTGGGTATGACCTCTATAGCGCGCACTTCCATCAGGCCAAAATCTTTATTGTGGGCCTGGCAGAAGTGACGTGGGACACTATGTTTAACACATCCTTTTTTAGTGAGTCTCCGGTGTTCACCTATCCTAGTACGCAAAGTGCGGATGGTGCGTCCCACGTAAAGCATGCCACAGGGGCATTGTAGCACATAGACTACGAACTCAGTGGAACAAGTAATCAATTGTTTAATTTTAAAAATATCACCCTTCTTGGTTATTATTTGTGAACACCCGTGAGGAATGGATTGACAGGTGAGGCAACCCCTTTTACGACATTGGAAAATACCCTGTCTGTCCTCGAAATGAATACTAATAGTATCGTCTATTGGGACTTTGGATTTTTTAATTTTACTAGGGGCAATGATATTTTTTACGGTACGAGATCGCCTGAAGGTCACCTGTGGTTTGGGAGGAAGGACCGGTGCCAGAATGTGGTCGAGTTTTAAAATCTCATAATGTTTAAAAATAATTTTCGAGATGGATCTAAATTTAGTATTAAAACTTGAGACAAACCTTGCTGAGTGGGCCATCTCATCGGTGTTTCTTTTGGACCCACCGAGAGGTGGCATCTCATTAGAAAGGAGAGCATTAGAAATTAATTCCTTGGGGTACCCCTTTTCAGCAAACTTTTTCACCATAACCTGTCCTTGTGTTTTATATTCATCCAATTTGGTACAATTTCTGCGTAATCTATGGAATTGACCATTTGGAATATTCTTTATCCATATAGGGTGGTGACAGCTGTCAAAATGGAGATAAGAATTACCAGCTGTTTGATGTGATTTCTCGTGATTATAGCCTAATTTTCATGAGATAAGACCAGATCCAAGAAAACTAATTCGTTCTGGCTGACCTCATGAGTAAAGGCCAAACCAAAAGTGTTATTATTACAGTATTCTGCAAAAGAAAGAAAAAGGTCTCTATCGCCACTCCAAATAATTAAAATATCATCAATATATCGTCCCTAAAAGACGATATATTGGGAAAACTGATTATTCGACTTATAAAAGGGGGCTCTCAGATTCCGATAAGCCCCCTGCCCGCAGACCCCGACAACCAACGGCCAGGGTTGTCGGGATTGGGCCCTTGTCCTCATCAACATGGGGACAAGGTGCTTTGGGGTGGGGGGGCCACACGGCCCCCCTTTCCCCAGGGCACCCCCCATGTTGAGGGCACGCGGCCTGGTACGGCTCAGGAGGGGGGGGGCGCTCGCTCGTCCCCACCCCTTTCCTGGCCTGCCGGGCTGCGTGCTCGGATAAGGGTCTGAGAGGGATTTGGGGGGGACCCCCATGCCGTTTTTTCGGCGTGGGGAGTCCCTTTAAATCCATGCCAGGTGACGGGGCTAGCGCGGCGGCATTCACTGCCTTCGCTAGCCCCGTCTACCTGCAGTTACGTTCTAAATGAACGGACTGCTCCGTGTGTGGGCAAGTCCGTTCATTTTCAAAAGTCCCGCGGACTTTGTCCAGTGGATTGTCCGACGGAGAAGTCCGGGCGTGTGTGGGCAAGTCACACGCTCGGAAGTCCGGGTGTTAGGGATGGAGCCTAAACACAGGCATCCAACACAAGTAAACAGATCGATGGGCTGCACTAAAGGAATCAGGCTCCAAAAGGTAGTGATAAAGATATATTTATTAATAATAAAGACACATAAACACAGCAACCACAAACAAGCAAGAACACAAATAACACAGCAAACCCCCAAGCCCTAATCTAACTAACTAACTATACACTCAAGGAAATGGAACATATATATACAAGGCAGGGAGGAGAGACCAAGGGGGAAACAGGAAGCAAGGGAACATCAAGGCAGGAGACAGGGGACGGGGGACGGGTCTCAGGAACCAGGTAAGGGGGACAACATCCAGGACAGGGCAGGAAGCAGATAACGGGTCAGGTTACAGGTACAGGTTTCAGGTCCAGGATCAGGTTTCAGAACAGGCAAGACGGGGCTACAGAAAGGAATACTGAAGCACTGAACCTCAGTGAAGGACAGGCTTATATACCCAGCAAATCCAAAACAGGTGTAGCCTGATTCCTGGCATGTCCATCTGCTGGGAGACCCCCCGCTGGTGGCCACCAGAACTGCACCCTTTGATGTTGAAGGAAGTAGTGACACCACCAGGCGATCCAGGTAATAACACCATTCCTGACAATGTCCATCGGCTGGGAGACCCCTGCTGGTGGCCACCAGAACTGCACCCTTTGATGCCAAAGGAAACAGTGACACCAGCAGGCGATCCAGGTAATAGCACCATTCCTGACAGTTCCCCCCCCTAAGGAGTGGCCTCTGGACACTCCATTCTGCCCTAGATCTGGCAGTGCATGTAAAAGTGGAAGAGTCCCAAAAAGTCTTCTCTGTGACGGCAGACTTCCTTGCGCTCTCTGGCCAGAGTCTCTTAACCTACTAGGAGGCGTGCCACCCGAGTCCGACAATGGGACATGTACCCCACCACCAGGGTCTGGAAGTTTAGATCTGGAAATAAAAACAGACAGGGCAGCAGGCTCCGGGTCATCAGGCTGGGCAGCGGGCACCAGGTCATCAGACTGGGCAGCGAGCTTCGGGTCATCAGGCTGGGCAGCGGACAGGAACTCATCAGGCTGGGCAGCGGACAGGAACTCATCAGGCTGGGCAGCGGACAGGAACTCATCAGGCTGGGCAGCGGACAGGAACTCATCAGGCTGGGCAGCGGACAGGAACTCATCAGGCTGGGCAGCGGACAGGAACTCATCAGGCTGGGCAGCAGACAGGAACTCATCAGGCTGGGCAGCAGACAGGAACTCATCAGGCTGGGCAGCAAACAGGAACTCATCAGGCTGGGCAGCAGACAGGAACTCATCAGGCTGGGCAGCAGACAGGAACTCATCAGGCTGGGCAGCAGACAGGAACTCATCAGGCTGGGCAGCAGACAGGAACTCATCAGGCTGGGCAGCAGACAGGAACTCATCAGGCTGGGCAGCAGACAGGAACTCATCAGGCTGGGCAGCAGACAGGAACTCATCAGGCTGGGCAGCAGACAGGAACTCATCAGGCTGGGCAGCAGACAGGAACACATCAGGCTGGGCAGCAGACAGGAACACCTCAGGCTGGGCAGCAGACAGGAACACATCAGGCTGGGCAGCAGACAGGAACACATCAGGCTGGGAAGCAGGAACAGGCACATCAAGCTGGGCAGTAGGCACGGGCACTTTAGGCTGGGCAGCAGGAACGGGCACATCAAGCTGGGCAGCAGGTACGGGCACTTTAGGCTGGGCAGCGGGAACAGGCACATCAGGCTGGGCAGCAGGAACAGGCACATCAAGCTGGGCAGCAGGAACAGGCACATCAAGCTGGGCAGCAGGTACGGGCACATCAAGCTGGGCAGCAGGTACGGGCACTTTTGGCTGGGCAGCGGGAACAGGCACATCAGGCTGGGCAGCAGGAACAGGCACATCAAGCTGGGCAGCAGGAACAGGCACATCAAGCTGGGCAGCAGGAACAGGCACATCAAGCTGGGCAGCAGGAACAGGCACATCAAGCTGGGCAGCAGGAACAGGCACATCAAGCTGGGCAGCAGGAACAGGCACATCAAGTTGGGCAGCAGGAACAGGCACATCAAGCTGGGCAGCATGTACGGGCACTTTTGGCTGGGCAGCGGGAACAGGCACATCAGGCTGGGCAGCAGGAACAGGCACATCAAGCTGGGCAGCAGGAACAGGCACATCAAGCTGGGCAGCAGGAACAGGCACATCAGGCTGGGCAGCAGACAGGAACACTTTGGGCTGGGCAGCAGACAGGAACACCTCAGGCTGGGCAGCAGACAGGAACACCTCAGGCTGGGCAGCAGACAGGAACACCTCAGGCTGGGCAGCAGACAGGAACACCTCAGGCTGGGCAGCAGACAGTGGCTCATCAGGCTGGGCAGCAGGCGCGGGCACATCAGGCTGGGCAGCAGGCACGGGCACATCAGGCTTGGCAGCAGGCACGGGCACATCAAGCTGGGCAGCGGGCACGGGCACATCAAGCTGGGCAGCGGGCACGGGCACATCAAGCTGGGCAGCGGGCACATCAAGCTGGGCAGCGGGCACGGGCACATCAAGCTGGGCAGCGGGCACATCAAGCTGGGCAGCGGGCACGGGCACATCAAGCTGGGCAGCGGGCACAGGCACATCAAGCTGGGCAGCGGGCACGGGCACATCAAGCTGGGCAGCGGGCACAGGCACATCAAGCTGGGCAGCAGGCACGGGCACATCAAGCTGGGCAGCGGGCACGGGCACATAAAAATGGAGGGCTGGCAGCGGGTCAGCAGACTGGAAAACTGGCAGCGGGTCATCAGATTGGAAAACTGGCAGCGGGTCATCAGACTGGAAAACTGGCAGCGGGTCATCAGACTGGAAAACTGGCAGCGGGTCATCAGACTGGAAAACTGGCAGCGGATCATCAGACTGGAAAACTGGCAGCGGGTCATCAGACTGGAAACCTGGCAGCGGGTCATCAGACTGGGAAGCTGAGACATCAGGCTGGAACGCCGGCACCAGGACATCAGACTGGAAGGCTGGAACGTCAGGCTGGAGGGCTGGCACCAGGACATCAGACTGGAAGGCTGGGACATCAGGCTGGAAGGCTAGGACATCAGGCTGGAAGGCTGGAACATCAGGCTGGAGGGCTGGCACCAGGACATCAGGCTGGAAGGCTAGTACTGGCTCTTCAGGCTGGATTGCTGGCACCTCCGGCTGGAACTCTGGCGCTTCAGGCTGGGACAGATTAGTGGGTGTGGAGGCAGATTGGGTTACTGGCAGGATCGTTTTGGTCGGGAAGAACTTTCGTTTTTTCTTTGACTTGGTCGCTGAAGCTTTGTAGGTTGGGGGTGCAGCAGACAGGAAAGGAGTGTTGGGATTTGGCAGAGAAGAGGTAGGGGAGTTGTATGCAGGATAGGTACAGGGAGAGGAGACCGGATATGAATATTTGGTTGGGAGCAATGTATACTGGGTGGCAACTGAGTTTGGCATGGGTGATGGGGAAACATACATTTGTGGATTTGTAGGCAGCTGAGAAGAGGCAGGGGGGTTAAATGCAGGATAGGTACAGGGAGAAGAGACCGGATATGAATATTTGGTTGGGAGCAGTGTATACTGGGTGGCAACTGGGTTTGGTATGGGTGATGGGGAAACATACATTTGGGTAGGCTGGTGTCTGATGGCAGAAGTGGTTTGTTTGGCTGGGGCTAATTGCATCATGCCAGACCATGCTGAAAGTATGGGTTGTACAAATTGTGAATTCAAGTTTCCCTGTCTAACAAAAGACTGCGCAGACACAATGCATTCAGAAATCACCTGTGGGGAACAGCCAGAGTAGTGCTCAAAAAAGTCGTCGGGATCATCTTCAAAAAGCCATACTAGGGATACAACCTGATTCATATCAAAAGGGGGAGTGAAATCATCGCGGCCCTCAGGAATACAGGGCAGGGCCAGCTCGGCACAAATCTGGATCAGGGGCTGCACGTCCTCAAAAAGAAAATGGCCCTGATCAACAAAAGCATGGGCTATACGGTTGCACTCCAGTAGTTGCTCCCTAGTATAGTCACCCAAAGTCTGATAACAAAGATCTCTTTCTTCCAATGCCAGGAGTGAAAGATACAAAATATCTTCCAGCTGCATCTTCCTTGACAAGAGCAAGTGTCCAGACCCAATTCCCAAGTGCAGCCGATCTGTTAGTATGGCTTCAGTTTTCTGTTAGGGATGGAGCCTAAACACAGGCATCCAACACAAGTGAACAGATCGATGGGCTGCACTAAAGGAATCAGGCTCCAAAAGGTAGTGATAAAGATATATTTATTAATAATAAAGACACACATAAACACAGCAACCATAAACAAGCAAGAACACAAATAACACAGCAAACCCCCAAGCCCTAATCTAACTAACTAACTATACACTCAAGGAAATGGAACATATATATACAAGGCAGGGAGGAGAGACCAAGGGGGAAACAGGAAGCAAGGGAACATCAAGGCAGGAGACAGGGGACGGGTCTCAGGAACCAGGTAAGGGGGACAACATCCAGGACAGGGCAGGAAGCAGATAACGGGTCAGGTTACAGGTACAGGTACAGGTTTCAGGTCCAGGATCAGGTTTCAGAACAGGCAAGACGGGGCTACAGAAAGGAATACTGAAGCACTGAACCTCAGTGAAGGACAGGCTTATATACCCAGCAAATCCACAACAGGTGTAGCCTGATTCCTGGCATGTCCATCTGCTGGGAGACCCCCCGCTGGTGGCCACCAGAACTGCACCCTTTGATGTTGAAGGAAGTAGTGACACCACCAGGCGATCCAGGTAATAACACCATTCCTGACAATGTCCATCGGCTGGGAGACCCCTGCTGGTGGCCACCAGAACTGCACCCTTTGATGCCAAAGGAAACAGTGACACCAGCAGGCGATCCAGGTAATAGCACCATTCCTGACACCGGGCGTGTGTGGGGAAGTCCCGCCGGACTAAGTCCGAACGTGTGTACGCGGCATTAGTGTTACCTAAATTGACACCAATAGAATGTGAATCCCTGAATAACCCTATAACTTTGGTAGAGTTTGAAGAGGCAGTGAGGCAAATTCAAAACAACAAAGCCCCAGGGATGGATGGACTCCCTGTGGAGGTATATATAAAATATATGGTCAGAACCTGTTTGAAGTTTTGAACTAAGCTTATATTTCACAGGAACTACTTAAATCAATGACAGGCCCATAGACATGGTGTATCTGGATTTTGCAAAAGCATTTGGCACAGTTTCTCATAAACGTTTACTGTACAAAATAAGGTTTGTTGGAATGGACCATAGACCACATAGACCATTAGACCACACTAATTTAACCACTTGCCCACCAGCCGCCATTATACGGCAGCAGGTCAGCTCTCCTGCGCTTGGGCTCGCTGCTTCCTGCGGGAGCGTGCCTGTGGGTCGGGCGGACTCGATGTCCACCAGCGACCCGTGATCGTCTAGTACAGGGGCAGAACGGGGATCTGAACAAGTGGATCTCCGTTCTGCCAGATAACATGTCAGAGATCTTCTGTTCCCAGTGATCGGAAACAGCGATCTCTGTCATGTCCCTAGCAGCCCATCCCCCCTAAAGTTAGAACACACCCAGGGAACACACTTAACCCCTTGATCGCCCCCTAGTGTCAACCCCTTCCCTGCCAGTGTAATTTTTACATTGATCAGCACATTTTTATAGTACTGAACAATCTAATAATGTCACTGGTCCCCAAAAAGTGCCATTAGGGGTCAGATTTGTCCGCCGCAATGTCGCAGTCCCACTTAAAATCGCAGTTTGCCGCCATTACTAGTAAAAACAAACAATAAAAAAAAATAAAAGTCCCTAAATCTTCCCCATAGTTTGTAGACGTGATAACTTTTGCACAAACCAATCAATATACGTCTATTGCTATTTTTTTACCAAAAATATGTAGAAGAATATATATCGGCCTAAACTGAAGAATAAATGTGTTTTGTTAAAAAAATGTTGGACATGTATTATAGCAAAAAGTAAAAAAATATATATTTTTCAAAATTGTCGCTCTTTGTTTGTTTATAGCGGGAAAAAAGGAAGTAAATTTTGTTGCACGGTTGTCAGTTAAAGCTGCGCAGTGCCATATCACAAAAAATGGCCTGGTCATTAAGGGGGCAAATCCTTTCGGTCCTTAAGTTGTTAAGGAGCACTTGAGGCACGTTAACACCAGGAGCACGTTGATTGGAGTTTTTCCAGCAAAGACTTAGGCCACTTTCACACTGAATCGTCGGCCGCATTAGCGGTAAAGCACCACTAGTTTTTGCGGCGCTTAGCCGTCATTTTAGCGGCACTTTTAACCCCCACTGGTGGCTGAAAAAGGGATGACTGCCCCTAACATGTAAAGGTACATGCTCAAGGGCGGTGAAAGTAATCATATTGGAATCAAAGTCATGTTGAATTCCAACATGTCTATTAATAGCGTTAGTCATGAGAGTCATGAGTTTGAGGCCAGGTGTAGTGTGATCTTTGATCCGTTTATAAAAGGGACGCTTGGTTTTTCCGACGTAGAAACATCCACATCGGCAGGTGGCTAAATAAACAATGCCAATAGTATGGCAAGTAACTCTATGTCTAATGGCATGGATTTGACCATTAGGAAGAGTTATTTCGTAACCATTAGACATAAAGCGGCATATGTTCAATCTCTTGCAGGCAAACGTACCTGCGTGAGATGTGTAATCTAAACCCATTGGAGAGTGGTGGCTTTTAACCAAACGATCCCTGAGGGATGGTGCACGTTGATAGGTGATTTCTAGATAGGATTTAATATACTTGTTTATAGTTGTATCTGCTGTAAGCAATGGCCAAAATTTGATCAGAACATTTCTCACCTGAGTATGTTGTTTAGAATACTGAGTAATGATTCTAATGATTGTTTATCGTTATGTGCCTTGGCAGAGAAGATAAGACCCTTTCTCTTTTGTTTGTTTACTTTATTATACGCTTTCTTTAAAAGTGTGCGACTGTATCTCCTGTCTCTTAGTCTGGTATAGAGTTCGCCTGCAGCCCTCTGAAAGTCATTGTCTAGTGTGAAGTTTCTTTTGAGTCTTAAATATTGCCTGTAGGGTTGACTTTGCACATTGGATGAACCAGTTGTTCCCTCCACTCCAGAGATAGTCGATGGAGAGTGGTCGAAGAGTCCCCTTGATTCATACTGAATTGATTTTAGCCATAAGAGAAATCTCCCATTTCCCAGGGCCAAATACATTTTTGATAATGACCCATATGTGCTAGAGCAACATGAGTATTCTCTACTAACAGGGTGCCTCAATCTCCATATGTCCATTAAGCCCATCTCCTATATCTGGCTAGCTAGTCTTGTTGCATTCCCTTTCCCTTTAGTCTTTTTACTACTCTGTCTGTCTGCCTCTTCATTCAATAAGTTTTTTAAATGATTAATGTTGGTACATCTGACCATTGTGCCATTTTTCCAAAAACCTTCAATACATCATCCTTGTATGGTGGAGGAATATAAACATTCACCAGAAAAAAACATTTTATCATTCAAAGTGCATAGGAGCATCAATTAGCGACCCACAGGATCTCTGACACACTGTTTACATGTAAACCTGATGGAACTCGGAATCAGAATACTCACTCCTTGAAAATATTTAGAATAGGTAACATGAAATTTATATCTGTACCTAAATGTACTAAACATTTTATTCTCCTTCCGTCCCACATGTGTCTCCTGCAAGCAAACTATTGCTGGATTGTGAAATTCTATAAATTCTTTTACCGCTTGTCTCTTTCTTCTATCCCCCAGACCTCTGACATTCCAAGACAACATCTTAATTTTACTTGTCATCACAATCCATTAGCTTATGATAGAAAGATATGTCCATTATGGCACCAACTAAGGTAACCTCCAAGAAGCATAATGCCGCGTACACACGAGCGGATTTTCCGTCGGAAAAATCTTGGATGGTTTGCCGACGGAATTCCGCTCACGCTTGGCTTGCATACACACATACAAAGTTATCTGAACTTTCGACCGTCAAGTATGTGGTGAGGTACAACACTACGACGAGCCGAGAAAATTAAGTTCAATGCTTCTGAGCATGCGTCAAATTGTTTCCGAGCATGCGTAGGAATTTTGCGCTACAGAATTGATACAGACAATCGGAATTTCCGATCAAAACTTATGTTGTTTGGAATACTGGGTAATGATTCTAATGATTGTTTATCGTTATGTGCCTTGGCAGAGAAGATAAGACCTTTTCTCTTTTGTTTGTTTACTTTATTATACGCTTTCTTTAAAAGTGTGCGACTGTATCTCCTGTCTCTTAGTCTGGCATAGAGTTCACCTGCAGCCCTCTGAAAGTCATTGTCTAGTGTGCAGTTTCTTTTGAGTCTTAAATATTGCCTGTAGGTGTTACTCTGTAACAGTGGCTTCGGGTGCACACTGCTGGCATGTAGGATAGTGTTCCCAGCTGAAGCCTTTCGGTATAATGAAGAATACAGATCTCCACCAGCACTCGCACAAATCTCTAGATCAAGAAAGCAGATTTTACACTGACTACATTCCATAGTAAATTTGAGATTAAAATCATTAACAGCCAGCTTGTCCAAGAGGGCTCATCCCTCGTACCGGACCAAAAAAGTAAGATATCATCTATATATCTGTGCCATTCTTTTGTATTTTCAAGTATATTGGATTGCTACTCATTGTTTGTTCACATGCAAATATCAGATACTGTATGTGTTAGCTCCTTGTTTCCCCCCCCCCCCCTTTTCTTGGGTGGTTAATCCACCTAAAGGGGCAGCTTCACACACTCATTTTTTCAAGGTTGTTGATATTTGGGTTGGCGCCAAGGTTTACTATTATTATTTGCACACAAAAAAACTGAGTCTCTGGAACCACTGGAACCACATCCTACCTTTAAGTCTACCTTGTAATGTGCCCTCTCCTATGCACTCAGGGCAGCATTTTATGTTTTCTCAGTTATCAAAGAGTTAGTCTATGTGCTAATACTAGTTCTCTGGTACTGAAGAAGTCCTGGTGCAAAACTGCATAATAGAGTTTTAATTTTCTGATTAAATGTTTTTCTTATTTAGGTTATTTTTCATGGCTTGTTGCCTGTAAAGTTCAGTGTTTGCAGTTTTGATCCACAGGAACTAAAAACAAAAGCCCTGGCTTGACTGTTGCCAATGTTGAGCATGGATCTTAGTGTAGACATTTTTGAAGTGTAAGACAAAACTTTTTTTTTAGTTTCTGATATAATAGAGAGATTAGAACACCTACCAGTTTTTATTGCTGTCTGTGTCCACATTAGGGAGATTCACCCCCTCTATTTGTACTGTTTACCGTTATCATAAAAAGTGAAATAAAATCCCACACTTTGGATTGACACCAGAACAGTAATATAGTAATATAGGGAAAATATTCCAATGGGGACACTTGTTCTGGTGCCCCTGGTGACATGCCGAGATTCCCTGCTTTTGGATTTCCTCTCACCTCTTGTTTTGGCTATATGACAGGAAGTGAAGGGAAATCTCCCCAATGTAATACAGACACCAAAAAAAAAAACTGACAGCAGTTATAACCCTTCCTTACTCTATCCAAATGAAAAACGTTTTGCTTTTAGTTTTACTTAAAGGGGTTGTAAAGGTTTGTTTTTTATTTTCTAAATAAGTTCCTTTAAGCTAGTGCATTGTTGGTTCACTTACCTTTTCCTTCGATTTCCCTTCTAAATGTTTTTTTTCTTTGTTTTCTTTGTCTGAATTTCTCACTTCCTGTTCCCCCTCAGTAAGCTGTTCAGTAAGCTGTTCTGGCTGACTAAACACCGCTCGGATGATGGTGTGAAGTTTATTGAGGAGAAACAGGAAGTAAGAAATTCAGACAAAGAAAAAAAAAACATGTAGAAGGGAAATCGAAGGAAAAGGTAAGTGAACCAACAATGCACTAGCTTAAAGGAACCTATTTAGAAAATAAAAACAAACCTTTACAACCCCTTTAAAGTCTGGTGATTCCATCATGCCTATAGGAAGATACACACTAATAAAAGCTCTTCCAACATGCAAGCCCTCATCTTGCCTGTTCTCAGTGCCACAACCCTTAACTTACCTTTCTATTTACATCAATGCTATGCTAATTGAACTTCTAAAGCCCAACTGCAGCCAAAACTTTTTTATTTTAGTTTTGGAGAGACTTCTTCTTCCTAACATGAATTCATACCCTTCCTTACTCTGTCCAAAACAAAATACTGTATTTATCGGCTTAAAATCAGGGGAAAATCGTAGGTACATGTTATACGATCTCCGCCCATCTCCACTGATTGTGAGGAGAGGAGTGAGCGGCGCCGACATACAGAAAGCCGAGTGTATTCGGCTAGACTCGGCTCCTCTCGCAGTCCTGTCCCTGACTGTGAGCAGAGCCGAGTATAGCCGAGTATACCGAGTACACTCTGCTTTCTGTATTTCGCTGGCACTCGCTCATCTCCGCTCACAGTCTGCCGAGATTGGTGGGACTGCGAGAGGAGCCGAGTCTAGCCAAGTAAACTCGGCTTTCTGTATGTTGGCGGCGCTCGCTCATTTCCGCTCACAGTCAGCGGAGATCCGCGCCAATTTTAAATAATCAGCGGCTTGGCAATACTGCAGACTGGCAAGGCTGCAAAGGCACTGGGCAATGCTGCAAATGCACTGGGCAAGGCTGCAACGGCACTGGGCAAGGCTGCAAAGGCACTGGGCAAGGCTGCAGATAGACACTGGGCAAGGCTGCAATGATGGGCAAGGCTGCAGATGGACACTGATAAGGCTGCATTGATTGACATTTAAATGTACGTTTTTTTCCTTAAACATCCCTTCTAAAAGTTTATTTTCCTTAAAATTCCCTCCTAAACTTGGGGTGCATGTTATACGCCGATAAATACGGTAATTGTACATTCTGATCAAGGTGTCTGCTCTACATAGAAGGGTCAGGGGATCAGTACGAGAGACAAGGTCCAGTCATGATGGGCGCCTTTACCACAGTCTTGCAGAGCACTAAGAGACTCTTTCCTTTTACCAATATTTTTCCAGTAGGCCCTACATAGAATGCACAGGGAATTGTTTGCTAACATCATTACATTACCAGGGCAAAAGGAATGAAGATGAAAACTGTCATCTAAAATAGAAATGCAGAGTCTACAGAGTATGCCAAAACAAACAATGTAATAATGTCTTTCATACAAGCTGAATTATATAAGAAGATTATATTTTGGTTTGGAGTTGACAAAGAGTCTTTGGTCTCCATCAGCTTTATGATAGTTGCGTCCTTACAGTAGGATTGACTGTCTATCTGTAACAGCCATTACTGTTGCTGTTACTATTTCTGTCCAGATCCCTGCATTCTTCATCTGACTCCCGTGACTGCCGCAGCAAGACATTTCTCTGACATTTCTCTGCTGCTGCTGCATTATTAAACACCTCTTATCCCCGACAGGGTCAAGGGACATATCTTTGGAGCTGCTTCCCATGCCTGCAAAAGGAGTAAAGGTACAAGATTTACACAGTCTTTACCCACAAATTTACACATTTTTCTAATTGGTTTAACTGTAAAAATTGGTAAATTCATAGTAAAAGGTGTTCTAATCTTGAATGAAAATGAATAAACAAACCACTAAGTGTATTTATAAATGTTAAGTGTATTTTAAAACTAGAACAAGTACTCGAGTTTGATTTGACATTAGGTTTGTGTAATTCCTGTACAGCAGAGCTCAGATTTAAACAGGGAGAAGCAAGATAAGGAGACACTCAGTTGTGGTGTAGTGTTGTGCATGTGCTAACAATGGGTGCGCTGATAGGAGGACAGAGCAGAGTAAAAAGAGAAATGAATTTATCAGTTTATCGCTGTTCACTGTCTAGTCACAGGCTGGGGGCAAAAACAATAAGACTGACTGTCTATATGTATAACAGAGCTGTATAAGCCTCAGAAATGCATTGTAGTACTCTCCTCTAGTTAGGCTGCTAGGTATATTTTTGGCTCCACTGTAGTGAGTGGAGGAGTGATTGATTGTGTTGATCAAGTTCAGGGTTTCCTGAGCTGAGAATTTTATTACTTCCACCTGCCTCCAAAAGAAGTTTCCAGAGCATAGGGCTGGGAGTTTCAAATGATCAGTTGAATATTTATAATGCTGCAACCAATCCCTGAAAAGAAGCATCCAGAAGGTGGCTGAGATGATAAATGTGCAGAAGGCCTGAGCAGATTGTTTCCCTCAAGTGATGGTTCCAGGTTTTCTTGGGGCTGCTGCGCCTACAGGCAGCTCCACTAAAGACAAGAAGCTGCAGTCTAGGTCTCAGTGGCTGTTGGGTTACATAGTTACATAGTTAGTTAGGTTGAAAAAAGAAAAAAGTCCATCCAGTTCAACCACAAATAAAAAATAAAAATAAATAAATATATCATAAAATCCCATGTACCCCATTCTAAACCCACAGTTGATCCAGAGGAAGGCAAAAAAAAAAACAGCAGCGCATGCTCCAATTTGCTAAAGCAGCGGAAAAAATTCCTTCCTGATCCCCCGAGAGGCAATCGGATTTTCCCCGGATCAACTTTACCTATAAATGTTAGTACCCAGTTATATTATGTACATTTAGGAAAGTATCCAGGCCTTTCTTAAAGCAATCTACTGAGCTGGCCAGAACCACCTCTGCAGGGAGTCTATTCCACATTTTCACAGCTCTTACTGTGAAGAAACCTTTCCGTATTTGGAGATGAAATCTCTTTTCCTCTAGACGTAAAGAGTGCCCTCTTGTCCTCTTTGTTGACTCTAAAGTGAATAACTCAACACCAAGTTCACTATATGGACCCCTTATATATTTATACATGTTGATCATATCCCCCCTTAATCTCCTCTTATCAAGTTGAGGGTTGAGGGCCTGTGGAAGATTGCTTGAGGATTACATTTGCTGGAGGGCATTGCACTGAAGTTCCAGGTCTGGAGAAGGTTCTTGGTACCTCCCTTACCAGGGTTGGTGCAAGAATTTTTGAAACCCTAGGCGAAACCTAATTTTGCCGCCCCCTGGCTCTACCCCTAACCCCACCCCTTTGTCCTTCAGCGGCTTTGGCTGGTTGCTGCAGACGGCTTTCCTGCGGGAAGGTACTGATGGATGGTACTACTGGCGGGTATTCCTGGTGGCTGCTGTCCCAGGAGTGGGGGGGGAGGGGTTGGGGCAGACAGGGGGGAGGAGGAGAGGGGAGGAAGACAGGGGGAGAAGGGGAACAGGAAAAGAGAGAGGAGGAGGAGGAGAGGGGGGCAGAGGGGAGGAGGAGGAAGAGAGAGGAGAGGAAGGGGAAGAGGAGGAGAGGGGGATGAGGAGAGGGAGGGGGAAGAGGAGTCTGGGGAGGAGGGGGAGGAGGAGATGCAGAGGAGGATGGGAAAGGGAGGGGATGAAGAGGAGGAGGGGAGGGAGAGGAGGAGAGGGAGAGGAGGAGGAGTGGGGGAGGATAGGAAAAGAGGAGGGAGAGGAGGGAGAGGAGGAGGGGGAGGAGAAGGAGGGGAGGGGGAGGAGGGGGGGATAGGAGGAGGGGAGGGAGAGGAGGAGGAGGATAGGAGGAGGGGAGGGAGGAGGAGGAGGAGGAGGATAGGAGGAGGGGAGGGAGAGGAGGATAGGAGGGGGAGGGAGAGGAGGAGAGGAGGAGGAGGGGAGGGAGAGGAGGAGGAGTGGGGGAGGAGGGGGAGGATAGGAGGAAGGGAGGGAGAGGAGGAGGAGTAGGGGGAGGAGGGGGCCTGTGTCCAGCTTGTGTCCCTCCAGCCTGTGTCCCTGTGTCCCTCTGCCCAGCCTGTGTCCAGCCTGTGTCCCTCCAGCCTGTATCCCTCTGTCCAACCTGTGTCCCGCCTGTGTCCCTCCAGCCTGTGTCCCTCTGTCCCTCTGTCCAGCCTGTGTCCCTCTGTCCAGCCTGTGTCCCTCCAGCCTGTGTCCCTGTGTCCCTCTGTACAGCTTGTATCCAGCCTGTGTCCCTCTAGCCTGTGTCCCTCTGTCCAGCCTGTGTCCCTGTGCCCCTCTGTCCAGCCTGTGTCCAGCCTGTGTCCCTCTGTCCAACCTGTGTCCCTCTGTCCAGCCTGTGTCCCTGTATCCTTTTGTCCAGCCTGTGTCCAGCCTGTGTCCCTGTGTCCTTCTGTCCAGCCTGTGTCCAGCCTGTGTAACCCCAGCCTGGGTCCCTGTGTCCCTCTGCCCAGCTTGTGTCCAGCCTGTGTCCCAAACTCCTCTATGTGGGAGAACTGAAGGGTTTCCTCCTATGCACTGGTGGCCACTAATATGAGGTAATGAGGAGGGGGAGGGGTGCTCCAGCCCAAAAAACACAATATAGACCCTGACCAGTTTTTTTTGGGATGGAGCACCCCTCCCCCTCCTCATTACCTCATCTTAGTGGCCACAAGTGCACAGGAGGAATCTCTTCAGTTCTTCCACACAGTTTGGCTCCCATGATTAAGATGCAGGATGTTTCATTCTATTACTAGGGTAGGACCCACTAATTGGGGTACTTTGATGCAGTAAGTGGGCTTAGCACTATATGACCATATACAGTGGTGTGAAAAAGTGTTTGCCCCCTTCCTCATTTCCTGCTCCTTTGCATGTTTGTCACACTTAAGTGTTTCGGAACATCAAACCAATTTAAACAATAGTCAAGGACAACACAAGTAAACACAAAATGCAATTTGTAAATGAAGGTGTTTATTATTAAAGGTGAAAAAAAATCCAAACCATCATGGCCCTGTGTGAAAAAAAGTGATTGCCCCCTAAACCTAATAACTGGTTGGGCCACCCTTAGCAGCAACAACTGCAACCAATCGTTTGCGATAACGTGCAATGAGGCTTTTACAGCGTCCTGGAGGAATTTTGGCCCACTCATCTTTGCAGAATTGTCCTAATTCAGTTACATTAGAGGGTTTTCGAGCATGAACGGCCTTTTTAAGGTCATACCACAACATCTCAATAGGATTCAGGTCAGGACTTTGGCTAGGCCACTCCAAAGTCTTCATTTTGTTTTTCTTCAGCCATTCGGTGGTGGACTTGCTGGTGTGTTTAGGATCATTGTCCTGCTGCAGAACCCAAGTTCGTTTCAGCTTGAGTACACGAACAGATGGTCGGACATTCTCCTTCAGGATCTCTTGGTAGACAGCAGAATTCATAGTTCCTTTTATCACGGCAAGTCTTCCAGGTCCTGAAGCAGCAAAACAGCCCCAGACCATCACACTACCACCACCATATTTTACTGTTGGTATAATGTTCTTTTTCTGAAATGCAGTGTTCCTTCTACGCCAGATATACTTGGACACACACCTTCCAAAGAGTTCCACTTTTGTCTCATCGGTCCACAGAATGTTATCCCAAAAGTCTTGGGGATCATCAAGATGTGTTGTGGAGAAATTGAGACGAGCTTTGATGTTCTTTTTGCTCAGCAGTGGTTTTCTCCTTGGAACTCTGCCATGCAGGCCATTTTTGCCCAGTCTTTTCCTGATGGTGGAGGCATGAACGCTGACCTTAACTGAGGCAAGTGAGGCCTGCAGTTCCTTGGACGTTGTTGTGGGGTCTTTTGTGACCTCTTGGATGAGTCATCGCTGCGCTCTTGGGGTAATTTTGGGCGGCCGGCCACTCCTGGGAAGGTTCACCACTGATCCATGTCTTCGCCATTTGTGGATAATGGCTCTCACTGTGGTTCGCTGGATTCCCAAAGCTTTGGAAATGGCTTTATAACCCCTTCCAGACTGATAGATCTCAATTACTTTCTTTCTCAATTGTTCCTGAATTTCTTTGGGTCTCGGCATGATGTGTAGCTTTTAAGGATCTTCTGGTGGACCTTACTGTGTCAAGCAGCTCCTATTTAAGTGATGCCTTGATTGTGAACAGGTGTGGCAATAATCAGGCCTGGGTGTGGCTAGAGAAATTGAACTCAGGTGTGGACAACCACAGTTATAGTATGTTTTAACAAGGGGGGCAATCACTTTTTCACACAGGGCCATGATGGTTTGGATTTTTTTTCACCTTTAATAATAAACACCTTCATTTACAAATTGCATTTTGTGTTTACTTGTGTTGTCCTTGACTATTGTTTAAATTGGTTTGATGTTCCGAAACACTTAAGTGTGACAAACATGCAAAGGAACAGGAAATGAGGAAGGGGGCAAACACTTTTTCACACCACTGTAGTGTGACCAAACCCCCATATTTTTTGGAATATGTTCAGGTGTTTTAAACTAGCCTTGCAGGATAAATGTCATTCTTGAATGTGTGCGCTGTAATCTGTTTTGTACAGTTCTGGGCACCAGTTCTCAGGAAAAATGTGCTGGAAATGGAGAGAATACAGAGAAGGGCAACAAAGCGGAAAGAGGATGAGGAAAGATTACAAGCACTGAACTTATTCTCTCTGGTGAAGAGACGCTTGAGAGGGGAAAATATTTCAATGTACAAATACCATACTGGTCACCCCACAATAGAGATAAATCTTTTCTGCAAAAGGGCATTTAAAAAGACTCGCAGGCATTCACAAATATTTAAAGAAAAGTGATTTAACCGGAAACTGCGTAGAGGGTTCTTTGCGGTAAGAGCGGTAAGAATGTGGAATTCTCTTCCACAAGCAGTTGTTTCAGCAGGGAGCATAGATAATTTCAAAAAACTATTAGATAGGCACCTAAACGACCATAACATACAAGGATATAATGTAATGTTGACATAAAAGCACACACGCATACAGGTTAGACTTGATGGACTCGTGTCTTTTTTTCAACCTTACCAACTATGTAACTATGTGGTATCGCCATACTCAGGAGGAGTAGCAGAATGTATTTTGGGGTGTCATTTGTGGTATGCATATGCTGTGTGTGAGAAATAACCTGTTAATATGACAATTTTGTAAAAGAAAAAAAAAATCTTAATTTTGCAAAGAATTCTGGGACAAAACTACAACTTCAAAAAACTCACTTATTAAATACCTTGAAAAGTCTACTTTCCAAAAAGGGGTCATTTGGGGGGTATTTGTACTTTCCTGGCTTGTTAGTGTCTCAAGAAATGAGATAGGCCGTCAGTAGATGTACTGATGGCCTATCTCATTTCTTAAAACACTAACAAGCCAGGAAAGTACAAATACCCCCCAAATTCCACATCCTGCGGAGGTGTGATACATTTTCCGTGATTCGCACCATAGCTTGTGGACTCTATAACTTTCACAAAGACCAAATAATATGCACTGATTTGGGTTATTTTTACCAAAGATATGTAGCAGTATAAATTTTGGACAGAATTTATGAAGAAAAATTACTAATTTGCAAAATTTTAGAACAGAGACAAAGAAAAATGCACTTTTTACAGAATTTTCGGTCTTTTTTCATTTATAGCGCAAAAAAAACCCTAGAGGTGATTAAATGCCACCAAAAGAAAGCTCTATTTGTGTGAAAAAAAGGACAAAAATGAATATGGGTACAGTGTTGCATGACTGAGTAATTGTCATTCAAAATGTGAGAGCACTGAAAGCTGAAAATTGGTCTGGTTAGGAAGGGGGTTTAAGTGCCCCTTTGGTTAAGGGGTCTTAACCAATTAAGGGGTCTTTTCGTTGTGTAAAGTCAGTAGGTGTCTCTGTTATCCCCACATAAAAAGAGGTGATGTACATTCCACTTACACTATTAAAAAACACAGGATTGTCTCCTTTATTAATTGTAACACCAAACACCTTGTATGTCATTATCTGTCAGTTGTTTCCCATACAATATGTTGGTTGCACCACCTGTAGACTGAGAGATCGCCTGCATGATCACTTATACGATATTTAAAAAAATCATTCAAATAATGTAGCCAACCATTTTAATGAAAGTCATGTGGGCGATGTTTCAGGTCTGTGTATACAGGGAGTGGAGAAAATAGTGTCATCAAATAGAGGAGGAGACAGGTTCAGACTTTTGTGTAAAAAAATAAGTGTTTTGGATTTTTTGTTTAAACACCAGAAAGACCACGGGTTTCAATTTTAAATGGGATGTTTCCCATTTTTATGAATGAGACTGATTTATTTTGATCTGAGGGGTTTTCTGTTGTTAAATTTTTTCTTTTTTTGCATATTTATATTAACAGTTTTGAATACCCTCTTGTAAATGTTCGCTTTCTATGGGGACGTACTAAACTGCATATTAGAATGATTGGATCATTAGCTGCAATGCTCAGCACTCTCACTAGGTGTAAGTGTACTTTTTACACACAAATATGGTAATGACTGTTGTTACTCAAAATATGTTATTCTTTTCTGCAGTGCTTGATACTATGTTGCAAGAAGCAGTTGCTAATGTTTAAAGTGGGGTTGCAGCCAAAAAAAAAAAAGAGTGGCTTAAAAATCATAAAAAAAAAAAAAAAAATAATTATTGAAAAAAAGAAAAATGTTTTACTCACCTCTAAATGCCTGTTGCTAGGTCCCTCGTAGTCTGCCACCTTCATTGCCCGGGCTAAACGTCACTTCCTGTAGGTGCCGCACAGTCATCTGGGACCTGACATGTGTCCCAAATGAGTGAGCGTCGAATCACGGCGCACGGCGCCGCTCGCGCATGTGCAGTGGGTGCCCGGCTGTGAAGCCACAGCCAGGTTCCCACATTAAGAATGCCGGCGCCGCGAGCTGAGCGGGGAACGAGGGGGGGTCTTGTTCCCCCGCATCGCTGGACCCCGGGACAGGTAAGTGTCAGATTATTAAAAGTCAGCAGCTGCAGTATTTGTAGCTGCTGACTTTTAATTTTTTTGTTTTTTGTTGGCCCTCCACTTTAACTGTTCATTTGTTGATTTATCTACAGTACATGCAGCTGTACATTAATAGTAATTATTTTTCTACATGGGGATTATGGGTAAATATCATAGATACACATCCTATATTTATTTTTCCACATGCGGATTATAGGTAGAATATCATGGCTAAACATGCCTAGGAATACGGTTGAATAGGAATATGCATATCATTATTTTTCTACATGGGGAATACGGTTACACCTACTGTAACAAGGAACATATTTCACCTTTTACTGAAAACATTATGGGTATAATTAATTTTCTACATGGGATTATGGGTGGAATATCATGGCTAAACATGCCTAGGAACACAGTTGACCTGTTTCTGATAAGAACATGGGCATACGTATTTTTCTACATGAGGATTATGGGGGGGACATCATGGTTACTCATTACAAGGAACATATATAACCTATTTTAGATAGGAATATGCATATAATTATTTTTCCACATGGGGATTATAAGGGAATATCTACATCACATCTATTGAAAGACTGTATCTTTTGCAAATCTGAGTGGCAGATGGCATGGGGTTACCACACCCCTAGGTGGTGCCCTGTTGTTTTTATATGCCACTCAGTATATTGTATATGCATGCCAAACATTATTTTTCACTTAAAGATCCCTTGCACATAATGTTGTACATATGATAGAGCACTGCTTATGTTGTTTGTATTTTAATGTCTATACTACTGCTATGAAATAATGTTTTGTCATGGAATTATTGGCTATAATGTATCGTTGCTCTATTTTGTGATGTGTTGTATAGCATAATAGCATGTTTTTATATATGTATTTAAAGTAAAGGAGATTATATATATATATATATATATTATATATATATACCGTATTTATCGGCGTATAACACGCACTTTTTCCCCCTTAAAATCGGGGAAAGTCGTGGGTGCGTGTTATACGCCGATACCCCAAAAAAAAGTGCCCAAAAAATTAAAACGGCGCCGAAAAACAGCGGCCGCGGCCGAAAAAAAACGAGCGCCGCCGGAAAAAAACGAGCGCCGCCGAAAAAGACCGATCTGTCTGTTCCGCTCTGCTCGCAGTCCCGCCTCCCTGCGCTCGCTTCCGAAACAGCAGGGAGGCGGGACTGCGAGCAGAGCTCGGGCTTTTCCGGCTCCACTCGCAGTCCCGCCTCCCTGCGTTCGCTTCCGAAACAGCAGGGAGGCGGGACTGAGAGCAGGAGCCGAACAGACGGCTCGGGCTTTTCCGCCGACGCTCGCTCTTTTTCGGCCGCGCAGTCTTTCTAGGCGGCAATTTTAAATGTGCAAAAATGGAAATGACGCTGGCAAGCTGCAACTGACACTGACAAGCTGCAGATCACACTGGGCAAGCTGCAGATCACACTGGGCAAGCTGCAGATCACACTGGGCAAAGCTGCAAATGACACTGGGCAAGCTGCAAATGACGCTGACAAGCTGCAAATGACGCTGACAAGCTGCAAATGACGCTGGGCAAGCTGCAAATGACGCTGGGCAAGCTGCAAATCACACTGGGCAAAGCTGCAAATTACGCTGGGCAAGCTGCAAATGACGCTTAAATGTAAGTGTTTTTTTTCCCTAAACTTCCCTCCTAAAACTTTTTTCCTGAAAATGCCCTCCTAAACTTGGGGTGCGTGTTATACCCCGGTGCGTGTTATACGCCGATAAATACGGTATATATATATATATATATTGGAAAATATTTGTGCCTCAAAAATCCCATCCTTTACATTGTAACAAAAAAATGTATTCATCATATTTGGGTGTGGCATTTTTAATGTATCTAATAGGATCTCATTGGTGTTGCCTTACTTAATATGGCCACTAGCAAAATAGAGTAAAAGCAGATGATTAATTTACTTCCTGGAATCCATCTGACCTTAGTTCAGGCATGAAGGCAGGAGGGTGTGCTTAGCTGAGAAAACCCCTCCTCCCCTCCTGACGACTCCTGGGATGTCTGAACCCACCTGACACTCTGTGTTCAGACATCTTTTTGCAAACACCTTTAAATGACAATCCAACACAAGTCAAATAGATATTCTATTAGGTTTCACTGGAGTCAGGATATTTGTACAAAAAGGGATTATTGATCAACTGAGTCCTGGATAAGAGCTGAGACTCCCCTTGAAACAGCTTAATTACAGTTCAATAGCACAAAGAGCAAAAAAAATATATATATATATATATATATATTGAAATATTAAATAGAGAATTGACTGGAGGGGTTGTAAAGATTCCACTACTAGTTAATGCAATATGAGACCACGCTAAAGGGAAATCCCAGGCCAGCCAATTCAACCTTAAAATCCTAATGAGAGACCAGATAGAATAGTAATAGGATGCCCTAGGATGGCCCTTTAACCAATAGCAACAGCAATGTCCTAGGTGCAGGCCTGCAGTAGTCTTCACCGGCAGTTGGAGCTCATTGAAATATATCCAAAATATGGCACAGTGAGGTGATGGTAGGCAGGACAGCTTAAACTGGCTAGTGATATTCCTAAAGCCCCATACACACGGTCGGACAATCCGCGGACCAGGTCCGTCGGATCATGTCCGTCGTACTTTGTCCGATGTTGGTTTTGCGTACACACGGTCGGACAAAGTTGTCGGAAAATCCGATCATTCTGAACGTGGTGACGTTTGTTGCCTACGACGGGACAACGTAGAGGCTAGTAGCCAATAGCTTTGGTCTTGTAATGTGATCTGAGCATGCGTAGCACTTTGTCCGATCGGACAACCGTACACACGATCGGGTTTGGTGTGATCGGACCGGGTTGACGGCAAATCTTTCCAGCAGGAGATAAGACTTTGTCCGTCGGACAAACCGACGAACACTGTCCGATGGTGCATACACACGGTCTGATTTTTCAACAACCTTGTCCGATCGGACCAAATTGATGAAAAAGTCCGACCGTGTGTATGGGGCTTTAGAGTAGTTCAAGATATGGATATATTATTTCTATACTGGTGTGTGTCGTTATGCTTATGGCTAAAGTACAACTAAGGGAATACCTTTTTTTTTTTTTGTTTTGGATAGAGTGGTGATAGATTAGAACACCTGTTGGTTTTTATTGCTTTCTGTGACCCCATTAGGGAGATTCACCCTCTCTTCTGTTTACCATTATCATTGAAAGTAAAAGAAAATCACAAATTTTGTATTGTCCTCAGAAAAGTAATAGAGGAGACACTAGTTCTGGTGACCTCATCCTGGGTGGAGGTACTGCCAACTTTATTATTAAACCCACCATTCCACTTCGCAAAGATCTTGGTTCTCTTATTTACCTATGGGGTAAGGTCTGTTTGGGGAGAGCTATTTCTCACAACCCCCCCCCCCACCCCAACCATAATTCCAATAATTTTTATCACTTGGTCTTTGTACTATGCAATCAAAAAAGCCTGCTTGAATTCCCTGTGTACGGTGTTCATATTTTGTTTTCATAGATTTCTTATATTCTTCTTATCTACAATCTTAGATGACGTCCTTACCGGGGCTAAACAAATTCTCATAGTTCATTGAGGGAACCATTAATGCCAACATGTACTGTGACATACTGATGTCGCATGATCCCCTCCCTTCGGAGACTGGGCCTTTATTTGGGACAAATGTTATTGCATATCAAAACCTATTAATCAAATTTCATTAAGAAATGTAGGCCCAGATGACAGATCTCTACCTCTCCTGCTGCTTCTGGAATATTATCCTGTAGTGCATGAGCCACTGGATAGGATGGGCAGTGGTTTACCCATGGGGATGGGGTGGTGCACCCCGGGTGTCACACACTGGGGGGGTTTCAGGCCAGCTATCAAAGCCGGGACAAGGAAGTGGAGAGTGCAGGGGGGGCTCTGTAGCTGTGCTTGTTCTCTGCGTTTGTGTGAGTCGGCAGTGTGAGTCGGCAGCTGCTGCTGCTCTGTGTCATTAAGGTCACATCGGGCTCCTTACTGCCACCTCTGGATGCTTCCTGTATGTGTGCCCCTCGTGTGTGCTACCTGTACTGTATTTTGACAGGGACATGTGGAAACAAGACCTGGAACAAGGAAGTAGGCTGTGAGTACAAGTGAAGGAAGGAGGGGGTTTGTGTACAGGGGGGCAGATCTGTGTGTGTGTTTACAGATGTGTGTGGGGGGGCTGACAAATATACAGATGAGGGGGAGGTAGCTGAGTGTACAAGTGAGGGGGGGCTGAATGTCTACTGGTGTGAGGGGGGGCTGAGTGCGTACAGGTGTGTGGGTGGGCTGAGTGCGTACAGGCATGAGGGGGCTGAGTGCGTTGCTATTGGACGCCTAGGAGGAGAGAGGAGAGCGGAGAGCATGGCCGGAGGAGAAGACCCACCAACCCACCAGCCGCCACTGGTGGCAAGTATGATTTCCTCCATAGATCCTCCATAAAAGAGTGACATAGCCACCCAGGGACAGGAAGTGTGTTATGTGCAGGGTTGCTAGTTTAAAATAATGCAAAAAAAGTTAGAAAAAACAAATGCAGCCACCAAACCCAAGACTAGTAAGCTTCTCTTTATACAGTACCTCACAAAAGTGAGTACATCCCTCACATTTTTGTAACTATTTTATTGTATCTTTTCATGTGACAACATTGGAGACATTAGACTTTGCTACAATGTAAAGAAGTGAGTGTACAGCTTGTATAACAGTGTCAATTTGCTGTCCCCTCAAAATAACTCAACACACAGCCATTATTCGTCTAAACTGCTGGCACCAAAAGTGAGTATACCCCTAATTGAAAATGGCCAAATTGGGCCCAAAGTGTCAATATTTTGTGTGGCCACCATTATTTTACAGCACTACCTTAACCCTCTTGGGCATTAAGTTCACCAGAGCTTCACAGATTGCCACAGTCCTCTTCCACTCCTCCATGATGACATCATGGACCTGGTGGATGTTAGAGACCTTTGCGCTCCTCCAGCTTCTGTGTGAGAATGCCCCACAGATGTTTATTAGGGTTTAGGTCTGGGGACATGCTTAGTCAATCCATCACCTTTACCCTTAGCTTCTTTAGTAAGGCAGTGGTCGCCTTGGAGGTGTGTTTGGGGTAGTTATTATGTTGGAATACTGCCCTACAGCCCAGTCTCCGAAGGGAGGGGATCATGCTCTGCTTCAGTATGTCACAGTACATGTTGGCATTCATGGTTCCTCATGCAGCCCCAGACCATGACACTCCTACCACCATGCTTGACTGTAGGCAAGACACACTTGTCTTTGTACTCCTCACCTGGTTGCCGCCACACACACTTGACACCATCTGAACCAAATACGTTTATCTTGGTCTCATCAGACCATAGGACATGGTCCCAGTAAACCATGTCCTTAGACTGCTTGTCTTCAGCAAACTGTTTGCAAGCTTCCTTATGCATCATCTTTGGAAGATAGGAGAGGCTTCCTTCTGGGATGACAGCCATGCAGACCAATTTGATGCAGTGTGCAAGCATATGGTCTGAGCACTGACAGGCTGACCCAACACCCCTTCAACCTCTGCAGCAATGCTGGCAGCACTCATATGTCTATTTCCCAAAGACAACCTCTGGATATGACACTGAGCACGTGCACTCAACTTCTTTGGTCGACCATGGCGAGGCCTGTTCTGAGTGTAACCTGTCCTGTTAAACCACTGTATGGTCTGCAGCTCAGTTCAGGGTCTTGGTAAATCTTCTTATAGCCTAGGCCATCCTTATGTAGAGCAAAAATTATTTTTTTCAGATCCTCAGAGAGTTCTTTGCCATGAGGTGCTATGTTGAACTTCCAGTGAGAGAGTGAGAGCGATAACACCAAATTTAACACACCTACTCCCCATTCACACTTGAGACCTTGTAACCCTAAAGAGTCACACGACACCGGGGAGGGGAAATGGCTAATTGGGCCCAATTTGGACATTTTCACTTAGGGGTGTACTCACTTTTGTTGCCAGTGGTTTAGACATTAATGGATGTGTATAAGAAAAATACTGCGCTGTATATGAACCTAAAACTATAGCTGCAACTCAAAGTGAAATACACACAAACAAAGATAGGTTAGATAGGGAGCTGCGCTCTAAGATTGACATGTTGCCCAATGTGAATGCAAACAAATTTAGAAATTTTTTAATTAAAATTAAAAATGAAAAATAATAACAAGTCCCAAATGAGTGAATCATGTAACATATATAAAGTCCTCAAAATGCCCAGTGAAATCTCAGGAATACCTCCAATGAGAAAATTAAGTGAATAGACAAACGGCAAAAGTTTTTGGAAATCCTGTGATTTTAAGGACGGACAGAGTGAATCCACCACCACAGAGAGGTTCACCTTGGGGGGAGAATGACCTGCTGGTGTCTTCAGCATCATATGGCTCGACTGGACATCTGAGGTCCCTGGAGGAAAAGGCCCGGGCTGCGTATTAGCCACAAGCATCAAAGCTTGTGCAGCTGGTAAGCGTGAACTCTCTGTAGTGGTGGATTCACTCTGTCCGTCCTGAAAGCAGAGTTCCACCCAAAAGTGGAACTTCCACTCATTTGTCTCCTGAGGACAAGCAGACTAAGGACATGGATTACTGGACCCATGTCCTGTGGTCTGATGAGACCAAGATAAACTTATTTGGTTCAGATGGTGTCAAGCGTGTGTGGTGGCAACCACGTGAGGAGTACAAGTGTATCTTGCCTACAGCCAAGCATGATGTCACAAGAAGTACTTACCGAGGCCGAGATGCCAAGAGCGGTTCGCCCTTGCGACCACGCGCACCCCGTCCCCCGGAGGTGATACAGGGAAGGGGTGGCACGCAGAGGCAAGAGCCACCAACAGGTATTGTTCCTGAAGGGGTCTGTAGATCAGTACAGGAGCTGAGCTGAGGTTCAGGAACTGCCTGAGGGTCCAAAGCAAGGTTTAACGGACAGTCCGGAAACACAGCAAGGGATCAGGCACAGAAGACAGTAAGCAAGTCTGTGTAACTAGCCAGAGGTCAAGTCCGTGAATACAGGTAAGCAAATCCCTGAAGCAGGCCAGGGGTCAAATCTGTATGAGCAGGTAAGCAAGTCCGTTGAGCAGGCCGAGGGTCAAACACGTGTAGGCAGATCAAGCAAGTCCGTTAAGCAAGCTGAGGGTTAGATCAAGGAGAGCAGCAGCGAAGTCAAGGAACGGTCCGGGTCACAACAGGCAATCAGATATGGCAGGAACAGGAAGCAGGGTACAAACAGGAAGCTGACGACAGACCAGCAACTCGTTTGTACGCCAGAGCTGTCTGAAATAGCCACGCCATAGCATGTGCGCCATTGCGCACACCCGTGCGCCAATGCGCACATCCATGTGCTTTTGTGCCCATTTACGAGCCACTGCGCGCAAACGTGTGCTATTGCGTACACGTGAGTGCCGCACCATTGGGCCACGCACGTGCGTGCGCCGGAGCGCCAGTCCGCCGTGCATGCACGCAATAGCATGGCGAGTATGGGTGGACAAAGGCCTTTTCTGACAGTGCCCCCCCCATGGGGCGGACACTGGACACCCAAACTGGACATCAATTTAGGATGTTTTTGGTGGAAGATTTGAATCAGGCGTGGGGCATGCAAATTCCTAGCGGGCTCCCAGGAGTTGTCCTCAGGAGGGTACCCTTTCCATTGGATTAGGTATTGGAGTTGCCTGCCCCTCTTTCTGCAGTTCAAAATGGCCTCCACTTCAAATTCGTTCTCCCCATCCACTTTGACTAGCGGGGGAGGAAGTTCCTTTCTCCCAGGGAAAGAGTCGGGCACAACAGGTTTTAACAAGGATGCATGAAAAACTGGATGTATCCTGTAAGAATTCGGCAATGCCAGCTCAAATGCCACAGGGTTGATCATCCTCTTAATTTCGAAAAGGCCCAATGAACCTTGGCCCAAGTTTCCGTGATGGCAGCAATAAATTAAGATTTGCAGTTGACAACCAGACCTCCTCACCAACTTTGAAAATTGGGTTCTCCTTCCTCCCTCGATCATACTGTTTCTTATAATTGTCCTGAGCTTGATGTAAGGTATCCCAAATCTTTTGAAAATTAGACTGTATGGAGGCTATCCGGTCTTGAACAGCAGGAACAGACATTTCAGGAATGGTGCTAGGGAGAAATGGAGGATGGAATCCAAAGTTTGCCCAGAAGGGTGTTTGGTTAGTGGTGGAGTGGATGGAATTATTGTACACGAACACAGCGTACGGTAGGAGAGTCACCCAATCATATTGAGAGCCAGAGCAGAAGCAACGTATGTACTGCTCCAGAGTTTGGTTCGTCCTTTCCGTTTGGCCGTTGCTATGGGATGGTACGCCGAGGAGAGGCAAATCTTTATTTCCAAGGTTCTGCAGAGCTCTTTCCAAAACTTGGAGGTAAATTGAACGCCTCTATCCGAGACTATACTTTTAGGCACGCCATGAAGTCTGATTATTTCTTTGAGAAAAATATTGGCCGTATCGGAGGCAGAGGGGTAAAAAATGGGCAAAAAATGTGCCATTTTGGAGAGGCGGTCGACAACGACCAAGATGGTGGTGAACCCCTTTGAGGCAGGCAAGTCCACAATGAAATCCATGGACACTTCTGCCCATGGTCGTTTTGGAATGGGCAAGAGTTTGAGTAGACCCCAGGATTTGGTGTTTTGGCCCTTGTTACGCTGGCAAAGAGGGCAGGAAGAGACGTAGTCCTTACAATCCTGTCTCCAACCTGGCCACCAAAAAGAACGGGAGATCAGCTCAACGGTTTTTCTTTTTCCGAAGTGACCTGCCAGTTTGTGATCAAGAAATGTCTTGAGAGCTAGAGGCCGTGCTTCCCGTGGGACAAAAATTTTCTCTCGGGCCCAGAACAGGTCATCATGTTTCTCTAAGTAGTGTATTTCTGGGTCGGAGCTGAGACTGGATGAAGATCTGATGGAGGTTAGTAAGTCAGCTTGGGTGACACCAAGGACGTTTTGTGGAGATAAAATTGTACTGGGTTCAGATATTTGGGGGTTCACAGAGAACATCCGTGAGAGTGCGTCTGCCTTTCCATTTTTTGAGCCTGGCCTGTAGGATATGAAAAAAGTAGAATCAGGAGAAAAAGAGAGCCCAGCGGGCTTGTCTGGGTTTCAACCGTTTTGCTGTTCTGAGGTACTCTAGATTTTTATGATCGGTAAAGATCATAACGGGATGAGATGCACCTTCCAACAAGTACCTCCATTCCTCTAGGGCAAATTTGATGGCCAGCAGCTCCCTGTCACCTACATCGTAATTTAGTTCTGGCGGACTCAGCTTCTGGGATGCGAAGGCCACAGGATGTAGAATGGCCTTGGGCCCATGTCTCTGAGAGAGGATAGCCCCTGTAGCAATTTCTGATGCATCCACCTCCAATACGAATGGTAAGGTTGGATTGGGGTGTCGTAAAATTGGTGCAGACATAAATAGGGTCTTTAGCCTGGTAAAAGCTTCCTGTGCTTCTTGTGACCATTGAAAATGGCTGTGCTGACGTGTTAACTGGGTAATGGGTGCCACAATGGAGGAAAATCCAATAATAAATCTCCTGTAGAAGTTGGCAAACCCTATAAATCGCTGCACCCCCCTTTTTATCAGACGGAGCTGGCCATTCCTGAATTGCCTTGATTTTTTGTGGGTCCATCGCGACCCCGTTGGTAGAGATGATGAATCCCAGAAATTGCACAACCGACTTCTCAAACTCACATTTTTCGGCTTTGAGATATAACTTATGATGCCTGAGTATGGTGAGAACCTTTTTAACGTGAACTCGGTGCAATTCAATGGTGGCTGAAAAAATGAGAATGTCATCTAGGTAGACGACTAGGAAGTCGTCAAGGTATTCCCGAAAAATATCATTCACCAGATGTTGAAAGGTGGCCGGGGCATTGCAAAGCCCGAACGGCATCACTAAGTATTCGTAATGCCCAAACCTGGACATAAAGCCAGTTTTCCACTCATCATCAGCCCGAATCCTGATGAGGTTGTAGGTGCCCCGAAGATCCAGCTTGGAAAAGATTTGGGGCGATCGGAAGCGTTGGAACAGCTCTGGGATGAGTGGCAGCGGGTACCGGTTCTTAATAGTTATGCTATTCAGCTGTCTGTAGTCTACACAAGGTCTTAGGGATCCATCCTTTTTTTCCACAAAAAAGATACCAGCTCCGGCTGGTGATGAGGAGGGGCGGATGGAGCCCTTTTCAAGGTTCTTGTCAATGTAGCTCTTGAGGGCTTTCAGTTCAGTTTCTGATAGTGGAAAGATGCGGCCAAACGGTATTGCCGAGCCAGGCAGGAGGTCAATAGGGCAATCATACGGCCGATGAGGTGGTAAGCAATCAGCCTTTTGTTTGTCAAACACATCCCAGAACCCAAGATATACTGAGGGAACATGCTAAAGGTTATCAGGCGTAGTTGTGATGGCTGAACAGACACTATGAGCTGGAGAGAAGCAGTGCTGAAAGCAATATTGGGAAGAGAAGGATACTTCCTTAGTATTCCAGTTTATTTGGGGTTCATGTGCTTGGAGCCAAGGCAGGCCTAGTATAACGGGGAAGATTGGGGAATGGATGAGGTCAAATCATAAGAACTCCTGATGGCCTGAGTCCATGGTAGCGAGGATGGGTTGTGTTTCCCGAGTAATGGGTCCAGAACAGGGAAGAGACCCGTCGGCCAGATGTACTTGAAGACTGCGTGCCTTGGTTTGAAGAGGGATGCGTAAATTACGGGCCAGGGTGACATCCAGGAAACAGCTGCAAGCACCGGAATCAATTATAGCTGGCAGGCAGGTTTCCTAACTACAAGGAGTTAAAGAGAATCACATAAGTTTTAGGTACACCAACGGCTTGAAAGTTCATAGAGTTTTGTGAGTAGGACTTACTAGGCCTCACTGGGCAGTTGCGGAGGAAATATCCAGTACCCCCACAATACAGACATAAGTTGGATTGGCGTCTATGCTGCCTTTCTTCAGGGGTCAGAGGACCAAGCCGAGTTGCATAGGTTCGACTTCAGAAGCCGAAGAGGCAACAGCAGCTGGAGGTGGTACATGGGTTGGGATTGGCCTAGGGGGTGTCCAGGCCGGACGTGGCCCCTGGAACCGTTCTGAGCGCCGCTCGCACAGATGCCTATCCAGCTTGATGGCCGATTGGATCAACTCCTCTAGAGAGGCTGGGGTTTCCATCCTGGCTAGTTCATCCTTAAGGACTTCAGACAGGCCTTGGCAATACTGGTATTTTAGGGCAGGCTCATTCCAGCTGGTATCAGCCGCCCACTTACGGAATTCCACCATATAATCTTCTACTGGCCTTGTCCCTTGTGACAAGTTATGCAAAGTCCCTTCAGCTGTGGCCGTGCGCTGTGGATCGTCATAAAGTTGAGCCATACTCTCAAAAAAAGAATCAATTGAGTTCAGCACAGGGCTCCTTTGTTCCATCAAACTGTGGGCCCAAGCTTGGGGTTCCTCGGCCAAGAGGGAGATCACAAACCCCACTTTTACTGCTTCAGAAAAGAAAGTCCTGGGCTGAAGCGCTAGGTAGAGGGAGCAGGCATTTTTAAAGGTCCTGTACTTCTTTCGATCACCTGCAAAGCGCTCCGGTGTGGGGACCCTAGGTTCTGGGAGTGTCATTACTACCATAGGAATTGTAGTAACCTGAGAGGGGTAGGCCCCACTGGCAGGTGCGGGAGCTGCAGCTGCAGGTGAAGATGCTGAAGACGGCTTTCAATCTGAGTGTATCCCTCTTGCAGCTTCTGGACGGCATCAGCAAGGGCTGACACCTGCTGGCACAAGATCTCCAGAGGAGAACGCGCTCTGTCCGCCTCTGACATCTGGTTGGTTTGTACTGTCACAAGAAGTACTTACCGAGGCCGAGATGCCAAGAGCGGTTCGCCCTTGCGACCACTCGCACCCCGTCCCCCGGAGGTGATACAGGGAACGGGTGGCATGCAGAGGCACGAGCAACCAGCAGGTGTTGTTCTTGAAGGGGGTCTGTAGATCAGTACAGGAGCTGAGCTGAGGTTCAGAAACTGCCTGAGGGTCCAATGCAAGGTTTAACGGACAGTCCGGAAACACAGCAAGGGATCAGGCACAGAAGACAGTAAGCAAGTCCGTGAAACTAGCCAGAGGTCAAGTCCGTGAATACTAGTAAGCAAATTCCTGAAGCAGGCCAGGGGTCAAATCCGTAAGAGCAGGTAAGCAAGTCCATTGAGCAGGCCGAGGGTCAAACACATGTAGGCAGATCAAGCAAGTCTGTTAAGCAAGCCGAGGGTTAGATCAAGGAGAGCAGCAGCAAAGTCAAGGAACGGTCCGGGTCACAACAGGCAATCAGCTTTGGCAGGAACACGAAGCAGGGTACAAACAGGAAGCTGACGAAAAACCAGCAACCCATTTGGATGCCAGAGCTGTCTGAAATAGCCACGCCATAGCGTGGGCGCCATTGCGCACACCCGTGCGCCATCGCGCACATCCGTGTGCTACTGCGCACACTCGCGAGCCACTGCGCGCACACGTGTGCTATTGCGTACACACGAGCGCCGCACCATCGGGCCATGCACGTGCGTGCGCGCAATAGTATGGCGAGTATGGGTGGACAAAGGCCTTCTCTGACACATGATGGTGGGTGTGTCATGGTCTGGGGCTTGGAGCTCAGTGCTCTGTGCCCCGAGACCACCCTTTTTTGAAGCCTCTAATGCCACGTACACACGGTCGGATTTTCCGACGGAAATGTTCGATGGGAGCTTTTTGTCAGAAATTTCCGACTGTGTGTAGGCTCCATCGGACATTTTTCCATCACACAAAATTTGAGAACTGGTGTGTATACAATTCTGATGCACAAAGTTCCACGCATGCTCGGAATCGAGCAGAAGAGCCGCACTGGCTATTGAACTTTATTTTTCTCGGATCGTCCTACGTGTTGTACGTCACCGCGATCTTGACGTTCGCAATTTCCGATTAACTTTGTGTGACCGTGTGTATGCAACACAAGTTTGAGCCAACATCTGTTTTTGGAATGTCCAATCAATGTCCGATCGTGTGTATGGGGCATTAGAGTCTCTGGCTGTAATCACGTGCTTCAAGAAAAAAACACCCCCCTCATTGGAATCCATGATCCGGCGTCCCTGTATGTAGATAAGTGTGCCAAACGCATTGCATGGGGGGGGGGGGGGCAGTGCCCATGCACCCTCTATGGATGGGCCACCACTGCTTGCCGCCCTAGACTACAAACACATCCATACCTCTTCATCTCCATGGGGCCATTGCAATCGGTAGTTTACAGAAGAAAGCTATGAATGATGATATTCTTCTGTGCAGCTCAAAGGAGGTAATTTCTGTATTTGCTGAAATTGTTCCTAACTTGGAAAAAAATAAAGAAAACTAAGGAGGCCAGCACATCTAAGAACTGCAAGTTACAATATATTGCATTTTTGTTCTTGAGCTTAGTTATTCTTTAAAAAGAAGCTTTTAGGGCTCGCTCACACTTTGGTCTCTGAAGAGCATGTTCCGATCGCATTTTAGGGAGCATTGCCTGCTTTAACCCCTTAAACC
Source organism: Lithobates sylvaticus (assembly GCA_028564925.1). Taxonomy (NCBI): domain Eukaryota; kingdom Metazoa; phylum Chordata; class Amphibia; order Anura; family Ranidae; genus Lithobates; species Lithobates sylvaticus. The sequence goes on along the minus strand of CM053035.1, from coordinate 66,752,337 downwards.
CCTCACTAGCTTGCTGTTAGCTCATGCAATCCTTGCTGTTGTGGGGCACAAATCACTTGAATGACTCATGCTCGGCTGGCCCTACACTCACCCCAAAGCTACAGGGGGTATAATTCCTGCAGTGGCCGCAGCATGTGTTGTCTCTGCAGCTAAAGGGGGAGCAGTTGAGTGGCAGTTAAAACGCAGCTCAACCACTGGGTTTTACCACTCAACCACTATTGTGAACAAAACCTTTAAAATGACATCCTGATTTGTATTTAGATTGGAGCAAAAATGTATGTAAATATATAGTGTAGTGCAGTCATGTCCAAAGTCCGGCCCGCGTGCCATCTGCGGCCCGCGGCCCGGTTTTATACGGCCCCCACTTGCCCCCAGCTTTTCTCACTCTTGTGGCCCCCCTGGCTCCGCACATTGACTTTGAAAAATCTGTTGCTACAGTGAGTTCCCGAGCGCCTCACTGACAAGCTGGGGCTGGGGCTGGGGCGTGTGCGGCAGCTGCAGAGCTCAAAGTGCCTGTGATTGGCGGCGGCAGGGATTGGCGGCGGTGATTGGCTGCCTCTCACTGACAAGCAGAGGCTGGAGGTGTTCCAAAAGCCTCCGGGAAGCTGACAGCACACACCGCCAATAGCAGACACTGAGTTATCTGCAGCTGCCGCAGAGACATCTCCCAGTGCCTGTGATTGGCGGCGGGGGTTGGCGGCGGTGATTGGCTGCGAGCCCTCTCGCTGACAAGCAGGGGCTGGGGGTGTTCCAAAAGCCTCCAGGAAGCTGACAGCACGCCCCGCCAATAGCAGACACTGAGTTATGTCCCTGCGGCAGCTGCAGATCTCTCAGGGCCTGTGATTGGCGGCGGGGATTGGCGGTGGTGATTGGCTGTTTCTGTAGGGACGTAACTCAGTGTCTGTTATTGGCGGCGCGTGCTGTCAGCGTCCTCGCATGTTGCATACTGAAGTGAGAGGCGCTCGGGGAGAAAGATAAAGAGAAAGAAAGAAAGAAAGATAGAGAGAAAGAAATATAAAGAAAAAGAAAGAGAAAGAAAGATAAAGAGAAATAAAGAGAGAGAAAGATAAAGAGAAAGAAAGATAGAGAGAAAGAAATATAAAGAAAAAGAAAGAGAAAGAAAGATAAAGAGAAATAAAGAGAGAGAAAGAGAAAGAGAAAGAAAGATAAAAAGAAATAAAGAGAAAGAAAAAGAGAAAGAAAGATAAAGATAAGTCAACAGACAGCCTTTATTATAATATGTAATGTACTTTAGAATGTTCCTGACATATTTTAGCTTCCTGGATTTTTTTTTTTTCATCCAGCCTTCATATATGAAAGGCAGAGTGATTTAACACCTGTTTAGATTTGTCATCCATGTGACAAAATTAAAAGTATGCCGTTTGCAATAAACTTTGGTTTAAAATTTAATTTGCATTTAATTTTAATGGTTCAAAAAAAGTCAGGCAAAATGGTCGGCCCTCGTGCATGTTCACTTCATGAAATCTGGCCCTCTTTGAAAAAAGTTTGGACACCCCTGGTGTAGTGTATGATTTGTAATTATTTTTGTTATAATATATACAGTATATACATACGGTATATACGTATATGTTTGCATTAGTAGTATACTGTATATATATGTATTGTCTAACAAAGGGAAATCTGATATTCCATATTTGTTGCAGTAGTTTGGTTAGATGCTTATTAACCACTTCAGCCCCGGACCAATTGTCAGCTTAAGGACCAGAGGTCTTTTTTCAATTTCGCACTGCACTACTTTAACTGGTAATTGTGCGGTCATGCAATTTTGTAACGAAACGAAATTTGCGTCCTTTTCTTCCCACAAATAGAGCTTTCTTTTGATGGTATTTGATTGCCTCTGTGATTTTTATTTTTTGCGATATAAACGGAAAAAGAGCGAAAATTTTGAAAAAAAAAGAGATTTTCTACTTTTTGTTATAAAAAAAATCTAATAAACTCAATTTTAGTCAAACATTTGGGCCAAAATGTATTCAGCCACATGTCTTTAGTAAAAAAAATGCCAATAAGCGTATATTTATTGGTTTGCGCAAAAGTTATAGCGTCTACAAACTAGAGTACATTTTCTGGAATTTACACCGCTTTTAATTTATGACTGCCTATTTCATTTCTTGAGGTGCTAAAATGGCAGAGAAGTACAAAACCCCCCCAAATGACCCCATTTTGGAAAGTAGACACCCCAAGCTATTTGCTGAGAGGCATGTTGAGCCCATTGAATATTTTTTTTTTTAGTCCCAAGTGATTGAATAAAGACAAAAATAAAAAATAATTTTTTTTTTCTTCAAAAAGTTGTCACTAAATTATATATTGCTCACACATGCCATAGTTATATGTGGAATTGCACCCCAAAATACATTTTGCTGCTTCTCCTGAGTATGGGGATACCACATGTGTGGGACTTTTTGGGAGCCTAGCCGCGTACGGGGCCCCGAAACCCAAGCACCGCCTTCAGGATTTCTAAGGGTGCAAATTTTTGATTTCACTCCTCACTACCTATCACAGTTTCGAAGGCCATAAAATGCCAAAATAGCACAAAACCCCCCCAAATGACCCCATTTTGGAAAGTAGACACCCCAAGCTATTTGTTGAGAGGCATGGTGAGTATTTTACAGCTCTCATTTGTTTTTGAAAATGAAGAAAGTAAAGAAAAAATTTTTTTTTTTTTTCTTTTTTCAATTTTCAAAACTTTGTGACAAAAAGCGACATCTGCAAAATACTCACAATACCTCTCAGCAAATAGCTTGGGGTGTCTACTTTCCAAAATGGGGTCATTTTGGGGGTTTTATGCCATCTGGGCATTCCATGGCCTCCGAAACTGTGATTGGCAGTGAGAAGTGAAATAAAAAAATTACTCCCTTAGAAAGCCTGAAGGCGGTGCTTGGTTTTTGGGGTTCCGTACGCAGCTAGGCTCCCAAAAAGTCCCACACATGTGGTATCCCCGTACTCAGGAGAAGCAACAGAATGTATTTTGGGGTGTATTTCCACATATGCCCATGACATGTTTGAGCAATATATCATTTAGTGACAACTTTTTGTAAAAAAAAATATATATATATTTTTTTTTTTCATTATTCAATCTCTTGGGACAAAAAAAAAAAAATATTTAATGGGCTCAACATTGCTCTCAGCAAATAGCTTGGGGTGTCTACTTTCCAAAATGGGGTCATTTGGGGGGGGTTTGAACTGTCCTGGCATTTTATGCACAACATTTAGAAGCCTATGTCACACGTCACCCACTCTTCTAACCACTTGAAGACAAAGCCCTTTCTGACACTTTTTGTTTACATGAAAACATATTTTTTTTTTGCAAGAAAATTACGTTGAACCCCCAAACACTATATATATTGTTAAAGCAAAGGCCCTACAGATTAAAATGGTGGGTGTTGCATTTTTTTTTTCCACACAGTATTTGCGCAGCGATTTTTCAAACGCATTTTTTGTGGAAAAAATACACTTTTTTTTATTTTAATGCACTAAAACACACTATATTGCTCAAATTTTTGATGAAATAAAAAATATGATCTTAGGCCGAGTACATGGATACCAAACACGACATGCTTTAAAATTGCGCACAAACACGCAGTGGCGACAAACTACATACATTTTTAAAAGCCTTTAAAAGCCTTTACATGATACCACATTAGATTCAAGGAGGAGGTCTACTGCTAAAATTACTGCCCTCGATCTGACCTTCGCGGTGATACCTCACATGCATGCTGCAATTGCTGTTTACATATGACGCCAGACCAACGCTTGTGTACGCCTTTGCGCAAGAGAAGGGGGGGCAGGGGTGCTTTTTTTTTTTTTTTTTTTTTGTTTTTTTTTTTATTTATTTAGCTTTTTTATTCTATTTTTAAACTGTTCCTTCCATTTTTTTTCTTTGTTATGATTTTTATTGTTATCTCAGGGAATGTAAATATCCCCTATGATAGCAATAGGCAGTGACAGGTACTCTTTTTTTTGAAAAAATTGGGGTCTATTAGACCCTAGATCTTTCCTCTGCCCTCAAAGCATCTGACCACACCAAGATTGGTGTGATAAAATGCTTTCCCAATTTCCCAATGGCGCGGTTTATATCCGGGAGGGGGGACATTCCCTCCTACTGCTTGTAAAAGCAGTCTAGAGGCTAATTACCCGCTAGAATTGCTTTTACATGAAAGCCGATCACTGGCTGAAAAGAATGATACCAAGATGATACCTAAACCTGCAGGCATCATTCTGGTATAACCATTCAAAGTCCAGCAACATACTGGACATATATTGTAATCTTTTTCCGCGCTGCAACTGAATGGCGCACCTGAAAACAAAAAAATGCTTAACACTAAAACACAGTAAACAAAATTACATACCTGAAAAGCAAGCATGATAAAACATGATAAAACATAATAAAACATTGCAGAATAGAATGGAGTAAAAAAAGAGCAACAATAGAGAGAGAGAGAGAACAATAAAACGACAACTATTTTTGTTTTTTTTTATTTTTTGAGATTCACAGGTAAAAAAGCTCCTGACTGTTAGCGACTGAATCAAAACGCTACCACAAAAAAAATGTTAGCGATCGCAGGGATCAGGCCTGACTCTGCGAACGCTGCAGTTATGTGTGCTTAGTGTTTTGTAAGTGACAGTGATCGATCGATACTGCACTTGGGTGGGCTGGGCTGGGCGGAGGGGGAAAACGCAGGTGCTAGCAGGTATCTGGGCTGATCCCGCTAACAATGCGTTTTTTTGGAACCCTAAACTGCTGGGACGCTAGTATAGATCTGATCAGATCAGATATTGATCTGTTCAGATACTGTACCACTAAGGGAGGTGTATGCTTTGCGCGTGGGTGTTTGCGGTACTGGCACTAACCTGGGGCGACGCAGACCTTATTTGACCCTAAAACCTAATTGATATCACCCGCCGGGCGATCAGGGGGTTAAACCGTTATTGGGTAATAAATGGCGGGTGCCCTGACAGTATAAAAAAAAACAAGCTAACTAACCAGCGTCACCCGTAACAGTAATACAAAAAAAAACTGGTTACCTAGCGACACTAATGCAGGGATCAGAAAAACGATCGCTTAGTGACACTGGCAAAAGGGGGTGAAAGGGTTAACTAGGGGCAATCAGGGGGTTAAACCTTTATTAGGTAATATATGGGGGTACCTGACGCTATATAAAAACCTGACGGGGAACCTAAATAACGAAATAACTAACTGGCTAACCAGCGTCACCAGTGACAGTTATACAGTGATCACTGGTGAAAGGGTTAACTCTAGGGGCAATCAGGGGGTTAAAACCTTTAGGTTGTAATATGGGGGTACCTGACCTATAAACCTCTTTATGAACCTATATAAACATGGCGGTTAACCTAAAAAAAAACTGGTTACCTAGCGACACTAATGCAGCGATCAGAAAAAACGATCGCTTAGTGACACTGGCAAAAGGGGGTGAAAGGGTTAACTAGGGGCAATCAGGGGGTTAAACCTTTATTAGGTAATATATGGGGGTACCTGACGCTATATAAAAACCTGACGGGGAACCTAAATAACGAAATAACTAACTGGCTAACCAGCGTCACCAGTGACAGTTATACGGTGATTACTGGTGAAAGGGTTAACTCTAGGGGCAATCAGGGGGTTAAAACCTTTATTTAGGTTGTAATATGGGGGTACCTGACCTATAAAACTATTTATGAACCTATATAAAACATGGCGGTTAAAATAAAAAAAAAATGGTTACCTAGCGACACAATGCAGCGATCAGAAAAACGATCGCTTAGTGACACTGGCAAAAGGGGGTGAAGGGGTTAACTAGGGGCAATCAGGGGGTTAAACCTTTATTAGGGGGGGTAGGGGGCTACCTAGGACCTAAAACTAACTGCCCTGACAGTTATTACAGTCACACTGACACTAAATGCAGTGATCAGTAAATAAATGATCACTGCAATTAGTGACACTGTGACTGGGGGGGGAGGGGGTGATCTGGGGGGTGATCAGGGGGTGACAGGGGGTGTTTTGTGTGCCTAACTGTACTGGTGTCAGTGTAGTGTTGTGCACTAACCTTAACATGTTCGCCGCTCGGCGTCTCCGGTCACATAGACCGGCGCACCGAGCGTGACATCACTTCCGCCTTCCTGTCTATACAATAGACAGGAAGGGGAAGCTTTTCATTCGCCAGGAGCGATCGCGAGGGGGTGGCCAGAAACCACTGGCCGTCCCCTCGTCCCGGATCGCTCCTGAAGCGATGCCGACCGTCCCCGCCGGCGGAGGGGGGTCCGATCGGACCCCCCAACCGCCTAAAGAATGGCACGTACAGGTACGTGGTTCTGCCTGTACGTGCCATTCTGCCGACGTATATCTACATGGGGCGGTCGGCAAGTGGTTAAAATGTTTTTCTTTTTTTTTTTTTTATGTGTCACATGATTTCAGTCCTCCTAAAATAAATATATATAAGAAAATAAGTCTTATATGAGGCTTCTCATAATCCCTTCCATTAGTTGTTTTTTATTTGTCCTCAAAGCTCTGCAATCTGTCACTGGAAGTAGCCATTGCTAATCCTTTCAGAGCAGCAAATGTTGCGAGCGGGGAGAGGGAGAAGGGGTGACAGGAGTAGACAGCTTCTGTAAAGACATGTTCGCTGGGATTTGGCAATTCCTCCCCACTCCTCCAGCACTGCCTACGCAGTGGGGGCTTGTGAGAATATTAACATGAGAACACTAAGCAGATGATGATGTCATCAGGTGAGTCACTGGGGGACATATACAACATAAAACTTCCCAGGCCTTAGGAGGGTTAATTTTCTCTATAATGAGCTGTTTTACATTATGGATAGATTTTATTCAGTTCTGGCCTTAAACCTTTATGTTTAAATGATAAAAGTTTATTTTCTTCTATAAGGTATACAGTACCTATAATTTTGTTCGCTTTTTTTAGACAGCAGTGCTCAAGCAGCTTATAGATTATGGCTGAGCTGTAGCTGCCAATGTTTTTTACTGCTACGGTCTTGCAGAAAGAAAAATAATACACACACACCATCTTGACTACTGGCCAGTGAGCTCATACAGGCCAATTAATAATATACATGACCTCTGTATGCCTTACCCAGTGACCTATATACACTTACATAGGTGTATGTGCATATATCTGTACCACTACCCTTACCATAACCGGTAACCCTCTCCAAACCCCCATAAACACAACGGGACTATGATTTGGATTAAATGGCCGTCAGGCCTAAACTTTTTATTAAACAAATATATTTTCTTTTAAATAGATTTAATAAACTTTGTTACCATAAACATTCCCAGCCTTTCAAAGGGGCATGGGCATGGGTACATAACAACATAACTGGTCACTGCCAACAACTCCTGCCGTCTGACCTCCAGACGGCAACCCCTGTCTCTGAGGCTATAACCAACTGTACCGTGACCTACCCTTATTCAACTTTTCGAGGTTAACCCCTCGTACGTAACACCACTCCCATCCCATGGATGGGTACAACAGGTTTTACCTGTACTTTACTTCCTCTTCGGAAAGCCCCAAGAACCGCCAACCGCCTCTTACCCTTACACCACTTGCCCCTATCCCCCTAAAAAACAGGGAGGGTGGGTGGGGCTTCCTTCCTTCCCCGCTCCTCGAATGACCACGTTGTGCGGCGCTCTCTCGTCAGAGCGCCGTGACTCCGCCCCCAGGCTCCTCCCACCCCTCGCCTTAAAGCGGCGCTTCTGCTTAAGACGGCGACTGTGCAGTCAAGCACATGTCATGCCGTCCCTCCGCCTACCCCCCTTTGGCTGTGGGCTCCGGGACTCTCTTGACCTCTGTATGCCTTACCCAGTGACCTATATACACTTACATAGGTGTATGTGCATATATCTGTACCACTACCCTTACCATAACCGGTAACCCTCTCCAAACCCCCATAAACACAACGGGACTATGATTTGGATTAAATGGCCGTCAGGCCTAAACTTTTTATTAAACAAATATATTTTCTTTTAAATAGATTTAATAAACTTTGTTACCATAAACATTCCCAGCCTTTCAAAGGGGCATGGGTACATAACAACATAACTGGTCACTGCCAACAACTCCCACTTTAACCTCTTGACCTCCAGACGGCAACCCCTGTCTCTGAGGCTATAACCAACTGTACCGTGACCTACCCTTATTCAACTTTTCGAGGTTAACCCCTCGTACGTAACACCACTCCCATCCCATGGATGGGTACAACAGGTTTTACCTGTACTTTACTTCCTCTTCGGAAAGCCCCAAGAACCGCCACAGCCCGAAAGGGGTAACGCCTTACCCTTTCGAGCACCTCCACACGCGCAGCCCCAACTGAATGCCCTCCTGAAGGCCCAACGCCCATAAATCGGTCCCCACGTCATTCAAGTGGACGCCATCACTACGCAAGTACCGCCAGGTATCGATCTCTAGTTCCCTATGGCGTATCGCCAGGCCCCCATTTCTGATGAAAAACCTGCTCACCTCCTTATTTACTTTGACCCTGGCCCGGTCCACCTTTTTATCTGATAGTGCCCATCTCCATGCCGTCCTGCCCACCATGTCAGACCAGACCAAGACCATGCCCGGGTAAGCTGATTTTAATCTCAGGAAATCACACTTGATATCCCGGATAAGTTGCCTCATGGACCTCGCCCCCATGTCGTTGCCCCCCACGTGTAATAGCAAAACATTCGGTGGTCTGTCAAGGTTTGAGAATCTATGAACCTCCCCTAAAACCCTGTTCCACCGCATGCCGGGGACCCCGATCCACCGAACCTGTGCCTCCTGTCTGGGAATACGAAGTTGCCTGCCGTTCGGCCGAATGTCAGCTCTCTTAGCACCCCAAAAAACAAACGAATGGCCCAGTATCCACACCAGGCCCACTTCATAACCTGCAGATGAAAAGAAACAAGGGGGGGGGGGTGGGGGTTAAAATCACTGAAAAAACAACCTGAACATCCAACCTGCCCCCCGTGAGACCCCCCCAAATGCCTGACAGCAGCAGCTTAAACCAGCAACTGCGGGCGGACATACAGTTTAAAACGGTCTGACTCCCACCTTCCAATCCTCCTGACCGCCTCAGCCCCCAGGCCCGCCCTGAATGCCTCCGTAGCTGCCCCAATTCTAAAGGAGTGGGAAGAAAAATTCTTCGGGTCGAAACCCGCTTCCACTACACATTTACGAAAAACGGAGATAAACTGGAACTTGGATAGCGCGGACCCATCCAAGTGTATGAAAAAGGGGCCCGCGCCCCGTGGTCGACTTACCAGAAATCTGTCCACTGCCCTCACTGGGCAGATGTCGTCCTCTCCGATCTTAGCTACCTCCACCTGAACCCCTCTGCCCTCTTGATCTGTTTTAGACCGCCTAATCCAGATCCTGACCACTTCCCGGCCTAGCTCTACATCCCCCATTGCCAAACCCCCCATCGCACGTTTTGACGGGCTGAAAAGTTCGCTGACCCTGAACGCCCCAAAGAACGCGAGGGCGAATGCCGCCCGGAACAACGCCTGTTCGTACGCTGAACTGCAAACACCCACTACTGCCTGGCACAAACCCCGAAGTAGGCAAAAGGAAACCGGCCTTCTCCCATCCCTGCTCTTGTGTACCCTCCGATAGCCTTTTATCGCTTGCCTCACCCAGAATTCCTTCGTATAATCCTGTTGTCCCTGCCATTTGAACAAAAATGCCAACCCCGCCAGTTCTCGATCAATCGTGGCCCCCGATACCCCCTTTTCCATAGCAATGCTGAGGAAGTAAAACACCGCTTGAGCCATGCCCGCATCTCCCGGGGCCATGCCGATCGCGTTCAGACAAGCCGACCACTCCTGCCATACTTTCGAGTAGGCACCCCATGTAGCCTTACTCACAGATTGCTGGATCCACCTTGCCGCTACTCCATTACTATGCTCCACAACCACTCGGGGCAGTCGATCCCATGACGCTCCGCCTCCGGTGCCAATCCCCGAAACCTGTCCCACTGAAAACGAGACAGAGCGTCAGCCAGTGTGTTCTCCACCCCAGGCAAGTGCACAGCATAGATGAAAGCATTCACCTGCAAACACCGCAATACCAAGTGTCGTAGCAGCCTGAGAACCGGCCCGGAGGCCGCCGTCAGCCGGTTGACCACCTGTACTACTCCCAAGTTATCGCAATTAAATCTCACCTTCCTGTTGCGGAACGCCTCCCCCCAAATCTCCACCGCCACTACAATGGGGAATAACTCTAATAAGACCAGGTTCTTTAGAAACCCAGCCTCGGACCACTCCGCCGGCCATTGCGCCGCGCACCATTGTCCCTTAAAGAAGGCCCCGAAACCTGTGGATCCCGCCGCATCTGTGAATAACTCCAGGTCACCATTACTTACGGGGCCAGACATCCAAAGTGCCCGGCCATTGAATGACTCCAAAAATTCTTGCCAAACTTGCAAGTCCTCTCTATGTTCCCGATTAAGGGTCACAAAGTGTGTCGGACCCTGGATGCCCGCCGTAGCGGCCGCCAGCCGGCGGCAAAAAACCCGCCCCATCGGTATGATCCGACAAGCGAAGTTAAGTTTTCCTAGCAACGACTGCAACTGACGTAGTTGCAACTTTCTCATTCCTATGGTCCCTCGTATTTCCTCTTGCAGCCGTTCCAGCTTGTCCGCCGGCAACCTACACTCCATTTTTACGGAATCTATCTCGATCCCCAGAAACGTAATGCACTCCTTGGGCCCCTCTGTCTTTCCCGGGGCCAGCGGTACCCCAAAACGCTCCGTCAGATGTTGTAGAGTTCCCAAAAGCACCGCACATACGTTGGTGCCCGCCGGGCCAACGCATAAGAAGTCATCCAGATAATGGATGACCGAGTTGATGCCTGACAAGTCCCGAACGGCCCACTCTAAGAAGGAGCTAAACTGCTCAAAGAAGGCACAGGAAATAGAACATCCCATAGGCAGGCATCGATCCACGTAAAACCCCCCCTTCCACGAACATCCCAGCAGTCGAAAACTGTCCGGGTGCACCGGCAGAAGCCGAAAAGCCGATTCAATGTCTGCTTTTGCCATCAACGTGCCCTGGCCACACCGCCGGACCCACGCAACGGCCGCATTAAAAGAGGTGTATGACACTGCACACTCCTCCGGAGCAATGGCATCGTTAACGGAAGCCCCTTTCGGGAACGACAGATGATGGATCAATCTAAGGTGAAAAAACATGAGGGTTTACAACCCTTTAAAATTAGTCATGGTTTCATCAAACAGCCATGTGATGCAGCTAAATATAACATGTAAAACAACAAGCGATTGCCACGCTGGTATCTAATAAACAAAAAAAAACTATATGATGGGAATAATGAAAAGTGATAAAATAATATAAATAATAGTTTCCAAATGTTGTCCAAAAATACCTTGTGATTCTTGGAATGCAGGATAACAGAGATACCCAAAGTGCACTTTCCACCTTGAAATATAAGAGATGTACCCTTATCAGATGGCTAGACTCCATGTTATAAGAGCCTAGAAAAACATGGATTCACACACCCCATCAATGATCCATCCATGGAAAACAAATGAAAATGGCAATGAAGTCAGCCTTGCAAGTCAATCTTTTCCTTCTCTCTCATACAGATAATATAAAAGAAGGGAGAGATCGCCACATAGTGTAAAACCGTGGTATTTATTGAATGAGTCCACAAGTCCAACAAGAATAAAAACGTCCTAGTTTAAAAGATTCTGCAGATCACAAACTGGCTGAGTTCATTGCTACTGGACTCATCTATTGATGCAGGCAACAGCATGTGGTAAAATTTGTGTTTTAAAAAAAAAAAAATTTATGTTAAAAAAGTATCAGACATTTTTTCCCTTTTAAAAAACGCTTATTAATGCAAACAGTTACATGCGGTTACAAGCATTAGGTGTTTGAAATGCCAGTAAACTACAGTATAGTCCTGATCGTGATTTTTCTGCTTTCAAAACTATTTCTGTAACCTCAACTGCCTCTAAACTACTGTAAACTAGGGAGTGTACATGTACACATACACATGTTTATCAGCTGTAGTGTACATGAGGCCTAAATCTCTAAAACCTCTAGCCTCAGAAAATCTGGTGCTTTAAACTGTGCCCCCCCCCCCCAAAAAAAAAAAAAAAAAATCTTTACAAAATAATAGTAAATGTAATGCAGTAACTTTACTTAAAGTGGTTGTAAACCCTAGGACAAAAAAAAAAAAGAAACCTGTAAGACAAAGGCATAATGAGCTAGTATTCATAGCATACTAGCTCATTATGAATTGCTTACCTGTGATCGAAGCTCCTGCAGCTGTCCTCGTACACCACTCTGGCAGCCGACATCGCTCCCGGAGTTACTTCTGGGCATCGCGGGCTCCGGCGCTGTGATTGGCCGGAGCCGCGATGACGCAACTCCCGCACATGAGCATAGTAGCCGCCGGTTACGGCATACATACGTGCCATTGCTTCAGTTTGCATGTGCCGTACCAGGCCACGTGCTCTCAACATGGGGGGTGCCCTGGGTAAAGGGGGGTCCTGCGGCCCCCCCACCCCAAAGCACCTTGTCCCCATGTTGATGAGGACAAGGGCCTCTTCCCGACAACCCTGGCCGTTGGTTGTCGGGGTCTATGGGCGGGGGGCTTATTGGAATCCGGGAGCCCCTTTTAATAAAGGGGCCTCCAGATACCGGCCCCCCACCCTATGTGAATGAGTATGGGGTACGGGGTACGATGTACCCCTACCCAATCACCTAAGGAAAAAAGTGTAAATAAACACTTATTAAAGGGGGCTCCCGGATTCCGATAAGCCCCCCGCCCGCAGACCCCGACAACCAACGGCCAGGGTTGTCGGGAAGAGGCCCTTGTCCTCATCAACATGGGGACAATGTGCTTTGGGGGGGGGGGCCGCCCCCCTTTCCCCAGGGCACACGCCCTGGTACGGCTCAGGAGGGGGGGGGCGCTCGCTCGTCCCCACCCCCTTTCCTGACCGGCCAGGCTGCGTGCTCGGATAAGGGTCTGATATGGATTTGGGGGGGACCCCCACGTCATTTTTTCGGCGTAGGGATTCCCCTTTAAATCCATAACAGGTGACGGGGCTAGCGAGGTAGCATTGACTTCGTTCGCTAGTCCCGTCTACCTGGAGTCACGTTCTAAATGAACGGACTTTCCTCCGTGTGTGAGGCAAGTCCGTTCATTTCAAAAGTCCCGTGGACTAGCACACAGACGACGGGATTGTCCTCCGGACTGCCGAGTCCGGCGGACAATTTTAAGTCAAAACTTAAAACTAGGTCCGCCGGACTTTTGGGAATAAAACATTCCGCCGGAGCCCCACACACGGTCGGACAATCCCACCAGAAAGTCTGATCGTGTGTACGCGGCATTACTTATCCTTACCTGCAAATGCTTTAATTACAGGAAATGTGGAGCAGTGTTTATGTGCAATAAAGTTACATTTACCATGACTGGTGTATGCTGATGTATGGTTTTCCAACCTATTAACCACCCCAATCTTGTATTACTCTTACCTTCCCAATAAAACACACCACACCTTCTGGCCCCTTTATTAACAACCATAACAAAATTCCATAAATGAACTTCCATTTAAATATATATAAATAAATAAAATATAATATATATATATATATATATATATATATATATATATAAAAATATATATAAACAACTTTATATATATATATATATATACACACTGACTGTTAAGTCTGAGGGTCATGAAGGAAGGCATTATATCGCATCGGCTGTACCACCACCACTTCCGCATTCAGGCCCCTAGCAGCGATCCCACCAGCGATCCCACTATTGCCACCTTCTTGCCCAATACAGCCCGATGACCGCTAGCCCATGATTACCATATATGGAAGGTACCCATACCGAGATAGGCCCAACCCATTTCACACCATATACTGTATACCTTCCACCATTCAGACCTTCACGAACCAGAGACCCCTGCCACAGGCGCCCACTAGTGACACCTTACACGTGGGTGTCCCGCCACAGCCACAAGGCCCGTTGGAGACCTTCATGGAGCCCCAGGAACCACATATCTATGCCCACAGCTGACAAGTGAACGCCGTCTCCCCTTAAAGCGGAGCTCCACCCGCACCAAAAATATTAAAATACTGCAGCTGCTGACTATTAATAAATGGACGCTTACCTGTTCCAGGTTCCAGCGGTGTCGGCAGAATGTGATGAGCGACCGCTCGTCTCTCGGCTGCCCCGCTGCCATCCTCTGTCAGGGAATCAGGAAGTGAAGACGCAACGGCTTCACTACCCGGTTCCTACTGCGCATGCGCAAGTCACGCTGCACGTCTCTATTGGTCCCCGTTGTGCCCTGGGAACTGTGTTTCCCAAGACACAATGGGGCATCTGCAGATATGGGCGGGACAGCTCCGGATACCTCGTCCCGGAAGTGGGTGCAGATACCTGTATTATACAGGTATCTGCACCCCCCTCCCCCCTGAAAGGTGCCAATTGTGGCACCGGAGGGGGGGGAATCCAATAAGCGGAATCCGATAACCGGAATTTCCACTTTAGGGTGGAACTCCGCTTTAAATACAGGCCAAAGTCTCCTTCTAACTCACAATGGCAAACCACCAGCCCGCCATTGCGGACCACAAATATTTGCCACTGCTTTGTTGACCTTGATCCTAGCCTTATTTATCCTTTCCACTGACCTAGCCCCACTCCAAGCTGCTCTGCCAATGATGTCTGACCATAGTAATACAGTATCTGGAAAGGCCATACGCAACCGCAGAAAATCACACTTTAAGTCTCTAATGAGGTCCCTGGATGCCCTGATACTAAGGTCATTGCCCCTAACATGCAGAAGCAGCACATCAGGAGGCCTATCCGTCCTAGCGTACCATTGTATCTCCGGCACTACTCGGGACCACAGCTTGCCAGGTATACTGATCCAGTGGACGGTGGCCTCCACCCTGGAAAAACACAGCTGCCTACCTTCCAGTCTAACCAGAGCCCTCCTAGCCCCCCAGTGAACATAGGAGTGACCCAGGATCCACATCAGGCACTCCGGGCCTGAAAAACAGAAACACAAAAAAGAACATAGGCAACCACACACACAGAAGCCCCACATTGCACTACCATCCCCAGACCAGAAAGGTCATACACAATCAACACCACACAACAACACCAAAAGGACATATACCCCTTGAACCCCTTGAGTTGAGGGCTCCACATCCCCCCTTTTTCACCAGCTTCAAAGCAGATGAGGGTGTACATATAACTGAAATTGGTGAGATTTCCAACGACCAATACGCTGAAGTATCTGATCGCTGACACCCCAACGCGCCGCCTCAGTGGCCGCTCGAATCCTGAATGAATGAGAAGAATAGTCCCTCAAAGAGAACCCACCCGCCTCCAAGCATTTTTGGAACACACTCACAAACTGATACCGTTCCTGTGGACCAAAAAGGGGCCAGGCCCATCAGACCACGGCCCCATCCATTCCCTTATAACTGCCACCGGGCACAAAGCCATACCCTCCACTGCACCTAGTACCACCCTGGCTCCTTTACCCACCTGATCAGTTTTCCGACTTATGAATAAGGAGGGTAGCAGTATCGCCCCTGACTGTAACATCTGAGACATTCAAACCCCCAGCCACTGATATTGAAGGACTGACCAACTCACCCACCCTCAGTGCCCCAAAAAAGGCCAAGACAAAAGCTGTCCTAAACAGCTGAACCTCAAAAGGGGTGAAACATACACTGGGCAGCACCCTCATCAACTCCACCAACATCCCCAAAGACACTGGCCGCCGGATATCCGGCCTACCGCGTCCTTTCCTGTAACCCTTTAACGTCTTCCGAACTATGAAAGCCTTTGTAACATCCTCCACACCACCCAATTTAAACAAAAAAGCCAGGCCCACCATCTTACTGTTAACCCTAGCAACAGACACCAAGTCCTTGCAATTATTACCCAGAAAGTACAACGTGTGTAGCCGGTCTTTATCGCTGGAACAACCCCGACCCTACTTACCAGCTCATGCCATTCTCTCCACACCCGCTCATAAACCCACCAAGTAGCCTCTGCCACTGACATCACAGTGTCAATATGAGATCCTACAAACGACCGGGGCACGGGACTCCAAGCTGCTCAGCTAACTGCCAGAATCTGTCCCACTGTAATCGGGAGTGCATTATCCACCTCATTCTCAATCCCCAGAATATGAACAGCACACACAAACATTCAACTGCAAACACAACACCAAGTGACGGAGCAAATGGACCACAGGCAGGGAAGATACTGACAAGGGATGTCCTGCACCACCCTCAGATTATCGCCATGAAAGTGAACCAGCCGGTTCCTGAAATCTGACCTCCAAAGCTCCACAGCCAGCATGATAGGAAAAAGTTCCAACAACATCAAATTCCAGGGATCCATTCCAGGAAAGACTGGGATGGAAAGACAGTAACTTGACAATCGAGGGTCATCCCTATATTTTGGGGAAAAATCATGGTAAAGGTGGAGCTGGGCTCGGGGGAACAGGGAGCGTGCCAGCCAGGATATCTTAAGAGGAGAAGCGCAGCCAGACAGACCACAAAACTTTATATTTGTCATAGGTGTTATTGTCGAGCACCAATATCTCCTCCATTTTGATGATGTCATTCACTGTGGGGACCCAAAGAGATAATTGGGGGTAGTGGTTGTTTTCCAAAAGAGGGGGATAAGTTGTTGGGCCGCAGACAGAAAAAAACGTAAAAGACGTTTCTGGGAAGCTATTGATTCTGGCAACATTGAGAGAAGGGCTATCTTAGGGGTTAGCTGTAAATATTCCTCATATATATTGTTAAATACCTGAAATACCTGCTTCCAGAAGGGTCGTATCTATTCACACTCTCACCAGACATGAAGATAAGTTCACGTGGCTGCATTGCTTCGCCAGCAGGAGGATGAGGTAGATGGAAAAAATGTTTGTAGTGTAGAGGGGCCCCTGTACCATCTGGACAGGATCTTGAAGTTCTTCTCTTGTGAGTAACTTGTGTGCAAAGTGGAACGCAATCTGCCATACCACTCTGGAGAGGGTTTTTCCCAGGTCTGCCGATCACATCCTAGTGTACGTGGGTAGGTCATCTTGAGTCAGGGCCTGGATTAAGCTGTAAATGTGGGAGAGTAGATGTCTGGGTAGCTCCCGGGGGTAGTTCGAATTCTGAGAGTTGCCAATGGATTTGAGATGAGAGGAGTAGGTGTTTTGTAAAGGTTGTTAGATGTAGGGACGCGTGCCAATCGCGCGCCCCCTCAGGGACGATCAGGGTCCCGGTTCCCGGGTGGATGAATGTATGTGTCTGAGGCCAGGAGGAGCGGTGGAATTAGCCCAGTGTATGTACTCCAATGCCCTGCGGAATGGCCGGATTGTCAAATAGAGGATAAGGGGGAGGAATCTGAGGAAAGAACCTTGCATAGCCCTCTCCTATACCAAAGTACGAGGACAGCTAAAGTTAGAGGTGATGTGCAGGATAGATAGAAAAAGCTGCCCTAGTAACCCCCGAGGGGAGCCCATAGGCAGACTGGAGCTAGGTCCTGCTCGACCATTACTGAGGCCTTTTGAAAACCAATCTAGGATACGGGCCATGAGAGTAGCTTTGTAGTAAAGCTCATAATCTGGTAATCCCGTGCCACCCTGTAGCTTCGGATGTGTGAGTAGTTTGTAGTTAACTCTAGATAGCCCCTTATTCCAGATAAAGCGAATGGAGAGGGAGCGTAGGGCAGAGAAAAAGGATTTGGGGATGATAGCGGGTACGGTTTGGAAGAGATATTATTAGAGAAGTATTTACGGAGGCCCAGATGCCGAGATCGGTTCACCCTTGCGACTAAGCGCAGTTCGCCCCCTGGAGGTGATACAGGGAGTGAATGGCACAAAGAGGCACAGGCTACCCAGTTGGCAGGAGAAGCCTTGTGTGAAGGTCCTTGTAGGGATGAGCACCTGTGCAGAGGCTGGCAGATGGGATGAACAGCTGACAGAAAGTCCCGAACCAGGCTGAGGGTCAAACACTGAAAATCTGTAGCGCCAAACACAGGCTGAGGTATGGTGTCTGGGAGACACAAGGCATGGAATCCGTTAAACAGGCCAGGGGTCATGTCCAGGAGAAAGGCAGAAGAGTCAAGAAAAATCCGGGTCACAGCAGGTAATCAGGCACAAGGAACAGGATCAAAGTTTTAGCAGGAAGCTGAAGACAAACCCACAATTTGTCTGAGCACAAGAGCAACTTTTATAGGCAACCCAAGGGTCACGTTAAGCGCGTGCCAGTGCACTGGATGCCAGGTCGCGAATGCGCATGCGCCGGACCGCCATTACGCCGCACATGCACGCAGAAACACAGCCGAAGCGACTGGAAGGATTATTCTTCTGATGTTGCCCCCCCCCCCCCCAAGGGGTGGCCTTTGAACACCCAAACTTGACATCAGTTCTGGATGATTCCGGTGAAAAGCTTGGATCAAGCGTGGGGCATGTAAATTCCTAGAATTCACTTTCTCCGTCGACAAAAACTGGTGGAGGAAGTAGCTCCTCTATGTCAGGCAAAGGGCTGGGAACAACAGGCTTCAGAAGAGATGCGTGAAATACTGGATGTATTTTATAAGAGTTGGGTATAGCAAGTTCAAAGGCTACAGGATTGACCATCTTTTTGATCTTGAAGGGCCCTATGAACTTTGGCCCCAATTTCCCTGAGGGAAAAGGTTAACGGCTGATAATCACACTTCTTCGCCCACCTTAAAGACTGTGTTTTCCTTCCTTCCCTTCTGGGCTTTTTGCATAGCTTCCTGTATTCTCTTAAAGTTCAGCTGCATGGAGGCTACCCGGTCTTGTACAGCAGGGACAGATACCTCGGGAATGGATCCTGGAAGAAACGAGGGATGAAAACCGAAGTTAGCCCAGAAAGGTGTCTGGTTAGTGGCAGTATGAATGGAATTGTTTTACGCAAATTTGGTGTACAGCAGGAGGGTGGACCAGTCATCCTCAAAATCGGAACAAAAGCAGCGGAGATATTGCTCCAGGGTTTGGTTCGTTCTCTCCGTCTGGCCGTTGCTCTGTGGGTGGTATGCCGAGGAGAGACAAATCTTAATTTCCAGGGATTTACACAGCTCCCTCCAAAACTTGGAAGTGAATTGGACACCTCTATCCGAGGTGATGCTCTCAGATACGCCATGAAGCCTAATCATTTCTTTGAAGAAGATATTGGCTGTAGCAGAAGCAGAGGGAGTACCTGCCATGGGTAGGAAATGTGCCATCTTTGAAAGTCGGTCAATGACGACAAGGATAGTGGTGAACCCCCCGAAGGAGGTAGGTCCACAATGAAGAAAGAGAGAGAGAGAGCAGCGCCGCTCTGAGAGTAGTGGATCTGTATAAAATAATATGGCTTTAATCTTTAAAAGAAGAGTTTGAACTCACATTTTTTGTAGTAAAAGCAAGCACGTAGCGGTATCTTTATCTTTATTTCCGTGGAGTTGTCCTCAGCTCTCCTCTGGTTCCTTCCTCTGGGCTGTGGTGGGGAAACATACCCTGGTAGCCTCTGGTGGTTCCTGTGGCTTGGAGGTGTGTGCGTCCCTGGGTAAGCATGTCAGCAGGGTGAGGAGCGTCAGAGGCTTGAGGTCGGTGGGCGTGGTTTAGAGCGAAACATGCGTGCTCCTTCATCAGGCATTGGGTACGGCAAAATCTTGCATTCTTTTATAGTGAACAAGGGGAGAGTGAAGGGGGAGGAGGGGGCGGTGTCTCGGTATGTAACTTACGGCCTGCCAGCGTTGATTTTTAAGAGTGGCCAGTATACAGTTCAATGTCAAGAAATCTTTCATATTTATAAAAAATTGGCAAGCAAAATAGAAAAAGGTTTTTGTATACATATATATAATAAAGGAAGATAAAAGAAAAAGGGGGAGGGGGGCGGGAGTAATGAAGAGGAGGGGGATGTATATAAAAAATTATTTTGGGTAAAGATGCAGCATAAGAAAAGGAGGGGTGGGGTAAGCAGGGACAAGTTGAGACAGTGAGAGAAGTGGCTGATGGGGATTGTAGTTTAGTATATTGGTATATTAGTAGATGACCAGAAGGAGAAAAAGGGGGAAGGGATTATGAATGGGAATGAACGGAAAATAGGCATCAATGGTATAATATGATAGAGATATGGATAGGGATATAGATAGGGATGAGGATGAAGGATAAATAGGAAGAAGGAAAATAAAAACATAAAAATAATGGATTGAAGATAAAAATTAAATAAAAATTAAAATAAGGAAGAAAATGAATATCAAAATGAAATAAAAATAAATAACAATAAAAATAAAGATAATAATAATAAAAAATAAAAATAAATAATAAAAATAATAAAGAGGAGGGGTGGTTATATGTGGCATTTGAATGGGTTATTTGGTGAAATGGGATCTTATTATGTTTCTATAGTGAACCGATGTTGATTGGTAGAATAAAGGGGGGTGTGGTGGGGGTTTGTTTTCTGGTAAGAGATAAGGTGATGGCTAGAAGATGGAGTGGATTTCAATCTCTTTGTTAAGTCCTCCTGGCTTAAGGCTATCAAGGGTATAGATCCAGAAGGTTTCCCTCTCACATAATTGTTTGATGCATTCAGCTCTAGGCAAACTGTCCGGAATGGTCTCTATGGCCCAAATATGTAGGCCATTAGTGGAGCCTTGGTGGAACTTTGTGAAGTGTCTTGGGATTGTCAGGTTTTTGTTTTCTTCAATGGAACGCCTGTGTTCCCCAAATCTTTTGCGTAGTGTTCTGGTGGTGTGGCCTACATAAAGTAGGTTACATGGACAAGAAAGGCAATATATTACAAATTATGTGGAG
Source organism: Lithobates sylvaticus (assembly GCA_028564925.1). Taxonomy (NCBI): domain Eukaryota; kingdom Metazoa; phylum Chordata; class Amphibia; order Anura; family Ranidae; genus Lithobates; species Lithobates sylvaticus. Next base: position 66,731,509 of record CM053035.1, on the reverse strand, counting down.
CAGTTGTAAAATTGATCCAGTTGGTAGGTTTTGTCTTTAGTGGTGAAGTGTTTCTGTTTGTGTTGGACAAAATTGCATGTTAAGCAGTTGAACTTACGGCATTGGTACATGCCTTTGACTTCTAGAAAGGTAGCTGTGCGATTTGGGTTGGTTTTCCGTGTCTTTAGTTTACTGGGGGCTATTTTTCCTTAAAAATTTTGGGCTCTTCTGTATGTAATTTTTGGTTTTTCATCAAGACTATTTTTGAGATGGGGGTCTTCTCGTAATATGCCCCAATGTCTGTAGAAGATTTGTTCCATCTTTCTGTGTTGTGTGTGAAATTGAGTGATGAATCTGGGTGCTCGGGAAGATGTGGTGGGTGGTAATTTGCTTGGTCTTGGTGCTTCACTGAGAAAGTGGCTGTAGGCATCGTCGACTAAAGGGCTGGGGTAGCCCTTTTCCGAGAACTTGTTCTTGAATAAGTTGCTTTGTTCGGTGTAGTCTTCTAGGCGGGTGCAGTTATGTTTCAAATGACAGAATTGACTTTTTGGTATGTTTGAGATCCATCTAGGATGGTGACAGCTTTGGAAATGGAGGTAGAAGTTACCTGCAGTATGTTTAGTGTAGTTCTTAGCATGGATGAGATTGTCAGAATGGCTTAGCTCTAGATCCAAAAAGGCTAGGGTGTCTAAGTTGTAGGCATTACAATAGGCTACGAAGGTGTTTGCTAAGGACCGGGAGCCGTCCCAGATGATGACAATGTCATCTATGTAACGGCCGAAGTATACAATATGTTTGGAGTAGGGGTTGTTGTTCCAAATAGAGCATTGTTCCCAGAGGCCCATTGCTAAATTGGCATAGCTGGGGGCAAAGTTTGCCCCCATGGCTGTGCCTTGGGTTTGTAAATGATATTGGCGATCAAATAGGAAGTAATTGTGGGTCAAGCAGAATTTAGTGGATTCTATAATGAATTCTGCCTGTCTGGAGTTAATTAGAGGGTCTTGGGAGAGAAAGTATTCAACTGCTTCTAATCCGATGATATGTGGGATGGATGTGTACAAGGAGCAGACATCGAGAGATAACCATAGGTACATGGGTTCCGAGCGATAGTTCTTTAAGGTGTTTAGTAAGTATATGCCATCACGAATGTATGCTGGTAGATTCTGGGCCAGTGGTTGTAGGAAATGATCAATATACATTGAGAAGGGGTTTGTGATGCTGTCCATGGCGGCCACTATTGGACGTCCAGGGGGCTCAGTCAGGCTTTTATGGATTTTGGGGAGATGATAGAAGTAAGGTGTATTATAATTATCACTTTTCAGGAATGCAGCTTCAGGATGAGATGAGATTGAAGAGGAGGGATGATGATAGGATATAATGAATTCTGCCTGTCTGGAGTGATTTAATTAGAGGGTCTTGAGGGAGAGAAAGTATTCAACTGCTTCTAATCCGATGATATGTGGGGGGGGGGGGGGGGGGGGGGGGGGGGGGGGGGGGGGGGGGGGGGGGGGGGGGGGGGGGGGGGGGGGGGGGGGGGGGGGTGGGGGGGGGGGGGGGGGGGTGTTGTGGGGGGGTTGGTGGTGTTGTGGTGGTGGGGTGTTGGGTGTTTTTTTTATTTCTCTTTTCCCCCCCCCTTGTGTACAAGGAGCAGACGATGATGGATAAAGTGATGAGAGAAGAGGGATGAAGATCGATGGTTTTTGTGATGATTCCACTATTGGACGTCCAGGGGGCTCAGTCAGGCTTTTATGGATTTTGGGGAGATGATAGAAGTAAGGTGTATTATAATTATCACTTTTCAGGAATGCAGCTTCAGTTTTTGTGATGATTCCGTTGGTGGTAGCTTTGTTGACCAGTATATCTGCTTCAAGGATAAATTTCGGTAAAGGATCATAGGGTAGTATGGTATAGGTGTTTTTGTCAGATAAAAGTCTATGGGCCTCTTTGATGTATGAGTCTCTATTTTGCAGGACAATGCCACCTCCTTTGTCAGCCATTTTTATAACAAGATCTGTGTTTTGGGTGAGGGCCTTAAGGCATGCCCTTTCTGATGCTGTAAGGTTGTGGTTATGTGTGAAGGCTGGGGTCTGGTTGCACAAACGTTTGATATCGGAAAAGACAACTTGATAGAAGCTCTGCAGATAAGGACCTTTGACATGGGTAGGGTTAAAAATAGATTTTCGGCGGAGGGAGGTGTGTTGGACTGGTGGAGAGGTGGGGAGATGTTGAGTGAGATATGATGAGTAAATATCTGACTCTTCCTCACCAGTGTATAATTCTTCAAGAAGGGCTAGACAAGAGGCGTCTAGTTCAAAATCTGGGGTGTGGGCATCGTGCGTTTTTTTCTGGTGTAGCCTCTGTATTTGGGTTTTTTGTGGCTTTGATGTTGAAAAACCTTTTAACAGTCAGGTTACGGATAAATTTATTTAGGTCTACGAACAATGTGAAGGGGTTGGGACTGGCTGAGGGAGCAAAGCTTAGGCCTTTGCTCAGTAATGAGGTGTCTTCAGCACTGAGTGTTAATGTAGATAGGTTGTAGATTTTTATCGTTTGGGGAGTTTGCCCTTTCTCTTTTCGTCTTCTTCTCCCCCCTCGTCTGCCTCTTCTTCTAATTTTCTTTTTTGTGCAGGTTGGGGGGTTTTTACTAAAAAAGAGGGATCTAGAGTGGATGTAAGATATGTGGTGTCTGAGCCAGATAAACTCATCTGCATGGTTGTGGATGGTAGATCTATACCACAAAGTAGTGATCTAGAGGTAGTGCTAATAGTTTCTGATGGTAGAGGGTCTGGGTGTGTGGTGTCTGGGGTGGTAGATATGGCTGGGGTTTGTGTGTTAAGTTTAACTTCGGTGGGAAGTGGTTCAATGATGGTGGCACTTGCATGTTTTCTGATTCTATTTATTTTTGGCTTTGGTTGAGCTGTAGAGTAGAGTGTTCTGTCTTGGTCTTGGGGGTTTGACTGATCCACTGTGTGTGGGTGTAGAGGGGAGGAATATGATTGGGATTGGGTAGTCTGTAGGGTGGGTGAATGCAACTTGGTCCATAATGATTTTGTGACCAGGGTTGTTGTGTATGTATCAGGGCAACTGGTACACCAGTGTGATACATCTGGGGGAATAAGGGCAGTATTTTTGGGGTGGTTTGTGGCTTCCAATTGAATACTTTAGAGGATGTGTAGTCGTCCACATCACGCCTCATTTTATTGAGTTTCGTTTTGATTAGGAAATCTTCATCTTTTTTGTTTTTTTTCTTTAGGATATGGAGCCAGGTCATCGGGAGATGGTTGATCTGGTTTATGAGCGTGTGGATGTATTCTTTACTTTCGCTGTTAGTGTTTCACATGCATGCGCGCGCGCCCGCCGCGCACCTATGTGCGCACGGAAGGCCCGGAAATGCCTGGAACGTTCTTGACATTGGCCCCCCCACAAGGGGCAGCCTCCGGATGCCCAGGCGGCTTGCCTTCTCAGGGTGGGAAATCAGGTAAGTACGAACTAGCCGTTTTGCATGTAAGTTGCTGTCAGGTTCCCAGGAATTACTTTCTGGACCGTAACCCTTCCATTTGACCAAAAATTGTACTTGCCCATGTCTTCTTCTACAATTGAGGATAGCCTCCACCTCGTATTCCTGGTTACCATCCACCAAAACAGGTTCAGGCGGGTCAGTTCCTCTGTCAGGGAAGGGATTAGGCACAGCAGGTTTCAACAACGACACGTGAAATACCGGGTGAACTTTAAGAGAATCAGGTAAAGACAGTTCATAGGCTACTTCATTAATTTTCTTCTTAACAGGAAAAGGTCCCATAAATTTAGGTGCAAGTTTTTTAGAAGGGCACATCAATTTGATATTGGATGTAGACAGCCATACCTGATCTCCCGGTTGCAGAACCAGCTCCCCCCTTCTCTTTTGGTCGAAGTTCCTCTTGCTATCTGCCTGGGCCTTGGACATAGTTTTTTGTAGGACCTGATTGTTGCATTTGAGGAATTCCACTGTCTTCTGAACTGCCGGAACTGAGGATTCTGAAACAAAATCTGGTAAAAAAGTCAAGTGGAAGCCATAATTGGCAAAGAAGGGAGATTGGTTAGTGGTTGAGTGACTGGCATTATTGTATGCGAATTCCGCTAGAGGCAGCAGGGAAACCCAATTGTCCTGAGAAAAGGAAGTAAAACATCGGATATATTGCTCGAGGGTTTGGTTGGTTCTCTCTGTCTGCCCATTGGTCTGTGGATGATAGGCTGAGGAGAGAGAAAGCTCAATCTTCAAGATTTCACAGAGTGCCTTCCAGAAGCGTGAGGTAAATTGTACCCCTCTGTCGGAGACTATATTTGTAGGTACTCCGTGTAGTCTGACGATCTCCTTAATAAATACACGGGCTGTCTCTGTAGCAGATGGGGTTCCCTTCAGGGGCAAAAAATGGGCCATCTTAGATAGGCGATCTACAACCACAAAAATGGCTGTGCACCCCTCAGAACGGGGTAGTTCGACTATAAAGTCCATAGAAATCATTTTCCAAGGTCTGTCTGGTATAGGTAAGGGTTTAAGCAGTCCCCAGGCTCGGTTCTTTGAAGTCTTGTTCCGTGAGCAGATGGAGCAGGAATTGACGTATTTTTCACAAAACTCCCTTAAATTGGGCCACCAGAATGTACGCTGTACAAGTTCACGAGTTTTCCGTACCCCGAAATGTCCTGCTAAGGGATGATCATGAAGCAATGTTAGTACTTTAACTCGGATACCTTCAGGGACAAAGATTTGACTTCCTTTCCATAGCAAGCCATCTCGAGATGTCAAGGTGGTTCCTGGAGGTTTTGGAGAGTGAGAAGAGGCTTCCTTGATTAAAGATAAGAGATCTGTGTGTAAGAGCAAAAAACTGTTAGTGGGTAGAATTGTGTCAGGAGCAGGTGAGTCCTTAGGGTTATCATGCATGCGTGACAATGCGTCTGGTTTGACGTTTTTTGATCCTGGCCGATAAGTGATGTGGAAACAGAAGCGAGTGAAAAACAAGGCCCAACGAGCTTGTCGGGGTCTCAAACGTTTGGCAGATCTTAGATATTCTAAATTTTTATGGTCGGTATATATTAATACCGGGTGAACTGCACCCTCTAACAGATACCTCCACTCCTCCAAGGCGGTTTTGATGGCTAGAAGCTCCCGATCCCCTACGTCGTAATTTCTTTCAGCTGGAGATAACTTTCGGGAGAAAAAGCCCACAGGGTGAATCAAGTCCTCCTTACCCTGTCTTTGCGAAATGACCGCTCCCACCGCTATTTCGGATGCATCAACTTCTAATAAAAAAGGTAAAGATGGGTTAGGGTGACTGAGAATTGGAGCTGATGTGAAAAGTCTTTTAAGTCTCTCAAATGCCTCTTGAGCCTCTGTACTCCAATGAAACCTGACATGTTGTTGTGTCAACCGTGTAATAGGGGCTATGATGGCAGAGAATCCCTTGATAAATTTCCTGTAAAAGTTTGCGAAACCAATGAAGCGTTGAATACCTTTTTTATCGACGGGTGCAGGCCAATCCAGAACAGCAGACACTTTTTGGGGGTCCATCTTGATACCAGTTGCGGATATTATCAAACCCAAAAACTGGATTTCTTGTTGCTCGAACTCGCATTTTTCTGCTTTTGCGTATAGCCCATGTAAGCGAAGACGGTCCAAGACTCTGCAAACGTGTTCCCGGTGTTGGCTAAGGGATTCAGAAAAAACCAAAATATCATCCAAATAAACAATTACAAAAATATCTAAGAAGTCCTTGAATACATCGTTAATCAGATGTTGAAACGTGGCAGGTGCATTACATAAACCAAAGGGCATGACCAGATATTCAAAATGCCCGAACCTTGTCCGGAATGCCGTCTTCCACTCATGCCCAGCCCGGATGCGGACCAGATTATATGCCCCTCTTAAATCGAGCTTCGTAAAAATAGTAGCAGACCTTAATTTTTGGAATAGTTCGGGTATTAAGGGCAATGGATAACGGTTCTTAAGTTTGATCCTTTTTAGTCACAAAAAATATTCCAGCCCCAGCTGGAGATGTAGATGGGCGGATGAATCCTTTTTCCAGGTTTTCGTTGATGTAAATCTTTAGTGTTTCCTGTTCTTTTTCTGTCAGGGGAAAAATGCGCCCAAAAGGAATCTCAGCCCCAGGTAAAAGTTCAATTGGGCAGTCATATGCCCGATGGGGTGGAAGAGAGTCTGCTCCCTTTTTACTGAAAACATCAAGGAACCCATGATATGGTTCGGGTACTGATTGGCGTAGGTTTCGATCAATGTCCATGCAACATAAGGTGACAGAGGATTGAGTAGACTCATCTTGACAATGTTCTTGGCAGTAGGGGGACAAGAACCTGATCTCTCTGGTAGTCCAATTGATGGAGGGATTATGGGCCTGAAGCCAGGGGATGCCCAGGATGATTGGGAACAACGGGGAAGAGATCACATCAAGGATCAGCAGCTCCTTATGCTGGAAGGAGGTGATGGCAGGTACGGGAAAAGTCTCTTGGGTTACCTGTCCGGAGCTGATGCGGGAGCCATCGGCCAAGAAGACTGAAAGTCGATGGGTCTTATTCCGTAGGGGAATGTTGTGTTGGTTAGCGAAGGCAGAATCAATGAAGCAACTGCAGGCTCCGGAATCAATAATTGCTTTAACTGGAATTGTCCTTCCTTGGAGCTGCAATGAGAGAGGGAGAGCAATGTGGGTTGTGTTAGCAGAAAGTGCTGAAAGGCTGGCAGGAACAGAGGAAAAGCACTTACGCATCTTGACCGGACAGTTGCGCATGTAGTGTCCTGTTGTTCCGCAGTACAGGCAGAGATTAAGTTGATGGCGGCGTGTGCGCTCTTCCGGGGTTAAGGTGGGTCGAATCAGTCCCAACTGCATCGGCTCGGAGGCATCTGGTGCAGGGCGGATTGGCTGGAAGTTGGGTGGTGGTGAGTAGCGGGCAGCCGGAATTGGGGCTTTAGCAGTCATCCAAGTGGGGCGATTATGTTGGTAGGCCCGTTCAGTGCGACGTTCCCGAAGGCGGCGGTCAATCTGGATGGTTAAGGTGATTAAGGCCTCAAGAGTATCAGGTATGCCCACCCGGGCCAATTCATCTTTCAGTCCTTCTGATAAGCCCATGCGGAACTGATGCCGTAGAGCTGCATCATTCCATTGAGTGTCCGCACTCCAGCGTCTAAAATCCGAAATGTACTCCTCGGCCGCCCGGCGACCCTGCTGGAGTGTAGTTAAGGTGGCCTCTGCTGTGGCGACCCGTTCAGGGTCCTCATAAAGCTGGGACATAGCTTCAAAGAAGGCCGCCAGTGATTGAATCAAAACAGAGTCCTCTTCGAGAAGCCGGTGTGCCCAGATCTGTGGTTCTCCTAACAGTAGAGAGACCACAAACCCCACTTTAGTGGCTTCAAGTGAAAAAGTCCGGGGTTGCAGGGCGAAGTAAAGTCGACAAGCACTGCGGAAGACCCGGAATTTAGTTCGGTCCCCTGAAAACTTCTCAGGTATGGGGACCCTTGGCTCAGGTGGAAGCATAACGACAGAAGGAGGGGAAGCAGCCTGAGCAGGGGCGGAAACGGACCCAGGAGCCACGTGTATGGGGTTGATGATGTTCTGGACTTGTCCCTCCAATCTGGTGTAACCGTCTTGTAAGGATTTTACGGCTTGAGTGAGGGCTGACAGGTGTGAACAGATATCTGTCATGGGAGGGGTCTCTCCTGCAGGCTCAGTCATGGCTGTGTTGTACTGTTACGTACCTGGACGTAGAGCCTGACTTGGTAGGAGGAGACCTCTCATACAGCGCTGGTTCACGTGCCACTGGAGATGGGGACAGTGGTGACGTGAGCACAGTGGGGTAGGAGTGCCTGGTTTGTAGAGGAAGGTGTTGGAACCAACAGGAAGGTCCTCCAGTAAGGTCCGTATGCGGATGGCAGGATATGAGACTGCAGCTGTAGGTGGTAGAAGCAGGATACAAGAACCAGGCAACAGGTGGATCAACAAGTGGGAATCAGCAGAGCAAGGTCAGACAGTCCAGTTGGCAACAGCAGATCAATCAGATGATAGGAGCAGGCAATGGCAGAGTCGGTAGGCAGGCTGGAGTCGGTAACCAAAGGCAGATGTAGCAAGGTCAGGCAGGCCGGGTCGGGTAGGAGAAGGTAGAGTAGTCCAAACAGAGCCGGGTCGGTAACGGGAGATCACAGGTTCAGGTTTCGGATCAGGTTTTCGGGTGGCTGACAAGCAGGAAGCTTAAAGACAACACAGCACTGGCTGAGTGTCACTGCTGGGCTTTTAAAGCCCGTTTTGGCGCCAATTGCGTTCCCGCGCATGCGCACATGCACGCGCGCGCCGCCGCGCGCGCTAACGTGCACGCGCGCCGCGCACCTATGTGCGCACGGAAGGCCCGGAAATGCCTGGAACGTTCTTGACAAGAACAAAGTTGATCGAACAGACACCTTAGATATGCGTTTTGATATAATGAGAGAGTGTGGTGGTATGGAAAGGGGAAAAGAAAAGGGGGAAAGAAAAAAAAAAAAAAAAGGGAGAGGAAAGGGGGAGAGATAGGAAGGGTAGGGGGTTTGGTGTTCCGTGGTGTAAGCATTGCTATATTCCCTTGGTATTATACACGTATGAATATACTGAGAAGTGGTCGTGATCCCCAGATTCATGTCACAGGGCTGTATTAGTCATGGCGTAATAGTTTGTATTCTTCTGAAAGTGTGAAAAGTAGCCATGGTTGCCATAATTCATTAAAACTAGTACAGTTCTCTTTTTTCATTGCTAACAGTTCTTCCGTTTTATACATATAATGGACCCTGTCCAACCAATCCTTGACTGTAGGAGTGTGAGTGGATTTCCAGTGTAATGGTATCAGGCATTTGGCTGCCGTTAGTAAGTGCCTAGATAGGGACTTTTTGTATTTGCTAATAGAGAAGCAGTTTATGTGTAACAGGCAAGCAGCTGCGTCTAATACAATTTTAGTTTCCGTGATATGTTTGATCCAAGATATAATCTTATTCCAGTAGCCAAGGATTGGGGGACACTCCCACCAGACATGTAGGAACGTCCCTGTTGTCCTCTCACAGCGCCAACAGAGATCTGAGGATTCAGGGGACCATTTTTTGGACTTATCTGGGGTAATGTACCACATCGTAAGAAGTTTATAAGATATTTCCTGGAACCTCGTGCTGAGTGAACACTTATGGGCAAATATGCAAGCCTTTTCCCATTGTGCGTTGGGTATAATTGAGCCCAGTTCTGATTCCCATCTTACTTTATGTTTATTTCTTTCCTGGGGTAGTGGTTCGTTTAGCCAAGTGTACGCAAGGGAAGTTGTGTGTGGGGTTTGGGTTCCTTTGTAGCAAATGTCTTCTAGTGGTGTAAGTTTTTGGAAGAAGGCTGTTTTATTTTTATTGTTAAGCAGGAAGTCTTTAATCTGAAGATAGAACCAGATGCTGGGGGAGGAATCACCAAACTCCGTCTTGAGTGATTCAAAGGACTTAATCTTATTACCGATCATGCAGTGTATTGCTAGGAATATTGAATTGTGGCCAGGGGTTGGGGGTTTCTTTTGGTTGAGGCCGGGAGTAAAGTCAGGATTGTTGGTTAGTGGGGTCAGTGGGCCCGGTATGGTGGCCAGGTTGTATTTTGTGGCTATTTTGTGCCAAATGTTTAAAGTGTTTGTTACAAGGGGATGCGTGATCCCCCTGGTGCCTCTAGAGTGTTGGGACCATGGATAATAAAGTAGACTCCCTCCGTCAGGTTGATGTTCTAGTTGTACCCAGTCTTTCAATCCCCAGTGACAGTGCCAGTCAATGATCCTAGATATGTGGGCGGCATAGTAGTATTTTTTGAAATCGGGGAGGCCTATTCCACCTCGGGATTTGGGCCAAGTAAGGGTTCTGAAGTCTATTCTGGGTTTTTTGTTGGCCCATAGAAAGTTTCTCTGGATGGAAAGCAGTCTGGAGAAAAAGGAATTTGGTATGTGAATGGGTAGTGCGTTGAAAAAGTATAATAACCTGGGTAAGACCATCATCTTTAGTATTGAAGCTCTGCCAAACCAAGAAAACTGTCCGTGGGTCCAACGTTGGAGGTCGTCCGTAATAGATTTTAGTAATGGGGTGAGATTAGCCGAAAAGAGGGAGTTGATGTCTGGGGTTAATTTGATTCCTAAGTATTTGAGAGCGTTCTGTTCCCATTTAAATTTAAAATTGCTTTTGATGAGCAGGAGTGTGTCTGGAGGGATCCCTAGATTAAGAGCTTCGGACTTGGATTGGTTTATTTTAAAGTTTGAGATGTAGCTAAATGTCAAAAAGATTTTAAACAGATTTGGGAGAGTCGTGTGGGGATGAGTAATAAAAAAGAGAAGATCATCTGCGTAAGCGGCTGTTTTGTATATCCTATTGTGTATATTGAATCCAGTGATCTCAGGGGACTTGTTTATCATACGTATAAGAGGTTCGAGTGTGAGGATGAATAGAAGGGGCGAGAGTGGGCATCCCTGTCTAGTGCCATTATGAATCTGTATCGGGTCTGATAGGGTGTTGTTAATTTTAATTCTGGCCTGTGGGTTCTGGTAGAGGGCCCTGATCCAGCTCATCATTTTGTCCCCTATGCCAATATGGGCGCAGGTGTTAAACATGTATTCCCACGATACTCTATCAAAGGCCTTCTCGGCATCGGTTGATACCAGAAGGCCCTCGATTTTCTTTTTTTGTGCATGATGTATTAAGTTTAGAGATTTAGTGATATTATCTCTGGCTTCCCTGTTGGGCATAAAGCCTACTTGTTCTGGGCCTATGATCTTGTGTAGTAGTGGTTTCAGTCTATTGGCTAATATTTTGGCTAGGAGTTTAATGTCTATATTCAGGAGGGAGATAGGTCTGTAATTAGCACAGTCTGTATGGTCTTTGTCAGGTTTAGGGATGATAGCTATATGGGCCATGAGTAGTGTGTTTGAGTCGTTGTCCTGTTGGGCAAGGTGGTTGAAGGCTGAGAGTAGTGGGGTGGAGAGTAGTTGTGTGAATGTCTTATAGTATTGTGATGTAAAGCCGTCTGGACCTGGGCTCTTTCCTGGTTTAAGAAATTTAATGGCATCTTGCAGTTCTGTCATGGTAATAGGTGTGTCTAATGTGTCTTTGTCAAGGTCTGGTAGGGAGGGTAGATTGCTGTCCTTCAGGAATTTTTGTATCATTTCTTCTCTAGTGTGTTGCACATGTGACGGTTTATGTTGTGGGGGAAGGTTGTAGAGATTGGAATAGAATTCGTGGAATATTTCTGCTATCTTCCCCGAACTGTGCTCCAAAGTCCCTACTTTGTTACGTATAGCATGTATGTGTTTTGCGGTAGTGGCATCCCTCAAGGCTCTAGCTAGTTGTTTCCCGCTTTTATTTCCATGTTCATAAAATATGCTTTTGCGGAAGAATAATGCTTTTTGGGTTTGGAAATGGAGAATCTGCAGGAGGGATTTCCTGCATTGAGATAGTTCCTCAGCAGCTGTAGCCACAAGGGATTGTTTGTGTAGTGTTTCGAGTTGAGCTATTTTATGTGACAGAGCCAGGATCTCTTTGTTTCTTTCCTTCTTTCTTCTGGAGCCCCATTTAATGAATTCCCCCCTGATGACACTTTTGTGGGCTTCCCAATTGTTGAGTGGGTTTGTATCGGTGTCCCTGTTGTTTCTAAAGTATGTTTTGATGTTCTTAGAGATGTCGTCTTGTATGTTCTGGTCCGTAAGTAGGGAGGCATTAAGTCTCCAGTTGAAGGGAGCGTGGTTATTTTGTACGAATTTTAGTGTGACAGCTGTAGGGGCATGATCGGATAGTGTAATAATGCCTATGTCCGCTCTTGATAGGTTAATCAGGTCTCTTTGGGTGATAAAGATCAGGTCAATTCTCGAGTATCTTTTGTAAGGAGGGGAGAAATACGTGAAGTCTCTACCTGTGGGATGGGTGGATCTCCAAGAGTCCACAAGAGCTAATGATTGTAACAGGAGTTTAATGCGTTTCAAAATTCTGTAGGAAACGTATGAGTACCCTGTGGAGGTGTCATGGGAGGGGAGATAGTGGGATGTTAAAGTCTCCTCCTAATATAATGCAGCCTTCCGCGAACCACTTAAGCTCGTTGACTACCGTGTTACAAAATGTTATATGTGCTTTGTTTGGGAAATATACGTTAGCTAAGGTGATGGGGGATCCTTCCCAAAGGCCCTTGAGGAATATATATCTGCCGTCTGGGTCTACTAGCTGATTGGTCAGTTCAAAGGGTGCATTTTTGTTTATCAGGATTGAGACCCCTTTGGTTTTGGCGAGTGGGTTAGTGGCGTGGAAAGCTCTTGTGAATAGATTGTTTGTGATTTTGGGTATATTTTGTCCTTTGAAATGAGTTTCCTGTAGGAAAACTAGTTGGGGGTTTGGACGTCTGAGTTCCTTCAATAGTTTAGATCTCTTTTCGGGTATATTGAGACCGTTAGTGTTGTGTGATATTAAGGTAGGAGATTTACCCAGGAATGAGTATGCCATTTTGTGGGGGAGAGGTTAGGGGTCTGAGAAGAGAGGGAATAAAGAGAAAAAAAGAAAAAAAAAAATTAAAAAGAAGAAGGGGGGGTGGGGAGGAGTGGGGAAGAGGAAGGGGGGCGGCAGAGGGTTGGGGAGGGACTGTGAGGTGTTCCTACCGATAAGGTAGGGGGAGGATGTTTTGTGGGTGGGGGGATGGTAGGGGGGGAGGGCGGGAGCGAGGGGGCTAGAAAGATGAAATGGTATTGAGTCTCGGTTCAGTGGTGCGTCAGGTTGACGCTGAACCAAGTACCGCGTCGATAAGACGCTTACTGCGACTCTGTGGGGTTGGTGGGAGGCACGCCCGCATCCACGGGTGGTGTGAGGTGTAGTTAATTGGTCTTCCGGGAAACCAAGTGTTCCAGGAAGCCCAAACAGTCCTTTCTATGAGAGGTGTTTCTTTAGGCTTTGGTGAGCAAGGTATATTCCCATCCGTCTAAGAATAGACGGGTGGGGGTTTGTTTGTAAATATAAGGAGGGAGGTGTCACATGTAGTATTATTATTGTTAAACCTGGATTCAGGGGAAGGTAAAGGCAACCAGTCTATTTTGCGTCTACAGATAATATAACTTATAGCAGATATCTACCATAACAACAGTTAACAAACATAGAGGTGTAGTGTCGAGCGTCTCCACGGCAGGCCCGCCACTCACCTGGCCTGCCGGTGAGACAACCGGCACCCAGCATCAGAAGTTCACCCCCCAAAGACCTGAGGTACATTTACAGTTCCAAGCAAGTAAATAACCTACTTAGTATTCAAAGTACAGTCGATTTGTGCCTGTGAAAAAAAAAATAAAAAAAAATAAACAGCAATTCTATGAGATGATCTTTCTATTGTAGAAGTGTTCCCAAGCTATTAAGGGTGCATCTAGGTGTCCTTTCTGAGTATGGTTAACCCAGAGTGACAGCCCTGAAGTTTCTGTCCTTTGATTTACATCCTGAACTGCACAATGGTGTCCGCTGTAGGAGGATACCTCAGGGGAGTTTAGGGTGTAGAGAGACCCAACAGCTACATGTAATCACAATTTGAGAAGAAGATCTCCCCTATGTTCCGGTATCATTACCCCTGGCAGGCGGAATATAAAAGAGCTTTCCGTGGGGCAAGCGTTATCTGTGTGGGGTTGTTAAGTACATATGCGTGCTATTGGTGTTATGTCGCATATCTCTCAAGGCAGGACCTCTACAGGTTCGTGGCCAATGTCCGCCTCAGATGGGCTTGCGAGTGTGTAAACTTCAAGGTTTTACTAACCTGAGTGTCCAAGTTCAGCACTTCTTAATTTGGCATGCGTATGGGATGGTAAATGGTTGGAGAGCTCAGTTAGGTCAACTGTCTCAGTCTGTTTACCAGGGCCTTAGATCTGACCCATGTCGGCCAACATGTAGGGTAGCTCTAAATTGCAGACTTCGATCATGTTAAATGTCTCAATCTATGTTGCAAGAAAAAAAAAAGCATATCACTTGTAAAGAAGAGGGAATAAAATAAAGAGTTAGGGGATGTGCAACAGTGGATTAATGTTTGACAATGTACGGGAGCAGTTCAGATATATGTTGACCTGTTGCATGGGGCTCCTCAAGGTTATCCGATCATATATCTGGGGGCAAAGGGGATGTTCAGAGTAGCTGAGGCATTTTCAGGCTAGTGATATAGTGGAAAGAAACGTAAGTTGTGTCATCATTTCTCTTGATTTCCTTGTGTAATGCTTGCTTGCCATCTAGTGGTGAAAAATACGAATTGCTTTTTGCTCATAAATGTTTCTGCATTTTGTCTTGGAACTGAGCGGGGGACCTGAAGTCGTAGACATGTTGAGAGATCCAGGTCTGTTAGGGGGTGATAATGTCCCATGACAACGTGCACCACTCCAACTTACAAATTTTTCCAGGGGGGAGGCAGTTGGGAGCCTAAGAAGAGTATGAACGGTGGGACGGGAGAGAAAAATAAAAAGTAGAAGGGTTGTAGAACAGAAATGGATGATGTCAGGTTTACTGGGTAGGTTACAGTCTGGGACCTTTGCCAAAGGGAGAGTTATAATTGTGCCTGCTGGGATTCCCCTTGATCTTTCCTTGCTGGTAAGGGGATTTGGCAGGGGATGGCCCCGTTGGTGGCGTGTTGTTAATGTAGGGAGGTAGCCTATAATCTGCGTACTAGTCAGGCTGAGGAGTTCAGTCTTGCTTTGCTGTATTATGATGTCTATTCATTTTTGCGAGCAGAAGTCTGAAACGTATTCCCACTCTTTTTGTCTTTCTGGGGTTAGAAAAGAACATCTGTGTTTGATTCTGAGGCCTCTGGGCGTAATTTTAGAGAGCCAATATCTTTGTAGAAAAAACTTATCCCACCATTGGTGGTTCAGGGATATAATAGTATCCTCTATTTTCCTAAACATGGCACAAAACAATATTGTCCACTACTAAGAGATTTTTTTCCTGCCCCCACATCCCTTTTATCACTTTCATCTTTACTTTTACTTTATTACTTTATTATATATATATTTTTCCCCACACTTGTTCACTAGTAGCTCTCACCAGCGCTCCATCCTCTCTCCCCTTTACTGCATTAAGGTCCACAGTGAAGTCCATGGAGATTTCTGCCCACGGCCGTTCAGGGATGGACAAAGGTTTTAGTAGACCCCAAGACTTAGTATTTGATCCTTTACTACGCTGGCATGGGATGCAGGAAGTGACATAGTCCTTACAGTACCGTCTCCAACCTGGCCACCAAAAGGAACGGGAAACCAATTCAGCAGTCTTTAGTTTCCCGAAGTGGCCTGCCAGTTTGTGGTCGTGGAAAGTCCTGAGAGTCAAGGGTCTTACTTCCAGTAGAACAAAAATCTTTCCCGGGCCCAGAGTAAGCCATCGTGTTTCTCCAAAGAGGGAATTTGTGACCCTGTTGGTGGAGATGATGAATCCCAAAAACTGCACTGTTGTCTTTTCAAATTTGCATTTTTCTGCTTTGAGATATAATTTGTGTCCCCTGAGGATTGCAAGGACCTGTTTGACATGTACTTGGCGGAGTTCAATAGTGGCAGAAAAAATAAGGATGTCGTCCAGGTAAACGACTAGGAAGTCATCAAGGTATTTCCAGAAAATATAGTTTACCAGATGCTGGAAGGTTGCCGGGGCGTTGCAGAGCCCGAAAGGCATCTCCAGGTACTCGTAATGCCCAAACCTGGACCTGAAAGCAGTCTTCCATTCATCTCCAGCCCGAATTCGAATGAGGTTGTAGGCCCCACGAAGATCTAGCTTGGAGAAGATTTGGGCGGATCGGAAACGTTGGAACAATTCCGGGATAAGAGGAAGCGGGTACAGATTTTTGATGGTAATTTAGTTTAGTTCCCTGTAGTCAATGCAGGGTCTCGCAGAGCCGTCTTTTTTCCCCACAAAGAAGATACCGCTCCAGCCGGTGATGAAGAAGGACGAATGAAACCTTTTTCCAGGTTTTCGTCAATATAAGACTTGAGGGCCTTTAATTCAGTTTCAGACAGTGGAAAGATACGGCCAAAAGGGATTTCAGAGCCTGGCAAGAGATCAATAGGGCAGTCGTAAGACCGATGAGGTGGTAGATGGTCAGCCTGTTGTTTATCAAAGACATCCTTAAATTCAAGGTAGACTGGAGGTACATGTTGGAGGCTGTCAGGTACTGATACTATGGTGGAGCAAGAGGCTGAAGCTGGAAGGAAGCAGTGCTGGGAGCAGTACTGGGAGGAAAATGAGACTTCTTTCTTGTTCCAGTTGATTTGGGGTTCATGTGCCTGTAACCAGGGGAGCCCCAAGATGATGGGGAATATGGGAGAAGGGATAATGTCGAAGCGTAGAAACTCCTGATGACCGGAGTCTGTGGTGATGAGAATGGGTCTGGTTTCTTGGGTGATAAGTCCAGAGCAGGGAAGAGACCCATCAGCCAGATGTACCTTCAGGCTTTGTTTTTTAGTCACAAGAGGAATATGTAGCCTGGCAGCTAGTGAAGCATCCAGGAAGCAGCTGCATGCTCCGGAATCAGCTATGGCTGGCAGGCGGGTTTCCTTTTCCGTTAGCTGTAGGGAGACAAAGAGGGTGACATAAGTCTGAGAAAAAACGGAGACTTGATAGTTCATGACAAATTCAGAGTAGGACTTACTAGGTCTCACAGGGCAGGTGCGGCGGAAATGTCCTGAACCCCCACAGTAAAGGCACAGGTTGGCCTGCGGCCTACGTAGTCATTCCTCTGGGGTGAGAGGAGCAAGGACCAATCCCTATTGCATGGGCTCAACCTCCGAAGTGGTGGAGACTGGAGGAGCCATGAAAGGCAGATGAATGGGAGTCCGCTTGGGAAGCATCCAGCTGGAACAGGAAACCTGGAAGCGCTCTGAGCGTCGCTCTCGCATACTCCTGTCCAACTTGGTGGCTGTTTGGATCAAATCCTCCAGAGTAGCAGGGGTTTCAAGCCTGGCCAGCTCATCTTTAAGAGCTTCAGAAAGCCCTTGGCCGAACTGGTACTTGGGGGCAGGTTCGTTCCAGCCGGTATCAGCCGAACACTTCCGGAACTCAACAGTATAATCCTCAACTGGCCTTCGCCCTTGAGACAGGTTGTGTAAGGTAGCTTCGGCTGTGGCCACACGTTGGGGGTCGTCGTAAAGTTGCGCCATACTTTCAAAAAAGGTATCCACTGAATTTAACCCAGGGTTCCTCTGTTCCGTCAGGCTGTGGGCCCAGGCTTGCGGTTCATCGGCCAGGAGGGAGATAATAAAGCCTACTTTTACCACCTCAGAGGAGAAAGTCCTGGGTTGGAGGGCCAAGTACAAAGAACAGGCGTTTTTGAAGGCTCTGAATTTTTTGCGATCGCCAGCGAATCGCTCCGGTGTGGGAACCCCGGGTGCAGGGGAGGCCATGATCACCATAGGGTTAGATAAAACTGGAGAAGAGGAGGCCCTACTGGTGGGTGCCGGAGCTGTGGTAGCTGGTGCGGATGGCCTGGAAAGCTGCTGGAGGCGACTGTTTATTTGGGTATAGCCTTCTTGCAACTTCTGAACTGCATCAGTGAGTGCTGATACTTGCTGACATAGGATCTCAAGAGGGGGATGCGCTCTGTCGGTCTCCGAAATGGCTGGTTTGTACTGTCAGAGAAGTACTTACCGAGGTGGAGATGCCGAGAGCGGTTCACCCTTGCAACTATTTGCAGTTCACCCCCTGGAGGTGATACAGGGAGTGAATGGCACAAAGAGGTACGGGGTACCCAGTTGGCAGGAGAAGCCTTGCGTGAAGGTCCTTGTAGGGATGAGCACCTGTGCAGAGGCTGGCAGATGGGATGAACAGCTGACAGAAAGTCCCGAACCAGGCTAAGGGTCAAACACTGAAAATCTGTAGAGCCAAACACAGGCTGAGGTATGGTATCTGGGAGACACAAGGCAAGTCTGGGTCACAGGCAGAGGGTCAAGGCAAGCAGATGAGAGGCAGTCCGGGTCACAGGCAGAGGGTCAAACACTGGAGATAAGCGGAATCCGTTAAACAAGCCAGGGGTCAGGTCCAGGAGAAAGGCAGCAGGTAATCAGGCACAAGGAACAGGATCAAAGTTTTAGCAGGAAGCTGAAGACAAACCAGCAATTTGTCTGAGCACAAGAGCAACTTTTATAGGCAGCCCAAGGGTCACGTTAAGTGTGCACCAGTGCGCATGTGTGTACGCCGGAGCGCCGGGCCACGAATGAGCATGCTCCGGAGCGCCATTCCGCCACGCATGCTTGCAGGAACACGGCCGAAGAGACTGGAAGGATTATTCTCCTGACAGATATAATAATTTGGGTAGGGTGTCCATCTTGAGGGTGTTAATGAAACCAAACCAGGGTAGGGGCGTGCCCCCCCAGGAAGCCAAGTCTTTCCGGACTAGAGAGAAGAGGGATGTAGTTTAGTCTAAAGATGTTAGAGAGGTTGACGGTAATTGTTATGCCCAGATAGGAGATGCCCTTGGTCTGCCATCGAAAAGAATAATTGGAGTGAAGCAAGGACATGGTTGATGGACATGGTTGATGCGGATAGAGAAATATTGAGGGCCTCTGTTTTGGAGATGTGGAGCTTAAAATTACTTAGCAAGCCGAAGTGTTTAAATTCAGAGAAGAGTGAGGGGAGGGTCGTGTGGGGTTGTCAGGCATATATTAATAAATCATCCGCTTAAAGAGATAGTAAAGAGATAGTTTATGGTGTTCAGAGGGTGTTTTAATTCCTTGTATGGAGGCATTTTGACGAATGGCACACGCCAGGTGCTCAATTACGATAACAAATAGGTGCGGGGAGAGGGAACAACCTTGACGGGTGGCATTTGATATATGGAATGCCTCTGACGAGGTGCCATTAACCAGGACCGATGCAGAGGGGTGTGAATTAAGAGACATGATTTTGGTGATGAAGAGGGATCCAAGACCTATTTGTTCTATGGAAAGCCGCAGAGAGCGCCAGTTGACCAGGTCAAATGCCTGGTCAGCATCAAAAGACAGAATGCATGCCTGCTGGTGGTGACGCTGGATATAGGAGATGAGGTGTATGGTTTTAGTCGTCTTGTTCTGGGCTTCCCTGCCCAGGATAAAGCCGACCTGATCTCTGTGGATAATCCCTGGCAGTACTGGGGAAAGGCGGTTGGCGAGGACCTTCGCAAATAATTTTAGGTCTATATTTAGTGGGGATATGGGGCGGTAGTTACTGCATTGTGAGGGATCCTTACTGGGCTTCAAAAGTTTAGATACGTTGGCAAATAGGAGGTCTCTGTGCAAGGTGTTGGCCACACTTATTGGCTATGGAATAATGATAATTGCAGGCTTGATCACGAGCTATCAAAGAGTGAGAGTCTAGCAACTGGAAGAGGTCACGACGAGCGTTTGATAGGGTGACAAAGGTGGACGGCTCCACTGTTTGTTTATGGAGGGATTCTAGATCTGAAATGGTGGTCAGGAGGCGTAGGATTTCATACGTTCTGATCTTTTTTAAACGAGAACTGTTCTGTATGAGTATGCCTCGGGCCACCCATTTTAGGGCTTCCCATTGAATAAGTGGGGTATTAGTGTCAGAGGAGTGATCAGACACGAAGTGTTGAATCGCCTTGGTAACTTCAGCGATACACACTGAGTCCCTCAGTAGATTGTCATTGAGACGCTAAGAAGCTCCCCCACGAGATTGTGGTGGACGGGCAAAGGACAGGTAAACAGGGGAGTGGTTAGACCATAGGGCATGCCCCAGGGAGGATTGTAAGGGAGTGTCCAGGAGGGATTGTGAGATGAAGAAATAATCTAATCTACTGTAGGAGTTGTGGGCTATTTAGAAATAACTTTAGTCTTTTTCTGTGGGGTGGTGTATGCGCCAAACATCTACTAAATGGTGGGAGTGTAATAGGGATTTGATGTAAGAGAGCAAGGATGTGGTCATGGATGACTTACCAGAGGATGTGTCGGCAGACGGGGACAGAGCTACATTAAAATCACTTCCGGCACACAGGAACCCCCGAAAGAAGATAGTCTGGTGAGAGTGGTAGAAAGGAAGCGAGCCTGGTCCGTATTGGGAGCGTAGGTATTAGCCACCGTAAAGAGAAAATGATTTAGCTTCAATTTGAGAAATATAAAGCAGCCACTATCATCAATGTAGGAATCAAGTACTTCGGGGTGAAAAGATCTATGATTGGCAATGAAGACCCCTTTGGATTTAGCTAGGGGGTTAGTGATGTGAAACCATGAACCAGTACGGAAGTGCGTCTCCTGCAATAGTAGAATATTAGCTTGCTGTTTGGGGAAGTGATAGAGGATCTGTCTGCGCTTATCTGGGGTATTAAAGCCCCTGCAGTTATATGATGCTAGGTTAAGAGGTGGTGTGACTGCCATGATAGGGAGTGAGGGTTAGGGGTGGTAAGAAAAGAATGATAAAAGTCTTTCCGAAACCAGTCTCAAACAGCAGGGGGGAGGTGGGGAGGGAAGGGACGGTAGGATAGGAAAACGTGGGAGAGAGATAGTTGGAAGAAAAGGTGGTGCAAGAATATATAGAGAGAAAGAAAGTATCAAACATCAGTGTCGATAGAGTAGCAATACAGTATGTCTGGGTATAACCGAGCACTAGAGATTGAGACCCTAATTGCAGTGGGGAGACAGAATTACATGAATAGGCCACTAGGTGGCATCAATTGGTCAAAAGCATATAGATATAATATACATAATAATGTATTGTGAAGAACATGTCAAAACCAAGAACAGTGCCAGGAACATGAACCAAGTATGCCTATGGGGGGGGGGGGGGTGATTGGGAGGCATGGAGGGGCCCCTGGGGTCCCGGGCTCCATAGGGTAGGATGTAGGTAGAAACAAAATAACCTATCATGGGGAAAAAAGGTTATGAACAGTAATATATAACATATGAACCGAACCTCACCTCTGTTCTAAGGGCTAGTACAATTAGGAGGGAAGCCAACGTCCATCCACACAAAAGGACACTTTTAAGTTGGCTACACATCATACAATCGTCTGCAGATTTTCTCCCTCAGATTTACCAAAGCCACACAATATAAGGTCAAACCTTAAGAGCCTCAATTTGTATGCAATCAGGCAGGATGGGGGAGTTAGCTCTCAGTCAGACTTTTATAGCGCTAAACAGGTCCTGTGGGTGGATATAGGGGTGGAGCTATATCATATGTATGCTGCCATGTTTGGGGTCAGGAAAGTGCATTTTATATACAACTATATAGACTAAAATGAGGGACAAATGAGGAGGAAAGAGGGAATTTGTTCCAAATCAGGGACAGTCCCTCGAAATCAGGGACAGTTGGGAGCTATGCTATTGCCATTTTTCATTATTTAATTTCTGTGCATTGTTGCAATAAATATCCACCCAGCAGCCCTGGTATGTCAGAGTGTGTGGTGCTGCTCAGGGAGTGGGGACACTGGGAACAGGGGATCTGAGAAAACAGCCACTCCCTCAGGGGTAAGCGTCATGTCTATATGTAATAGAATAGCAAATATATAGAAGAGAAAGCTTTTAAATTGTGAAAGTCACATGAAAAAAATATTTAAAGTAAACACTGCAATTATGAATCAAAACGTGTGCTTACAACAATTATCATATACTTTCCCTTTAAGTAAACCTCTTCAATAGCAATGGAATCAAGATTGTCATGTAATCTATTTTCTTCCTTAATAGCTGGCCTCCATTTTACGATGGCATTAACTGGCTTTCATTTCATCGGAAACCTCTCTAACACATTTATTACTCACCTTTTGTGCTAAACCTGTCAGATTAATCCTCTAACAAGTCCATATGTCTTGTTTTTACACTCCCTTCCCTCACACTTCCCACCTTTTCACAACTCCATACTTTTCCATACTAAAAAGGCACACTAACATATTTGTCTCCCTGTAGTGCAACCATGATAGCTCCTGTCAGCTATGTTCACATTAATCTTGCATAGAGAAAATGCTGAAAATTATTTTTACAAAAGAGCCAGGCTAGTATACAAGACATGGTACAAAGAAAGCATTGAACTAGTGCCCAGAACGGCCCATCAAGCTCAATTTTTTAAATTCTAAGATTGATTGCTAAGAGTGACAATGGATAAATTGGCGTTCTCCACTGTAACTAAAAGTAAAATTTTGGATAGATGGGGCGGGATTAGAACATATGCCAGTTTTTATTGCTGTCTGTGCCCCCATTAGGGAAATCCACCCCCCTCTATTTGTCCTGCTTACCATTATTATCTAAAATGAAAGTTAAAAAAACAAAAACACATTTTGGGTTGACACCAGAACAGTATTAGTAATAGAGGGGAAATCTTCCAATTGGAACACTAGATCTTGCAACCTTAGTGACATGCAGGAATTTCCTCTCACTTCCTGTTTTGGCTATGGGATAGGAAATCTCCCCTATAGTAGGGTGACCAGACATCCCCGGTTTCCGGGGACAGTCCCCGGATTGAGGACACTGTCCCCGAACCAAGTCTGTCCCCGATTTTGTCCCCGGATTGGATTTGAACAGGGGCTGGGGCAATTTCAAAGACCAGTCAGTGCAGAATAAAAAAAAAAAAAATCAGATGTACACCACCCCCCACTCTGCCGCTCCTACTAGCTTAGGGGGTGGGGGTGTATTTTTTCATTATATGTGCCCCTTTCTAATGATCATGTGCTGGTTGGAGTGGAGAGAATATTTCTTCAGTTTCGGGTGCATGCCTTCCCTGGCAGAGTGATCTTCCTCCGCTTTCCACCCAGTAGTAGCTGGGGCCTGGAGAGTAAGACTTGACAGGCTGTGAAGTGGGCGCAGGGAGTCGCTAATTGCCACCATTACTAGTAAAAAAAAAAAAATTTAAACAATCTGGTCACCTTACCCTATAGGACACAGATGGCAAAAAACAATTTGCAGTGGTTATAATCTTCCCTTATTATCTAAATAAAAAAATGTAATAAAAAAAAAGGTTTCGCCCTTAGTTGCATTTTAAAATAAGACAATGGGCTCCATTCTCAAAACCGGATTGCATGCCGTATGTAGGTGCCCAGACACATTTTCCCTAGATACTGCATGTGATCCTGAAACTGTCAATTCACATAGGTTGGACTTGATGGACTTGTGTCTTTTTTCGCCCTCACCTACTATGTAATATTATGTAATACTATAAAAGTATTTATCGCAAAACGCTGAAAACGCTTGGTAAATACCACATGAACAGAAGGAATTAAATAATTAAATGAATGCAGTAATTAAGTTGTGGTCGAGGCATGCAGTATGTAAGGAATGCGTACTAGCAGTGAAGAAGCGGGCAGCTGCCGGCGTCCTTAACAACCAGTAGCTGTCATTGTTGTTAAGGAGCTGGTGGCGTCCGTGTCCTTAACAACCGATGAGTCATCAGCTGTCAGCGACTTTCCCCGCTGACAGCTGAATGTAATTTAAAGAATTGCTTGCAATGAAAAATTAAGAAAAATGTCGTAGGATCCCCCACCCAATCCTTACCAGGCCTTTTGGGTCTGGTATGGATTTTGAGGCGAACCTTCAAGCCAAAATGTATTTCAATTTTTAAATGTTTATTGAAATGTTTTCCCATTACATGAATAGAAGCAAGTATATAACTTAGAGCTCGGTAGCTCTGATTCACAATTATAAACATAAAAGTGAAGACCAAAATTTGAACACTAAAAAGGAAATGGGAGGGAGGGGGGAAAGGGAAGGTGACAGGGAACGTATAATAACCCGTAACAATAATGTGACATAATATTTCAAGGTGAAACAACACAGTAAATATTAATACTTTCAGGAATGGAAGCAACGTTGGGTATATCTGAGTGGTCAGGGCTCAAGTCCTGAGCTACTAGCCAGGTCTCAAGGGTTACTCGCCACCAGTTGCCCCACCCAACCCTTACCCTGTCCCGCCCCTAATCATGCCATCACAAATTATCTTGTGAAATGACACTTAAATGTTTTATGCAGAATTAAGTTACAAAAGTAAATATTAACAACCACTTTATCAGTTACCCTCAGCACAGCCTCTCAATGCAAGCTCACCTGTGCCCATCATTGCAGCATGACCTGTGCCTATCATTGCAGCGTGACCTGTGCCCATCATTGCAGCCCCACCTTGCCCACCATTGCAGCCTCACCGTGCATTGCAGCCTCACCATGCCCATCATTGCAGCCTCACCGTGCATTGCAGCCTCACCGTGACCAACATTGCAGCCTCACCGTGCCCCCATTGCAGCCTCACTGTGCCCCACATTGCAGCGTCACCATGTCCCACATTGCAGCATCACCATGCCCCACATTGCAGCCTCACCGTGCCCCACATTCTAGCCTCACCATTCCCCACATTGCAGCCTCACCATGCCCCACATTGCAGCCTCACCGTGCCCCACATTCTAGCCTCACCATTCCCCACATTGCAGCCTCACCATTCCCCACATTGCAGCCTCACCGTGCCCCAAATTGCAGCCTCACTGTGCCCCAAATTGCAGCTGCACTTTGCCCCATTGCATCCTCACTGTGCCCCAACTGCAGCCTCACTCCTCACTGTGCCCCACATTGCAGCCTCACTGTGCCCCCATTACAGCCTCACTGTGCCCCAAATTTCAGCCTCACTGTGCCCCAAATTGCAGCCTCACTGTGCCCCAAATTGCAGCCTCACTGTGCCCCAAATTGCAGCCTCACTGTGCCCCAAATTGCAGCCTCACTTTGCCCCAAATTGCAGCATCACTGTGCCCCAAATAGCAGCATCACTGTGCCCCAAATTGCAGCCTCACTGTGCCCAAAATTGCAGCATCACTGTGCCCCAAATTGCAGCATAACCGTGCCCCCATTGCAGCCTCACTGTGCCCCAAATTGCAGCCTCACTGTGCCCCAAATAGTAGCCTAACTGTGCCCCAAATTGCAGCATCACTGTGCCCCAAATTGCAGCATCACTGTGCCCCAAATTGCAGCATCACTGTGCCCCCATTGCAGCCTCACTGTTCCCCAAATTGCAGCATCACTGTGCCTCAAATAGCAGCCTCACAGTGCCCCCATTACAGCCTTGCCAGGGCGGAGGAAGTGAGAGGCCGTCAGGATCATGATGAGTTAGAGAGCCAGGATCGCAGAGCGGTAAAACATGCTTTAACAGCTGACATTGAGACTGTCTCCACTCTGCTCACTCTCACACAGCCCCGCCTCCTCCTAACCCACGCCTGCGATAGACAAAATGCATCCCCGCATTGGACCCACGTTCTGTCTATTACAGGCGCCGGGTTAGGAGGAGGCGGGGTTGTGTGAGAGTGAGCAGAGCGGAGACAGTTTTAATGTCAGCTGTTACAGCATGTTTTACCGCTCGGTTATCCCGCGGCTCTCCTCTAACTCCATGGCACTCTTCCACCGGGAGAACGGCTACCGATCATTCCCCGCCTGCCGGTGGTGCTCGCCCCCCCCCACTCCCAGGCAGCCCAGCTCCTCACCAGCCCTCATTTTCCACTTGCAAAATGCGAGTAGGTGAGTGGAAAGTTTGAGGGCTGTGAGTGGTGATGTCAGGGAATGGCATGACAACAAGAATAGCAACAGATAAATCAACCTATTTGGAATATAAGATCTTGAAGCGTCAAAGAGCTTCCACAGCGTGGCATTTCTAAGGTGGTAGAAAGATGGAGGGATCCGATAAGTTGGATATTGTAAGTTTACCTAGGGAGTTTAGGAGGTTTTGTTTTATATACCAGTCCGTGAAATTAAATGGGTGCATAATATCCAGCAGCTCCTTTTGGGTGAACCATATATTTATGCCATCTTGCAAAAAAGTGTGAAGTAGAATGGAAGTTTAGTACAATGGTGTCCAGTCTCTCAAGGTTGAAGATCGATAACATTGAGCGTTGCACAGCTGGAAGTCTGGATGGTGTTGGTTTAATCCAATGGGACATGATCATTCTACGAGCAACTAGGAGAGTTATATGAGTCCATTGTGTAAGGTTGAATGAGCCTGCTGATGATGATGTGGAAGATAGTGGTTCACATCCAAAAATACACAATAACAAATTGTTGTGTAGCCGGATCTTATTGATTTTGAAAATGTATGCTAGCACCGAGTTCCAAAATCTAGTAATAATTGGGCATTCCTAGAGGCGGTGGAGTAAAGTAGGACATGGTAGTGAACACCAGGGGCATTGTGCTTGAGTAGAGTCTGCCTTATTGGTGCGGAATGGGTAATATGCCCTGTTGATAATTTTAAATTGCATTTCACGCCACGTCTCAGAGATTGTGAGTTTGTGAATGTGCCGGTACCCCTCTAAGATCCTTTCTGAAATTGTGTTGTCATTGAAGATGGCAGACCATTTCTGGAATGGAGCAAGATGATATTTATCAGATTGGTGTGTAATAAGGTATGAGTATAAACTGGAGATGGAGTAATTGTCCCTCTAGAGCACTACATTAATGAATGATTGTTGAAGGGGATCAGTTTGAGGTCCACAGCAAGACCATAGGCCAGAATTTGCTGATAATAGAAGATATGCAATGTCGGCAATGCAAATTCTCGTGAGAGGGTTTGAAAAGACTTGAATTCACCAGGTTTGCCTTGATACATGGACGTTGTGTTAGTGAGTCCACGGGTGCACCATAGGGTAATGGCTTTATGCATGATTGATGGAAGGAACATAGGGTTGCCCTGAATGGTTAAATGGCAGGATATACTCAAGGGTAACCCAAGCAGTCGCCGCACTTCTCTCCACGCAATAATTGTGTCTTTGATAAGAACACTAGTTTTAAGGTGGGGTGGTAGAGCTCAAGCCATTTTTTTTTTTTTAAATAGCGTGGGGTCCCTCCCAGAATCAATACTAGACCCTTATCCGAGCATGCAAACTGGTAGGTCAGGAAAGGGGGGGGGGGGCGAGTATGTGAACCATGACCTCATTCCTATGTCACAGAACACACAAGGAGAGAGGGGAGGAGGATGAGGTGGAGGATTATGATACTTTCAAAGGCTTCGAAGAAGAGGAAGACATGCGTCAATATGTAAGCGATGGCTTTCCAACCCCAGGACCCTTGGGAGAAGTATGTGGCTGGGAGGAGGAAGTTCCAGATGCTGTCATCCTGAGTGACCTCGAGGAGTCTGCTTCTCAAGCCCCTGTAAATTTGAGGTGCATGGGCAACCTCATGCTTCAAAGCCTGCAAAAGGACCCAAGAATACGTGGCATAAAGGAGAAGGATGATTACTGGTTGGCAACCCTCCTTGACCACCGTTATAAGGGGAAGGTATCAGAACTCATTCCGTCCCCACAGAGAGTTCAGAAGATAAAATCTCTTGAGGACACGTTAAAGAGGATTTTATTGAACATTTTTCCTGACTCCAGTAGGTTACAGTATCGTGAAAAACTTTGTTTTGAGTCTTCTGTTGGTCAAGAGAGGAGCGTTAGAGAAGGCGTCCACTTAAGTGAGGCATTTCAGATTTTTTTTAGTCCTCGCCGCCCAGGGCTGTCAGCTTCCACATCCCATCGGCAGCGTCTGCATCACATGGTTCTTGCTTTCATCAAGATTACCTCTATATGGTTATGGTGGGAAGGCACCACCGACATCCAAAGACCAATTTTTACGCACCCGTTACTTCTATCCAAAGTCAAAGTGACACCAGAATGTATGCAAAAAATCTTGAATCGTGTTCCCAGTGCACCACATTGTGGCCTCATCATACACACTGTCTCCCCAGCTGTTGCTGAGTAGGGATGAGCCGAACACCCCCGGGTTCGGTTCGCACCAGAACCTTCGAACGGACCGAAAGTTCGCGCGAATTTTCGAACCCTATACGTTATAATGGACGCGAACGTTCGAAATCAAAAGTGCTAATTACAACGGCCAATATGCATGTTAATGTCATAAAACAGGTTTGGGGACCCGGGTCCTGCCCCAGGGGACATATATCAATGCAAAAAGAACTTTTAAAAACTAACGTTTTTTCGGGAGCAGTCATATTAATGATGCATAAAGTGAAAAAAAAAAGTGAAATTTTCCTTTAAATATGGTCCCTGGGGGGTGTCTAAAGTATGCCTGTGAAGTGGCATGTGTTTCCCGTGTTTAGAACTGTCCTTGCACAAAATGACATTTGTAAAGGAAAAAAAGAAGCCATTTAAAACCACTTGCGGCTTTAGGCAGTAGAATCTGAACAGGTACATTATGAAGTGTAGCTCCATCCCCAAAAAATCTATTTTTAAGCTTTTTGGAGAACATAGGGAGGGGTTATCACCCCTGTAACATTTGCTGTCTTTGCACATCTGTTCAGAACATGTCACCTCACTTTCCGTCCCAATGACAAATGTTTTTGGAAAAAGTGGGGTTTTAATTGAAACAAGGATTGGTGATAAAGTATCAGTAGAGAGGAGATACCTTTTTCCCAAATTAAATCTAACAGGATAGAATTTCCCTTCCTAGGGGTAGATTTCCTCTCACTTCCTGTTTTCTCTTTCCATTTGCAAGTAGGAGTCGTTTGTAAGTTGGATGTTTGAAAGTAGGGGCCTGGCGTATATACTCTGCAGAAATTTGCCCTATTAGATGTTGGTGTAGCCACAAGACTGGTGGGCACAGGAATGGGCCCTGCTGTGAGTTAATAGATCAAGATTTGTAATTGCATGCACCTGTTGAACAGGGCAGAAAAATTGGGGGTGGTGGTGGTGGTGGTGGACGGTGTTGCCACAAGACTGTAAGCTCTCACAGTTACTCTTGGTGTGCGCAGGAATGGGCCCTGCTGTGAGTTATTAGATCAAGATTTGTAATTGCAAGCACCTGATGAACAGGGCAGAAAATTTGGGCCTTTGGCGGTGGTGGTGGACGGTGTTGCAACAAGACTGTAAGCTCTCACAGTTACTCTTGGTGGGCGCAGGAATGGGCCCTGCTGTGAGTTATTAGATCAAGATTTGTAATTGCAAGCACCTGATGAACAGGGCAGAAAAATTGGGCCTTTGGCGGTGGTGGTGGACGGTGTTGCCACAAGACTGTAGGCCCTCATAGTTACTCTTGGTGGGCGCAGGAATGGGCCCTGCTGTGAACTATTAGATCAAGATTTGTAATTACCCGCCCCTGTTAAACAGGGGCTGAAAAATTGTGCCTTAGGCACTGGTGCTGGTGCCACAACACTGCAACCCCTCACAGATACTGTACTTGGAGCACAGCAGTCACACGTGTTGCGAAGCATTTTTTTAAAAAATTGTAAGTACACGCCCCTGTTAAACAGGGGCTGAAAAATTGTGCCTTAGGCACTGGTGCTGGTGCCACAACACTGCAACCCCTCACAGATACTGTACTTGGAGCACAGCAGTCACACGTGTTGCGAAGCATTTTTTTTAAAAATTGTAAGTACACGCCCCTGTTAAACAGGGGCTGAAAAATTGTGCCTTAGGCACTGGTGCTGGTGCCACAACACTGCAACCCCTCACAGATACTGTACTTGGAGCACAGCAGTCACACGTGTTGCGAAGCATTTTTTTAAAAAATTGTAAGTACACGCCCCTGTTAAACAGGGGCTGAAAATTGTGCCTTAGGCACTGGTGCTGGTGCCACAACACTGCAACCCCTCACAGATACTGTACTTGGAGCACAGCAGTCACACGTGTTGCGAAACATTTTTTTATAAAAATTGTATGTACACGCCCCTGTTAAACAGGGGCTGAAAAATTGTGCCTTAGGCACTGGTGTGGTGGCATGGATCATTGAGGAGGAGGAAGAGGATAGTCAGTGAACATAAGAGGACAGTCACTCAGCATCAGCATAGGCAGTCTTGAAGGGATGTGACATTAAAAATTATTCGGTTATATCCGCCTCAGGTGCCTGGTAGCTGGTGGTGATCCAAGACTGATTCATTTTGATGAAGGTCAGTCGATCAACCGAGGCGGTGGACAGGAGCACCCTATGATCGGTGACAAATCCTCCAGCAGCACTGAATGTGCGTTCGGAAAGAACGCTGGAGGCAGGACAGGCCAGTAGCTCAATTGCATACTGTGCAAGCTCTGGCCAGTGATCCATCCTCAGGACCCAGTAAGCCAGAGGATTTTCGGTGGGAAAGGTGTCCAAGTCTGACCTTGCCCCAAGGTATTCCTGCACCATGTATATCAGACGCTGGCGATGGTTGCTGGAACCGATCATACCTTGGGGCTGCGGACTAAAAAATTGTCTGAATGCATCGGTCAGACGTCCACCTTCCCCACCGCTCCTTCTGCTACTGACCGAAGCCTCAGCAACTCGTCGCCCAGGACCAGGAGTTTGTAACCTCCCAGTTTCTGGGAACGCGTTGCACAGACCTTTCTGCAAGGCCTCCCTGAGATGTCTCATCCTCTGCTCCCTCTGCGACGGCAAGATAAGGTCCGCAACCTTACCCTTGTACCGCGGATCAAGGAGAGTGGCCAGCCAGTAATGGTCCCTCTCCTTGATCCGAAGAACCAGGGAGGCCATGCAGCGTAGGTTAGCTGAGGCATTCGGTCCGGAGTCTTCTGGGTCACTGAGGATGACATGATCGCCAGCCACCTCCTCCCAGCCACGTACAAGTCCACTGGTTTGTTGGGACTGTACATCATCCCTAAAAGACTGCTGCTGCTGATGCTGAGTGCCAGGCTCCACCTCCATGCTCACACAATCCTCCTCCTCCTCCTCCTCCTCCTCCTCATCCTCTTCCTGTGTGATGGGTGGGACAGAAGGAACACTGTCCGGATAAAGGGGGCCTTGAGAGGCAAGGAAGTCCTCCTCTTCCTGCCTCTGTTCTGCCTCAAGTGCCCTGTCCATTATCCCACGCAGCGTATGCTCCAACAGGTGGACAAGAGGGACAGTGTCACTGATGCATGCACTGTCACTGCTCACCATCCTCGTGGCCTCCTCAAATGGTGAGAGGACAGTGCATGCATCCCTGATCATGCTCCACTGACGTGGGGGGAAAAAAACCAAGCTCCCCTGACCCTGTCCTGGTGCCGTAGTCGCAAAGGTACTCATTGATGGCACTGCTGCGTGTGCAGTCGCTGCAGCATGGCCAACGTTGAGTTCCACCTGGTGGGCATGTCACATATTAGGCGGTTCTTGGGCAGGTTCAGCTCCTTTTGCAGCTCAGTCAGCCGAGCACTGGCATTATAAGATCGGCGGAAATGCACACAGACTTTCCTGGCCTGCCTCAGGACATCCTGTAAGCCTGGGAACCTGCCCAAGAACCGCTGCACCACCAGGTTGAGGACGTGAGCCATGCAGGGCACATAGGTGAGCTGCCCCTGTCGCAGGGCGGAGAGGAGGTTGGTGCCATTGTCAGAAACGACCATTCCTGGCTTAAGCTGACGTGGCGTCAACCACCTCTCGGCCTGCCCCTGCAGAGCTGCCATAACCTCTGGCCCAGTGTGGCTCCTGTCCCCCAAACACACCAGCGCAAGCACGGCATGGCATCTTTTTGCCTGCGTACTTGCGTAGCCCCTTGTACGCCTACGGAGCACCGCTGGTTCCAAGGACAGAGCACTGGAGGAAGAAGAAGAGGAGGGGGTGGAGGAGAGAGGTGTGTCACAACCAGTAGCAGTAGTAGCGTTTTGGAGGCGTGGTGGCGGAACAACCTCCAACACTACTGCACCTTGTCCTGCATCCCTCCCAGCTGCCAATAGAGTGACCCAATGGGCCGTGAAAGAAAGGTACCGTCCCTGTCCATGCCTGCTGGACCATGAGTCAGCGGTAATATGCACCTTACCGCTGACCGCCCTGTCCAGCGAGGCATGGACATTGCCTTCCACATGCCGGTAGAGAGACGGAATCGCCTTCCGTGAGAAAAAGTGGCGTTTGGGAACCTGCCACTGAGGAACCGCACATTGAACAAACTCACGGAAGGGGGCCGAGTCTACCAACTGAAAAGGCAGCAGTTGAAGTGCTAGCAATTTAGCCAAGCTAGCATTCAACCGCTGGGCATGTGGATGGCTGGGAATGTACTTCTTTCTACGGTCCAGCAGCTGGGGCAGGGAAATTTGCCTGCTGCAATCGGACGTCGGTGTACTGCAAGTACTTGGTTGTGACACACCTAATTCTACACCTTCAGTCCTCTCAGAGCAGCTTTCAGAGAGGACTGAAGGTGTAGTGGGGATGGAGATCCCAGCTGATGAGGAGCAAGGAGAGGTCCGCTTAGTTCTTTGGTGTGGGTCTTTTATGTGTGCCTGCCAACGAGCTACATGGCAGGTCGACATATGTCTGGTCATGCTTGTGGTGCCCAAGCGGCTGATGTTTTGGCCACGCGAGATTCGCTTGAGACAAATATTGCAAATAGCAGTGGTGCGATCTGATGCACTCGTCTCAAAAAAGGCCCACACCAAAGAACTTTTCTGATAACGTGCAGAGGCAGCGCCCTGCACAGGCGGAGCTCTGCGGTGTTGTACAGTTGCTGTGCTGGCCTCTACCTGGCCTCCAGGGGGCATCCTGCCGCATTGGACATGTGACGCCGCATCCTCCTCCTCCTCGTCCTCCTCCTCATCCTCTCTCCCTTCAGGCACCCACGTGGAGTCAGTGACCTCATCATCCCCTCCCTCTTCACCACTAGAGCAAACCTGGCAGTAAGCTGCAGCTGGTGGAACAGTACTGCCAGATTCCTCAAGCTGGGTATCATCATCCGAGCCTTCGAATCGTTGGGCATCCTCCTGGAGCATGTACCCAACACTGTGCTCAAAGAGTTCGGGGGACTCCTCAGGAGGACATGGTGGGTCTAGGGAAGGGGTGGCTGATGATGCCATTGAGTACGCGTTGGCAGCTGCTCTGCCAGTACCCTGAGCCTGGGTGAGAGAGGATGAGGAGGATGAGGAGGGCTTGGTCATCCATTCTACCAAGCCTTCAGCATGATGCGGCTCCACATGTCCAGCTGCCGAAAACAAAGAAGCGCGTGTCCCATGGCCACGTGCTGATGACGATGCACGACCACGTCCACGGCCACGTCCACTAGAAACAGAGCCTGCCTGCCCTGTGTGCTCTGCACGCTCTGCCTCCCCTTGGCGGTCTTCCAGCCATTGTAGTCGGTAGTCCTGTGGGTGCTGCTGAGAAGAAAATATAGGAGCTCTGTGTGATGCCACTAACACACTAGAAGTCCTATGGGTGCTTCTGCAAAGAAAATAGAGGAGCTCTGTGTGATGCCACTAACACACTAGAAGTCCTGTGGGTGCTGCTGAGAAGGCAATATAGGAGCTCTGTGTGATGCCACTAACACACTAGAAGTCCTATGGGTGCTTCTGCAAAGAAAATAGAGGAGCTCTGTGTGATGCCACTAACACACTAGAAGTCCTGTGGGTGCTGCTGAGAAGAAAATATAGGAGCTCTGTGTGATGCCACTAACACACTAGAAGTCCTATGGGTGCTTCTGCAAAGAAAATAGAGGAGCTCTGTGTGATGCCACTAACACACTAGAAGTCCTGTGGGTGCTGCTGAGAAGACAATATAGGAGCTCTGTGTGATGCCACTAACACACTAGAAGTCCTATGGGTGCTTCTGCAAAGAAAATAGAGGAGCTCTGTGTGATGCCACTAACACACTAGAAGTCCTGTGGGTGCTGCTGAGAAGACAATATAGGAGCTCTGTGTGATGCCACTAACACACTAGAAGTCCTATGGGTGCTTCTGCAAAGAAAATAGAGGAGCTCTGTGTGATGCCACTAACACACTAGAAGTCCTATGGGTGCTTCTGCAAAGAAAATAGAGGAGCTCTGTGTGATGCCACTAACACACTAGAAGTCCTGTGGGTGCTGCTGAGAAGACAATATAGGAGCTCTGTGTGATGCCACTAACACACTAGAAGTCCTATGGGTGCTTCTGCAAAGAAAATAGAGGAGCTCTGTGTGATGCCACTAACACACTAGAAGTCCTGTGGGTGCTGCTGAGAAGAAAATATAGGAGCTCTGTGTGATGCCACTAACACACTAGAAGTCCTATGGGTGCTTCTGCAAAGAAAATAGAGGAGCTCTGTGTGATGGGACTAACACACTTCAAGTCCTATAGGTGCTTCTGGGAACAAAATATAGGTCTGTGTGATGGGACTAACACACTTCAAGTCCTATAGGTGCTTCTGGGAAGAAAATATAGGATCTCTGTATGATGGGACTAACACAAGTCCTATAGGTGCTTCTGGGAACAAAAATAGGTCTGTATGATGGGACTAACACACTTCAAGTCCTATAGGTGCTTGGGAACAAAATATAGGATCTCTGTGTGATGGGACTAACACACTTCAAGTCCTATAGGTGCTTCTGGAAGAAAATATAGGTCTGTGTGATGGGACTAACACACTTCAAGTCCTATAGGTGCTTCTGGGAACAAAATATATGATCTCTGTGTGATGGGACTAACACACTTCAAGTCCTATAGGTGCTTCTGGGAAGAAAATATAGGTCTGTGTGATGGGACTAACACACTTCAAGTCCTATAGGTGCTTCTGGGAACAAAATATAGGTCTGTGTGATGGGACTAACACACTTCAAGTCCTATAGGTGCTTCTGGGAACAAAATATAGGATCTCTGTGTGATGGGACTAACACACTTCAAGTCCTATGGGTGCTTCTGGGAAGAAAATATAGGTCTGTGTGATGGGACTAACACACTTCAAGTCCTATAGGTGCTTCTGGGAACAAAATATATGATCTCTGTGTGATGGGACTAACACACTTCAAGTCCTATAGGTGCTTCTGGGAAAAAATGTAGGTCTGTGTGATGGGACTAAACACACTTCAAGTCCTATAGGTGCTTCTGGGAACAAAATATAGGTCTGGGTGTGTGATGGGACTAACACACTTCAAGTCCTATAGGTGCTTCTGGGAACAAAATATAGGATCTCTGTGTGATGGGACTAACACACTTCAAGTCCTATAGGTGCTTCTGGGAAGAAAATGTAGGTCTGTGTGATGGGACTAACACACTTCAAGTCCTATAGGTGCTTCTGGGAACAAAATATACGATCTCTGTGTGATGGGACTAACACACTTCAAGTCCTATAGGTGCTTCTGGGAACAAAATATAGGATCTCTGTGTGATGGGACTAACACACTTCAAGTCCTATAGGTGCTTCTGGGAAGAAAATGTAGGTCTGTGTGATGGGACTAACACACTTCAAGTCCTATAGGTGCTTCTGGGAAGAAAATGTAGGTCTGTGTGTGATGGGACTAACACACTTCAAGTCCTATAGGTGCTTCTGGGAAGAAAATATAGGTCTGTGTGATGGGACTAACACACTTCAAGTCCTATATGTGCCTCTGGGAACAAAATATATGATCTCTGTGTGATGGGACTAACACACTTCAAGTCCTATAGGTGCTTCTGGGAAGAAAATGTAGGTCTGTGTGATGGGACTAACACACTTCAAGTCCTATAGGTGCTTCTGGGAACAAAATATATGATCTCTGTGTGATGGGACTAACACACTTCAAGTCCTATAGGTGCTTCTGGGAAGAAAATATAGGTCTGTGTGATGGGACTAACACACTTCAAGTCCTATAGGTGCTTCTGGGAACAAAATATATGATCTCTGTGTGATGGGACTAACACACTTCAAGTCCTATAGGTGCTTCTGGGAAGAAAATATAGGTCTGTGTGATGGGACTAACACACTTCAAGTCCTATAGGTGCCTCTGGGAACAAAATATATGATCTCTGTGTGATGGGACTAACACACTTCAAGTCCTATAGGTGCTTCTGGGAAGAAAATGTAGGTCTGTGTGATGGGACTAACACACTTCAAGTCCTATAGGTGCTTCTGGGAAGAAAAATGTAGGTCTGTGTGATGGGACTAACACACTTCAAGTCCTATAGGTGCTTCTGGAAACAAAATATAGGATCTCTGTGTGATGGGACTAACACACTTCAAGTCCTATGGGTGCTTCTGGGAAGAAAATATAGCTCTGTGTGATGGGACTAACACACTTCAAGTCCTATAGGTGCTTCTGGGAAGAAAATGTAGGTCTGTGTGATGGGACTAACACACTTCAAGTCCTATAGGTGCTTCTGGGAACAAAAATATATGATCTCTGTGTGATGGGACTAACACACTTCAAGTCCTATAGGTGCTTCTGGGAAGAAAATATAGGTCTGTGTGATGGGACTAACACACT
Organism: Lithobates sylvaticus; assembly: GCA_028564925.1. Taxonomy (NCBI): domain Eukaryota; kingdom Metazoa; phylum Chordata; class Amphibia; order Anura; family Ranidae; genus Lithobates; species Lithobates sylvaticus. The sequence goes on along the minus strand of CM053035.1, from coordinate 66,695,499 downwards.
TCAAGTCCTATAGGTGCCTCTGGGAACAAAATATATGATCTCTGTGTGATGGGACTAACACACTTCAAGTCCTATAGGTGCTTCTGGGAAGAAAATGTAGGTCTGTGTGATGGGACTAACACACTTCAAGTCCTATAGGTGCTTCTGGGAACAAAATATAGGATCTCTGTGTGATGGGACTAACACACTTCAAGTCCTATGGGTGCTTCTGGGAAGAAAATATAGGTCTGTGTGATGGGACTAACACACTTCAAGTCCTATAGGTGCTTCTGGGAAGAAAATATAGGTCTGTGTGATGGGACTAACACACTTCAAGTCCTATAGGTGCCTCTGGGAACAAAATATATGATCTCTGTGTGATGGGACTAACACACTTCAAGTCCTATAGGTGCTTCTGGGAAGAAAATGTAGGTCTGTGTGATGGGACTAACACACTTCAAGTCCTATAGGTGCTTCTGGGAAGAAAATGTATGTCTGTGTGATGGGACTAACACACTTCAAGTCCTATAGGTGCTTCTGGGAACAAAATATATGATCTCTGTGTGATGGGACTAACACACTTCAAGTCCTATAGGTGCTTCTGGGAAGAAAATATAGGTCTGTGTGATGGGACTAACACACTTCAAGTCCTATAGGTGCTTCTGGGAACAAAATATAGGAGCTCTGCCTGCCTGCCTGCCACGAACACACTACAAGTCCTATAGGTGCTTCTGGGAACAAAATATAGGAGCTCTGCCTGCCTGCCACGAACACACTACAAGTCCTATAGGTGCTTCTGGGAACAAAATATAGAAGCTTTGCCTGCCTGCCACGAACACACTACAAGTCCTATAGGTGCTTCTGGGAACAAAATATAGGAGCTCTGCCTGCCTGCCACGAACACACTACAAGTCCTATAGGTGCTTCTGGGAACAAAATACAGGAGCTCTGTTTGCTGCCAGTGCCTGCCTGCCACGAACACACTACAAGCCCCTCTTTCTAAATCAATCTTTCTAAATGAATCTATCTAACTCAATCTCTCTAAGTAAATCTCTCTAACTAACTAAATCCAGCAGAGTGACACAGAACGATCCTGCTCTATCTACGCCGGAACAGCATGTGACCGGCGCAGACGGCGTGGCGGCCTTTTATAAGAGGGGGCGTGTACTAAAGCCCCTGAGCTGTAATTGGCTACAGGCGTCCTGCCTGTAGCCAATTATGGCTCTTCGAGTTTCCGGCGCTGTGATTGGCCAAGCATGCGGGGTCACAGTGCATGCTTGGCCAATCATCAGCCAGCAATGCACTGCGCCGGCCGCGCCGGCCGCAATGCATTGCGGGGCCGCTCGCATCACACGAATGTGATGCGAACGGCCCAAATAGTTCTGGGCTCGCCGATCGAGCGAACGCCCGGTGCTCGATGCGAACATGGGTTCGCATCGAGCACCGGGCCCATCCCTATTGCTGAGCAAGATAAATTTCATTTTTCTGGGCTTTATAAATGCAACTATTGCTGCAGCAGATTCTAGACATAGTACAGATCTTCCACTTTACAGGTAGACTAAGGGGACCCCCCCCCCAGACACTTTATTGGGAGTAATTATTCATTTTTACGCTTTCACTTTAAAAATAAAAAAATCACTGCTCATTTAAAACTGATGTTTTTCACAAAAAAAATGTTATTGATACATGTCCCCTAGGGCAGGACTCTGACCCCTAAAACCATTGTATGCCCAATTACTTGCATATAAGCATTCAAAATGGGCACTTTTGATTTTTGACGTTTGGGTCCCATTGACTTTAATGGGGTTCGTTATTCGGGTCCGAACTTTTACAGTGTTCGAAAGTTCTGGTGTAAACCCGAACAGGGGTCCGTTCGGCCCATCCCTATTCTGTACCAGTATTGGTTCATCCCGACCCTGAACTTCCTGTTATCAATTATCAAGGAAGTGGAAACTATCCTCTCAGCTATCCTCTCAGTGAAGCGGAAAAAAGATGCAGCCACATCCCCTTCACTTCCTGTCTTCACCCAGAGGTGCTGTTTTGGAGTCGCAGCCATCTTGCCACTTCTGGAAGCTGTTGATGCTTATGTTCCAGCCTGAAGCCTGACAGCTGCACTTCCTTCAACTCTGCTTCAACCAGCCACGTGCTTGCTGAGCTCTGCAGCCTCACGGTGATCTTTTGAAGGTCTATGACAAGCCTTGATCTACTTTTATCTAGTGAGTGCATTTTAATTGTTTTTTTATGCCTCTTTAATTAAATTGCTATATCTAGATGGAGACGCCCTCTTGTGTTTGTTTTTCATCCTTGTGCTTACTTCTCTCATTTAATGTCTTCAGCCGAAAAAAAATATGACATTTGCTTAAGGGAGAGATCTGCTGGAAGGGGCTAATCAACCTGTTTTCACAGTCATCATAAAAATTTGGAATTCATTCTTCTACACAAGCACCTTGGTCTCTATTCTTTTCTAGGTTCAAATGTATTATGTTGTATCGACCTGGATCGAGGAGTGGTAAGGCCAATGCCCTATCAAAGATGTTGTCTGAGCTTCTTCATAAGAGTGACTCTGAATTTATAATCCTACCTCAAAAAAACTTCCTAGGGTCCACACGTTCCAAGGCATTCTTGCATGTCCTCAAAGAGGGGTATGAGAATGACCCACTTCTCAATCATCCTCCTAAGAACACCCCCCTGTTCGGTTTGCACCAGAACCTGCGAAGAGACCTAAAGTTCGTGTGAACTTTAGAACCCTATTAAAGTCTATGGGGCTCGAACATTCAAAATCAAAAGTGCTCATTTTAAAGGCTTATATGCAAGTTATTGTCATAAAAAGTGTTTGGGGACCTGGGTCCTGCCCCAGGGGACATGTATCAATGCAAAAAAAACTTTTAAAAACTGCTATTTTTTCGGGAGCAGTGATTTTAATAATGCTTAAAGTGAAACAATAAAAGTGTAATATTCCTTTAAATTTCGTACCGGGGGGGGGGGGGGGGTATAGTATGTCTGTAAAGGGGTGCATGTTTCCTGTGCTTAGAACTGTCCCTGCACAAAGTGTCATTTTTGCAGGAAAAAAAGTCATTTAAAAGCACTCGCGGCTATATTGAATTGTCAGCTCCTGTAATATAACAGAGAACAGAGAACAGTCATTGAAAGTCATTGATAAAAAAAAAAATATATGCGTGGGGTTCCCCCCAAATTCAATTACCAGGCCCTTCAGGTCTGTTATGGATATTAAGGGGAACCCCGGGTCAAATAAAAAAAAAAATGACGTGGGGTTCCCCCTAAACATCCATACCAGACCCTTCAGGACCATCGGAAGAGATCAGCCATCGCTGGACCCCGGAGAAGAGATCACCCATCGCTGGATAGCAATAGTGGATTACCACCGCTGGAATCTTTTTTTTTTTTAATAAAGGACTTTTCCCAACGGTGTCTGTGTGTTTTTAAATTTTTTTTACACTTTCTTTGTGAAATGGTAGGGGTACTTTTGTACCCCCTTACCATTTAAAACAGGGGGGGGGCGGGATCTGGGGTTCCCCTTGTTAAAGGGGGATTCCAGATTCCGATAAGCCCCCCGCCCGCAGACCCCCACAGCCACCAGCCAGGGTTGTGGGGATGAGACCCTTGTCCCTATCAACATGGGGACATGGTGCTTTGAGGGGTCACAGACCCCAAAAGCATCCTTCCAATGTTGAGGGCATGTGGCCTGGTACGGTTCAGGAGGGGGGCGCTCTCTCGTCCCGCCCTCTTTTCCTGCGGCCTGCCAGGTTGCGTGCTCGGATAAAAGGTCTGGTATGAATTTTTGGGTGGAAATCCACGCCATTTTATTTTTAATTTGGCGTGGCGAGTTGTTTTTTTTTATCAATGACTTTCAATGACTGTTCTCTGTATTACGGGAGCCGACAATTCATTATAGCCACGAGTGCTTTTAAAAGAAATTTTTTCCTGCAAAAATGACACTTTGTGCAGGGATAGTTCTAAGCATGGGAAACATGCGCCCCTTTACAGGCATACTATACACACCCCCCAGGCACGAAATGTAAAGTAATATTACACTTTTTTTATTGTTTCACTTTAAGCATTATTAAAATCACTGCTCCCGAAAAAACTTCAGTTTTTAAAATTTTTTTTGGCATTTATACATGTCCCCTGGGGCAGGACCCCCAAATGATGTGGTGTCTGATATAGGAGTGCAGTTTACCTCAAGATTTTGGAAAAGCTTTGCTCAGCCTTGGGTGTAACTATTAAAGTGGTTGTAAATCCCCAAATAAGAAAACAAACCTGCAAGACAAAGGCATAATGAGCTAGTATACTAGCTCATCATGAAATACTCACCTTAGATTGAAGCCCCTGCAACAGTCCCGACACACTGCTCTGCGGGAGCAACATGTCTCGCAGAGTTATTTACGGGTATTGTGGGCTCTGGCACTGTGATTGACCAGAGCCACGATGACATCACCGGTAATGGCACATCAGCTGAAGCAACAGCACTAACCAGATGTTATTATAGGCTTACCTGTAGTGAGAATTGGTCTGTAAGGGTTTACAACCGTTATTATTATAGGCTTGCCTGTAGTGAAAAGTGGTCTATAAGGGTTTACAACCACTTTAACCTATTCTCTGCTTTTCATGCTCATTCTAATGGTCAGACCGAGAGGACCAATCAAACATTGGAGTGGTAACTTCGATGTTTTCTTAGTTATCTTCAGGATGACTGGGTGGACTATCTTCCTAGGGCAGATTCTAGGAACAATTGATTAATACTCTGAAGGAGGCTCGGTACTGTTACAAGAAGACTGCTGATAGACATTGCAGGTCACCTCCTACATTTTATGTGTCTGACAAAGTGTGGTGGCGGAGGTCTCTATTCGATTTGCACGGATGACATTTCCTGGAACATCTCACACTGTGGATATCTTATTATCCTTTTCCATACAGTATGGACTATATCCATCTATTTAATGTTTGATAAATTTCAGATATTTTAATGTACTATTTTGCACTTTTACACTTTTGCACTAGCTTTATAACCAATTTCTTTGTACTTTATTGATAAATAGTTGCCTATAATTACACTTTTGCACTTCACGATTAATAACATTGATGAATTTATGTAGTCTATGAATTAGCCATTGCTGTTTACTTTTGCAAACCTTTGATGAATATATGCACTTTTGTTTATGTAGATTATTTGTATAGCGCTGCTTTTTGGTTTATAAGTTATACAAAGCAAAAGAGAAGGGTTTCAAAAAATACAAGGCTGAGGGATCATCATCAGCATTCAAACTTTACAAAGAATGAAACAAGAAATGTAAGGGTGTAATTAGGGTGGCTAAGATAATACACGAAAGACACATAGCTGAGGAGAGTAAAAAAAAAATCCAAAGAAATTCTTTAAAGCGGTTGTAAACCCGCTGACACTTTTTTCTTTTTTAAACACCTGTAAGGGAAAAGGCATAATGAGCTAGTATGCACCGCATACTAGCTCATTATGAAATACTTACCTTAGAACGAGGCATCGGTAACTCACCTGGTCCACGCTGAGGTCGCTGACATGTTGCCTCGGCGTGTCTTCCGGGTATCGCGACTCTGTCGCTGTGAGTGGCTGGAGCCGCAATGTCGTCACTCTTGCGCATGCGCACGGGAGACTTCTTCCCGGCAAGGTTCGGATTCTGCCGGCCTTTCAGCAGAGAATACCCCGTGTGCATGCATTGCACGGGGAATATCTCCTAAACCGTACAGGTTTAGGAGATATTTTTTTTTACCTACAGGTAAGCCTCATTATAGGCTTACCTGTAGGTAAAAGTTAATTTTTTGACTTTACAACCACTTTAAGTATATAAACAGTAAAAAAGGGAGGACAGACCATATTGGCCCCATAAAGAATGAGGAAGGAAATCTGGTTACAAAGGATGGGGAGATGGCGAAGGTATTGAATTTATTCTTCTCCTCAGTATTCACAAGGAAATCAGGGGGCTTCAGTAACCAGAACTGCAGTTATTATCCTCATGGCACAGCACAGCAAGCACCCTCATGGCTAACAGAGGACAGAATTAGAAATGGACTTAAAAAACGTAACATTAATAAGTCACCGGGACCAGATGGCTTGCACCCGAGGGTCCTGAAGAACTCAGTCAAGTAATTGCCAGACCATTGTTCCTAATTTTTACTGACAGTCTTACTGACTGGAATGGTACCAGCTGATTGAAGAAAAGCCAATGTAGCTCCAATTTTTAAAAAAGGGCCAAAAATACATCCCTGGGAATTACAGACCAGTAAGCCTTACATCAATAGTATGCAACTATATACAAGATTTTAGTAATGAAAACTGTATTATTAGCAGTAATCAGCATGGATTCATGAAGAATTGTTCTTGCCAAATCAATCTATTAACATTCTTTAAGGAGGTTAACTGCCATCTAGATAAAGAAAGGCCCGTAGACGTGGTGTATCTAGATTTTGAAAAAGCATTAGACACAGTTCCCCATAAACGTGTATTGTACAAAGTAAGGTCCATTTGCATGGACCATAGGGTGACTACATGGATTAAAAACTGGCTACAAGAGCGAGTTCAGAGGGTGGTGATAAATGGGGAATACTCGGAATGGTCAGGGGTGGAAAGTGGAGTCCCCCAGGGTTCTGTGCTGGGACCAATCCTATTTAATTTTTTAATAAACTACCTGGAGGATGGGGTAAACAGTTACATTTCTGTATTTGCGGACGATGCTAAGCTAAGCAGGGCAATACCTTCTCAGCAAGATGTGGAAACCTTGCAAGAAGATCTGAACAAATGAATGGGGTGGGCAACTACACGGCAAATGAGGTTTAATGTGGAAACATTTTAAATAATGCAGTTGGGTGGCAAAAATATGAATGCAATCTACTCACTGGGGGGAGAACCTCTGGGGGAATCAAGGATGGAAAAGGACCTGGGGGTCCTAGTAGATGATAGGCTCAGCAATGGCATGCAATACCAAGCTGCTGCTAACAAAGCAAACAGAATATTGGCATGCATTAAAAAGGGCATTAACTCAAGAGATAAAGCGATAATTCTCACACTTTACAAGACTGTGGTCCGGCCTCACCTGGCGTATGCTGTCAAGTTCTGGGCACCTATCCTCAAGAAGGATGTACTGGAAATGGAGCGAGTACAGAGAAGGGCAACAAAGCTAATAAAGGGACTGGAGGATATTAGTTATGAAGAAAGGTTACAAGCACTGAACAAATTGGTATCACAGTTTATAGCTAGCTGCTTATTACTTACATTTTTGTAACCTAGCGTGGATTTTTTCACATATTATTATTATTATTGGTTTACTGACTATGCCTTTGTTTGATTCCTACTTGCTTATTCACTACTGGACCCCGGCTTGCTCACCTCTTGGTGGGGCGATACTGAGAACAGCAACCCTGTACTAACATGCAGCAAAGTCCATCACCACTATCAGGAGCTCTGGTGAACATCGGTTAGTACTTAGACTTCACGCCTCAAGTGAGCCCGTGTCATTCACCAGGGTGACTGCCCGTGTACCTATCCTACTTGTTGGTGGTAGTTACACTACTGCCTTTAGCAACTGGTCTTTGAGTCTAATCCCTGGTCGTGACAAAATGTCTCCACCCGAAACCACCTTCCTTGACACATTTCACCACTATTGGCTTGCTCACAAGGACGGGGCTATGGTTTGTATAATATCAAGTCCCTACTGGAGTCAATTAGGTTAGGTTCACACTAGAATGCAGTGGAGGAAACCCAAGTTCATTGCGTGTTTCCACACCACATTCAGAACACACTGCAGTTGCAATCTGCAGCAGGTGTCATTGTTCAGTTAACAGCATCCCAAATGCAGGTCGCAAATGCAGTGTGTTTGCCCTGCACCGGATTGCATGGTATAAAAGTACCATGCCATCTAGTTGCAGTGCATTTCTAAAAGTAGTGCATGCACTACTTTTTGTTTCATGCAGTGCGATTTAAACCCATTCAAATCGCACCTCGCGGCATTGCATGTAAATTACACAGGAATGTTATACAGGGAGTTTCTGTGCGGTTCATAGTGTGAATTTAGTCTGTCCTCCTTTTTAGATTCACATACATGAAATGGATTATTTGTTCTTTTGTGCAGAGTTTCATTAAGGAAATGTGTAGCACCTGTCTCAGGTTTTTATTGGCGTCTTTACCTGTAGTAGAAAGATTACCTCTTGTCCCGATGACCGCCTGAAACGAAAGCAAAAAAACTCCATTTAAATAAAAAAAAATATTTAGACTAAAAAAGTTTTGGATAGATTTTTTCTTTACACGCCATGTTTTAATGTCTGTGGGCCTACCTACTTAATTAGAGGACACACCCTAGACTGTTCTTTTTTTAGCCCCCACTAAAGCTTTGTGGTCAATGGTTTCTTTAACCAGCCTTATAATGAAACTACAAAAACGTGAGCCAGTGTGTATCCTGGTTCCAACATGACTGCCATTGCAGAACTTAGCCTAGAGGTGCTCCACCATTGATAGGGGCTTCATATGGGGAGAAGAGGAGAAACCAAGAGACCCCAGAAGAGGAGATTTAGGCTGCTTCGTTCAATACCGTAGCAGATACAGTAAGTATAACATGTTTATTATTTTAAAAATATTTATGTATACTGTATATAAAGCTTTTACAACTGCTTTAAGCACAGTTGTAAGGATCCCCGTATATCAACATCAGTTTACTGAATTATTTTACTAGTTGTCCAGATTTGTCCAATATTGACAACTTTTACATTCAAAAGTATATATTCTGACTGTAAATGGATTCTTCTATTCATATTTGAATTTACTGTATTGTTGGAGCAACGCTGAGGAGGGGGGTGTAAACACATCTTATATAGTACATGCAGATGGGTAATAAACAGACAAAACAGGAGCAGTAGACAAATGGCTGATTACAAGGTAAACAAAGGGAAACACATGAGCAGATGGTAAGAGAAAGGAACATTGATGAGGCATGTGTTTTTTGTTTGTGTTGTTTTTTGAATATCAAAAAATAGAATATATGAACTATCTGCAAATAACTGCCAGATAAATAATCTGATTATTTCAATAATGTGTTGAAATTGATAGACTAAATTAGACTGTTTATACACCTCGCCTATTCTTCCATATATGTAAATATACAAGAGATAAAATATATTTGAAAAACTCAACAGGAATTGTGGACTTTGCAATGGTCATAGCAGGTAGCTGGAGCCGGTAATCAGATGCATAGAATGTTCTGCTATAAGGGATATTTGTAACTAGTAGGTAAACATAGCTCCCAAATGTCCCTGATTTGGAGGGACTGGCCCTGATTTGGAGCAATGTCCCTCCGTCCCTCTTTCTCCTTCATTTGTTCTTCATTTTGGTCTGATCTATATAGTTGTATATAAAATGCACTTTTTATCTTTTATAAAGTGTTTCCCAGAGCTAAACTTTTCATCCAAAATCTAAATTGCTGCATTTGTAAATTTTAAAAGCCAATATAAAGGAATAGTAGTGGTAAAAAAAAGCCTTTGTGGATTTAATTAACCTTATATTGGTTAATTCTCCTTTAAGGGGGGTGTGGCAGGAGGTGTGTCCTATGCCTACATACGTTTGCTAGTAGGTGTCCCTCATTCCTATCTCAAAATGTTGGGAGGTATGGGTAAATGAACCTTCAGCATATTTCCAAATCTGAAAATTCGGCTTTGGGTGGACAAAAACAGGACAGGTAGATCATACATATTTCTTTATAGTAACTTGGTGAGAATTCATCCCAGAAGCCCAGTACTGCATAACACTGATGCATTGTACAGTATTACCTAAAACAAAGGGATACCCAGGGGCATATATTTTATTGTCGGGCAAATCTAGGGACATAATTTGTCTGCAATCTCTGGCTTTCATCCTGAAATTCTAACCTTCCCCAATGGTGAAAGCAGGCTTGAACATATTTTCACACTTTGTCTGTGGGCCTCTAACAAAATTCCTAACTTTATGCTTTTTCTTACCCCCCCCCCGCCCACCCCACACCACCATTTTTGCCTGTCTACCCTCCTAAATAGCGCCATTACTGCCTTTCCTAATATGGCAGCCCCCTTATTGGATCCCTTTTATTGGGCACTCCCACCTTTCTTACTAGTCCTTCCATTACAGGCACTTCCATCTTTCTTAAAAGAGAAGTATGGGTTTTTATTTTTAGAAATTATATTTACCTAGGTGAATGCAGCAGCTGCTGATGGCTGAGACTGAGAATTGAGCGATCAAAGACCGCGGATTGCTCAATTCCCACTGCTTCTTGAGCAGAGAGCTGGTGACTGTCAGTCACTGCTATCTGCTCTGCCCCCACCCTCATGCTCACTGGAGCACTGGGCTGTGGAGGGGGCAGGAGCGATTGGCTCAGGCTCTTAGTGGGTCACTGAGAGGCTAAGTCAGGTGCCAGTGGTACACTGGTACACAATCTGTTGCATCAGCAGGGAGGAGGAGGTGGAATATGCACCAGTCAGTGTAGAAGGGAGAGCTGTATAGCACCTAGTGACTGCATGCCTCTCAGCAGAGTTGTTCCTTACACAAATGTGGATATATCTGGTGTAGATAGTAGCATTAGCAAATGTGAGTGTGATAAGAATTGACTCATGTGTTAACTTAGTTTGAGAACTATTAAACCCACAATGCTAAGCCACAAACCCACAAGGCCAAGCTACTGCGCTGCATGCTGGGAGCAGAAATAAAAAGAACAGCGCGGCCATCTTTTGGCCTCTTGTGATGTCATTCAGCAGCCAGCACGGAGGTCTGTGTTGTGTGACCAAAAGATCACGGCCTGCACGGTGCAGAGCGGGATCGCCAGCTTCTGAGGTGTTCCAGAGCACAGCCAGCTGGACCAGTGTGCGGATGGACCTGAGGACCCAAGATTTGTGGAGGTTTCCTGCATTAAAGTCATCGGCCATCGGAAAGGAGCGGTGCGGTGTGATGGTGCCAGTTTTGGATCAGACTGAGAAATCAGTTGTGGTGAGCGGGCACTTGCCCAGATCAATATAGTGCACTGTTGCTGTGTGAGTTAGTTACAGACTATCGGTGAGACTTGTTAGACCCACAGGAGGGATCTCACTTATTCACAGGCTGCATGCAGTTGTACTTTAGGATTTGTTTCCATGTGCTATAAAGTCCATACTGAATCACACCCACTGCTAAGGAGGAAGTATTATAAGTGCCTTATTTGTGCAAGTACACAATTACCAGCACATCATTTATCCTACAATTTGCTTTCTACTTGTTTCCCTGTTTGGATTTACAAATACTGCAGTCTAAGCTAGCTGAAGATCAAGAAGACAAGGGACTTTTATCATCTTCTACAAAGTATCACAGTTCACTTTGCATTTGGAACATTGCATTACAACCTAGGGGGAGCCCTTGAGTACATGATATATATATATATATATATATATATATATATATATATATATATATATATATATATATATATATATATATATATATATATATATATATATATTGTACTATTGCATGTTCATAACATTTACTGTAGATTTGGTGTGCATACTTTGAGGTGCTTTGTCTGCATATACATCCCTATAGTGAGCATTGAATCCACGGTTTCACATATACATTGACTGTTATCTGTTGTCATTTATTACCTTTGAGTTATCACACTGTTCCGTGTGTTAAATTTCCATTTCAGTAAACTTTCTGAATGGTTAATTAATATTCTGTGTGAGTCTCTATCTATTATTACAGCTGGTGAAGTGACGGGTTCCAAGGTTACGGTAAATATACTGTATAGTGTATCCTTACTGTGTTTCTCTCGACTGCTGGGTCTCAGCATCATATTACCATACAGGTGTGCCAGAGGGGTCAAGACTGTTCTTGGGGTTGGGAGGCAGGGTGCAGAATTGAACATTTCACTAGCAGCTCCTACGGGGGTAGTGCTACACTTGTAAAACAAGGCATGAGGGCAGTGGTTAGGGAGAAGCTGGATAGAGACAAGGGGATATCCGTATGTAAAAAGAGCTTTTTAACCTAAAATTTGTGTAAGGTCTAATGTTCTGGTGAATTCAATTTGATGCTGGTGTGAGAAGAGCATTGGATATTTGTTTTCAGCTGTTCATGGAGCGGAAGGAAAAGGTAGATACAATGTTTCATTATCACACTTTAACAGGTTGCACATATAATGTGCAAGGGGGTGGGGGGTGTTGTCAATGGTTAGGTTTAGAATTGCAAGTGCTGGCGGCGGGGGAATAGTGATTTTAGTTATTTTTGATATAAGCTTAAAGATGTCTTCCCAGTATTTCTGTAGGTTGGAGCATGTCCAAAAAATATGGAACATGTCGCCTGCGGCAGATTTACATCTCCAGCATGTGTTGGGATTAAAGGATACCAATTTTGCTGGGGTGATGTACCAGCGTAATGATATTTTCTGCGTGAGCTTTCAAAGGGTTGATCATTTGGTGGCCTTGTAGATGGTCTTGAGTGCATGTTGCCATTGTGTGTCAGTAAAGGTGCATGCAAGAACAGTGTCCCACCTGTGATGTGGGTTTAGTTTGGAGAAGGTGCATTGTTGGTGTAGGCTGTTGTAGAAGTAAGAGATACCCTTGGTTTTGGTGGCGGGTTTGGTGATATAGTCCCAGGTCTTCTGGTGTAGGAAGGGCGTATTCGGATTGTAGTTGGGAGAAGGTTTTGAGGCGGTTACCTTGTAGCAAGTCTTGTAGGGAGTGTATCCCTTTGAGGGTCCAACGTGATACTAGGAGGTCTGGTGTCAAGTGCAGGAGGGTTTCTAAAGGAATAGTGAATCGGGGGTTGGTGGGGGTGTGTGCCAGGAGGGTAATAATTTTTTTTCCAGGCATGAGCTGAGGCCTTCATTGTTGGAGATATAGACGTCGGGACTGGGGCGCCGAGGGGGGTGCTTAGTAACTAGGTTTTTAGGTTGGGCCGGGTAAGTGAGAATTTCTATATTTGACCCCACGATGAGGTCTGGAGGGGATAAACCAGGTGGGTAGTTGAGATAGGATGGCTGTTAGGTAGTAGTCCTCGAAGTCTATGGATCCCGTGCCTCCCGCCAATTTGTGTTTAATCAGTTTTAGATGGGCACATCTGGGTCTTTTACCGTTCCATAGATATTTGTTAAATATTGTTTGAAGGGATCTGAAGAATGTGGTGGGTATTGGGATGGGAAGGGTTCTGAAAAAATACAGTATTTGAGGGAGGCATATAATTTTAAAGGCCACGAGTCTTCCTGACCAGGAAAGTTCATGTTTCGCTAATTGTTGCGAAATTGATTGGATGTTGTGGAGGAGTGGTAGGAAGTTACAGGAGTAAAGGTTTTTGGTCTTTCTAGGTATTTGGATGCCTAGGTAGGATATATATCGTTATTTGTCCATGCAAACGGGTATTGTAGCTAAAGAAGATTTTTCACGGTAGTGTCTATGTTGATGTCCAGTATGAAGGATTTGGTCGTATTAACCTTATAGTACGAAACTGAGCTAAACCAGTTGAGTCATTTTTGTACTTCTGCCAGGGTGGAAGTCGGGTTGGTGAGGATGAGGATAACATCATCAGCAAATAGGCTGATTTTATGGGATGAGGTGCCAATTTGAAGTCCTGAGATGTCGGGTGGGAACAGATATGTTCTGCTAGGGGTTCCATGAGCATGTTGAAAATGAGGGGGGATAAAGGGCAGCCTTGTCGTGTGCCGTTAGTGATGGGGAATGGGCAAGAGAGCATGCCTTCTGTATATACTTGGGCCTCAGGGTTGGAATACAATGCCATAATGGCGCTTAGGATGGTGCCCTGGAACCCGAATTTTTGGAGGACTGTCTTGAGGTAGGACCAGTGGACCCTGTCGAACGCCTTCTCTGCATCCAGAGATATGAGCAGAGAAGGTATTCTGGTTGATTCTGCATTGTGAATGAGGTTAATCATCCTTCTGATGGCATCCGATGCCTGTCTACCTTTTGTGAACCCCGTCTGGTCTTGGTGGATAAAAGTGGGCATAATTTCAAGTAGCCTTGCTGCTATTGTTTTAGCGTATATTTTGAGGTCGAGATTGAGTAGGGAAATTAGGCGAACGTTTTGGGGAACGTTCGACTTCTTCCCTGGCTTCGGTATTGTTATAACCAGTGCTTTTAAGTATTCTTTTGTAAAATTAGAAGAGGAGGCAGCGTGGTCGAAAAGTTCCGTGAGATGCAGGGTTAGGTGCGAGGAGAATTGTTTGTAATATTCTCCAGTTAGCCTGTCTGGTCCTGGTGCTTTATCACTAGGCAGCGAGTCAATGGATATCTTAATCTCTTGTTCCGTAAACGGGGCATTTAGGGCGGCTAGTTGTTCCCCAGTCAGTGTGGGTAGGTTAAGATTGTGGAGGAAGTTGTCAATGTCAGCCTGTGTGGGTTGTGGGGTATGGGGGTCTTGTTTCAGGTTGTAAATGTCACCATAATTGGCACTAAAGGCATCGGTTATGTCTTGCGGGTTACTTAGGGGGACTTTCGTGTGGGGATGGAGGAGTTGGGTTATTTTAGTTCTGGCCTGTCTGCCTTTAAGGCGTTGGGCAAGTTTTTTCCCCGCTTTATTGGAGGTGGAATATGTAGTCGCTTTTAATTACCTTTGGAGGAATTCATAGGAGTGGAGAAACAGGGTTCTTGTCTTAGGGATAGCAGTTGGTTTGTCTGTGGGTCTCGAGGGTTAGTTTTGTGTCTCGTTTCTAGGGCTGCTATCTTAGCTGTCAGTTCATCTAAGCGCTGCGTCCTCTTTTGTTTATGATCCGATCTGTGACTCTGATCCAAGGAACGATCCAATCCGTGAGTTTGGGGGGGACAGATGTACAGAGGGGGAAAATATATATGTGTGTGTGGGGGGGGGGGGGAGACGTGTAGTGAGTACAGAGGGGGGAACAGATATATGTGTGTGGGGGGGGAACAGATATATGTGTGTGGGGGGGGGGGGGACAGACGTGTAGTGGGGTACAGAGGGGGAACAGATATATGTGTTGGGGGAACAGACATGCAGGGGGGTACAGAGGGGAAATAGACGTGCAGGGGGAACGAGCCCCTTGCTTACAGTAATACTAGACCCGCCCCTTAGAATATAAAAAAAAGTCACAGTTACTTTGCTGAGTAACTAATTACTTTTCCAATGTAGTAACTGAGTTACTATGCAATTACTTTTTGGGAGAAGTAATTTGTAACTTAACGAATTACTTTTTTAAAAGTAAGATGACCAACACGGCTGATATGTTTCTTAACATATGGGCAGTGGCGGCTGGTGCTCAAAATTTTTTGGGGGGTGCAAACAAACTGAAAAATACTGAACCCCCCCATCAAGTGCAGCCTCACTGTGCCCATCAAATGCAGCCACTGTGCCCATCAAATGCAGCCATTGTACGCATCAAACGCAGCCACTGTGCACCATCATATACAGCCACTGTGCCCCATCATATGCAGCCACTTGTGCCCAGTAAATGCAGCCACTTGTGCCCAGTAAATGCAGCCACTTGCTCTGGCAGCACCCCCCCCCCCCGCGGCTCTAGCAGCACCACCAACCCCCACATGTGTGGCTCCGGCAGCACCACCGACCCCCCCCGTGCGCGGCTCTGGCAGCACCCCCTGACACTTACCGCCAGGCAGCAGCTCTGTGCACCAGAGCGGCGACGACCTTCGCTCCAGCGCGTGTCTCCTCCACTCCTCTTCTAAGCAGCAGGCATCCAATAGGATGGCCTGGCGCTTTGGCCAATCAGGAAACAGTTCTGACGCCCTGCCTCCTAATTGGCGGAGAGGAAGGTTAGTGTGAAAATAGTGAAAATGAATTCGCTATCGCCACACAATTGGGTGGGGTCAGTCCCCCCCCCCCCAAGCCCACCCTATTTTGAAGCCTATTGGAGCCTCTGGGGCCGGGCGCATGGATGGGGGAGCAGCACTGGTGCGCCCACAGTGCACGGGCCGCCACTGCCGAAACATCAGTGCAGTGCTTGAGGAACATTGGCAGACTGTGTGGGGAAGCCAGCAAAGTGTTAGGAAACTGGTGGAGCAGAGCCGTGGATCTTTTTTTTTTCCTGGGGGGTTCAGCGACACAAGATGGTACCTCTTCACTGCTCAGTAAGGTTAGTTATGGGTGTGTTTTCTCAAAGTAGTAGGCCTGTGTACAAAATGATACGTTTCCTGGCTGTGAAAAAAAGTGTGGTGTGCGCAGCATATATTGGGTGTGGTTGTCATTGTGCTGAATATTGGCCATGGCTTATAAGGAGAAACATCTCGGAACTATTCAAAAAGAAACCCGCCGGCGGACACTCAGCGTCCGGATCCAAGATGGCGCCGATGCAGCACCACGAGGACGGCAGCGGGGACTCAGATTCGGCCACGGAGGCCCAAGATAGGGGGAAATCAAGGTCGAGCAAACCCCTGACATATGCCGACATGTCCTTATTCTTAGCGGACATTAAATCCACCTTTTCGGCGGCCATAACAGACCTAAAGACGAACCTGGTAGTTCTCACTGAGAAACTAGCGGCCACAGAGCACGCGGGCAGGCAGAGGGACAAGGCCCTACTTAGACTGGATGAAGTAGCGGTGACCCACACGCAACATTTTATTGAGATAAATAGACATTTAGAAGACCTTGACAGAAGGGGCAGAAGGAACAACATTAGGGTGAGAGGAATACCCGAATCGGTGGATAACGACCAAATTGCCCCGGCCTTGCAGCGAGTATTCAACAGCCTCTTGGAAAGGCAGGAAGATACGGCAATAGAGTTTGTAAGGGCGCACAGGGCCCTCAGACCAAGAGGCCCAGACACTGCACCTCCCAGAGATGTAATTTGCTGCTTACAAAACTTTCAGCTGAAAGAGGACATAATGCGCAGGGCCAGGAGAAACGACAGAATCGTTTTTAATGGGGAACATATCATGTTATTCCAGGATCTATCGCAGATCACCCTAAGAAACCGTAGGGCTTTGCGGCCTCTACTCGAGAAGCTGAGAGACAGAGATCTAAAATACACCTGCCGCTTTCCGTTCGCGCTCACGGTCACAGCCAACGGCCGCCAACATGTATTACGCTCCCCCGCAGATCTGCCAGATTTCTATGCTGCCCTGGACATGGACTATATAGACCTACTGGATTGGTATGCGGAATTTACTCTGCCGCCACGCACCAAAGCTACCCCACGCTCACCATTCTCCTCCCCGGAAAAATCCTCCAGCAAGAAACCGAAACATGGCAGGGCAGGAGGGTCTAAATGTGCACCCCAAACCCAAGGGGGGCCCTGGACAGGGAATTGGCGATTGACTGATGAGATGAAGGGCATCCCCCCCACTCCCCCCCCACCCGCCCAACGCCGACAAATATGCAGATCCCCCAGGAACACCTGAAGAGCACACTACCCCGTCACCACTACCCCCGGACATACCGAGTAACTTTTTGCTAACAGGCACATTGAGGCCCTTGGTAACACGGGACCGGACGGACAATTAGACTACATGTTCACTTAGGAGGCTACGCGCATGAACTCGTCCTGCACTGATTGTAACAGCGGGATCATATATTTCGACCAGATTGCAAGAAAGAAACAGACCTGCAACCGAACACTGAATTACAGATCCAGAAGCAAGCTCGCTTATCTCCCAGGGCTGACAGACTCACCTCTATTTAACTCATGTTTTGGTTTTGGTTATAGCAGGGAGTTAGAGCAGGAGTGTCATAGACCCTGGGTAAGACAGGAGATGGAGGGTAGGATGCGGGCAGATTTAGTGATGGGGATCATAATGGTTACCATGACGCTTGGAAGGTGGTGGTTACGGGGGGGGCTGGGGAAGCAGCCCACCTTTATTTTTCGAAACGTTCATGGTGGAGACTGGGAGCTCGTGGCTCAGGTTCAGGAGCGGCGGGCGACCAGTCTACCGGATTATACATTTTCTTGCTGTTTGTTTATCTGCAATTTTAGTTGGGCCGTGTGTCACATGGAGACATTTGTGATATCTGCATAACTTTATCGGAAGTGTGTCGGGTAGGATTTTAGTCCCTACACACTTACCGAGCAGCCGTCTCCCTCTCACCCCACTAGGGGCCTTGGCTCTCCCAAGGCCCTCACTGCTCCTCTAGATAGGGCTCTATCTAGAGGTCACAAAAAATTTGTTATCTCCAAACACCTAAAGATCCCCTCTTTCTCTTTCTCTTTTCTCAGGGATCCAGGGTCAGCCACCTAGACTCACACTTATCACAAGCTTGCTCCCTAACGAGTTCTCTCTGATGTCGTTCTTGTCTTTTCTCTCCAACAGGTCTCACACTCCCACCACCGCTCCTGAGTCCACACCATGGCCTACGCCTCCCTAGGAGACGGCCCCACGGTTATCTCACATAACGTGAGAGGCCTGAATATCCCGGAGAAACGTTCCACGGTACTCAGAGAACTCAAGAAAGGTAAGCCCCACTTTGTTCTACTGCAAGAGACACATTTTAAAACAAATAGTGTGCCCAGGCTCACTGACTCGACCTTCACAAGGGCCTTTCACTCCACAAATGATGTAGCGAAATCTAAGGGGGGTTCAATCCTGATTCACAAAACAGCTCCCTTCGAACTGACAGAACAGTTGACAGACAAGGAAGGCAGGTACATCCTTTTAAAAGGGAATTATGGGGGGAATCCGGTCACCATTGTAAATGCTTATTTCCCAAACAAGAACCGCCTGACGTTTTGTAGACATTTAACTCACATAATGACAGGGTTCGAAACGGGGTGCCTGATAGTAGGGGGGGACTTCAATATCCCTCTGAACCCTCTGGAGGATACATCCAATGGCAAAACGAGTGTTAGATACAAAACCCTTAAACAAATCAAAACACTTCTAAAATCTTTGCACTTAGCAGACTCCTGGAGATTTAGCAATCCAAACGGCCGTGACTACACATTCTATTCTGTACCTCATGAAAAATACATAAGACTGGACTACCTCTTTGTATCCCAAAGCGATTTGGCCAAAATTGTGAGCACATGTATTGGAATACAAACTCTATCAGACAATGCCCCCATCGCCCTGTCACTTGACGTAACCCTGTCACCCACCAAACCACAGACTTGGAGGCTGAACGCGTCACTGCTTTCAGACCATACACTTTTACCCGCCCTCAAGGAAAAAGTTAAAGACTTCTTCACACACAATACCACACCGGGAATGGACCCTCTGGTCATATGGGAGGCCCACAAATGCACGCTGAGAGGCGAATTAAAGAGAATGGGGGCGCAGCGCAAAAGACAGGAAAAAAAAGAGATTCATAAACTAGCAGAGCGTATCAATAGACTTGAAACCTTACATAAACAATCCCTCACTGTAGACTCGGCCAAGGACTTACTAGACGCCAGGAAGTCATTCAAATCGATTTTCGACACAAAGGCCAAACGGTTCCTGTTCTTTAGAAAAAAGATTTACTACGAGTCGGGAAACAAAGCGGGTAGGACACTAGCCAGAGCTCTTAAGGAGCACTCCCAGACCAACACCATCCTAGGCATTAAAAGGAAGGATGGCACGTTGGATATCACCACTGACTCCATCGCCGGGCACTTCCACACATACTACACTAACCTTTACAACCTGCAGCAGCAACACAGACAACCTGACATGGAAGGAGATAGAAAACAGATAATAGGAAACTTCCTAGCGGACAGCGGTCTCCCGACACTAGGGGAACAGGACACTTGCTCCCTTGAAAGCCCAATAGAAGCTGAGGAAATCAGAAACACGATTAAGGCGTTGAAATTAGGCAAAAGTCCGGGCCCAGATGGCTTTACGGCCATCTACTATTAAACCTTTAGTGACCTCCTGACAAACCCTTTGGCGGGGGCCTTGAACTCTCTGTCCGATCCCGGTGACTTCGGATTGGCTCTCAGCCCATATCACAGTTTTACCCAAATCCGGTAAGGACCCCTCGGAGTGTGCCAGCTACCGCCCAATCTCTCTGTTAAACCTAGACCTAAAGATTTTCGCCAAAATCTTGGCGGAAAGACTGAAACCACTACTGCAGAAGGTAATAGGCCTCGAGCAAGTAGGTTTTATGCCAGGTCGTGAGGCCAAAGACAACGTAATCAAATCCCTTTTACTGATCCACTTAGCCAGAACTAGCACGGTCGAAGGCCTTCTCCTGTCTACAGATGCGGAGAAGGCCTTCGACAGGGTGGCATGGGACTACATGCTGGCCACATGCAGACACACGGGACTAGGCCCCAAAATGATGACCTGGATCACAGCCCTATACCAAAAGCCCACGGCCAGACTCAAAATAAATGGAACGCTTTCCGAGAGGGTCCTTATCACAAACGGTACAAGGCAGGGATGTCCCCTGTCCCCACTCCTATTCATCTTGTCCCTGGAACCATTCATCAGATCGATTAAATTAAACCCCTCCATAGAGGGCTTCAGGATCACGGACAGGGAGTTCAAGGTCGCCGCTTACGCGGACGACCTACTCTTCTTTATTACTAACCCACACCTTTCTCTTCCCAACTTGACGAAAGCATTCAAACATTACGGATATATAGCCAACATGAAAATCAACTACTCCAAATCGGAGGCCATGAACATTTCACTCCCAAGCCAAACGCTGAAATTGACACAGGCCAACTCCCCCTTTAGATGGGACAATGGGTCACTTAAGTACCTGGGAATTAGACTCACTCCACAAATCACAAACGTCTTGGATATGAATTTCACACCTCTGCTGAAGTCCATAGAACAAGATTTGAAAAAATGGCACACAGGCACCTTCTCGTGGTTCGGTCGGGCAGCAGTCATAAAAATGACTGTCCTTCCCAGGCTCCTTTACTTACTTCGCACTCTCCCGATCTCGATCCCAAGACGATTATTTGTTTCGCTCAGGGCAATGATCATGCAGTTTATATGGGCGCATAAAAAACCCAGAATTAGATATGAGACATTATTCAAAGCAAAGGAGCTTGGGGGGTTGGGAATCCCAAACTTCCAAAACTACTATAGGGCAGCCCACGTGGCGAGGGCCATTGATTGGCATTGCCATAGAGAAACCAAGGACTGGGTGACATTGGAGATGGCTGACAAAACCATTCCACTGAACTTCTCACCCTGGATCCCGTGGTCAGAATGCCCAGTTGATATAACACACCACCCAATAACGGGGACGACATTGAAAATAGTTCAGGACCTCGGCAGAGGCGAGAGACGGCTGCCTGCTAGGGGGCCCTTGACTCCCTTAAAAGACAACCCCGAATTTATCCCAGGAATAGGGAACACGAAATTACACATTAAAGACAACGAGATGCCCCTTATGACCAAAGACTGCTACTCCCAATCTAAAGTAAAAAACTTCTCGGACCTAAAAGCAGACAACAACATCCCAGACCTACCATTCTGGACGTATCTGCAGCTTCGCAGCTATCTTCAGAAACATGGGTCTCAGAGTGAATTTTCCAGGCCTTTGACGGAGTTAGAGTCGGTGTGCCTTGCAGGGGAACAGGTGATAAGGGCGACATCATTAGCTTACGTTTGGTTACAGGAAGCGAAACTCTCACCGGAAGATGGACTCAGGAGACGGTGGTCGGAAGACCTACAGGTAACGATCAGCCCTCGACAGTGGAGGAATGCTTGTATTTTGTCACATAAGTGCTCTATCAGCACAAAGATCCAAGAGACAGCCTATAAATTGCTAACGCAGTGGTATTGCACCCCACTTAAACTCCACAAATGGAATCCTCAGACATCAGACCTTTGCTGGAGATGCTCGGAGGAGACTGGTTCCCTTCTACATATTTGGTGGCAATGCCCAGTGCTTGTTCCCTTCTGGGATGCGGTAAGGAGCCTCATCAAAACCATTACAGAGACCACCTTGAATCTAGACGCCGCCTGCTGTCTATTACATATAACAAACTGGCCTCTGCAAAAATACAAGCACTCGCTCACTATTAGGGATGAGCCGAACACCCCCGGGTTCGGTTCGCACCAGAACCTTCGAACGGACCGAAAGTTCGCGTGAATTTTCGAACCCTATACGTTATAATGGATGCGAATGTTCAAAATCAAAAGTGCTAATTACAACGGCCAATATGCATGTTAATGTCATAAAACAGGTTTGGGGACCCGGGTCCTGCCCCAGGGGACATATATCAATGCAAAAAGAACTTTTAAAAACTAACGTTTTTTCGGGAGCAGTCATTTTAATGATGCATAAAGTGAAAAAAAAAAAAGTGAAATTTTCCTTTAAATATGGTACCTGGGGGGTGTCTAAAGTATGCCTGTGAAGTGGCATGTGTTTCCCGTGTTTAGAACTGTCCTTGCACAAAATGACATTTGTAAAGGAAAAAAAGAAGCCATTTAAAACCACTTGCGGCTTTAGGTTTGTTCTTAAGTAGAATCTGAACAGGTACATTATGAAGTGTAGCTCCATCTCAAAAAAATCTATTTTTAAGCTTTTTGGAGAACATAGGGAGGGGTTATCACCCCTGTAACATTTGCTGTCTTTGCACATCTGTTCAGAACATGTCACCTCACTTTCCGTCCCAATGACAAATGTTTTTTGGAAAAGTGGGGTTTTAATTGAAACAAGGATTGGTGATAAAGTATCAGTAGAGAGGAGATACCTTTTTCCCAAATTAAATCTAACAGGATAGAATTTCCCTTCCTAGGGGTAGATTTCCTCTCACTTCCTGTTTTCTCTTTCCATTTGCAAGTAGGAGTCGTTTGTAAGTTGGATGTTTGAAAGTAGGGGCCTGGCGTATATACTCTGCAGAAATTTGCCCTATTAGATGTTGGTGTAGCCACAAGACTGGTGGGCACAGGAATGGGCCCTGCTGTGAGTTAATAGATCAAGATTTGTAATTGCATGCACCTGTTGAACAGGGCAGAAAAATTGGGGGTGGTGGTGGTGGTGGACGGTGTTGCCACAAGACTGTAAGCTCTCACAGTTACTCTTGGTGGGCGCAGGAATGGGCCCTGCTGTGAGTTATTAGATCAAGATTTGTAATTGCAAGCACCTGATGAACAGGGCAGAAAAATTGGGCCTTTGGCGGTGGTGGTGGACGGTGTTGCCACAAGACTGTAGGCCCTCATAGTTACTCTTGGTGGGCGCAGGAATGGGCCCTGCTGTGAACTATTAGATCAAGATTTGTAATTACCCGCCCCTGTTAAACAGGGGCTGAAAAATTGTGCCTTAGGCACTGGTGCTGGTGCCACAACACTGCAACCCCTCACAGATACTGTACTTGGAGCACAGCAGTCACACGTGTTGCGAAGCATTTTTTTAAAAAATTGTAAGTACACGCCCCTGTTAAACAGGGGCTGAAAAATTGTGCCTTAGGCACTGGTGCCACAACACTGCAACCCCTCACAGATACTGTACTTGGAGCACAGCAGTCACACGTGTTGCGAAGCATTTTTTAAAAAAAATTGTAAGTACACGCCCCTGTTAAACAGGGGCTGAAAAATTGTGCCTTAGGCACTGGTGCTGGTGCCACAACACTGCAACCCCTCACAGATACTGTACTTGGAGCACAGCAGTCACACGTGTTGCGAAGCATTTTTTTAAAAAAATTGTAAGTACACGCCCCTGTTAAACAGGGGCTGAAAAATTGTGCCTTAGGCACTGGTGCTGGTGCCACAACACTGCAACCCCTCACAGATACTGTACTTGGAGCACAGCAGTCACACGTGTTGCGAAGCTTTTTTTTATAAAAATTGTATGTACACGCCCCTGTTAAACAGGGGCTGAAAAATTGTGCCTTAGGGCTGGTGCTGGTGCCACAACACTGCAACCCCTCACAGATACTGTACTTGGAGCACAGCAGTCACACGTGTTGCGAAGCATTTTTTTTATAAAAATTGTATGTACACGCCCCTGTTAAACAGGGGCTGAAAAATTGTGCCTTAGGCACTGGTGTGGTGGCATGGATCATTGAGGAGGAGGAAGAGGATAGTCAGTGAACATAAGAGGACAGTCACTCAGCATCAGCATAGGCAGTCTTGAAGGGATGTGACATTATAAATTATTCCGTTATATCCGCTTCAGGTGCCTGGTAGCTGGTGGTGATCCAAGACTGATTCATTTTGATGAAGGTCAGTCGATCAACCGAGGCGGTGGACAGGCGCACCCTATGATCGGTGACAAATCCTCCAGCAGCACTGAATGTGCGTTCGGAAAGAACGCTGGAGGCAGGACAGGCCAGTAGCTCAATTGCATACTGTGCAAGCTCTGGCCAGTGATCCATCCTCAGGACCCAGTAAGCCAGAGGATTTTCGGTGGGAAAGGTGTCCAAGTCTGACCTTGCCCCAAGGTATTCCTGCACCATGTATATCAGACGCTGGCGATGGTTGCTGGAACCGATCATACCTTGGGGCTGCGGACTAAAAAATTGTCTGAACGCATCTGTCAGACGTCCACCTTCCCCACCGCTCCTTCTGCTACTGACCGAAGCCTCAGCAACTCGTCGCCCATGACCAGGAGTTTGTAACCTCCCAGTTTCTGGGAACGCGTTGCACAGACCTTTCTGCAAGGCCTCCCTGAGATGTCTCATCCTCTGCTCCCTCTGCGACGGCAAGATAAGGTCCGCAACCTTACCCTTGTACCGTGGATCAAGGAGAGTGGCCAGCCAGTAATGGTCCCTCTCCTTGATCCGAAGAACACGAGGATCCTTCCGTAGGCTTTGCAGGATCAGGGAGGCCATGCAGCGTAGGTTAGCTGAGGCATTCGGTCCGGAGTCTTCTGGGTCACTGAGGATGACATGATCGCCAGCCACCTCCTCCCAGCCACGTACAAGTCCACTGGTTTGTTGGGACTGTACATCATCCCTAAAAGACTGCTGCTGCTGCTGCTGATGCTGAGTGCCAGGCTCCACCTCCATGCTCACACAATCCTCCTCCTCCTCCTCCTCCTCCTCCTCCTCCTCTTCCTGTGTGATGGGTGGGACAGAAGGAACACTGTCCGGATAAAGGGGGCCTTGAGAGGCAAGGAAGTCCTCCTCTTCCTGCCTCTGTTCTGCCTCAAGTGCCCTGTCCATTATCCCACGCAGCGTATGCTCCAACAGTGTCACTGATGCATGCACTGTCACTGCTCACCATCCTCGTGGCCTCCTCAAATGGTGAGAGGACAGTGCATGCATCCCTGATCATGCTCCACTGACGTGGGGAAAAAAAAACCAAGCTCCCCTGACCCTGTCCTGGTGCCGTAGTCGCAAAGGTACTCATTGATGGCCCTCTGCTGCGTGTGCAGTCGCTGCAGCATGGCCAACGTTGAGTTCCACCTGGTGGGCATGTCACATATTAGGCGGTTCTTGGGCAGGTTCAGCTCCTTTTGCAGCTCAGTCAGCCGAGCACTGGCATTATAAGATCGGCGGAAATGCACACAGACTTTCCTGGCCTGCCTCAGGACATCCTGTAAGCCTGGGAACCTGCCCAAGAACCGCTGCACCACCAGGTTGAGGACGTGAGCCATGCAGGGCACATGGGTGAGCTGCCCCTGTCGCAGGGCGGAGAGGAGGTTGGTGCCATTGTCAGAAATGACCATTCCTGGCTTAAGCTGACGTGGCGTCAACCACCTCTCGGCCTGCCCCTGCAGAGCTGCCAGAACCTCTGGCCCAGTGTGTCTCCTGTCCCCCAAACACACCAGCGCAAGCACGGCATGGCATCTTTTTGCCTGCGTACTTGTGTAGCCCCTTGTACGCCTACGGAGCACCGCTGGTTCCAAGGACAGAGCACTGGAGGAAGAAGAAGAGGAGGGGGTGGAGGAGAGAGGTGTGTCACAACCAGTAGCAGTAGTAGCGTTTTGGAGGCGTGGTGGCGGAACAACCTCCAACACTACTGCACCTTGTCCTGCATCCCTCCCAGCTGCCAATAGAGTGACCCAATGGGCCGTGAAAGAAAGGTACCGTCCCTGTCCATGCCTGCTGGACCATGAGTCAGCGGTAATATGCACCTTACCGCTGACCGCCCTGTCCAGCGAGGCATGGACATTGCCTTTCACATGCCGGTAGAGAGACGGAATCGCCTTCCGTGAGAAAAAGTGGCGTTTGGGAACCTGCCACTGAGGAACCGCACATTGAACAAACTCACGGAAGGGGGCCGAGTCTACCAACTGAAAAGGCAGCAGTTGAAGTGCTAGCAATTTAGCCAAGCTAGCATTCAACCGCTGGGCATGTGGATGGCTGGGAGTGTACTTCTTTCTACGGTCCAGCAGCTGGGGCAGGGAAATTTGCCTGCTGCAATCGGACGTCGGTGTACTGCAAGTACTTGGTTGTGACACACCTAATTCTACACCTTCAGTCCTCTCAGAGCAGCTTTCAGAGAGGACTGAAGGTGTAGTGGGGATGGAGATCCCAGCTGATGAGGAGCAAGGAGAGGTCCGCTTAGTTCTTTGGTGTGGGTCTTTTATGTGTGCCTGCCAACGAGCTGCATGGCAGGTCGACATATGTCTGGTCATGCTTGTGGTGCCCAAGCGGCTGATGTTTTGGCCACGCGAGATACGCTTGAGACAAATATTGCAAATAGCAGTGGTGCGATCTGATGCACTCGTCTCAAAAAAGGCCCACACCAAAGAACTTTTCTGATAACGTGCAGAGGCAGCGCCCTGCACAGGCGGAGCTCTGCGGTGTTGTACAGTTGCTGTGCTGGCCTCTACCTGGCCTCCAGGGGGCATCCTGCCTCGTTGGACATGTGATGCCGCATCCTCCTCGTCCTCGTCCTACTCCTCATCCTCTCTCCCTTCAGGCACCCACGTGGAGTCAGTGACCTCATCATCCCCTCCCTCTTCACCACTAGAGCAAACCTGGCAGTAAGCTGCAGCTGGTGGAACAGTACTGCCAGATTCCTCAAGCTGGGTATCATCATCCGAGCCTTCGAATCGTTGGGCATCCTCCTGGAGCATGTACCCAACACTGTGCTCAAAGAGTTCGGGGGACTCCTCAGGAGGACATGGTGGGTCTAGGGAAGGGGTGGCTGATGATGCCATTGAGTACGCGTTGGCAGCTGCTCTGCCAGTACCCTGAGCCTGGGTGAGAGAGGATGAGGAGGATGAGGAGGGCTTGGTCATCCATTCTACCAAGCCTTCAGCATGATGCGGCTCCACATGTCCAGCTGCCGAAAACAAAGACGCGCGTGTCCCATGGCCACGTGCTGATGACGATGCACGACCACGTCCACGGCCACGTCCACTAGAAACAGAGCCTGCCTGCCCTGTGTTCTTGGCTCTGCACGCTCTGCCTCCCCTTGGCGGTCTTCCAGCCATTGTAGTCGGTAGTCCTGTGGGTGCTGCTGAGAAGAATATATAGGAGCTCTGTGTGATGCCACTAACACACTAGAAGTCCTATGGGTGCTTCTGCAAAGAAAATATAGGAGCTCTGTGTGATGCCACTAACACACTAGAAGTCCTGTGGGTGCTGCTGAGAAGAAAATATAGGAGCTCTGTGTGATGCCACTAACACACTAGAAGTCCTATGGGTGCTTCTGCAAAGAAAATATAGGAGCTCTGTGTGATGCCACTAACACACTAGAAGTCCTGTGGGTGCTGCTGAGAAGAAAATATAGGAGCTCTGTGTGATGCCACTAACACACTAGAAGTCCTATGGGTGCTTCTGCAAAGAAAATAGAGGATCTCTGTGTGATGGGACTAACACACTTCAAGTCCTATAGGTGCTTCTGGGAACAAAATATAGGATCTCTGTGTGATGGGACTAACACACTTCAAGTCCTATAGGTGCTTCTGGGAACAAAATATAGGATCTCTGTGTGATGGGACTAACACACTTCAAGTCCTATAGGTGCTTCTGGGAAGAAAATATAGCTCTGTGTGATGGGACTAACACACTTCAAGTCCTATAGGTGCTTCTGGGAACAAAATATAGGATCTCTGTGTGATGGGACTAACACACTTCAAGTCCTATAGGTGCTTCTGGGAACAAAATATAGGTCTGTGTGATGGGACTAACACACTTCAAGTCCTATAGGTGCTTCTGGGAACAAAATATAGGATCTCTGTGTGATGGGACTAACACACTACAAGTCCTATGGGTGCTTCTGGGAAGAAAATATAGGTCTGTGTGATGGGACTAACACACTTCAAGTCCTATAGGTGCTTCTGGGAACAAAATATAGGATCTCTGTGTGATGGGACTAACACACTTCAAGTCCTATAGGTGCTTCTGGGAAGAAAATATAGCTCTGTGTGATGGGACTAACACACTTCAAGTCCTATAGGTGCTTCTGGGAACAAAATATATGATCTCTGTGTGATGGGACTAACACACTACAAGTCCTATAGGTGCTTCTGGGAAGAAGATATAGCTCTGTGTGATGGGACTAACACACTTCAAGTCCTATAGGTGCTTCTGGGAACAAAATATATGATCTCTGTGTGATGGGACTAACACACTACAAGTCCTATAGGTGCTTCTGGGAACAAAATATAGGATCTCTGTGTGATGGGACTAACACACTTCAAGTCCTATAGGTGCTTCTGGGAACAAAATATAGCTCTGTGTGATGGGACTAACACACTACAAGTCCTATAGGTGCTTCTGGGAACAAAATATATGATCTCTGTGTGATGGGACTAACACACTACAAGTCCTATAGGTGCTTCAAGTCCTATAGGTGCTTCTGGGAACAAAATATATGATCTCTGTGTGATGGGACTAACACACTACAAGTCCTATAGGTGCTCTGGGAAGAAAATATAGGTGATCTCTGTGTGATGGGACTAACACACTACAAGTCCTATAGGTGCTTCTGGGAAGAAAATATAGCTCTGTGTGATGGGACTAACACACTTCAAGTCCTATAGGTGCTTCTGGGAACAAAATATATGATCTCTGTGTGATGGGACTAACACACTTCAAGTCCTATAGGTGCTTCTGGGAAGAAAATATAGCTCTGTGTGATGGGACTAACACACTTCAAGTCCTATAGGTGCTTCTGGGAACAAAATATATGATCTCTGTGTGATGGGACTAACACACTACAAGTCCTATAGGTGCTTCTGGGAAGAAAATATAGCTCTGTGTGATGGGACTAACACACTTCAAGTCCTATAGGTGCTTCTGGGAACAAAATATAGGAGCTCTGTTTGCTGCCAGTGCCTGCCTGCCACGAACACACTACAAGTCCTATAGGTGCTTCTGGGAACAAAATATACGAGCTCTGTTTGCTGCCACTGCCTGCCTGCCACGAACACACTACAAGTCCTATAGGTGCTTCTGGGAACAAAATATAGGAGCTCTGTTTGCTGCCACTGCCTGCCTGCCACGAACACACTACAAGTCCTATAGGTGCTTCTGGGAACAAAATATAGGAGCTCTGTTTGCTGCCACTGCCTGCCTGCCACGAACACACTACAAGTCCTATAGGTGCTTCTGGGAACAAAATATAGGAGCTCTGTTTGCTGCCACTGCCTGCCAGTGCCTGCCTGCCACGAACACACTACAAGCCCCTCTTTCTAAATGAATCTTTCTAAATGAATCTTTCTAACTAAATCTCTCTAACTAAATCTTTCTAACTGAATCTAGCAGAGTGACACAGAATGATCCTGCTCTCTCTAACGCCGGAACGCATGTGACCGGCGCCGACGGCGTGGCGACCTTTTATAAGAGGGGGCGTGTACTAAAGCCCCTGAGCTGTAATTGGCTACAGGCGTCCTGCCTGTAGCCAATTATGGCTCTTCGAGTTTCCGGCGCTGTGATTGGCCAAGCATGCGGGGTCACAGTGCATGCTTGGCCAATCATCAGCCAGCAATGCACTGCGCCGGCCGCGCCGGCCACAATGCATTGCGGGGCCGCTCGCATCACACGAACGTGATGCGAGCGGCCAAAATAGCGGCCAAAATAGTTCTGGACGCCCTTCCTTGACCCCATCCGCCCCTCCCCCCCCCCCCCGGGGGGGCTCCATTCCTTCTCCCTCTCTCCCCCCTCTCTCCCCCCTGTCACCCCTCCCTCCCCATCCTTCCCTTCTCCCCTTCTCTCGCCAAACGCTTCTCTAGGCTCTGTATTCTTTTCAACACCATGGGGACCACAACCAACGTCTCTTTGTTACCATTTCATTGGGCATCATAATAAATCACTCTTGCACATGAGGAGACGAAAATGTTTAAATACCCTCAGTCTACTTTAGGACATTCTCAATGGCATTGGATGATTAATAGTTAGGTGCTGACCAGATAACTTGTCTACATATGTTTTTGGAAACGGCTACGCATTCATATGGTGTTGATTGACTTTGTATTGTTATTTTCTCTAATAAAAACCTTTAATGAAAAAAAATAATAAAAAAACGCATCCAATTTGCACATACTGTGTGTGAACCCGGCCTCAGTGTTCACCCCTGAGATGGCTTGTTGCAATACCACATTTTCACCACCATGCACTGATGATGCTTCATTAACTTCATGAGATTCTGCTGTTTTAGCCTTAGCAGGCTGCATTAACCCATTATTTACCTCATTTTTTTTTATCACCTTAGTGAACCACACATTATATTCCTTGTCTTCCTGCTACACAGCACACTGCCTGAAGACAAGTCCTTATCAGACCTCAGTCAGCATAAACCCTGCCTCTCCACTACACAGCAGCAAGTCTCTCTAAACATATACTTAAGCCTCGTACACACGATCGGATTTTCCGCAGACAAAACCTCAGACTTTTGTCTGAAGGGAGTTGGCCAATAACTTGTCTTGCATACAAACGGCAAGGAATTGTCGGGCAACAAACACAAATGTAGTGACGTACTATGTGGTTGTTCAGCTCTTTAGCATCACTCTTTGGCTCCTTCTGCTAATTTCATGTTTGTAAAAGTTTGGTGAATGTTAATTCGCGCTTTTCATTTTACGCTTTTTAGTTTGTGCTTTTCAGTTCACACTTTTCAGTTCGTTTCTGAACGTCCGTTCGTCAACTGCGGAGGAGATAACGTGCTATCTATTATTTTCCTTGGAGTTATTGCTTTGACCCAAGTCCAGTCCAGGAACAGGAGGATTTCTTGGACCAAAAATTGGTTGCTTTATTAATCGTGACCAATTATGTCATATGCCTTTGCTGCGGGAGCTCGAGGAGAATAATCCAGATGATTTTCGGAATTATCTCCAGATGTCGGACCCCTGCTTTCACCAACTCTTGGCATTGTTGACACCCTATATTAAGAAGCAGGACACATGCATGAGGCTTTTATTTTATTTTTAGTTGAATAATGATTTGATTTGGTATATTTTCTATATTTTTGGATGCATAGAATGCACTTGTTGGTTAAGTTGTATTGGCAGATAGCATGTCTAATTTTATTTGTTTTCTTTTTTTAACCACTTTCAGACCGGACCATTTTGTTGGCTTAAGACCAGACCACTTTTTGCGATTCGGCATTGCGTCGCTTTAACTGACAATTGCGCGGTCGTGCAACGTGGCTCCCAAACAAAATTTACGATTTTTTTCCCCACAAATAGAGCTTTCTTTTGGTGGTATTTGATCGCCCCTGTGATTTTTATTTTTTGCGCTATAAACAAAAATAGAGCGACAATTTTGAAAAAAATGCTATATTTTTGACTTTTTGCTATAATAAATATCCCCAAAAAATATATAAAAAAACGTTTTTTTTCCTCAGTTTAGGCCGATGCGTATTCTTCTACATATTTTTGGTAAAAAAAATCGCAATTAGCGATTATTGATTGGTGTGCACAAAAGTTATAGCGTTTACAAAATAGGAGATAGTTTTATAGCATTTTTATTAATATTTTTTTCTTTTTACTAGTAATGGCGGCGATCAGTGATTTTTATTGTGACTGTGACATTATGGCGGACACATCGGACATTTTTGACACATTTTTGGGACCATTGTCATTTATAGAGAAATCAGTGCTATTTAAATGCACTAATTCCTATGTAAATGACACTGGCAGTGAAGGAGTTAACCACTAGGGGGCGGGGAGGGGTTAAGTTTGTGACGTGTGTGTTTTTTTTTTACAGTAGGGGGGCGTGGCTTTACATCTGATGTCACTGGCTTTCCCGATGACAGGGAACAGCCGATCAGTGACAGGCAGTGTAGGAAGCACGGGGAGAGGTTTGTTTACACAGACCTCTCCCCGTTCATCAGCTCTGTGACCCGATCGCGGGACACCAGCGGCGATCGGGTCCGCAGGTCCCGCGGCCACGGTCACGGAGCTGAGGACTGGGTTGCGAGCGCGCCGCCGACTGGGCTCATAAAGGGCAACGTACCTGTACGTTGATTTGCCCAGCCGTGCCATTCTGCTGGTGTAAATGTGCAGGAGGCGGTCCTTAAGTGGTTAAACATGATTTTTATTTTATTTTTTCCATCTTTTTTTGCTTGTAAAGCAAAAAATAAAACCCCCAGCTGTGATTAAATACCACCAAAAGAAAGCTCTATTTGTGGGGACAGTGTTGTATGACTGCGCAATTGTCATTCAAAGTGCGTCAGCGCCAAAAGCTGAAAATTGGTCTGGGCAGGAGGGGGGTTTAAGTGCCCAGTAAGCAGGTGGTTAAGGCCTGGTTCACACAATTTTTTTTTTTGCACCTCAATTGTTTTCTATGTGCCCTGTTCACAACACAACACTAGCATCATGTGCAGAAAAAACTCACATGACATCAACATAGTGGCATGAATAGGATACACAGAAAACAATTATTTTCTATGTATACTTGTAGATGTAGCACTCTGATGTTTAGGCAGGGTTGCTCCAGGTTGAAGCTGGCCGTCCTGGCTTGCCCCCCCAAAGCGCCCGCGAAGTGAGACAAAAATATTTGGAATACTTTGCGTGTAGGGGGGCCTTTGATATGCCAGCAAATGCTTGAGACATTTTTTCAATAATTCTTTTTTAGAATCTGAACTAATATTTCATTTGATTTACTGCTTGTGTTTCTTTTAGCTGTGTCCTAGGTTCTCCAATGGGCTTTTCTTTTTGGCCATTTTCTTCAAAAGTGCAAACCTTGTTACCTTGGCTCATTGTTAGGGATCAATTGATTCCACACTTTCCGACGGCAAATGTGCAATCGGAACTTGTTGTCGGAAATTCCGACCATGTGTAGGCTCCATCGGACAGTTTCCATCGGAATTTTCGTAACACAAAATTTGAGATCTTGTTCTCAAATTTTCCGACAACAGAATCCGTTCGCGTAATTTCTGATCGTGTGTAGACAATTCCGACGCACAAAGTGCCACTCCTGCTCAGAATAAATTACGAGACGGAAGCGGTCGGTCTGGTAAAACTACCATTCGTAATGGAGGTAGCACATTCGTCACGCTGCAAATTTTAAAATCTTTTAATGCAGCGCATTCTCTTCTTTATAATGCTAGAAGGATGAAGTTCTTTTGCTTATATTCACACAGACTTCTCAAACTGATTACTTTATTATTTCTCGTAATCTCATGAATAATAATAATTTAGTTTTTTGTCAGATCCCCATAATAAAGTTTTTTTTTTTTTTTTTTTATCAAGATATGCATTTTTTTTTTTAGCGCTCTCCATAATATTATTTCTCATTTTGTGTGTCAAGTTATAACAACACCATTATTATATTGTATTTTTTTTATCTCAAGGAGGTTGGTTGGTACCTTGTTAATTTGACCTTGTATTTTTGAAATGTACCTGCCTACTCACAAGTAGTGAAGTAAAACACATAGGCAAGTATTTGTGAAAAAGAAATAGCCATTTATTGTGGGTCATAACAAAATAAACAGGAAGGCAACGCTGGAGAAACTGCTGAAATTTGCGAAGCCTTTGTACCCCAGGGCACAGGAGTCCCTATAATAGTGAGCACAAACCAGTCCAGGACTCCAAGAGAACAGGAACAGCAGCAGATGACATATCTGTCCCCAGGGTGGGGTCATACAACAGCCTGCATCTTTTGCCAGACCAGACTGAACCCAGGCCATCACTCTCTTGTCTTCCTTAGATGCTTCATTCCAGGCTGTGGCTCTGGTGTTGGAGGTGTGGCAGGAGGTGGAGGAGGAGGACCTGGAGGAGGAGGACCATGGTTGAACTCAAAAACGTGGATTTGGCTTGTGAGTTCGCCCCTCAACTCCATATTTAGGGCTTGCAAGATGACTTCCTCACATAAGAGGCGTTGGCCCTCTTCCATTTCCAACATTTTGCATGCTGTCATGTAAGCATAGTCCTCTTGAACACTGGGGGGGTTTCTGAGGGCCACAGTAGCCTTCAGAAATAGGCCAATTGCTGCCTCCTTCAGGTTACTCCTCTTCCCGGCACTTTTTTGTGGAAGGCCGAGGGGAGGAACCTGGGATTCGGGCAGGCTACTGGGCCTGGTCACCTCCTGGCTGCCACTTACCCCGCCACCTCCTGGCTGCCTATTTCCACTGCCTCCTCCTGGCTGAGGCTTTCCTGTGTATGAAAAAAGGACATACCGTATTTGCCGGCGTGTAAGACGACTGGGTGTATAAGACGACCCCCTATTTTTCCAGTGAAAACTTAGGTTTGGGGCTATACTCGCCATATAAGACTACCCCCCTTCCGAGGCAACACCATTTACAAAAAAACATCAGAAAAAAAATAAAAAATTAAAAAAACATCAGACTTAACATCAGAAAAAGGAAACTGGTGAACTACAAGTCCCAGAGATCCCACAATTGGTAGGCAGCAACAATGAATCCTCTCCTCTAAAGCACCATAAATCATACCTGTATTTTAGGGGAGATCTGGAGCTGGATGTGCAGTACAGGATGCTTTGTTAATATGTAGAGCATCAATTATACACAGTATATGATGCTGTGTTAGTACAGTAGCTCAAGGTACACTTCAGAATACAGTGTGCAGACAGTGTGCACCGCTGAGCCAATCACGGCAGGCATTGTATTTTACTAATCTGTTGATGGATACAAAGCCTGCTCGGATTGGCAGAGGCTGTGACATCAGCCCGTTCCGCTCTGACTCATGTAGCCTGCTCGGATTGGCAGAGGTTGTTATCCAATCCGAGCAGGCTTAGCAGGCTCTGTATTCATCAGAGTGCATCGCCCGCCGGGATTGGTTGAGCGGCGCATACTGTATACATATTACAATTTTACAGAGCACCCGGCGGACTGATATCCATCTGGCGGCTTCTTCACCCGGCGTATAAGACGACCCCCGCTTTTTGGCTGTGTAATTTCGGTGTAAAAGGTAGTCTTATACGCCAGAAAATACAGTAGTTTTAGTTTTTGGTTCATCAATCACACACAATTTTCAGCTCATGACTTTTGCAAATTGAATGTTAATAAATAGAAAAGACTATCAGTCTGACCCCAGCATTTTTCATTCTTGTCCTAATCATTTGTGGCCACTAATGTTTATTGATATGTAAAACACTTTGTGAAATCATAAATTAGTGATCAAAACTAACATATATTTAACATCATTAATTTGACAACCAGAAATATTTTGAAGAATGGTATACCTGACTCAAGCTGGGCTCCTCCACATGTTGCTGCCTGGAAGGCCCAGGTTCGCCATCAGAAGCCTTAAGCTGGGGGGGAAGGAAGCCTTGAAGGAAGACTGGAGAGTGCTGGCCTGGGTTCAGTCTGGCCTGCCAGAAAATGCAGTCTGTCCTAGTACCACAGCCTGGGTACATAAATGTCATCTGCTGCAGCTCCTGATCTCATGAAATCCTGGACCTTCTTGCGCTCCCTATTATAAGTGCTCCTTATGCCACCAATTAGGGCCTTCAAATAGGGGATGTCTGCCGTGGGGATCACCGGCTTCACAAATTCCAGCAATTGATCCAGTGCTGCCTTCCTCTTTTTTTGGTTTGGTGGTTTAGAGCACTTGCGGGGGCGTGTCCGGATGTAGTAGGAGACAGACGTGCTGCTGAGGAGCTCCGCCGATCCTGAAACAATCCACCGCCATCCTGTACCGAGACAAGCCTGGAGAGTCTCCACACTCTCCATACCGACATCCAGGCATCTCCTACACCAGCCCCAGCAGGAATTTTTAAAATCGGCCAGCCGTGGACGGCTCCACACAGCGGAGGCCCGCCGCCATTTTGAGGCCTACGGAGCCTCCGACATCCGCGGGCTCGAGTGCCGCGATCCGCGGACCGGGAGGAGGCAAATCCGGACACATCGGTGGAGGCTGCCCCTGGGAGCTTGCTGGGCTGTGTGGGGCCCCCCACAAGCCATCAAATAGCCCATAGCGGCCGTTCCCTGCGCCCGAGGCCCGCCGCCATCTTGCGGCCTACTGCGCCAGGATCATCCTCCAGGACAGGTACTGTACCTAGGCCGAGCTGCCCTGCCATCCCTGTACCACCATCTCTGCCCCAGCACCACTGAGCTGCCTTCTCTGCACCATAACCTGGGCCCCAGTGCTGAACATTATCCCCAGTGCCACCACCTGTGCCCCAGAAGTGCTGAGCTGCCTCCCCTGTGTCACCATCTTTGCCCCAGTAACACTGCATTGCATTCCTGTGCCACCATCTGTGCCCCAGCAATACAGAACTGCCTTCCTGTGCCATCATCTGTGCCCCAGTAATACTGAATTGCATTCCTGTGCCATCATCTATGCCCCAGCAATACTAAACTGCATTCCTGTGCCATCATCTGTGCCCAAGCAATACTAAACTGCATTCCTGTGCCATCATCTGTGCCCCAGCAATACTGAACTGCCTTCCTGTGCCATCATCTGTGCCCCAGCAATACTAAACTGCATTCCTGTGCCATCATCTGTGCCCCAGCAATACTAAACTGCATTCCTGTGCCAGCATCTGTGCCCCAGCAATACTAAACTGCATTCCTGTGCCATCATCTGTGCCCCAGCAATACTGAACTGCCTTCCTGTGCCATCATCTGTGCCCCAGCAATACTGAACTGCCTTCCTGTGCCATCATCTGTGCCCCAGCAATACTGAATTGCATCCCTGTGCCATCATCTGTGCCCCAGCAATACTAAACTGCATTCCTGTGCCATCATCTGTGCCCCAGCAATACTGAACTGCCTTCCTGGGCCATCATCTGTCCCCTGCTGAGGGCCCTGATCCAATATAGCTAGACACAACCTCATCCTTCTTCTGGGTCCCAGACTCCCGGCCCACAGGCTCTCCCACGACCTTCCTCCATTTTAGGGTAAAACTCGGATGGGCCACCCTAAGACCCGTTACTCCAAGTCCACCCCTAAAGCTCCTCGTGCCCCTCCGCCGGCGGCTACCTCGTCCGCAGGACGCTCCACGGCTGGGATGGCGTCTGATGCACAGGAAGTCGTAAACTCGGGGGAGGGGACTGCTCCCACGGGAGCAGAGATCCTGGCAGCCATTACATCCTGCAAAGAAACCCTGACAGCAAAGATCGACTTCTTGACGGTAGATGTCGGTCTCATTCGCCAAGATATGGACAAATTTCGGTCCCGTGTTGCTGAGGTGGAGGAAAGGGTCTCCATGGTGGAGGATACGGTCCGGTCGGACTCTAGGGAGGTGAGGGCCCTGCAGCTCCAAGTCAAGGCGCTTCAGGAGCGCGCGATTGATACTGAAAACCGCCTTAGGCGGAATAATATCCGCATACTTGGCCTGCCTGAGAGAGCGGAGGGTCCCAGGCCCGCTGAATTTACTGAACAGTTCCTATCCACCCTGTTCAACCTGGGGGATGTACCGCCCACTTTCGTTGTTGAGAGGGCCCACAGGGTGCCACCGCTCCCACCAAGGCCAGGGGCCCCCCCGCGACCTTTCCTGCTACGCTTATTAAATTACCGAGATCGGGGTCGCATCCTGGTGGCGGCACGCGCCATGCCTGAAATTAAGTATGAAAATGCCAAACTGCTTTTTTTCCCGGACTTCTCCCAGGAAGTACAGCAACGCCGCAAATCCTTTACCGATGTGCGACGTAGACTTCGAGAAAAAGGCATAAGATTTGGCCTTTTGTATCCCAGCAGGCTACGGATCACCGATGGCGATAGCACCCGCTTTTTTGACACTCCAGAGGCCGCGGCGGCATGGCTGGATACCCGCTAAACACATTCGGCTGAAGACAAATTGTTTCACTACAGCTAGCAGGGGGGAGTTAAGTATTCCCCTTTTTCCTTCAAAAGAACTGTCTCCTGGTAACTCCCAGCGTTAACACAATCATTCCTTCCTACTATATCCCGCTTTTACCCATATTGTATATTTTTGTCTCCCGATGCTGGCTAGTTTGCCATTTACTCCTGCCTAAGGAGCTCCAATGACTGCCATTGAATTACCCCACCTTTTGCTCAGAAGCGCCCCCTGTTTACCCCCTTGTTCCCCCTACCACACTTTGGACTTCCCTCCTGGAGTCGGAACGAATTCTCTCGGGAAGGACTGTATCCACCTTCGGCCTCGTGGCCCAATGTCCAGGGGTCCCAGTGACCTAAGGATTTTTTTTTCTCTAGTTATGGGACAAAACCCTACATCGGTTTGTATGGCTCTCTGGCCTGTTTTTTTGGTCATTGAACTTGGTTCTTATGATGTTTGGGTAGGGTGTTATGTGTTCTGGGTGAGGGGTTTCTCTGCTTTAAAGTAATGAATAAGTATTGTGCTCCTCAAATGCTATTGATTATGTGCGCCAAATTTGGGTCTGTTTGCATCTACTGGTTGGTTAGTATCTTCCTGCTCCGATTTCCCCCTGGTGTTCCATGATGATCCCCTCAGATACTGAGTCGCTGACCATTCTATCGTGGAACGTCAGGGGGCTTAACTCCAAATACAAACGATCGCTGTTATTCCAATATTTAAAACTGCACAACCCCCATATAGTCCTGTTACAGGAAACGCACTTAACTGGTAGTAAAGTCCTGGCCTTAAAAAAACCCTGGGTGCAAAAGGCGCTTCATGCGACCTACTCCTCGTATTCTCGAGGGGTATCTATTTTGATCAGTAAACGAATCCCATGTATAGTTCACGAGATTCATCTAGATCCCCAGGGGAAATTTGCTATGGTGGTGCTAAACATCTACAATAAGAAATATGTCATTGTGAACGTCTAT
The DNA here is from genome assembly GCA_028564925.1 of Lithobates sylvaticus. Lineage (NCBI taxonomy): Eukaryota > Metazoa > Chordata > Amphibia > Anura > Ranidae > Lithobates > Lithobates sylvaticus. The sequence goes on along the minus strand of CM053035.1, from coordinate 66,656,619 downwards.
CTGCCTCCTCCGAGCCAGATACACATTCTGTACGCATTGTATGAAAGGCTGGCTCCGCATTGCCCGGCGTATATCCTGTTTATGGGAGATTTTAATGCCACACTGTCCCGTGACCTAGATAGACCCTCCCCACATTCTACTTTCAATCCTGATCTTGGTACGTGGGCCCAGGCAACAGACTTCCGAGAGGCATGGAGATGGCTCCATCCCCAGAACAGAGCGTACTCCTGCTTCTCATCCACGTTTAAAACGTCCTCCCGAATTGATTTGGCTTTTGCCAATGATGCCCTCCTGGCCAATATACAGGAGGCCAGTTACCTTCCTTCTGGCCTATTGGATCATCATCCTCTAAAACTAACCATTAGGACCCCCAAGCCAAGGAGTAAAGCCCTTTGGAGGTTACAACCCCATTGGATCAACAATGAGGAAGTCCATGACAGGGTCTCTCCCTCCTTGCAGAACTACTGGGTACATAATGCAGGGTCAGCCTCCCTGGAGATGACATGGGATGCTTCCAAGGCCCACAGCAGGGGTCAGTATATCTCAGCTATAGCGGCTGTTAGGGCGGAACTTGGGGACAAGGTCTCTGTCCTGCAGCACAATGTTGAGGAGGCTCTGAATAACTACTCGGCCTCAGCGACAGTCCCCAACTTCGAGCACCTTTCATCGCTTAGGCGAGAACTGCATCTCCATGTTTCAGACACCACCAGGCTTGGTATACAAAATAGCAGACAGAAATATTTTGAGCATGGCGATAAGAACAGCAAACTACTGGCGATGCTAGCACAGCAGGATAGGCCCTTCGCGGTCATATCAGAAATACTCACAGCAGAAGGAGTACTAGTAACCTCTCCGGAGGATATTCTATCTGCTTTCACCAGGTTTTATGCCTCTCTATATGTTTCCTCACTCCCTGATAGATTTGACCCCACACCTATGACTTCCATGTTGGATACGCTAGCACTTGGATGGCTCTCTGATGCGGAGAGACAACTCCTTGTCTCAGAGATCACGCCAGAAGAGGTTGCGATGGCCATCAGGTATTTCCCGGCAGGAAAGACCCCGGGGCCAGATGGACTACCCATAGAGTATTATAGAGCCCACGTGGAACTGCTTGCCCCCAGGTTAGCTCAGATGTATCGAGCATGTCTCCAACAGGGCTCCCTACCATCTTCTATGAGGGAGGCCCATATTGTTCTCATTCCAAAGCCTAATAAAGATCCCCAGCTGTGCGCCTCCTATAGGCCAATAGCACTCCTAAATTGTGACTTAAAAATACTAACCAAGATATTGGCCACTAGACTCAATAAAGTAATAAAATCCCTAATTGACTCTGATCAAACAGGCTTTATGCCAGGTAGGTCCACAGACATCAACATACGTAGGCTGTTTTCTAACATTCATGCCCCTCATACTAATCAAGGCACTAGGACCATTGCCACCCTTGATATGGAGAAGGCATTTGATACGGTGGAATGGGTGTATCTGTGGGAGGTGCTTAGAAGAATGGGTTTCCCACTGGAATTTATTGCCTGGATGCGCACACTCTACACCGGTCCCCTAGCATGTATTAAACTGAATGGCTCCCTGTCTCCTTCGTTCCCCCTGCAGAGGGGCACCAGGCAGGGATGCCCTCTCTCCCCGGCCCTGTTCGCCCTGGCCATGGAACCTATTGCTGAGGCCCTCAGGAGCTCGGCCGAGGTCCGTGGTCTTAGGGTGGGCTGGCTGGAGGAGAGAGTGGCCCTCTATGCAGATGATCTACTGCTTTTTTTAAATGATGCCGGTGACTCTCTGCGGGGTGCACTCGGAATCATGGACGCCTTCTCCGCCTTCACCGGGTTGAAGGTGAATTGGCATAAGTCTCAGCTTTTTCCGGTGGACGAGGGGGCCAGGACCTCCTCACCCTCCTCTACCCCGCTTCAATGGGTTGACAAGTTTACATATTTGGGAGTTATTATTTCAAGAGACAGCAGGGACTTTGTCCGGCTCAATCTTGAACCTGTTCTGTTAGGGATCAAATCCAAACTGAGGGCGTGGGGCAATCTTCCCCTCTCCCTCATTGGGCGCATCAACCTCCTAAAGATGAAAGTCCTCCCTAAACTTACGTATATATTTAGGAATTCCCCACAATGGCTGACTAAAACCTTCTTTACCTCTCTTAAGCAACTTTTCCTCTCCTTTATTTGGGGGTCTAAATCACCTAGATTCAAGTACACTACTCTGACCAGGCCTGTGGACAGTGGGGGTTTGGCTCTCCCTGATTGCCATAAATATTTCTTGGCCACTCAGCTTGTAACTGCCCACTGGTGGTTGCAGCCAGACCTGACCAACTCTGCAACGGTGCTGGAGGCGGCTATAGTGGGGTCTCTGGAGGCCTTGAGAGGATTGATATTCAGGGGGCAAAAAACACTTCACTGCCTCACCCCTTCTATGCGCACTACTATGAGGGCATGGAAGGCGGGAGAGACACTGAGGGCATCCCTGGCGAACTCCTGGTCTCCTCACACCCCCCTGTGGCTGAATCCTAACCTGTCACAGTTCAATACCATCCCAGATCCACAGGCCTGGGCCAAATACAAAATACTGACTCTTGAGCATGTTATCACCAACGGGGAGCTCACTCCCTTTCATGTATTGCGTACCAAATTTAATGTACCTGCACGGGCTCATTTCAGGTATCTTCAAATTGCACACGCTTATAGGTGTCAAGTCTTGGGTCAACCGATCATATTGGAGTACTCTGAGCTCGAATCCACCCTTCGGGTGAAAGATTTGGAGAAACCCACGTCTCAGATTTACGGGTCCCTGCTGATTGCTGCCATCCCCGAGCTGTCCTCCCTCCGCAGGCAATGGGTGGGGGACATACCGGATTGGAGGGAGATTTGGGATTTTCCATTCTCCCCTTTGGTCTCAGCCAGGGACAAACTGGTCCAATACAAAATTTTACACAGAGCTCACTACACACCCCACAGGCTGCACAAGATGTCGCCGGCGCATTCCCCGGCATGCTGGCGTTGTTCCTATCAACCAGGGGACTTCTTTCACATTTTCTGGGCTTGCCCAGCAATTGCGCATTATTGGAAGGAAGTTCTCCATGTGATAGTTAAGACCACCAAGACTAGTGCCCCCTATGATCCTAAATACTGTCTGCTGGGACTAGTGGAACAAATGTCAATTCTCAGAGCTAGGAAAATACTCATATCCCTATTGTTGTACTATGCACGCAAGGCCATCACAATGAGCTGGAAACAATCATCTCCCCCTTCTGTCAGGTTCTGGAAAAACCTTGTGAACGCCAGTTTGCCCCTGTATAAAGCCACCTACTCGGGCAGAGGTTGCCCACAAAAATTTGAAAAGGTGTGGACCTGTTGGTTAGATGATAATTCAACGGCAACTGATGCAGTAACTAATCCCTAGATTAACTTTCAGGTTATAGTATGATAGCAAATTGACTCAAGTACCCTCATGTCACATTATCCTGTCATTATAATATTGAGCACAGACCCTCCTGAACTAAACCTCTCCCCACATTGGGGTATAGATAAGTAAGTTGTGTTTTATCGGTCTGCCCTGTTGCGGTATGTTGCTGCTTCAGAGGCAGTCTGGTTATGTTATATGATGTACACTGTTGTTGTTGTTGCCGCATCAGAGGATTGACCCCTGCATGGGTAATGTTTAGCCCCTATGTGGGCAAGTTTTTGTGTTAATGCAAAACTCAATAAAAAAGATTTTATAAAAAAAAAAGGGGTGGTTTACCTGCCACAGACAGGGCAGCTCCCTGTACATATCAATGAATATGTGGATAAAGTCCTCTTCATTGAATATATCCATTTACACATATGGACTCTGGAGCACTAGTAAAAGGACACCAGAACAAACTTTTTAGGGTATTCCACACAGGTGCTCCAGTGGATACTAGGGGTGTCTCCATGTCTGAAACTTGTACAAAAAAGGTAATCTGAGCTTTAGAAAGGAAATAAAAATGTCTTCAGCTTGGAACTCTGCCAAAACAGACAATTGTACGACACTTCCAAGCAATGTTTCATATTCCTATTTCTGCCCTCAAATATCTGTGTGCTAAGTATACCTTTCTTTTTATTCACATAGGGGAGAAAAGACTCGGGACATCAGAGGACACCAGGGACCCCACACCTCCTAAAGAAGGGGAAATCCCGACACCACAAGCAGAGGATGAGGAGGGAGATGTTTTGGAAGTGGGCGAAATTGTCACTACAACAGGTGAGTGTCTGAGACCACAGCTTCAGGTAATAGATGGATGCCTGCATATTTATAATACATGGTGTGTTTTTTTTTTTGGTGATGTGGAAGAAGAATGTCATTTCACAAATGAAAGTGCCCAGATCCTCATCGGGGAGATAATGGGGTGCAATCGCGATTTAGAATATCTAAAGCAAAACATCAATGATGATCAACAAAAAATGAAGAACATCATTAATGTTTTAGGGAGAATCTAAAACACAAAATTACAAACTTTTTTATCGTCTATTTTTGATTTTAAAAACAGGTTTTAAAGTATTTTAAAAGCCAAATTTTAAAGATGCACACAGTGTGTCAACATGTGCTATCTGCCATCACGGGATATCAATGTACGCGTTTTGTGGGTGCCACCCTTTCCTCCCAACTAAAGTAGCTGAGAGAAAGGGGTTGCGCCTCCAAAACACTTCCATTGATCCCCCATGATGGAGGCTAGCACATGTTGACATTAGGCATGGGATCAGGAGGGAAATCCCCATTTTGACTCTCAATTTGTGTGCATCTTCAAAATTTGGCTTTTACAGGGGTGACATAACCCCATCTGATGAAGGCAAGATCAACACAGTTTGGACATACTAATGTCTGATATTGCCTTCACTTTATCAAAGTTGAACTTTGTAAGTTTCTGAGTTGTGTATGTTATGCTTTGAAACATGCCTGTTTAACCAAACAAGGCTATTTCTAATTAATGTGACAAAAAATAATGTTATACAACAAAGATGTTGGTGTGTCCAAAAACCCTTTTGTAAACGCACATGTGAATGTGCACGGAGTAAAAAGTTTTATACTTAACAATGTGTGGCTTCTTCTTTCAATGCTCAAAAGCAGTTTTTGGAGTAAGTTGGTGTTTACTGTGACATTGGGGGTTATTTACTAAAGGCATCCACTTTGCACTACAAGTGCACTTTCAGCACAGTTTCAAGTGCACTTGTAATGAAAAGTGGATTTTCCTTTAGTAAATAACACCCACAGTGCCATCATGCCATTTTCATCATCCCAAAAATGACTTCTCGGTGCTTACAATTATGAATATTTTTATCATTAATGCATTACATAGATTAACAACAAAAATAAGGTGTGTGCGTAGCAGAACCACAACATAATAGTTAGTTGAAGAAGAGATTGTCACCCCATGTATCAAAGAAATTACGTTTGCACTATTGAAGAAAATGGCCAAAAAGAAAAGCCCATTGGAGAACCTAGGACACAGCTAAAAGAAACACAAGCAGTAAATCAAATGAAATATTAGTTCAGATTCTAAAAAAGATTTATTGAAAAAATGTCTCAGACATTTGCTGGCATATCAAAGGCCCCCCTACCCGCAAAGTATTCCAGATATTTTTGTCGCGGGCGCTTTGGGGGGGGGGGGCAAGCCAGGGCGGCCAGCTTCAAGTGCCATCAGGGTTGAAGTATCAGGAAAGCCGGCCTCAGTCCCAACTGAGGCCACATAGTTCTTGCATTTTTTCAAAGAAAATTGTGCAGAATGCAGCAGGCAAGCACAATATGGTTTAGTTTATATTCCACCATGTGGATTGGTGTCAGAAATAGACAGAACCGGCTGGCCATTATCCCAAAAGCGTTCTCCACCACTCTTCTGGCACTGGCCAGCCGGTAATTAAAAACCCTCTGGTCCGGGGTGGGTGTCGTCATCGGGAACGGCCGCATCAGGTGTTCACCCAGCCCAAATGCTTCATCAGCAACAAACACAAACGTCCTTCCACGTTCTTTTCCGGAGGTGGCAATCCCAAGCTACCACTCTGGAGACGCCTGTAGAACACCATCTGGGTGATGACTCCACCATCCAACATCCGGCCATTCTTCCCCACGTCTACGAGGAACTCATATGTCACCTACACCACTGCCAACATCACAATACTATTAAACCCCTTGTAATTATAATAGTATGACCCTGAGTTGGGGGGTGGGATGATGTGGACGCGTTTCCCATGAATTGCCCCTCCACAGTTGGGAAAGTCCCAACGATCGGCAAACTGGGATGCCACAGTCTGCCATTCCTGTGGAAGGAAACTGTGGAGTCAAACAAGAAAAAAAATTGTAATTTTGCACATAACATTGCAAGCAGATTAGACACAAACATTCTTGGCCAACATTAGTATAACATCTATTTTAAGGAGTATTTCAAGACAAAAGTATAAGGTCCACTTATCAGACCCCCCCCCCCTTCTAATGGCCCATTGTAAAAATTTTAGGGGGAGATGTTTTAGACAGGTAACCCTCCTACTTCATTGAGAGGGAGAACGAAGATTCGTAGTCCAAGGACCTCGGCTATGGAACGCTCTACCCACCAACATCTGCATGGAAGAAAACAATCGGGCCTTCAGAAAAAAACTCAAGACCCACCTCTTCTAATAAGCAGGACAACACAGGATAGACCAAGCGCCTTGAGGCGATTCAGTTCGCATTTGCAGCGCTATACAAATCATTCATTCAGAGCTGAATGCATAAATAATGTGTGTTACTTTGGCCAGCCCCTCCTTACTTACACTATTGGCAGCCCACTGGGCAGGTAAGAAGTGTCATAAAACAAAAATAAAATACACACTGTACAAATGGAAGCACATTTTTACATTCTGCAATTAGCTATCAAGATAATAGGAGAAAAAAACTTTAAATAGTAACATTTGAAAGTATTCAGGCAGGCCCTTGCACTACATGCTTTGGTGAATTCATCCATAAATATGACCACAAAAGAGATAGGTATAGTGTGTATGGGTTTATAGTCAGCAGATAGAGGATTGGTATCGGTTGACTTAGTGGTTGGGGGGAGGGAGGGTTCAAAATGATTTTGGGACCCCAAAAAAAAGCCTCTGGTTCTCTGCATGAATTTAAAGACACAAATAACATTTGGACACATTTTTGGGGGTGTTTATGGTAAAGCACTACTATGGAGCTGACAAAATACATTGTTGCGTGACTAGGCTAGGTGTGTATGGGCCCAGGATAGCATGCTGGGGAGGTTAGTGAAGGCAAATAGGCATGAAGGACAAAAAAGGAAGTTTAAAAACTTCCAGCATGCATGAGGACAAATAGGACATTCACAGCATATTACAATCATGGTACTTAGGGAATGATGAAATAAATACAATTCATTAGCAAACATTAAATACATAGAATGTGATGTTAAAGGAGAAATCTTACCTTAATATAGTCCTTCAGCAGGACCTGAATGATGGCAGAACAGGTCTCTGGGATAATGATCCCCAGAGCCTGGGGGGAGATGCCTGTCAAGAACTTGATGTATTGCATACTTCTCCCAGGTACCGCAACGTGGTGACTAGCCTCTGTTTGGGAGTGATGGCTTGCCACATGCAGGTGTCCTGCCTGCTAATATAAGGGGACAGCAAAGCCAACAAATGGTGAAAAACGGGGTCCATCATCCGGAGATAACTCCTGAAATCATCAGGGTTATTCTCATGGATCTCCCGCAACAAAGGCATATGAGAGAATTGGTTGCGCTGGAGCAACCAATTCTTGGTCCATGAACTCCTCCCCGCCCTGTTCATGGACTGGGCTTGGGTCAAAGTAAGAACCCCAACACCAAGCCCCTGCACAGTACTAACTCTACGATGAGTACGTAACCGCAACATGGCTTCAAAACGGTCGGATGGTCAGAACGAACTAACAGAAAACACTGAAAAACAGCAAGGCCTGAGAAGAGCGAGCTGAAAATCAGATATGAGCAGACAAGAACGCACTGAAAAAACAGATATAAACTGACTACACGCACTGAAAACCAGATACAAACCCAAAAGCACAAACTGAAGAGCAGTAACGATCTAAAAACCACGAGTCTGAAAAGTGCAAATCGTCTCTCACCAAACTTCTACTTAAGGCCCGTACACACGATCAGACTTTTTGACAACAAACATGCAAATTAGCTGTTTTGGACCAACATCCGACCGTGTGTATGCTCCATCGGACCAACTTTTTCAGTTTTCATCTGACTTTTGTTGGCTGTGCGAACGGACCAACTTTCTGCCAACAAAAGTCCGATGGAGCAAAGTCCGATCGTGTGTACACAAAACCATCGGACTTTTGTACAAAGTACAAACACGCATGCTCAGAACCAATGCAAAAGATCAGACAACAATACAGAAGTTGACCAAAGGTGGCGCTGGAGTATTTGAACGTCCTCTTTTGAAGTGTCGTCAGTACGTTGAAACATCACTACGTTCATGTTTGTTGCCTAAAAAGTCCGATCAAGTGTATGCAATACAAACTTAGGGCCAACGTCCTTTGTACAAAAATCCACGGGAAAGTTTGTACAAAGTCCGATCGTGTGTATGAGGCTTAACACGAGATAAACACGAGATTAGCAGAAGGAGCCCAAAGGGTGGCGCACTTGGTATTGAACTTCCGTTTTATAGTCCTGTTGTACATCACTGCATTCTTGACATTCAGAAATTCCTACAACTTTGTGCGACTGTGTGTATGCAAGACCAGTTTGAGCCAACATCCGTCTGAAAAAATCCCATGGATTTTGTTGTCGGAATGTGCGATCGTGTTTATGCGGCATAAGTCTAAAATTGCTGCACTTCTCTCCTCTGGCGGTAGGTGGCCGGGTACCTGGTGACATTAGATAAGACAATTGCAAAGCAAGGACAGATTAGGAGTATATTGGGTATTTCAGCCAAAGGGCAGGGGTTTTCTTAAATCCCTTGGCCTGCCATGAGAACCTATATATTTGGGTGGAGTCCGGGGATCAGTGTTCTATGCCACCTGGACAGCTATCTGGGTGGACATGTGTTGTACTGCCTGTAAGGAAATGTGGGATCACTCTTTAAGGTTATTGCAATGAGTGTAGAGTTACCCTTTAAGATTTAATAATATTGTACAAAGATATTTTTCTGTAGAATATGTTTTTCTCACGCTAGTTTTTTCCTTTCTCACACTAGCGTGTGAAAGTTTACCAAAAATGCTGAGAACATTGTCAAGGACATACCGTATTTATCGGCGTATAACACGCACTTTTTCCCCCTTAAAATCGGGGGAAAGTCGTGGGTGCGTGTTATACGCCGATACCCCAAAAAAAAGTGGGCAAAAAATTAAAACGGCGCCGAAAAACAGCGGCCGCCGCCGAAAAAAAACGAGCGCCGCCGGAAAGAAACGAGCGCCGCCGAAAAAGACCGATCTGTCTGTTCCGCTCTGCTCGCAGTCCCGCCTCCCTGCGCTTGCTTCCGAAACAGCAGGGAGGCGGGACTGCGAGTGGAGCCGGAAAAGCCCGAGCCGTCTGTTCCGCTCTGCTCACAGTCCCGCCTCCCTGCGTTCGCTTCCGAAACAGCAGGGAGGCGGGACTGAGAGCAGGAGCCGAACAGACGGCTCGGGCTTTTCCGCCGACGCTCGTTTTTTTTCGGCCGCGCGGTCTTTCTAGGCGGCAATTTCAAATGCGCAAAAGATGGAAATGACGCTGACAAGCTGCAGATCACACTGGGCAAGCTGCACATCACACTGGGCAAGCTGCACATCACACTGGGCAAGCTGCACATCACACTGGACAAGCTGCAGATCACACTGGGCAAAGCTGCAAATGACGCTGACAAGCTGCAAATGACGCTGACAAGCTGCAATGACGCTGGGCAAGCTGCAAATCACGCTGGGCAAAGCTGCAAATGACGCTGGGCAAGCTGCAAATGCCGCTTAAATGTAAGTGTTTTTTTTTCCCTAAACTTCCCTCCTAAAACTTTTTTTCCTTAAAATGCCCTCCTAAACTTGGGGTGCGTGTTATACGCCGGTGCGTGTTATACGCCGATAAATACGGTATATTGCGTGGAACATTCTTAGAATGAATTGTGACGTTGAGTCTGAAGGCAGAAATATTATGAATATCTTGCAGATCAATATTGATTGTATAACAAAATGCTTGAATGTGATTGGTTGTTCATGGGGCGTTCCCCCTATGCAACCCCTTTTTTTGATTGTTGCATATACTCTGTAAAGCTGGAAATAAACCGTTGTATTCTTGACCAACCATATACTGTGTATGGTGTCTGATTACCTGTCCGGACAGAGAGTTTTTTCCAGCTGAGGGAAAGAGGGGCTGAAACAGAGGACCTAACACTGCCCGGGCTGCTAGGCCAGAGTTTGGGCCTATCCTGGGCACATCGGGCTGCTAGGCTGTCTGAGGGCCTATCCAGAAGCAAGAGAGCAGTGTAGGGTTGGGACTGCTTGCAGTCCAACCAGAAGTGACGATTTTGCCAGCCGGAGAACCTGTTGTGGTCCAAGGTAGAGGGAAAGCTGTCGCCACTAAGGAACCATCCACCTTATTACCAGGGAGCACAGTGAGTAGCTGAAGCAAGTACCGGAGCAGTATTCTCAACAACCGGGGACGGTGAAGAATTGGGACACTTCAGCAGGTGTCAAGCCAGGGACCCATCCAGCAGAGGTGATGCTTGAAGAGCAGCCTTGTGTGTCAAGCCAGGGACCGAGCAGGCCAGCGGGGGGAAGCTTGAGAAGTATCTGAAGTGCCAAGCTAGGGACCCAGCAGAGAAGTGGGGGTAATGCTTGAGGAAGATATCTAAGTGAAGATTGGAAGAGCTCAAGGCATTCAGTGGCAGTGAATCAGCAAGTCTTGTGAGAGAGACTGGGATCTCAGTGGGTTGAGAACCTACACTAAGTGATTGTAGAGATAGACTTGTGTTAGGAACTGTTCTAAGACTGTTGCCATAGGAGACAGCATTCCACATGCAGATTTGGTATCTTGATGAATGCCTTTCCCTGCATGGCTGTCTACCTGTAGACGTTTCGGAGTCTGCTAATTAACATTGCAACTACCTAAGGGTGTCCTGACCCTAACCCTCTCTCCCAAAGTTGTGTTCAAGAGAAACTTAAAATCTCTTTTCATTCAAGAAGTGTCTAGTGCCCATGAATCTATCTTGCATTACACTCACTATGCCTTATAACCCACTCTATACAGAAGGATGTCAGCAGAACTTGGCTCTGGAGGTTCTCATTAGACTAAAGGAGGCCTGGGACCTTGCTACACAGAGACCTACTGTACGTTAGAAAAAGTTCATACAGATAGCTCTTCCTGTGCAGGGGTTTCTCACCATAGACATTACATTCAGTCTCCTGGCTCTTGTGGCAGTTTTACTGATCTGAGTACTTCTGCAGGGTCTTCCTGACTATCAAACACCTTTTGGTCTTCCTGACCATCAAACACATCCTATGGTTTTGCACAGACGCTGTACTTAAGCTCTGAATCTTTCCTTGCAGCTCCTTAGCTTGTCTCTCCTGGACTCTCTCTACAGCTTCCTGGCTGCTCCTGTCCCACTTGGGCCTTCCTCTGCCCCAACACCTTGATGCACAGCAACATCTCACACGGCACCCCTCAGAAACGCTGACCCCCTTAGGAGGTGGGGCCCTAAACTCTAAGTCTGGCTCTATTATGAAGCCAGAACACACCTGAGACACCAATTTACTGAGTATTACGGGGTCACCCTGCTACTCGGGGTTACCCTGTACTTGCGAAACGCGTAGAGGCTGCTGGGAAAAATACTACGCAACTTCATGATGGTCGATAGCGAGGCTTGAGACGCACGCCGTCATAGGAGATACACGGCGATACCTTCACCCATCTAAACCACTGGATATGTTTGGTGACGACTTATGGGCACATGAAAATGTGAGTTTTTTTGTCTTTTAAAAAAAATAAACGGTACATATATACTGCTCAGTGATTACTGTTCATTTTTTATGAGGACAGATACCTCTTGCACCTATTTCACTGGAAGCAGCATAGACCAAAACCCTGAGCGGAGTGGTTATCCCTTTTAATGAACCAAAGGCGTGTTCATACCAATATCTGGTGAGTGGCCAATCCATATGGTGGTGGTGTTGTCACTAAATTGGTGGATCAGTCACACGGAATCATGGATGTAGGATAAAAGTGCACAGGAATAGTTCATTCACAGTGGAGAGATTGCAGCAGGATTTATTAATTAGCTGGCACATTTAAACCAGCAGCAACTAAGGACACTGATTGATTTATCATTATTATTATATATTTTTTCTTTATTGATTTGATATATTTCTTAAACATTGATTGGAGGCTTGAGTGATGTAATTTTGTTGTATAATTTAATGACTTGAAGATTCATACATGTGATATAGGCACTGGCATATTGCACATACGATAATTTTTCACTGTCTTATAATATTTTATTTAACCTCTGGTATAACATAAGTGGTGTATCTAGGAATATAAGATAGGGGTTAGCGCAGTCAACACTCTTTGTTTTTCAATATCGGGTAGTAACATATTGATAAACATTAATCACATGATTAGATTAAGGAGTCCCCCAATATTTATGATTGGGTATACACAATTGAAAAATAGCATCTGCACGGTCCATGGTCTTTCTGATCCCTGTAACAATAAAAATTGTATACATGGGCACATATCTTAGTAGGCTATTAATTGAAGTACACGACATCTGTTAGCTCGATGCGTTTCGCGGCTTTAAGCCACTCTTCAGAAGACATGTGATGTATCTGTAATGGGTGAGTAAAATAACGAAGTAAACTAGCTTGTATCAATATAGGGGGGGATAGATAGAAAACACCCCCCCTTCCATTTGAAACAAGATCACTTGCAGGTATATGTGCATTTACTGGCACAGTGTCAGGGACCGTGAGCCACCCAGGGGCATCAGTATCGGGTGCTGAAGGGGCATGTTCAGCGGCGGCACCCATCATAGACAACGCCCTAGGCAGATCCGGGTACACTGAGCACACCTGGTCTAAGCATGGGAAGCATCAGTGTTGAGTGAATCAATCAAGTGAAACTTGTTTCAAATGGGGGGGGGGGGGGGGTACAGTCTCATGCTCGTTTAAGCAAGCTGCTGGCATACACAAGTTTGGAAGCTGTTTGGAGAGGATTTTGATGCTAAATGTTTTTTATAGTTTGGTGCGCTGGAAGCACCTACAAAATGTGAGTGCTCTGATGTTCTTTTTTCTAAATAAATTTATAATCAAACGATAATACATTATCCAGCCTCTTTCTTACTTTAACATTGAGGATATCTTCTCTGGATTTTCCCGTGGGATCCTGCTGAGCCTATGTTTACTTAGAGCCCAGGAGTGGTTCAACAGCTTATGTGGACCAAATTTAGTTGTACGGTCACACTACTTGAGGTGAGCACAGTCACACGGGGGGTGGGGCAGGTGTTGCACGTGTGTGAAGTCACCTTCTTTTAACCAGGATTTTCATCACAAGAGTCACTTTATAGGACATCATTATATACACTTCAATTTATGTGGACTAAGATAATTGAGGAAAAAATAAATTTGGACACTTGATACTAATGAAAAGATTTTTTCACTGTGAACTTGCTTGATACACCAGAATCTGAGATAGTCGAGCACTCTTCGGCCGGGAGATATTTTCTCTTAGCTTTCACCTTGGATGGCTACTCTGTATTAACTCCTTTCACAGCCACCCGCATCACTTCCCCCACAGGCACACATTGCTCACTGCTTGTTGACTTACCCGGCCTCTGTACTTTTCTCTCGGGCAACTCAGTCATCAATGCGAGCAACCTGGCCCGACCTCAGCCATTCTATTCGGTCGGTGTGCTGGGTCCTGGGGTAGTTGCTGTGGTTGAGGTAGCAGCTTCCGGTACAACTTGGGCAACAACCGTCAGGCTTTGGACATCACTCTCCGAAGAGACAGCAATGTTCTTGTCCCAATCCACTTGTAGGATTCTTGGAGATAGGGTTAGAGAGGCAACCCCAAACAGATGCTCCCCGCAGCATCTACAGACGATCCAAGGCCTCAACTGCGTGATCAGGCCAGAACATTTTCCACAAATCATTCCCAGAGACTCATAGCCCTCAGCTGTGTACAAAGCAAGCTGACCATTCGGCATGTACCGCATATCCGGTATCAGCCACGACAGGTTTTCCACAGATCGCGTCAATGTAGACGCCCAGAGAGTACTTTCTCCAATCCACCATCTCACTCACAAACTGCGCCATCTCCTTCACTAACCCACAATTGGACACATGTGGTGGCACTTCCTTATCCTCCTCTGCAGAGCAGGAACTCCTCCCCCTACCAACGGATTGGTGAAAATGTTTCTTGGGAACTGTGGCGCCGGCCTCCTTCTTGCTGCAGCTCACCAAAACTGTATTGGAGTCCATTTGGGGGCTTGTTTTAACCCTTACAGCACTGGCTGGAAAGGTGAAAAGACCAGGCTGATTCTCTCTCATGACCAAGAGATTTGTTGGTTCTTCCCCATACTGATGGTACACACGAAAACACAGTCTACAAGAAGGGTAAATGTTAATTGCTACCTTTCCATGGAGCCAGGCGAAGTCCCGATGGAGCTGAAACCGGTTTCTATGGGCGACTCCTACAAACACAACACCTTAGCCCCACGTTGAGCGCCACATGTAGCAAATTCTTTTACCTCTCCCAGTCTAATGAGAACCTTTAAGGCCAAAGACAGCAGACATCCTTCAATATGTAGTGGGTTGTGAGGCATAGTGGTTGCAAAGGTGGTAAAATTCATTGGGCGCCAGACACTTCTTGGATGCAAAAGAGGTTTTATTTCTTTTAACAGTCCTTTTTGTATTTTGCAAGGGAAAGAGGGTTGAGGACAGGACACCCTTGAGTAGTTACAATTTCATCTGGCAGACACCAAGCTATGCAGTGGAATAACGTCCTTACAGGAGGTCTCCAATTTACAAGCTGACCTCAATGCTCTGTCAAATTGGGCGACTATGTGGCAGATGAGGTTTAATGTTGATAAATGTAAAGTTATGCACTTGGGGGCTAAGAATATGCATGCATCATACATGCTAGGGGGAGTACAACTGGGGGAATCCGTAGTGGAGAAGGATCTGGGGGTTTTGGTAGATCATAAACTCAATAATAGCATGCAATGCCAAGCTGCGGTTTCCAAAGCGAGCAAAGTCCTTTCTTGTATTAAGAGAGGTATGGACTCCAGAGAGAGAGATATCATTTTGCCCCTGTTCAAATCATTAGTAAGACCTCATCTGGAATATGCAGTTCAGTTTTGGGCACCAGTTCTCAAAAAGGATATTGGGGAACTGGAGAAAGTGCAGAGAAGGGCAACCAAACTGATAAGAGGCATGGAGGAGCTCAGCTATGAGGAAAGATTAGAGGAACTGAATTTATTCACCCTTGATAAGAGGAGATTAAGGGGGGATATGATCAACATGTATAAATATATAAGGGGTCCATATAGTGAACTTGGTGTTGAGTTATTCACTTTACGGTCAACAAAGAGGACAAGGGGGCACTCTTTACGTCTAGAGGAGAAGAGATTTCATCTCCAAATAAGGAAAGGTTTCTTCACAGTAAGAGCTGTGAAAATGTGGAATAGACTCCCTGCAGAGGTGGTTCTAGCCAGCTCAGTAGATTGCTTTAAGAAAGGCCTGGATACTTTCCTAAATGTACATAATATAACTGGGTACTGACATTTATAGGTAAAGTTGATCCAGGGAAAATCCGATTGCCTCTCGGGGGATCAGGAAGGAATTTTTTTCCCCTGCTTTAGCAAATTGGAGAATGCTCTGCTGGGGTTTTTTTTGCCTTCCTCTGGATCAACTGTGGGTATAGAATGGGGTATATGGGATTGTATGATATATATATATATATATATATATATATATATATATATATATATATATATATATATATTTTTTTTTTTGTTTAATTTGTGGTTGAACTGGATGGACTTGTGTCTTTTTTCAACCTAACTAACTATGTAACTATGTAACTATGTAACCCTGAGACTTCAATAGAAGGACAGCCGTACAGGGAAAGACCCCAGCAAGGTGCCACTTCTGCATGGCAACAGTATCTAACAGTTCCTAAAACAAAGTTAAACAGTTCTCAATGTCCATTTGTAGCTCTTCAGCCCTCTCTGATTCACTGACTATGAATCCAGTGAGCTCCTCAAGGCTTTTGCGGTGGTATCCCCCTCAAGCGTCACCCACACTTCCCTGCTGGGTCCCTAGTTTGGCACTCCAGATACCTTTCAAGCTTCACCCCTGCTAACCGGCTCTGTCCCTGACTTGATCACCACCTGAAGTTTCCCGATTCTCCACCGTGCCCGTTCAGTGAGAATACTGCTTCGGTACTTGCTTCAGTTACTTACTGTGGTCCCTGGTAAAGGTGGTTGGTCCCTTTGTGGAGAAAGATTCCCTTCTACCTCCGACCACATCAGGTTCTCCGTCAGCAGAACCGTCACTGTTGGTTGGACTGCAAGCCGCAGTCCCAACCCTCTGCTGCCCTCTTACTTCTGGATAGGCCCTCACACAGACTGGCAGCCAGATGCCCCCAGGATAGGCCCAATCTTTGGCCTAGCAACCTGGGGGGTATGACACACGTCCACCCAGACAATGGTCCAGGTGACACAGAACAGAGATCACCTGACTCCATCCGAATATATAGATTCTCCCAGCAGGCTAAGGGATTTGAGAAAACCCCTGCCCATTGGCTGAGATACCCCATATACTCATAACTTGACCTTGAAATGTCCTTCTCACATCTAATGCCACCAGGCGCCCGGCCATCTAGTGGCAGAAGAGAAAAGTACAACAAGGCCAAACTTAGGGAGAAATCAATGGATCTCTAACAACTATCCACAGTAGCTACTCCTGACAAGGAATTTGGTGAGGAGCTCCCTGACAAAACCCCAGGGTGCTACATATTGTATATTCACATAAGTCACAGTCACCAAGAAGCTCACGATCTAAGGACCCTACCTTACATGAATACAGTGCCTTGAAAAAGTATTCATACCTCTTGAGATTTTCCACATTTTGTCATGGTACAACCAAAAATGTAAATATATTTTATTGGGATTTTATGTGATAGAACAACACAAAGTGGCACGTAAGTGGAAGAAACATGATTAATGGTTTCCCAATTTTTTTACAAATTAATATTTGAAAAGTGTGACGTGCATTTGTATTCAGCCCCCGTTACTCTGATACCCTTAACTAAAATCAAGTGGAACCAATTGCCTTCAGAAGTCACCTAATTAGTAAAAACAGTCCATCTGTGTGTAATTTAATCCCAGTATAAATACAGCTGTTCTTTGAAGCCCTCCAAGGTTTGTTAGAGAACCTTAGTGAACAAACAGCATCATGACGGTCAAGGGATACACAAGACATGTCAGGGATAAAGTTGTGGAAGTTTAAAGCAGGGTTAGGTTATAAAAAAATATGGGGAACACAGCAAACAAGTGGAAGAAGGTGCTCTGGTCACATGAGACTAAAATTTAACTTTTTGGCCTAAATGCAAATCGCTATGTGTGACAAAAAATGAACACTGCACATCACCCTGAACACACCATCCCCACCGTGAAACAAGCATTGATGGGAAGACGGATGGAGCCAATTACCGGCAATCTTAGAATAAAACATGTTAAAGTCTGCAAAAGACTTGAGACTGGGGCGGAGGTTCACCTTCCAGCAGGGCAACGACCCTAAACACACAGCCAGAGCTACAATGGAATGGTTTAGATCAAAGCATATTCATGTGTTAGAATGGCCCATTCAAAGTCCAGACCTAAATCCAATTGAGAATCTGTGGTAAGACTTGAAAATTGCTGTTTACAGATGCTCTTCATCCAATCTGACAGAGCTTGAGCTATTATGCAAAAAAGAATAGGAAAAAATGTCACTCTCTAGATGTGCAAAGCTGGTAGAGACTAGGGATGGGCAAACTGTTCGGCCCTGGCATAAGTTTGGGTCGATCTTTCGTTGTTCGCTCATTGGGCGAACATCCAAACAAACAGGTTGTTTGACCCTTTGTTCGGCCCCCCGAACCGACCACATTGCATTGCGGTGCTGAACAATGCATTGCAAGCCCTGATTGGCTAAAGCAGTGAAAGCTTCAGCCAGTCAGGGCACAGAGCACTGTCAGAGTCATGATTGGACACTGTCATTATGACTTTATCCAATCATGGCTCATTCCTGCCCCACAGCATAAAAGTATTCTTTCAATGGCAGACATTTTCAGTGTGATTTTGGCGTGGAGAGAGATAAAACAGGGCTCTGTTCAGTGCTTTTAGTTAGTTAGCTATTTTGCTTCAGTTGTCAGTGTAGAATATTAGTTAAGTGTCAGTCTAGGGATAGTGTGAGTGTAGTGAGGAGGACCATCATTCAGCTTTGCATAGTGTGCAGCTAGAGTAGGGACAGCTCAGATAGTTTCACTGTAGTGTTGTGAGACCGTGTCATTCATACATACATTAGTGTAGAGTAGGAACAGCTCATATAGTTTCAGTGTAGTGTAGTGAGACTGTGTCAGTAATCTTTACATTAGTGTATAGCTAGAGTAGGGACAGTTCAGATAAGGTCTGTGTAGTGACGGTTGAACACTGTCTATTTGATTGCGTTACTGCCAGTTTAACTCCATTTACTTCTCTGTGCGTTACTACTAGTTTAAACACCATATGGTTTTGTGTGCATTACTGCCAGTTTAACGCCATATAGTTTTGTGTGAGTTTCTGTCAGTTTAATGCCATATAGTTCTGTGTGCGTTACTGCCAGTTTAATACCATATAGTTTTGTGTGCGTTACTGCCTGTTTAACGCCATATAGTTCTGTGCGTCACTGTACATTTGGTGCATTATATTGCAGTATATTATAGTGTATCCGTGGAGTGTGTCTGTGTAGTGTGAGTACTGAAATTAAAGTGCACCAAACACCTCTTTACATTGATTAAAGTGCATCTACGTACAGATTTCAACTTCTTCTTTACATTTGCTTATAAGCACCGCCCCCTCCCTCCCAATAATGTCTAGGAGGACAACAAGGAGAGGCAGACGTTCCCTTGGCACTATAAGGGGGCCAGCAACAAATGTGTCCACAGGCAAAGGTGGACGTGGTGGTCAGTCCTCAGACAGGGCATCATTTCCTCTGTTTAGTGAGTTTGCCCGTGCTATCCAGCAACATCATGCAGAGGAGGTGGTGGACTGACTTACTAAACCTTCCTCATCCTCCTCATCCTCTGTCATGCAAACAGAGACAAGTGTGCAGTCCCCTGCAGTTGCCAGAGTGGATAAACCTGCCTCCATATCCACATCTATTCCTGCCATAGCCCCAACATCAGCTATTATGGAATCAGCTGAGTTATTTGACCACAGCGTCAGCCACTTCCTCCTTGATGATGCCCAGCCATTAATGGATTCAGATGTTGGTTCTGAGGTTGAGGATGACAGGAACATGAGCCTAGAGAGTGGGAGGAACATTGGTAGACAAATTGGCATTCATGTTCCCCAAGCCGCAGCGTATTGCGAAGTTGTCTCCAGTGGTAATGCTGAAGAAGGTGAGGCGGCACAACCCCAAGGTTGCCGACATCAAAAAAGTAGAGAGCAGCCAGTCTATTCCATCACATTCTGCAGCTGTTATCTCCCGGCCCATTCCCCAAAGCTCAGCTGTCTGGGCCCCTTTTCAGCACATCTGCAGCAGATTGCACTGTTGCTATCTGCAAACTGTGTCTCAGGCACATGAAACGTGGCAAAAACACCAACCAATTGGGTACCACATGCTTAACAAGGCATTTAACGTCCAACCACTCAGCCAGTTGGCAAGAGCACCTAAAAGCCACAAAAAAGGGGCACAAATCTGTCCCTCCTCCTCCTCCTCTTTACCCACTTCAGTCTGCCCCTGCTATACCAAGTCATTACCTCTCAGCAGCCTCCACTGACAGGGATGATGGTATAGCACAGGGTCTCCCAGGTCTTAGCAGCACATCTGCCAGCAGCACACCACCAGCTGTAGACTGTAGCCGGCAAATTTCTCAGCCCCATCTGCTGCAGTGAAAAAAAAAATACAGTCCCTGCCACCCACATGCCCAGCGTCTAAATGCAAGCTTGTCAAAGCTGTTGGCTCTCCAACTTCTAACTTTCAGCCTGGTGGATTCTGCCCCCTTCCGTTAATTCGCACACATGTGCTGTACCACAATGGCAGGTTCCCAGTCACTACTATTTTTCATGTAAGGCCATTCCATCTCTCTACCATCACGTGGAAGGGAATGTTCTGGCATCGTTGGGCAAGGCAGTCAGCCATAAAATCCACCTTACTGCTGACATGTGGTCCAGCAAGCATGGGCAAGGATGATATATTTTGTTCACAGCACACTAAGCAACGCTGCTTGCAACTCGAAAGGATACAGGACAGGGCTCAGTGCTGCAGCTTGTTGTACCCCCACGTCTCCATACAGCTGGTGGTGATGCCAGACCTTTGAGCTCTACCCCCCCCCCCCTCCTCCTCCTCCTCCGTCACCTCCATGCCCTCCTCTGCAGAATTGAGCATCAGGTACCCCCTAAGCGTTCAAAGGGCTATTCCCAGAGTCAGGCTAAAAGGTGCCATGTAGTGCTTCAGCTGGTGTGTTTAGGGTACAGGAACCACACTGGAGCAGAGATTATGGCAGCTCTGCAGGGATAGGCCCAGAAGTGGTTCACACCATGCCAGCTGGAGCCAGAATTGGTGGTGTGCGATAATGGCTTAAACCTCCTGTCCTCCCTTAGACAGGGAAAGTTTGCCTGGCACATGTCCTCAATTTGGTGGTACAGCGTTTCCTAAATACGTACCCTGGCAATGCTGCAGCAGCTATACATGCAGCAGAGGGCCATCAACAAGTACCTGTGCATATACAGCACGACGACAGGCTCAGGCCGCCTCAGCTTTTTTTCCCCACTTCAATGACTAACCATTAAGGATGCATGCACTGTATTGTCACCATTTGAGGAGGCCACAAGGATGGTGAGCCGTGCTAGTGTATGCATCAGTGACACAATCCCTGTTGTGTTCTTGCTGGAGCAGACTCTACGTGACATTATGGACATGGCACTGGAGGCAGAACAGCAGGAGGAAGAGGAGGACTTCCTTTCCTCTCAAGGCCCACTTTATCCAGACACCATCATTCCTATGTCACAGAACACACAGGAGGAGAGAGGGGAGGAGGATTAGGAGGAGGATTGTGGCACTTTCATAGGCTTTGAAGAAGAGGAAGACATGCGTCAATCTGTAAGCAATGGCTTTCCAATCCCAGGACCCTTGGGAGTAGTATGTGCCTGGGAGGAGGAAATTCCAGATGCTGCCATCCTGAGTGACCCCGAGGAGTTTGCTTCTCAAGCCTCTGCAAATTTGAGGCGCATGGGCAACCTCATGCTTCAAAGCCTGCAAAAGGAACCAAGAATACGTGGCATAAAGGAGAAGGATGATTACTGGTTGGCAACCCTCTTTGACCACCGTTATAAGGGGAAGGTCTCAGAACTCATCCCGTCCCCACAGAGAGTACAGAAGATAAAATCTCGAGGACACGTTAAAGAGGACTTTATTGAACGTTATTTCTGACTCCAGTAGGTTACAGTGTTGTGGAAAACTTAGTTTTGAGTCTTCTGTTTGTCAAAAGAGGCATTTCAATTTTTTTTTATTCCTCGCTGCCCAGGGCTGTCAGCTTCCACACCCCATCGGCAGCATCTGCATCACATGGTGGACGATTACCTTGGGGCCAAAAGAGAGATGGAAGGTTTTCCAGCTGACGATCCACTGACTTACTGGGTCATGAGAATAGACCACTGGCCAGAACTTGCCCAGTATGCTATTGAGTTGTTGTGCTGACCTGCATTCACCGTGCTTTCACAACAGGCATTCAGTGCTGCAGGAGGTTTTGTTACCATCATAGAAGGCGTCTGTCCACAGACTCCGTGGACCGTTTGACTTTTATAAAAGTGAATCAATCCTGGATTACCAGCTATGAAGCCCCTGATGCCGATGTCACTGATTAAGTCATTTTGGGATGAGGAATCCCAAAAAGGTGGGAAGGCACCACCTACACCCAAAGACCAATTTTTCTGCACCTGTTTGACAGGTGCATATCATTGTACTTTTTTACAGCAAGGCCAATTATTGCTTTCATCAAGAGTACCTCTATAGGGTTACGGGGGAAGGTGCCACTGATACACCCAAAGACCAATTTTTACGCACCCAAATTTATCCAAAAAATCTCTATCTTGTTCCCAGTGCACTACATTGTGGCCCCATCATACACACTGGCTCCCCAGCTGTTGCTGAGCAAAATAAAGGCAGCTTGCAGGGAAAATTTCATTTTTTTTTAGATTCTAGACATGGTACAGATCTGCCACTTTACAGCTAGACTTAGGCCGCGTACACACGAAGGGACAATCCCGCGGGATTATCCTCTGGACTGAAGTCCAGCGGATAATCCCCTCGTGTGTGGGCGCCGGCAGACTTTTTGGCGCCAAAGTACGGCGGACTAAAGTTTCAGGTTTTGTTTTCAAATTATCCGCTGGACTTGGAAGTCCAGCGGACAATCCCGCCGTTAGTGGGCAAGTCCGCGGGACTTTTGAAATGAAGGGACTTGCCGCTCATCGGCAAGTCCGTTCATTTAGCACGTGACTTCAGGTTACGTAGCTAGCGTAGGCAGTAAATGCCGCCGCGCTAGCTCCGCAAGCTGGCATGGATTTAAAGGGAATCCCCACGCCGAAAAAACGGCGTGGGGGTTCCCCCCAAATCCATGTCAGACCCTCATCCGAGCACGCAGCCTGGCAGGCCAGGAAAGGGGTGGGGACGAACGAGCGCCCCCCCCCTCCTGAGCCGTACCAGGCCGCGTGCCCTCAACATGGGGGGTGCCCTGGGGAAAGGGGGGCCGTGCGGCCCCCCCACCCCAAAGCACCTTGTCCCCATGTTGATGAGGACAAGGGCCTCTTCCCGACAACCCTGGCCGTTGGTTGTCGGGGTCTGCGGGCGGGGGCTTATCGGAATCTGGGAGCCCCCTTTAATAAGGGGCCCCCCAGATACCGGCCCCCCACCCTATGTGAATGAGTATGGGGTACGATGTACCCCTACCCATTCACCTAAGGTGTAAAATGTAAAGTAAAAAAAAACACCCACACTTTTGAAAAAATAGTTTATTGCACTGCTCCGGGGGTCTTCTTCCGTCTTGGGGGTCTTCTCGCCGGACTCCCCCGCCATTTACCAAGCTCTTTTACCGAGCGAGGGGAGTCCGGCTACCTTCTTCGTCGTCGCCGCCGTCTGGGGGTCTCGATCCGCCTTCGGGGGTCTTCTTCCGTCTTGGGAGTCTTCTCGCCGGACTCCTCCGCTCTCTTCTGCTCTTTTACCTAGCTCTTTCACGAGGGGAGGAGTCCGGCTACCTTCTTCGTCGTCGCCGCCGTCGTCTGGGGGTCTCGATCCGCCTTCGGGGGTCTTCCGGGGGTCTCTTCTGTTCTTGCGGCGGTCGTCGTCTTCCGCGCCGCCGGCGCCTTCTCCTTCTTCTTGTCCTTCTTGTTCTTCTTCTTCTTCCGATGTTGACCCGTCGCTGTCTCTGCCCGGAATGCCTGTGCCGATCTGCGCTCGGACTTATATAGGGACATGGGGGACAGGGTCACATGCACATGTCACATGGTGACCCCGCCCCCTTGTGTTGTCACAGTCCCGGAGGATGCTGGGACTGTGACATCGCAAGGGGGCGGGGTCACCATGTGACATGAACATGTGACCCTGTCCCCCATGTCCCTATATAAGTCCGAGCGCAGATCGGCACAGGCATTCCGGGCAGAGACAGCGACGGGTCAACATCGGAAGAAGAAGAAGAACAAGAAGGACAAGAAGAAGGAGAAGGAGAAGGCGCCGGCGGCGCGGAAGACAACGACCGCCGCAAGAACAGAAGAGACCCCCGGAAGACCCCCGAAGGCGGATCGAGACCCCCAGACGACGGCGGCGACGACGAAGAAGGTAGCCGGACTCCTCCCCTCGTGAAAGAGCTAGGTAAAAGAGCAGAAGAGAGGGGAGGAGTCCGGCAAGAAGACCCCCAAGACGGAAGAAGACCCCCGAAGGCGGATCGAGACCCCCAGACGGCGGCGACGACGAAGAAGGTAGCCGGACTCCCCTCGCTCGGTAAAAGAGCTTGGTAAATGGCGGGGGAGTCCGGCGAGAAGACCCCCAAGACGGAAGAAGACCCCCGGAGCAGTGCAATAAACTATTTTTTCAAAAGTGTGGGTGTTTTTTTTTACTTTACATTTTACACCTTAGGTGAATGGGTAGGGGTACATCGTACCCCATACTCATTCACATAGGGTGGGGGGCCAGTATCTGGGGGCCCCTTATTAAAGGGGGCTCCCAGATTCCGATAAGCCCCCGCCCGCAGACCCCGACAACCAACGGCCAGGGTTGTCGGGAAGAGGCCCTTGTCCTCATCAACATGGGGACAAGGTGCTTTGGGGTGGGGGGGCCGCACGGCCCCCCTTTCCCCAGGGCACCCCCCATGTTGAGGGCACGCGGCCTGGTACGGCTCAGGAGGGGGGGGGGGGGCGCTCGTTCGTCCCCACCCCTTTCCTGGCCTGCCAGGCTGCGTGCTCGGATGAGGGTCTGACATGGATTTGGGGGGAACCCCCACGCCATTTTTTCGGCGTGGGGATTCCCTTTAAATCCATGCTAGCTTGCGGAGCTAGCGCGGCGGCATTTACTGCCTACGCTAGCTACGTAACCTGAAGTTACGTTCGAAATGAACGGACTGCTCCGTGTGTGGGCAAGTCCGTTCATTTTCAAAAGTCCCGCGGACTTTTGGCCGGCGGATTATCCGCTGGAGAAGTCCGTGCGTGTGTGGGCAAGTCCACACCCTCGGAAAGTCCAGCGGACCTAGCCGGAAAGTCCAGCGGATTGTCCGCTGGACTTAGGTCCGCCGGGAAAAGTCCGTACGTGTGTACGAGGCATAAGGGGACCCCCAGGCACTATATTGGAAGTCATTTTTTATTTTTATGATCCCTGCTCATTTAAAAAGAATGTATTAATAAATGTCCCCAGAGCAGGACCCGGACCCCTATAACCATTGTATCCCCAATTACTTGTATATAAGCCTTCAAAATGGGCACTTTTGATTTTTGACATTCGGGTCCCATTGACCTTTCTGGGGTCCGTTATTCGGGGTTTGAACTTTTGCGGTGTTCAAAAGCTCTGGTGCGAACTGAACAGAGGTCCATTCGGCCCATCCTTAGTAGAGACATACCCAAAAAAACTTGCAACTGTAAGCTGCAGCGAAAGGTGGTTCTACAAAGTATTGAGGGGAGCTGACTACAAATGCACACCACACTTTTCAGTTATTTATTTGTAAAAAAAAATGAAAACCATTTATCATTTTCCTTCCACTTCACAATTATGTGCCACTTTGTGTTGGTCTATCACATAAAATACCAATAAAACACATTTACGTTTTTGGTTGTAACAAAACAAAATGTGGAAAATTTCAAGGGGTATGAATACTTTTTAAAGGCACTGTACATACACATACTAGGGACAATTTAGACAGGAATCAGTTAACCTACCAGCATATATTTATATATTTGATTGGCAACTATATATAAAAAAAAAAACCCTACACCATATTCTATTAAAAGGAGAACCTGGTTCAAGTATAATTTTATTCTTGTGGTGTAGAGCTGCCACCTTGTGGCAATTTGTTGGGTGTCAGATTTATTTTTTTATCAGACTAAAAAATATAGCATGAAAATGACCTAAATGCAGCATTTTTAACAACCTGAAATAGCAGTATTAACAATGGATAATTAGTTTGGAAATATATTTTCATCTCATTTTGTCATGGCTTATCATGGTTCTTTGTAGAAAAAAGTTCTAAAAACAGCAAACATTTATAAAGAGCTGTTCTTCCACAGACCCCAAAGTACAGTCTGAGTTCACATCTGAGTGGTGCGGGAGCGTTGCGTTTTTGTGCATTTTTGGAGTGACATTATTCACTTGAATACGCTGCCCTCTGCTCCAAAAACATGCAGTATGAGTGCAGTATCGTTTGGGTACACTTGGTGTCCTGCTTTTAGTTACCCAGTCTCTGCTAGCAATATTGGCAATGGGTGAATAGCACGCTTGCTAGTCCCTGGATGATGCATTGACCTCTCTCTGTAGAAGGGGGGCTCCCTCAGGCTTGCCTTAAAAGCACAAAACAGATAATAGGTCCAGTTCAATTACTCAGCACTAGGGATGAGCCGAACACCCCCCTGTTCGGTTCGCACCAGAACCTGCGAACAGACCTAAAGTTTGTGTGAACTTTAGAACCCTATTAAAGTCAATGGGACTCGAACGTTCAAAATCAAAAGTGCTAATTTTAAAGGCTAATATGCAAGTTATTGTCATAAAAAGTGTATGTATCAATGCAAAAAAAAGTTTTAAAAAACGGACGTGTTTTCAGGAGCAGTGATTTTAATAATGCTTAAAGTTAAACAATAAAAGTGTAATATTCCTTTAAATTTCATACCTGGGGGTGTGTAAAGTTTGCCTGTAAAGAGGCGTATGTTTCCCGTGCTTAGAACTGTCCCTGCACAAAGAGTCATTTTTGCAGGAAAAAAAGCTATTTAAAATCACTCGCGTCTATAATGAATTGTCGGCTCCCGTAACACAGAGAACAGTCATTGAAAGTCATTGATTAAAAAAAAAAAAAAAAAAGCGTGGGGTTCCCCCCAAATTCAATTACCAGGCCCTTCAGGTCTGGTATGGATATTAAGGGGAACCCTGAGTCAAATTTAAAAAAAAATGACGTGGGGTTCCCCCTAAATATCCATACTAGACCCTTCAGGTCTGGTATGAATTTTAAGGGAAATTCCACGGCAAATTAAAAAAAAAATGGCGTGGGGGTCCCCCTCAAAATCCATACCAGACCCTTATCCGAGCATGCCACCTGGCAGGCCCCAGGAAAATAGGGGGGGAAGAGAGAGCGCCCCCCCTGAACCATACCAGGCCATATGCCCTCAACATTGGGAGGATGCTTTGGGGGTCTGTGACCCCTCAAAGCACCATGTCCCCACGTTGATGAGGAGAAGGGTCTCATCCCCACAACCCTGGCCTGTGGTTGTGGGGGTCTGCGGGCAGGGGGCTTATCAGAATCAGGAGGCCCTCTTTAACAAGGGGACCCCCAGAACCCGAGCCCCCCCTGTTTGAAATGGTAAGGGGGTACAAAAGTACCCCTACCATTTCACAAAGAAAGTGTAAAAAATGTTAAAAAACACACAGACACCGTTGGGAAACGTCCTTTATTAAAAGTAAAAACAAGATTGTATTAATAAATGTCCCCAGAGCAGGACCCGGACCCCTATAACCATTGTATCCCCAATTACTTGTATATAAGCCTTCAAAATGGGCACTTTTGATTTTTGACATTCGGGTCCCATTGACCTTTCTGGGGTCCGTTATTCGGGGTTTGAACTTTTGCGGTGTTCAAAAGCTCTGGTGCGAACTGAACAGAGGTCCATTCGGCCCATCCTTAGTAGAGACATACCCAAAAAAACTTGCAACTGTAAGCTGCAGCGAAAGGTGGTTCTACAAAGTATTGAGGGGAGCTGACTACAAATGCACACCACACTTTTCAGATATTTATTTGTAAAAAAAAATGAAAACCATTTATCATTTTCCTTCCACTTCACAATTATGTGCCACTTTGTGTTGGTCTATCACATAAAATACCAATAAAACACATTTACGTTTTTGGTTGTAACAAGACAAAATGTGGAAAATTTCAAGGGGTATGAATACTTTTTAAAGGCACTGTACATACACATACTAGGGACAATTTAGACAGGAATCAGTTAACCTACCAGCATATATTTATATATTTGATTGGCAACTATATAAAAAAAAAAAAAAACCCTACACCATATTCTATTAAAAGGAGAACCTGGTTCAAGTATAATTTTATTCTTGTGGTGTAGAGCTGCCACCTTGTGGCAATTTGTTGGGTGTCAGATTTATTTTTTTATCAGACTAAAAAATATAGCATGAAAATGACCTAAATGCAGCATTTTTAACAACCTGAAATAGCAGTATTAACAATGGATAATTAGTTTGGAAATATATTTTCATCTCATTTTGTCATGGCTTATCATGGTTCTTTGTAGAAAAAAGTTCTAAAAACAGCAAACATTTATAAAGAGCTGTTCTTCCACAGACCCCAAAGTACAGTCTGAGTTCACATCTGAGTGGTGCGGGAGCGTTGCGTTTTTGTGCATTTTAGGAGTGACATTATTCACTTGAATGCGCTGCCCTCTGCTCCAAAAACATGCAGTATGAGTGCAGTATCGTTTGGGTACACTTGGTGTCCTGCTTTTAGTTACCCAGTCTCTGCTAGCAATATTGGCAATGGGTGAATAGCACGCTTGCTAGTCCCTGGATGATGCATTGACCTCTCTCTGTAGAAGGGGGGGCTCCCTCAGTCTTGCCTTAAAAGCACAAAACAGATAATAGGTCCAGTTCAATTACTCAGCACTAGGGATGAGCCGAACACCCCCCTGTTCGGTTCGCACCAGAACCTGCGAACAGACCTAAAGTTTGTGTGAACTTTAGAACCCTATTAAAGTCTATGGGACTTGAACGTTCAAAATCAAAAGTGCTAATTTTAAAGGCTAATATGCAAGTTATTGTCATAAAAAGTGTATGTATCAATGCAAAAAAAAGTTTTAAAAACGGACGTTTTTTCAGGAGCAGTGATTTTAATAATGCTTAAAGTTAAACAATAAAAGTGTAATATTCCTTTAAATTTCATACCTGGGGGTGTGTAAAGTTTGCCTGTAAAGAGGCGTATGTTTCCCGTGCTTAGAACTGTCCCTGCACAAAGAGTCATTTTTGCAGGAAAAAAAGCTATTTAAAATCACTCGCGTCTATAATGAATTGTCGGCTCCCGTAACACAGAGAACAGTCATTGAAAGTCATTGATTAAAAAAAAAAAAAAAAAAAAGCGTGGGGTTCCCCCAAATTCAATTACCAGGCCCTTCAGGTCTGGTATGGATATTAAGGGGAACCCTGAGTCAAATTTAAAAAAAAAATGAAGTGGGGTTCCCCCTAAATATCCATACTAGACCCTTCAGGTCTGGTATGAATTTTAAGGGGAATTCCACGGCAAATTAAAAAAAAAAATGGTGTGGGGGTCCCCCTCAAAATCCATACCAGACCCTTATCTGAGCATGCCCCCTGGCAGGCCCCAGGAAAATAGGGGGGGAAGAGAGAGCGCCCCCCCTGAACCATACCAGGCTATATGCCCTCAACATTGGGAGGATGCTTTGGGGGTCTGTGACCCCTCAAAGCACCATGTCCCCACGTTGATGAGGAGAAGGGTCTCATCCCCACAACCCTGGCCTGTGGTTGTGGGGGTCTGCGGGCAGGGGGCTTATCAGAATCTGGAGGCCCCCTTTAACAAGGGGACCCCCAGAACCCGGGCCCCCCCTGTTTGAAATGGTAAGGGGGTACAAAAGTACCCCTACCATTTCACAAAGAAAGTGTAAAAAATGTTAAAAAACACACAGACACCGTTGGGAAACGTCCTTTATTAAAAGTAAAAAAAAGATTCCAGCGGTGGTAATCCACTTTTTGTATCCAGCAATGGGTGGTCTCTTCTCCAGGGTCCAGCGATGGATGATCTCTTCTCCAACGTCCAGCGCAGCGCATCCTGTCTCCATGGAGACACTGAGGGAATCCCGTCTTAGCAGAGGAGGACCGGGGCACTCGTCACCTGACCCCGCCCCCTCTGACGCAACGGGTGACCCCTCTGATGTAACATAAACCTGCGTTACATTGGAGGGGGGCGGGGTCACCCATACATCACTGGGGAAGCCCAGCTTTTCCCTTGCATCAGAGGGGGCGGGGTCACCCTTACATCACTGGGGAAGCCTGGGTTTTCCCAGTGACGTACGGTGACCCCACCCCCCTCTGATGTAACGCAGGTTTCCTCCTCCGCTAAGACAGGATTCCCTCAGTGTCTCCATGGAGACAGGATGCGCTGCGCTGGACGTCGGAGAAGAGATCACCCATCGCTGGATAGCAAGAGTGGATTACCACCGCTGGAATCTTTTTTTTTTTTTTTAATAAAGGACCTGTGTGTTTTTTAACAATTTTTTACACTTTCTCTACTTTTGTACCCCCTTACCATTTCAAACAGGGAGGGGCGGGATCTGGGGGTCCCCTTGTTAAAGGGGGCTTCCAGATTCTGATAAGCCCCCCGCTCGCAGACCCCCACAACCACCGGGCAAGGGTTGTGGGGATGAGATCCTTCTCCTCATCAACATGGGGACATGGTGCTTTGAGGGGTCACAGACCCCCAAAGCATCCTCCCAATGTTGAGGGCATCTGGCCTGGTACGGTTCAGGAGGGGGGCGCTCTCTTGTCCCCCCTCTTTTCCTGGGGCCTGCCAGGTTGCGTGCTCAGATAAGGGTCTGGTATGGATTTTGAGGGGGACCCCCACACCATTTTTTTTTATTTGACCCGGGGTTCCCCTTAATATCCATACCAGACCTGAAGGGCCTGGTAATTTAATTTGGGGGGAACCCCACGCTTTTTTTTTATCAATGACTTTCAATGACTGTTCTCTGTATTACGGGAGCCGACAATTCATTATAGCCACGAGTGATTTTAAATAGCTTTTTTTCCTTCAAAAATTACACTTTGTGCAGGGACAGTTCTAAGCATGGGAAACATGCGCCCCTTTACAGGCATACTATACACGCCCCCAGGTACGAAATTTAAAGGAATATTACACTTTTATTGTTTCACTTCGCATTATTAAAATAACTGCTCCTGAAAAAACGTCTGTTTTTAAAACTTTTTTTGCATTGATACATGTTTCCTGGGGCAGGACCCATGTCCCCAAACACTTTTTATGACAATGACTTGCATTTAGGCTTTTAAAATTAGCACTTTAGATTTCTCCCATAGACTTTTACAGGGTTTTTCGTGGCTTTTCAAATTTGCCGCGAACACACCAAATTGTTCGCTGTTCGGTGAACAGGCGAACAGGCAATGTTCGAGTCGAACATGAGTTTGACTCGAACTCGAAGCTCATCCCTACTCAGCACTGAATCCCCCAAAAATTTATGAAAAGCAAAGCAAAGAAGCAAAATGGAATTTTAATTGGTGCTGAAACCTTCTATTTATAAAAATCAACAATTTTTATTACAAAATTCCATTTAAAATATGCCAGGGTACAAGGCTCCTAAAGAACCATACATGACGGTTGGAACAAACCATAGACAGCTTACAGTCCCCTAGAGGAGCATCCCCTCCCCTTTTTAGTCACTTAAATCCTATAATTTGAATGTGCAAAATCTAAATATATTTTCTGACAGACTCTATGGCAGCATACTTTTGGGTAGCCCTGCCCTCACTCCTACCCCATAGGACCCCACTTCCATAAATTTCCAGGCTGAGCCAGAGGCAGTGTTCCTTTTTTGTCCTCACTCATAGGACCACTTTGTATAAATTTTCCTACCTTTTGGAAGACGTGGCGACCGGGGTCTCACGCGGGATAGTCATGCAGATATTGTGAGCATCCTGTGGTGTCCAGAAGTTTTCAGGGTGGCTCCAGTAGTCACCAAGTCCCCAGCTAACAGCAGGGTGGTGAATGGCACACATGCGCAGAAGATTGACACTTGTAATAACAGAAGCTCTGCCAATAGCGCCAACAGTTGTGCCAGGTTGGATACCCTGCTAATAGCGGGTGAGGTCTAAAATGTGCCCAGCATGATGGTGTGCTCTGCTGTTCCTACCTCTGGGAACCGGGTCACCCTGTGGATCAATTGCCCTGTGGAAGAAGTCCATGATACGCAAGTATGTTTGGCTTGAGGTCAGCAGAAGGGACCAGATGGAATGCGGGCTGCTAGGGAGTAACTCCAAAATTAATAAATAATAACCAAAATGGAAACTGAATGAAAACAAAATGTCTATGCTCTGATGTGCATTGTAGCATTTCTAACAAAGTTTGGTGCAATT
The DNA here is from genome assembly GCA_028564925.1 of Lithobates sylvaticus. NCBI lineage: Eukaryota > Metazoa > Chordata > Amphibia > Anura > Ranidae > Lithobates > Lithobates sylvaticus. Next base: position 66,624,564 of record CM053035.1, on the reverse strand, counting down.
GCTTTCTGTCCTGAACAGATATCTATTTGTTTAACCACTTGCCGACCGCCTCACGCAGATATACTGCGGCAGAATAGTACGGGCAGGCAAAGTAATGTATGGGTACGTTACTTGCCTCCCGCGGGCGGTCGTTAGGGGAGCGATCCGTGCTGAAGGGGAGGCCACTCATTCGTGGCCACCCCCTCGCGATTGCTCCCAGTGAATGACAATCTTCCTCTGCTGCTGTAATGTAAACAGTGGCAGAGGAAGTGATGTCATCTCTCCTTGTGTCGGTCTTTTCATTCCAGCGCCAAAGACATCCAAGTGAGTTTGCACAACACTACACTAACAGTAGAACACGCAGGCACACTTTTCACATCCCCAATCACCCCCCTGTACCCCCTGTCACAATGACACCAATAGAAGTTTAGTCTAGGGTACCCCCTAAGCCCCCCTAATAAAGGTTAAACCCTGTGATCACCCCCCATCGCCAGTGTCACTAAGCGATCATTTTTCTGATTGCTGTATTAGTGTCACAGGTGACGCTAGTTAGGGCGGTAAGTATATAGGTTCACTGTCAGCTTTTTATAGTGTCAGGGACCCCCATATACTACCTAATAAAGGTAGGTTTAACCCCTTGATTGCCCCCTAGTTAACCCTTTTACCAGTGATCACTGTATAACTGTTACGGGTGACGCTGGTTAGTTAGTTTGTTTTTTATAGTGTCAGTGCACCCGCCGTTTATTACGTAATCACTGGCGGATGATACAAGTTAGGTTTTAGGGTCAGATAGGGTCTGCGTCGCCCCAGGCAGCGTCAGGTTAGTGCCAGTACTGCTAACACCCACGCACGCAGCATACACCTCCCTTAGTGGTATAGTATCTGAACGGATCAATATCTTATCTGATCAGATCTATACTAGCGTCCCCAGCAGTTTAGGGTTCCCAAAAACGCAGTGTTAGCAGGATCAGCCCAGATACCTGCTAGCACCTGCATTTTGCCCCTCTGCCCAGCCCAGCCCACCCAAGTGCAGTATCGATCGATCACTGTCACTTACAAAACACTAAACACACATAACTGCAGCATTCACAGAGTCAGGCCTGATCCCTGCAATCGCTAACAGTTTTTTTGGTAGCGCTTTGATACAGTCGCTAACAGTCAGAAGCTTTTTTACCTGTGAGTCTCACTAGTGTACCACTAAATTTAGAGCCCAAAATGGCAAATCGAAGGTACACTAGTGAAGAGGCCTACACGTTTCTGAGAATGACAGATAGTGAAAAGGAAGTCACTCATCTGTCAGATTCAGGCTCAGAATACGATCATGTAGACGACAGCGGCTCCATGACAGATAGCTCTGACGATGGAGTTGTGGTCCCTGCCAAGGTCAGGCGTACCAGACCCCTCGATCTTCTTCTTCTGTCATTGAGGTGCAAGAACTGCAGGTCCCTCGTATGGAGCAGAGCAGTACTAGTGCTGCCTAGTACACCCTGGTCACAGTCAAACCAGCACTGCAGTATCACGTGGTGACGTGGCGAGTTCCAAAAGTGCAGTTCAAGCTGGTGAGGTGGCAAGCAAAAGTAGTGTCCCGCTGCCACCAAGAAGACGAACACAGGCCCACCGTGCCCATAGTGCCCTTCCTGCTGCATTCGCCAATCCTAATTGGGAACCCACCACTTCTGCAGCACCCGTACTTCCCCCATTCACTGGCCAACCCGGCATTCAGGTGGAAACAGTTGATTTTTCATCACTTGATTTTTATTCGCTGTTTATCACCGAAGATCTCTATAGATCTATTGTGGACTAAAGCAATTTGTACGCTGGTCAACACATCGCCTCTATTCCCCAGTCCTCCCTTGCCAGAGATTGGAGACCAATTACGGTTTCCGAATTTAAGCTCTTGTTGGGCCTTTCCCTCAACATGGGCATAACTAAAAAGAGTGAGTTGCGGTCATATTGGACCACTGACCCAATTCACCATATGCCCTTGTTCTCTGCCTCCATTACCAGGGCACGATATGAGCAGATCTTGCGGTTCATGCACTTCAATGACAATGAATTCTGTCGTCCTCGTGGAGACACTGGATACGATCGGCTCTACAAAATTCGGCCCCTCGTAAACCACTTCAACCAACGTTTTTCAGACTTGTTCACTCCCCATCAAGTTGTCTGCGTTGATGAGTCCCTGATTAAGTTTTCTGGCCGCTTGTCATTCAAACAGTAAATTCCCAGAAAGCGTGCCAGATACGGGGTCAAGATGTATAAGCTCTGTGACAGGGCCACAGGCTATACATGTAGTTTTATGGTTTAAGAGGGAAAATATAGCCACGTAGAGCCGACAAACTGCCCTGACTACATAGGAAGCACTGGTAAGATTGTGTGTGACTTGGTGTCACCCTTATTCGAAAAGGGGTACAACTTGTACGTGGACAATTATTACACGAGCGTGCCACTTTTTAGTCACTTGTTTGATCAGCAGATTGGAGCATGTGGCACTGTGTGACCTAATCGCTGGGGCTTTCCCCAGCGGCTTGTAGATTCCCATCTTAGGCTGGGGGAGAGAACATGCTTCAAGTGTAATAACTTGCTCGCTATGAAGTGGAGGGATAATAAGAATGTTTTCATTCTTACCTCCCTTCATGCAGACACGACGGTCCAAATTACTATGGCGACTGGTGTTGTGGAGAAACCACTCCGTGTCCACGAATATAACCAAAATATGGGTGGGGTGGACCTCAGCAACCAGTTGTTGGCGCCGAACCTAGTTGCTCGTAAGGCCAGACGCTGGTACAAGAAAGTGTCTGTTTATTTATTTCAATTGGCTTTGCTGAATGCTCATGTGCTATACAGAGCTTCAGGATGGACTGGATCCTTCCTTAAATTCCAGGAAGAGATCGTCAGAGCTCTTCTGTTTCCAGACGGTGCTCCACCTCACCTTCCCCAACCAAATGTAGTAAGCCGGGTGCATGAGTGGCATTTTCCTTATGTCCTCCCGAGTACCCCTACCCAACGAACCCCACAAAGATGATGTCGTGTCTGCAGCAAGCATGGATATAGGCGTGACAACTGTTAATATTGTCCCTCCCGTCCTGACAATCCTGGTCTTTGCATTGGTGAATGTTTTGAACGCTACCATACACTAGTTGAGTATTAGCGTAGGGTACAGCATTGCATAGACTAGGCACAGGATCACAGGGTCTCCCAAGATGCCATCGCATTTTGAGAGACCCAAACCGCTGGAACCGTTACAGTTACAAAAAAAAGTGTAAAAAACATATATATATATATATATATATATATATATATATATATATATATAAAAAATAAAAAAAAATAGTTGACGTTTTATTATTCTCTCTCTCTCTCTCTCTATTCTCTCTCTATTGTTCTGCTCTTTTTTTACTGTATTCTATTCTGCAATGTTTTATTGTTATTATGTTTTATCATGTTTGCTTTTCAGGTATGCAATTTTTTTTGCTTGGATTTTGGGGCCCCGTACGCGGCTAGGCTCCCAAAAAGTCCCACACATGTGGTATTCCTATACTCAGGAAAAGCAGCAGAATGTATTTTGGGGTGTAATTTCACATATGCCCATGGCATGTTTGAGCAATATATCACTTAGTGACAACTTTGTACAAAAAAAAAAGTTTGTAATTTTCCCGCAATATATCATTTAGTGACAACTTTTTGTAAAACATTTTTTTTTTTTTTGTCATTATTCATTCACTTGGGGTGTCTACTTTCCAAAATGGGGTAAATTTTTTTTTTTTTTTTACTGCCCTGCCATTTTAGCACCTCAAGAAATGAGATAGGCAGCCATAAACTAAAAGCTGTGTAAATTCCAGAAAATGTACCCTAGTTTGTAGACGCACAAACCAATAAATATACGCTTATTGACATTTTTTTTTACCAAAGACATGTGGCTGAATAGATTTTGGTCTAAATGTATGACTAAAATTGAGTTTACTGGATTTTTTTTATAACAAAAAGTAGAAAATATCATTTTTTTTCAAAGTTTTTGGTCTTTTTCCGTTTATAGCGCAAAAAAAAAAAAAAACGCAGAGGTGATCAAATACCATCAAAATAAATCTCTATTTGTGGGGAAAAAAGGACGCAAAATTTGTTTGGACACAGCATTATAATACTGTGCAATTAGTAGATAAAGCGACGCAGTGCCAAATTGTAAAAAGTGCTCTGGCCATGAAGGGGGTAAATCCTTCCAGGGCTGAAGTGGTTAAATACTTCACCCCCGGAAGGTTTTATCCCCTTCCTGACCAGACCACTTTTTATAATTTGGCACTGCGTTGATTTAACTAGTAAATTGCATGGTCATGCAATGCTGTACCCAAACAAAATTTGTGTCCTTTTTTCCCACAAATAGAGCTTTCTTTTGGTGCTATTTGATCACCTCTGCGATTTTTATTTTTTGCGCTATATTGTACACAAAACAAGAGCGACAATTTTGAAAAAAAAAAAAATATATTTTTAACTTTATGCTGTAATAAATATCGCCAAAAATGTTTTTAAAAAACACATTTCTTCATCAGTTTAGGCCAATATATATATTCTTCTACATATTTTTGGTAAAAAAAAATGCAATAAGCGTATATTGATTGGTTTGGCACAAAACTTATAGCGTCTACAAACTGTAGGAAACATTTATGGTATTTTTATGGCATTTTTTTTATTTCATTTTTTTTACTAGTAATGGCGGTGATCTGTGATTTTTAGCGGCATTGCGACATTTCGGCGGACAGATCGGACACTTTTGACACATTTTTGGGACCATTGACATTTATACAGCGATCATTGCTATAAAAATGCACTGATTACTGTGTAAATGACACTGGCAGGAAAGGGGTTAACACTAGGGGGTGATCAAGGGGTTAAATGTGTGTTCCCTAGGTGTGTTCTAACTGTATGGGGATAGGACTGAGTAGGAGAGGAGACATTTCGCTGTTCCTACATAGTAGGAACAACAGACATGTCTCCTCTCCTCTGACAGCACAGGGATTTGTGTGTTTACACAAACAAATCCCCATGCTGGCGCTCATGCATGCTATCACGCGTGGCTGGCAGCGATCGTGAACGCCGGCCATGCACATCGGGTCCTCCGCACACCCTCTGGCGGATCTTAACCACTTCAGCCCCGGACCAATTGTCAGCTTAAGGACCAGGAGGTCTTTTTTCAATTTCGCACTGCACTGCTTTAACTGGTAATTGTGCGGTCATGCAATGTTGTAACCAAACGAAATTTGCGTCCTTTTCTTCCCAAAAATAGAGCTTTCTTTTGATGGTATATTATTGCCTCTGTGATTTTTATTTTTTGCGATATAAATGGAAAAACCGAAAATTTTGAAAAAAAAATATATTTTCTACTTTTTGTTATAAGAAAAATCTAATAAACTCAATTTTAGTCAAACATTTGGGCCAAAATGTATTCAGCCACATGTCTTTAGTAAAAAAAATGCCAATAAGCGTATATTTATTGGTTTGCGCAAAAGTTATAGCGTCTACAAACTAGAGTACATTTTCTGGAATTTACACAGCTTTTAATTTATGACTGCCTATCTCATTTCTTGAGGTGCTATGTGGAATTACACCCCAAAATACATTTGGGACTTTTTGGGAGCCTATCCGCATACGGGACCCCGAAAACCAAGCACCGCCTTCAAGATTTCTAAGGGCATAAATTTTTGATTTCACTCCTCACTACCTATCACTACCTATCACAGTTTTGAAGGCCATAAAATGCCAAGATGGCACAACCCCCCCCCCCCCCCCCAAATGACCCCATTTTGGAAAGTAGACACCCCAAGCTATTTGCTTAGAGGCATGTTGAGCTCATTGAATATTTTTTTTTTTTAGTCCCAAGTGATTGAATAAAGACAAAAAAAAAAAAAATGTTTTACAAAAACTTGTCGCTAAATGATATATTGCTCACACATGCCATGGTTATATGTGGAATTGCACCCCAAAATACATTTTGCTGCTTCTCCTGAGTACGGAGATACCACATGTGTGGGACTTTTTGGAAGCCTAGCCGTGTACGGCACCCCGAAAACCAATCACCGCCTTCAGGATTTCTAAGGGTGCAAATTTTTGATTTCACTCCTCACTACCTACTAACCACAGTTTTGAAGGCCATAAAATGCCAAAATAGCACAAACCCCCCCCCCCAAATTACCCCATTTTGGAAAGTAGACACCCCAAGCTATTTGTTGAGAGGCATGGTGAGTATTTTACAGCTCTCATTTGTTTTTGAAAATGAAGAAAGTAAAGAAAAATAATAGTTTTTTTCTTTTTTCAAAACTTTGTGACAAAAAGTGAGATCTGCAAAATACTCACCATACCTCTCAGCAAATAGCTTGGGGTGTCTACCTTCCAAAATGGGGTAATTTGGGGGGGGGGTTGTGACATCTGGGCATTCCATGGCCTCCGAAACTGTGATTGGCAGTGAGGAGTGAAATAAAAAAATTACACCCTTAGAAAGCCTGAAGGCGGTGCTTGGTTTTTGGGGTCCCGTACGCAGCTAGGCTCCTAAAAAGTCTCACACATGTGGTTTTCCCGTACTCAGGAGAAGAAACAGAATGTATTTTGGGGTGTATTTCCACATATGCTCATGACATGTTTGAGCAATATATAATTTAGTGACAACTTTTTGTAAAAACTATTATTTTTTTTTTTTCATTATTCAATCTCTTGGGAAAAAAAAATATTCAATGGGCTCAACATGGCTCTCAGCAAATAGCTTGGGGTGTCTACTTTCCAAAATAGGGTCATTTGGGGGGGGGGGGGGTTGAACTGTCCTGGCATTTTATGCACAACATTTAGAAGCTTATGTCACACATCACCCACTCTTCTAACCACTTGAAGACAAAGCCCTTTCTGACAGAAAATTACGTTGAACCCCCAAACACTATATATATTGTTAAAGCAAAGGCCCTACAGATTAAAATGGTGGGTGTTGCATTATTTTTTTCCACACAGTATTTGCGCAGCGATTTTTCAAATGCATTTTTTGTGGAAAAAAATACACTTTTTTTATTTTAATGCACTAAAACACACTATATTGCTCAAATTTTTGATGAAATAAAAAAGATGATCTTAGGCCGAGTACATGGATACCAAACACGACATGCTTTAAAATTGCGCACAAACACGCAGTGGTGACAAACTACATACATTTTTAAAAGCCTTTAAAAGCCTTTACAGGTTACCACATTAGATTCACGGCGGAGGTCTACTGCTAAAATTACTGCCCTCGATCTGATACCTCACATGCATGGTGCAATTGCTGTTTACATATGACGCCAGACCGACGCTTGTGTTCGCCTTTGCGCAAGAGAAGGGAGGGCAGGGGTGCTTTTTTTTTTTTTTTTTAGTTTTTTTTTTATTTATTTAGCTTTTTCATTTAATTTTTAAACTGTTCCTTCCATTTTTTTCTTTGTTATCATTTGTATTGTTATCTCAGGGAATGTAAATATCCCCTATGATAGCAATAGGCAGTGACAGGTACTCTTTTTTTGAAAAAAATTGGGGTCTATTAGACCCTAGATCTTTCCTCTGCCCTCAAAGCATCTGACCACACCAAGATCGGTGTGATAAAACGCTTTCCCAAATTTCCAATGGCGCTGTTTATATCGGGGAGGGGGGACATTCCCTCCCACTGCTTGTAAAAGCAGTCTAGAGGCTAATTACCCGCTAGAATTGCTTTTACATGAAAGCTGATCACTGGCTGAAAAGAATGATACCAAGATAGGGCGGCACAGTGGTGTAGTGGTTAGCACTCTCACCTAGCAGTAAGAAGGGTCGCTGGTTCAAATCCCAACCACAACACTTCCTGCCTGGAGTTTGCATGTTCTCCCTGTGCCTGCGTGGGTTTCCTCCGGGTACTCCGGTTTCCTCCCACAATCCAAAGACATGCAGGTAGGTTAATTGGCTTCTGTCCAAAAAAAAAAAAAAAAAAATTGGCCCTAGTATATGAATGGGGACCTTGGATTGTGGGCTCCTTGAGGGTAGGGACTGATGTGAGTGTGCAATGTACAGGGATGGGGACAATTGTAGACACTCGCTCAGGTTGAACTGGATGGACTGATGTCTTTATTCAACCTTACTAACTATGAAACTATGAAGATGATACCTAAACCTGCAGGCATCATTCTGGTATAATAATTAACAAAAAGCCGCGCTGTGGAATATTGATGAAAAATCATAAAAAATATCGTAAATAAACTCAAGTGACTGTGAAGTCTCAGGTGACAGCAAAATCAAATACTATACAAAAATACGTGTACATAAATTACACCATCCATATGAATATTGAACCATACAAATATAATAAAATAAAACACATAAAGTGTCCCAGAAAAATAAAATCCAGAAATTTGAAAAAAATATATAATATGCAACAGTAAGTGTCCAAAGTGATGAAAACCATATGATGATGTGATATCCAACTAGTGCAGACAGAAAATAGTGAAATAGATTCCACCAACGAATGTGATCCACCACCACTCAAACATTAGGCTTACCAGAGGCAAGCTTAAACCAAGCCTGTATGGAGATGGTACTGGATGTACCCTGGACCGCGGGACCTCACCACATGATCCGGATCTCACCAAGTATGGATGGCCGCAAGATGCAGATTAGGGCAATGATTCTTATGGGGACTGGTCTGTATATGGGACTCCTCCAGGAATATGAACCCGAGACCAGACAGCATCAGCATGGAATCAAAGAAAAACAGGGAATGCTCCCATAGTGTAAAACCGATGGTTTATTAAAATAAAAAGGTAAAAATTCTACTTACACAAGTATAAGTGCATAAGACAGAGGATAAGATATAAAAACGCCGGCCGGCTAGCAAGAAACACCCGCTCACAACGCGGAACGCGATGACGTCAGTGCGTCAGCGCGTCAGCCTCCCTACGTCCGTTTCGTCTATTGACGTCTTCTGGGGAACGGGCGACGCACTGAATCATCGCAACTTTATAGAGAAATTGACAGACACGCCCTGGTGTGAACCCTCAATGGCGAATCTGCTTAGCATTAAAATAACTGTGAAAAACACTGAAAAACAATGTTAAGCTTCCTATGGGAACAATAATATCAACAACAAAAGTCATACCCTGAGAAAAATTAATTAAACAGAATATGTAAGTATTGATAAATCGTTTCAAATAGGAACTGCATTGGAACAAATGGGTAGATCAACCCAGAAGCCCCAATACCACCAATATTAAAAAATGGCTCCATCTTGTGGACAAGTAGTGGATTGAAAATTATCGTCCACTACATGTGAAATATCTCCAAAAGACAGGGGCCCACTCCAAAAAAAACCATGCCCTTGTATCAAGCCGACAGATAAGTCGACCCATAATCCAGTGGCAAAAACTTGACTTTGGATGGTCATCAAAATGGGGGAGTACTAGAGTCCTAAAGCTGGAATTACTTAAATTCTTTTTTTTTTTTTTTTCCACTTCAGATAAAACTTTATGGGGTAATGTCAGCAACGCCCACATCTCCATCCCCTTTTTGTCTTAGCATCATTTGTGGTTTGCTTTGTATTTCTTTTAATCCCATTAGGGTTATCTAGTTATTCCCCCTTTTTTTTTTTCCCATTGTGTTGTAGATCAATCATATATGCACAACAGTGGGGTAAAAAACAGTCGCCAGGGAAGAGGGGCTGGGATGTTGCCAATATACTCTAAGACAAATTCCTGTATTTGAACTCTTTTCCCTCGTTCTTCCGCCTCCCAGGAAATGGCTTTCTCGCAATTACCCTTTTTATTTTTTATTTTTCTCCCCCATCCCTTTCTCGCATTCCATTTCTTGTGATTTTTTAAATTACTATTCCCCTAACCCCTCCCCCCCCCCCTCCGATACTGAGGCAAGGCCCTTTCTTTCTTTTTTTTTTTCCCTCCCCTACCCTATCGGCTCTGTCCCCTCGGACCCTATTTTCTCCATGCTGGTGCTTGCTGTTATGTCTTTCTCCTTCTAGGGTGTCTATGAATGAATCCTCAAAACCTCTGTATAGCTCCATGTTTTCTTAAATTTTCTCCAACACTCCCATTTTTCTTTCAATGCCTCCCTTTCCCCCTCTACGCAGTTTATTACGCACTCCATTGTGTATGTGGATTCTACCTCGTCTACCCATTCCCATAAGGGGGGGCTTTCTTGGTCCATCCACCTCCTCGGGATCACCCTTTTTGCTGCGTTGAGGAGGTGAGGGATCAGTGAGCCTGTATATTGCCTAGTTCCACTCGTGGTTGCGTGCATAAGAACGACCCAGGGGTCGTTTTTCACCTCGACAGTAGTTATTATTTTGATGTATTTTAAGATAGTCTCCCAGTATTTTTTTATTTTGTGACATTCCCACCATAGGTGGCCCATAGTGCCTCTTTGATCACAACCCCTCCAGCAATTGGCCGAGGTGTCCGCTTGAAATTTACTTAACTTGTCTGGGGTCCTGTACCACCTGGCCATACACTTAAAGTTCATTTCTGCAGTCTTGGAGTCGACTGCTGATCCGTGAGCTAATTTTAAGATTTTCTTAACTGTGCCTACCTCTAATTGTGTTCCTAATTCGCTCTCCCATTTCCTGAAGTATGGGGGTATCTCCAGTCTATCCTTTTCCAGTAATAATTTGTAAATTTTAGAAATTCTCTTCTTGGAGTTTTCTGCTGTGAAGATTCTCTCCAATTTCGTCAGGTCGTCTATGTCCCTTACCGGCCTTGGGAGAGAACCGACAAAGTGGCTTATCTGGAGGTACCGCCATCCATCTATGGAGAACAACTCACCCTTGCTCTGTAACTCTTGCAGTGCCAAAACTTTCCCCTTGCTAATCACTTCCCCTAAGCATGTGCTGTCCTTTTTAATCCAATCACCACCTATCCCTTTTTTCCCAGGCGGGAAAAAGGGATTTTCTTTTAGTGCAATTAATGGTGAGTTGTATGTCTTGTTAAACATTTTGTAAATCTTATCCCAAATTTTAAATGTGTTCCGTGTAATTACGTGCGTTCTTTCTCCCAGTGATCTAAATTTTGGGGGGTTCCAAACAATCCTCCCCAATTTTACTTCGCTAAGTGCTTCTTCCAAACTAACCCATCTTTTAACATTGTGTGTTTTACCCCATTCTGGGATTCTAAGTAGTGCTATCGCGTGATAGTAGCTCTCGATATCAGGGACTGCTAGGCCGCCGATGCTCTTTTCTTGTTTTAGAATTTGGAGGGAAATTCTGTGTTTTTTATGTTTCCAAACAAAGTTCATGACCAGGGCTCTTAATTTTCCTAGGTATTGTTTTGGGAGTGGGAGTGGGAGCATCTGGAATTTATACGTGATGATGGGAAGTATCATCATTTTTACCGTATTGATTCTACCTATCCACGATAGGGCTTTTCCCTTATACTCTTGGCATTTTTTTTTTTTATTTCCTCTAAAAGAGGAATGTAGTTTATTTTGTAGATTTTTCTAGGGTTATTGGCCAGATCAATTCCCAGATATTTTATCAGATTTTTCCAGGCAAAGCTGATACTTTTCTGTAGGTTCTGCTTCTCTGTGTTATTGAGGTTAATGTTTAAGATAAAAGTTTTTGAGGTATTGATTCTAAAATTTGTTAATTCGCCATACTCGGCTAGGATTTTTAGGAGATTGGGGATTGACTTCTGTGGGGACCCGACATAGAAGAGGACGTCGTCTGCGAAAGCTGCTAGTTTGTGTTCCTCTCTACCAACTCTACATCCCTCTACATCTGCGCTACCTCGGATTGTGGACAGCAAAGGTTCCAGGGACAGAAAAAAAAGGAGAGGGGAAAGCGGACACCCCTGCCTGGTCCCGTTACGCATCTCAAACAAAGAAGAAACTATTCCATTTATTCTTATGTTTGCTTTCGGTTGGGCATAGAGGGCTTTAATTTTTTGAATAATCTTCGGGCCAAACCCCATCCTTTGTAAGGTTTTAAACATGAACCCCCAGTCTACCCTGTCAAATGCTTTTTCTGCATCTATTGAGAGCAGTAGACTGGGGGTTCGTGAATCTCTCATCCTCTGTATGGCCAGTAATGTCCGGATCCCGTTGTCTCTCCCCTCTCTGCCCGGGATAAATCCTACTTGGTCCGGATGGATCAGTGTGCTCAAGTGTCCCTTTATCCGCTCTGCCAGAATCTTGGCATACAGGGCTCTTCCCTGGTGGTGAATTATTTAATGCTCTGAGAATTTCATCCTCTGAGATCGGTCTTTCCAATGCTTCACTTTCTTCAGTGTCCAAGGAAGCTAGCCCTGCCCTGTCCAGGAGGTCATTTGTTTTCTTACTGTTCTCACCCTTTTTGCTTCTGGCCCTAGATTTTACCGAGTATAGATCTTCATAATACTCTCTAAAAGTCGCTGCTATTTCTCTAGACGCATATTTCATCTCACCAGGCAGCACAGTGGTGTAGTGGTTAGCACTTTCACCTAGCAGTAATAGGGTCGCTGGTTCAAATCCCAACCACGACACCTTCTGCCTGGAGTTTGCATGTTCTCCCTGTGCCTGCGTGGGTTTCCTCCGGGTACTCCGGTTTCCTCCCACACTCCAAAGACATGCTGGTAGGTTAATTAGATCCTGTCGATAAAATTGGCCAAATATGTGTATGTCGTATGTGTATGTGTTTGTAAGCGTGTCGGGACCCCACAGGGCAAGGACCACGCTATACCACAGATAGACACCAGTGGCAAAAAGCGCCCTGAGGCGATTCAGTTTGCATAGGTAGCGCTATACAAGTCATTCATTCACCATTACCAGTTTGAATTTTTTCAATGAAATTTCTCGATTTTTTTTTTGCAATTTTCTGGCTAGGTATTTCCCTGGCTTATTGCCCCATAAATACTGATCCTTAGCCCTCTTATTAAATGCCTGTCTTGCTTCTTGCTCAGCCAAGTCTTTTAACTCCTCTCTCTTTTCCATCAGCTCACGATATGTTCCCTGCGCGTGGGCCCCACCTGTCTTATGTCTTTGTTCTAATATGTTGATCTCGACTGTCAGTTCCTGCGTTTTTCTCATCCTCTCCCTTTTCTTCCAAGATGCTTTAGCTATGAAAATCCCCCTTACGAACGCCTTGTGGGCGTCCCAGAGGTACGCTTCTGAGACTTTGCCATTGTCGTTAATTTGGAAGAACCATTCGAGCTCTTTTCTAACGTATTCCCGTATCTCTTTATCATACAGTAGTTCTATATTTAATTTCCACCCACTCGAGGGTTGTTTATGTTTAGGGATACTAAGTCTCATGGAGACCGGGGCGTGGTCTGAGAGGGACATTATTTCTATGTCGTGAATATACAGTGAAAAAAGCCGCGCTGAAGTGATGATATGAACCAAATCACAAAAAGAAGACTAAAATAATAATTGAAGGAAGATGATAATGAAACCATCTAAATAATAATTCGTGAGGGAATGATTCAAAATGTTTAAGAAAATCTGTATAAACGGATAATCATACAATGGAATCCAATACAAAAATTGGTCAAACAATATTAGTGAAATAAAAAAATTTTTAAAATAATATTAGTGCAAACAAATTGCTCAAATAGTGAAGTCCAATTCAAATTGGAAATGATGGTGACATAAGAAAATCCTTTAGTGACATAAAACTTTCAGGAACGTGAATATGGAAAATCCACCCTTGTGATCTTAATCCACCACCGTTCTAATATTGCGCTTACCGGAGGGCAAGCTTTGGTAAGCCTGTAACTCAAAGGGCATCAAGGAGAAATCAAAGCCACTAGGTGTCGCCACTGGGACTCATGCTTGACTGATGGTGACAGCCGAAATCCTGGGTAGGGCAAATCCCCCTTGTGGGATATAAATGGGATCGAACTCCTCCAAAGATGTCAAGCCAGGGGATCAAACACTCTCATCATGTGAATAAAAAATGAGGGATGCTCCCATAGTGTGAAACCATATAAAATTTAATAGCATCAAATAAAAGTTCTACTTACATCAAATGTAAAGAATGCTCGCAGATACATATAAAAGAAAACGCCGGCCGGCTAGCAGAACACCCGCTCACAGTGCGGAACGTGATGACGTCAGTGCGTCAGCCTCCCTACGTCCGTTTCGACAAATCGTCGTCATCTGGGGAACGATCCCCAGATGACGACGATTTGTCGAAACGGACGTAGGGAGGCTGACGCACTGACGTCATCACGTTCCGCACTGTGAGCGGGTGTTCTGCTAGCCGGCCGGCGTTTTCTTTTATATGTATCTGCGAGCATTCTTTACATTTGATGTAAGTAGAACTTTTATTTGATGCTATTAAATTTTATATGGTTTCACACTATGGGAGCATCCCTCATTTTTTATTCACATGATGAGAGTGTTTGATCCCCTGGCTTGACATCTTTGGAGGAGTTCGATCCCATTTATATCCCACAAGGGGGATTTGCCCTACCCAGGATTTCGGCTGTCACCATCAGTCAAGCATGAGTCCCAGTGGCGACACCTAGTGGCTTTGATTTCTCCTTGATGCCCTTTGAGTTACAGGCTTACCAAAGCTTGCCCTCCGGTAAGCGCAATATTAGAACGGTGGTGGATTAAGATCACAAGGGTGGATTTTCCATATTCACGTTCCTGAAAGTTTTATGTCACTAAAGGATTTTCTTATGTCACCATCATTTCCAATTTGAATTGGACTTCACTATTTGAGCAATTTGTTTGCACTAATATTATTTTAAAAATTTTTTTATTTCACTAATATTGTTTGACCAATTTTTGTATTGGATTCCATTGTATGATTATCCGTTTATACAGATTTTCTTAAACATTTTGAATCATTCCCTCACGAATTATTATTTAGATGGTTTCATTATCATCTTCCTTCAATTATTATTTTAGTCTTCTTTTTGTGATTTGGTTCATATCATCACTTCAGCGCGGCTTTTTTCACTGTATATTCTTGGTTTATGTGTTTATCTCACATCTATTAGCTGCTGCTATTTATTATTTTATTTTCTGATACACGCACATGTATGTAATTTCCTTATAGGGCTATCTATATGGTACTCACCATGTGTTACATTTAGTGATTAGCGCGGTGTTAGCTTTTATTTTTTTATTTCTATGTCGGTTTTGGTGATTCTCTCGAGCAATCCGTGTTCAACAAGTATGTGGTCCAATTGGGAATACGTCTGGTGGACAGGGGAGAAGAACGTAAAGTCTCTTTTCTGTGGATGCTGGATCCTCCAGATGTCCAACAGTTGATCACTGCTAAGCCTTTTTTTTAGCCATTTTAGCTGTGCGTTCCCTGTCCCCTGCCCCCCAGACGTACTATCCACAATGGGGTCCATTACAAAGTTTAGGTCCCCCATAAGGATCAGATATCCTTTTTTAAAGGCCCTTAGTTTAAATAAGATCGATTCTAAATATTTAATGGGCTTTTTGTTTGGGGCATATATGTTAGCTAAAGTGATTCCTGTCCCATAGAGGGATCCCCTTAAAAAGGGGAATCTCCCCTCAGGATCCGTTTTTCTATCTTCCAGTATAAAATTAATATCTTTGGCAATCCCAATGGCCACCCCTCTTGCCCTACTTGAAATGGTGTCTCCGTAGTACCATGTTGGATATGCTGATGAGAATAATCTAATATTAGAGGTATGCGACATGTGGGTCTCCTGTAGGAAAACTATTCCGGCCCCGTATCTCCTAATCTCCTCTAAAACCCTGAAACGCTTGCTGGGGGAGTTCAGTCCCTTTACATTGTAAGTAAGAAAATGTATTTCGGTCTGCATTACTCTGTTAGGTTTTTTTTTTTCTTTGTTTTTATTAAATGGTTTAATTGTTTAAAAGCCATTGCCTTACCAGTATCGGAGGGGGCTCCTCCCCACCCCTTCTCCCCCCCCTTACCCGCCCCTCCCCCCACCCCTCCCACCCTCCTTTTCCTATCTACCCCCCGCCCTCCCACCCCCTTCCCAACCCCTCCTCGCCCCCCCCCCCACCCTCCCTTCCTTCTTCCCCACTCTGACCCCCGCATGGGTCTCTACGTCCGTGGGGGCCATCTCTGAATGGCCTCCCTTAGACTCCAGTTCCATGGTGAGGTGGAGTTTGTTCCCGCCCTTCTGTACTCGCTCACTGCCCGGATTCCGCCGGGGAATGATAGCGAGTAGGCCGATTTCTTTTGGACTTTCTGTTGAGTGTTTTCCTCGGAACCCCTCCCTCCCCTGCCCCCCCTTTCCTCTCCACCATCTTTTTAAGTAATTTCTCCTATTCCCTCCTTTTCGATCCAGCCCGGTAGCTCTGGAACTGGGATGTCCAGTTTTGCACAGAAACCCTGTAACTCCTCTGGGAACCTCAGCCTGGCCAAACGCCCCTCTTTTGTGCCAATTAGGCATGAGGGGAAACCCCAATTGTATTTAATATTTTCTTTTCGGAGAGTATCTAATAGAGGTCTTTGAGATCTTCTTCTTTCCAAGGTACGTGCAGACAGATCGGCATAGACTTGTATGTCAGTTTCTTCATACCTCAAAGGTGTATTACCTCTGATTTTTGCCCAGAGATCCTCTTTTTCTTTGAAATGGCAAAATCTAATTATTATGTCGCGTGGTCTGCCTGAATCGGTAACATTTGTTTTGCTGTCTGCTCCAACCTTCACACTCGATGTGTCCTTTCGATTCCGGGAAACTGATTTTCATTCATGCCGCTTATCGGGCCAAGAATAGTCCAGATTATTTTTTCCAGATCTTCCCCTCTGTGTTCCGGGACCGAACGCAGTCTCAGGTTTTGCCTTCTGTCCCTATTTTCTTGGTCTTCGATCTTGTACGCGGTATCTCTCTGGTTTATTTGGGACTTTTTCAGTTGGATTTTTAGTTTAGAAATTTCCAGATCCGTATTATCTGCTCTTCCTTCTACCCCCTCCACCCTCGTCAGTAAATGGGCCATATCTTCTCTGAGGGTGCTAATTTCTAGTTTAATAGCGTTTTCAAGTCGTAGTAGCATCCCCCCCCATTTCCGTTTTGGTAGGAATATGTGCTCCTGCCTGCTGGTCCTCGGATCTGCTCATATCGATCTCACTTTCTGTTGTACAATCTGCTCTTGATTGATCGCTCCCTCCTTCTGCCCCCCTGCTTCCTTCCATGCTGGTCCCTGCGTCGGATCCCGCTGTTTTTGGGCTAGCGCCCTGTCTGAGATAGTGTTTGATTGTACTCGTCTCCCCTTTCGTTCCCTTTGTAGGTCCCTTTTTTGACGTTTTGGTTATATCTTTGCTCATGGTGACCTTCTTGGTGCCTCTTATTCTTTTACCCAGTTTGTTGTCAGACTAGGCCCTCGTAGCCCTTATTGCCCTGCCGGAGGTTTTATCTACCGCTTTTCTTTAATACGCTGAGTGTTCCAGGGCTAATGTCTTCTTGAGGGGCCCTCTGATATTGGTTCTGTTATACTGTAGGGGAACCCCTATTGAAAAAATGGGGTTATAGTGACTTGCCTGCCCTTTGACATCCGCAGCCCAGGGCTCAGGCTGTATGTTCTGGTCCCCTCCTAGGGGTTGTATGGTCCTAGGGCAGCGTCCGCCTGTCTTATGGGAAGTTTTCTACTTGCGTGCTCGCATCCTCCTCTTTGGGTATCTCTTACCAAAGACGTCTGGGGTCGAGAAAACTAGGGGGAGTCCTTGTCGATTTTCCTGTCTGGGTCCTGACGACCCTGTGGCCAGGCTGCTCCGTTTTCTCCTCCCTCACCTCTCTCCCGCCACCTCTTCGGGCACCTGTTTTGTCCCCTAGTGTTTTGTTTGTTACTAGCCCCTTTTGGCCCTATGCTCACGGGAGGGGAGAGAAGGGGAGAGAGGGAGAAGGCACAGAAAGGCACACAAAATAAAGAAACAAAGGGGAGACACGGAGAGATTCGTAAAGCTCTACGGAAAATATGTTTCCGTTGTTTTAGGCGTTTTCCGGTAGTCTCTTAGGTCCTCCCTCAATGAGCCTGCATCAATTGCGGGCGCCGCCAGGCGCAACCCCCTTTAAATGAGCCGAAGAGGGGGGGGGGCTAGGTATGTGGATTGTATCTATCTCCCTATGGAGTTCCAACTATCTGAAGCTGTACCGATACCGGATAGGTACAAGTTTTCAGCCCAAGGCAACCAAAAAAAAAAAAAAAGGAGAGACACAGAGAATCTGATCATAAAATTGACGGTAGCTTTTGGGTTTGCCACGGTTCCCTTTCCATTGAATGGAGGTTGATCTAATGGACTCCTTATACACAGAGGAACTCCGGTTCGCTGTTTGTTGTATCAGCCTCGTTTCAATTTACCCAAGAGTTTATGACCTTTTGCTCCCGTATAACGTGGGGTGTATATCGTGGGGTGTTGTCCCCTGTGGGGTTCGTGAGGTCTGTGACCTGACACTTATCTTTCCTCTATTGTTTGTCCCGTAATGGATAGTCCGTACCCCACACAGGCCTTGGTGTGAATAAGGCCTTCTTACTACCAGGGGCAGTTTCAGGAAGTCCTATGTGTCCGTGCACTGGGTGTTTCTCGTGTATTTCCCTTACAGCGTTGTGACCCTGCAGTCCGCTGTTCTCTTCTAAGCAAAGTTATTATGTAGGGCTCCGTTCCGAGCACCCCGGGGGACATTAAAAGACTCACGGCAGCTGGGGACTATACTGCTTCTCCTCTCTTCGTTCTGTTCCCTCCTGTCTCTTTAATGTTTTTCGAAGTGAGAGATGTCAGCTGGGTGATGCTAGTTATTACACTTTCCGAGGGGCAGCTGCCATAAACCGGCCCTCCTACTTATATCCCGTCCTAGGGTAGTCCCTCTCAGCGGTAGTTGTCTCTAGAGTGCCAGCTCTACATTAATCCCACATCCGACAGCGGCATACATTTATCTTTGATATTAAACTGGCACACATCAATATAGGCTTCCGGTAATAGTATGATAGGTTATAGGCTTATAGGCTTACCTTCCATGGGGGAGTTCTTCCAGGTGGATAGTTATTTATGCTATTATACTCACGGAATTGACCCTCCCTTTTGCCTCCTCTACGTTTTCAGGAAGCCTCTGTAGATCCTGCTTCAGCATCGAATGGCGAGGTGGGGTGAAGGGGGGGCTTCCAGATGACCTGGGGAGTGGGGGAGTGGGGGCTGCAGCCGCTGGGCGCCTAGAGCAGGTTGACCGTGGTTTTGTTTGAACGCATTCCCCTCGCGGGAAGCCCGTGACGTCCTGAGCTGCCCGTCCCGGGGAGAGGAGGGTACATCCGCTGCGTCTCTCACATTTAAATGACACTAGTGATCCTTCATTTTTATATTTTTTAAAAGCTCTTTTCTTATAGTTTATAGCTTTTTTTAACTTTGGCCGTGAGCCACATAGGTTTTATTTTTAGCCTTTTAAATTTATTGCCCATGGGAATATACTTTGCAGTGAGTTCACAAACAGTCTTTTTGAAGAATCCCCATTTCTGTTCTGTGCCCATTGTTGCCAATATTCTCTCCCAGTCTAAGTTCTGGAGAGCAGCCCTCATCCTTGGAAAATTTGCCCTCTTGAAATTAAGTGTTTTTATCTTTCCTGTATGTGATTTTTGCTTACAGCTAAGATCAAATGAAATCATGTTATGGTCACTGCTACCCAGATGCTCCTTTATCTGGACATTAGTAATATGCTCTGCATGGTTTGAGATTACCAGATCCAGCAGAGTTTCATTCCTGGTTGGGGCCTCAATGAACTGGACCATAAAATTGTCCTGTAATAGGTTTATAAATTTTTGTCCTTTAACTGTCCCAGCAGTGCCATTATTCCAGTCAATTTCTGGGTAGTTACATTACAGTATAACAGTAAGACCTTACCATACCATACCTGCAAAGAAAATACCCAAAAAAAACATAGTAAAAAATAAAACATTTTTTAACGCAACCGGTGCCTAAAATATATATATGCCGAAGCATGGGGGCATCCTCCCGCAAAAAAGTTATGCCACGTACACATGGTCGGACTTTTCAACGGGCAAGCCTCCGTCGGAATTTCGACCGTATGTAAGTGGCATTAGGAGCAAATCGCTCCTCCGCCCCTGCTGCCCCCATGCTTCGGCATATATGCTCTTTTTTTTTAACCGTGGTGGTGAAATCACCTCCGACAGCACTGGAGTCACGGCTTTATGTATCGTGGGAGCAAACGCTGTTGCTGTCAAGATAAATAAATCCGCACTGCAGCTGAATGGCGCACCTGAAAACAAAAAAATGGTTAACAATAAAACACAGTAAACAGTAAAGTATAACAAAATTACATACCTGAAAAGCAAGCATGATAAAACATAATAAAACATTGCAGAATAGAATACAGTAAAAAAGAGCAACAATAGAGAGAGAATAGAGAAAGAGAGAGAGAACACTAAAAAGACAACTATTTAAGTTTTTTTAATTTTATATTTTTTTGGGGGGTTTTTTTTGTTTGTACTTTTTTTTTTGTTTGTACTTTTTTTTTTTGTTTGTACTTTTTTTTTTTTTACACTTTTTTTTGTAACTATAATTTTAACTGTAACGGTCAGGTCTCAAAATGCGATGGCATTCTTGAGACCCTGTGAAAGTGTATCCTAGCCTGTGAAATGCTTTACCCTACGCTAATACTTCACTAGTGAGTGGTAGCGTTCAAAACATTCACCAATGCAAAGACCAGAATTGTCAGGACAGCGTGGACAATAATAACGGGTGTCACGCCTAAATCCGTGCTTGCTACAGACACGAGTTCTTTTTTGGGGGACTCGTTGGGTAGGGGTACTCGGGAGGACATAAGGAAAATGCCTCTCATGCAGCCGGCTTACTGCATTTGGTTGGGAATGGTGAGGTGCAGAACCGTCTGGATACAGAAGGTCTGTGACAACCTCTTCCTGGAATTCAAGGAAGGGTAAAGTCCCGCCTGAAGCTCCGTATAGCACATGAGCATTCAGCAAAGCCAATTGGAATAAATAAATAGACAATTTTTTGTACCAGCGTCTAGCCTTACGGGCAACTAGATACGGCGCCAACAACTGGTTGTTGAGATCCACCCCTCCCATATTTTGGTTATATTCGTGGACACAGAGGGGTTTCTCCACAACACCAGCCGCCGTACGAATTTGGACTGTGGTGTCTGCATGAAGGGAGGTAAGAACGAAAACATTCTTATTATCCCTCCACTTCACAGCGAGCAAATTATTACACTGAAAGCAGGCTCTCTCCCCCAGCCTAAGAGGGGAATCTACAAGCCGCTGGGGAAAGCCCCGGCGATTAGGTCGCACGGTGCCACATGCTCCAATCTGATGATCAAACAAGTGACTAAACAGTGGCACGCTCGTGTAATAATTGTCCACGTACAAGTGGTACCCCTTTCCGAATAAGGGTGACACCAAGTTCCACACTATCTTGCCAGCGCTCCCTATGTAATCTGGACAGTTCTCCGGCTCTACGTAACTATCTTTTCCCTCATAAACCGAAAAGCTCCATGTATAGCCTGTTGCCCTGTCACAGAGCTTATAGAGCTTGACCCCGTATCTGGCACGCTTGCTGGGAAGGTACTGTTTGAAAGACAAGCGGCCAGAAAACGTAATCAGGGACTCGTCAACGCAGACAACTTGATTGGGAATAAACAAGGCTGCAAAACGTTGGTTGAAGTGGTTTATGAGGGGCCGAATTTTGTAGAGCCAATCAAATTCAGGGTCTCCATGAGGATGACAGAGTTCATTGTCACTGAAGTGCATGAACCGCAAGATCTGTTCGTATCGTGCCCTGGACATGGAGGCAGAGAACACGGGCATATGGTGGACTGGTGAGGTGGACCAATAAGTCCTCAGAGTCGGGAATTTATGTATGCCCATGTTGAGGGAAAGGCCCAGAAAGGACTTAAATTCAGAAACCGTAAGTGGTTTCCAATCTCTGGCAAGGGAAGGCAACTGGGGATTAGCAGCGATGTGTTGACCAGCATATATATTACTTTGGTCCACAATAGATCTATAGAGATCTTCCGTGAAAAACAGCGATACAAAATCGGATGGCTTAAAATCAGCTGTTTCACCTGAATACCGGGTTGGCCAGTGAATGGGGGAAGTACGGGTTCGGCAGAAGAGGTGGGCACCCAATCAGGATTGGCGAATTCTGCAGGAAGGACACTATGTGATCGACGGGCCTGCCTTTGTCTTCTTCTTGGTGGCAGCGAGACACTACTTGTACATGCCACCACGCCAGCTTGAACTGCACTTATGGGACTCGCCACGTCACCACGTGATACTGCAGTGCTGGATGTACGTCCAGGGTGTACTAGGCCGCTGGTGCTTGCCAGTTCACCAGAAGGAATAGTACTATGGCGCTAGTACTTCTCTGCTCCATACGAGAGACCTGCGGTTCTTGCATCAGAAGATCGGGATCGGGTACACCTGACCTTAGCATGGACCACACCTCTGTCGTCAGAGCTTTCTGTCATGGAGCCGCTGTCGTCTACCGAACCATATTCTGAGCCTGATTCTGAGAGATGAGTGACCTCCTCTTCACTATCACTGTCATGCTCAGAAACGTGTAGGCCTGTTCACTAGTGTACTTTCGATTTGCCATTTTGGGCTCTAAATTTAGTAGTACACTAGTGAGATTCACAGGTAAAAAAAGCTCCTGACTGTTAGCGACTGAATCAAAACGCTACCAAAAAAACTGTTAGCGATCGCAGGGATCAGACCTGACTCTCCGAAACGCTGCAGTTATGTGTGCTTAGTGTTTTGTAAATGACAGTGATCGATCGATACTGCACTTGGGTGGGCTGGGCTGGGCGGAGGGGGAAAACACAGGTGCTAGCAGGTATCTGGGCTGATCCCACTAACAATGCGTTTTTTGGAACCCTAAATTGCTGGGACGCTAGTATAGATCTGATCAAATCAGATATTGATCTGTTCAGATACTATACCACTAAGGGAGGTGTATGCTTTGCGCGTGGGTGTTTGCGGTACTGGCACTAACCTGGGGTGATGCAGATCTTATTTGACCCTAAAACCTAATTGATATCACCCGCCGGGCGATCAGGGGGTTAAACCGTTATTGGGTAATAAATGGCGGGTGCCCTGACAGTATAAAAAACAAACTAACTAACCAGCGTCACCCGTAACAGTTATACAGTGATCACTGGTGAAAGGGTTAACTAGGGGCAATCAGGGGGTTAAAACCTTTATTAGGTAATATATGGGGGTACCTGACGCTATATAAAAACTTGACGGGGAACCTAAATAACGAAATAACTAACTGGCTAACCAGCGTCACCAGTGACACTTATACGGTGATCACTGGTGAAAGAGTTAACTCTAGGGGCAATCAGGGGGTTAAAACCTTTATTTAGGTTGTAATATGGGGGCACCTAACCTATAAACCTATTTATGAACCTATATAAATCTGGTGGTTAACCTAAAAAAATAACTGGCTACCTAGCGGCACCAGTGACACTAATGCAGCGTTCAGAAAAATGATCACTTAGTGACACTGGCAAAAGGGGGTAAAAGGGTTACCTGGGGGCAATAAAGGGGTTAAACCTTTATTAGGGGGGTAGGGGGCTACCTTAGACCTAAAGGGGCCTAAAACTAACTGCCCTGACACTTGTTACAGTCACAACTGACACTAAATGCAGTGATCAGTAAATAAATGATCACTGAAATCAGTGACACTGTGACTGGGGGGGCAGGGGGTGATCTGGGGGGTGATCGGGGGGGGGGGGACTGGGGGGTGAAATATGTGCCTACGTGTCCTGGTGTCAGTGTACTGTTTGTGCACTTACTTGGATGTCTTCACTCCTCGGCGTCCCGGTCAGAAAGACCGACATGAGGAGTGTGACATCACTTCCGCCTGCCTGTGTTTACAATTCACAGGCAGGGGAAGCTTCTCATTCGCTATGAGCGATCGCGAGGGGGTGGCCAGAAATCACTGGCCATCCCCTTATCTTGGATCGCTCCTGAAGTGAAGCCGACCATCTCCGCCGACGGGGGGGGGGGTCCGATCGACCCCCCACCCGCCAGAAGGATGACACGTACAGGTACGGGATTTTGCCTGTACGTGCCATTCGGCTGACGTATATGTACTGGAGGCGGTCGGCAAGGGGTTAAAGGAACCCTGTACCTGTACGGGCTTTTGCGTAGGGGAGCCATTCTGCCCCCGTATATGTGCGCAAGCTGGTCGTGAACCGGTTTTGCAAGATTTTTCTTTCTGTGTTGGAGGCTCTGTCTAATGAAATCCCCTGTGTAGTGATGCTCTGAGGTGAGAAATCTGCAGTGGTAGTATTCCTTTAGCAGTAGTTAACCACTTAGTTTTGCTCACCTATTATACAAACAGCTGTTACTTTGTCTCTCTGGACAGCTTAGGAAACGTAGGAATTGGGAAGGTTATTAATAAATTACTGCATGGCTTGAGTAGCAATTGTACAGATTATAATATTTATTTTCTTAACCATGTGGCGTTCATCACTTAGACTTGCAGGGATTTGTTTATTTCCGTAACAAGTCCTTTTGCCGCTGCAGCCTAATACCTCTATGCCTTGACTGCTCTATGCAGGTTATAGCTGGAGGGGGGCAGTATTTTCTTTACTGATACTGTTCCTGCCTCGGCAGCTGTTCGGCAGGCTTCTTAAAGCTAGTGTATGAAAATCTGACTAATGCACACTTACTATTAAGCATCTCCAGATCTACACACAGTATATTATGCACACCATAAATTGGGCCTTTGTTGCTCATGCCTTGGCTGGTAAAACCCTGTATGAATTTCCTGCCTTATTCAGGCATTCAGGGAGAAAGATAACAGCGACTAACAGGTTGCCATGGGTAGTTTAGACTCTCTAAAGGAGTCTGTTACAACTCTCCCTGTGCAAAGATTCTCTACTCTGACAATGTCAAGCCTTTTCCTTGCAGGAACAGTCAACTGGCCAATTTAACCCCCTTCAAACAATTCCTAAAAGGAAGATGCAGATGAGGAAGATCTTTGAGCAGGTTTTTGTACCTCCTTTTTTAAGGCTGTTAGGATGAATAAAATGGCAGAGGCACCTGCAATGAAAGTATTTTAGTGCTTTCAAAGGAGTGCATTGCCTATTTTCCTATGATTTAAGCTAGAAGCTCAACCTTGAGATTCGGCTCACACCTATGTGAATTGAATGCGGGTTTCTCCACATTCAATTCACATAGCAGGAGGTGTTGCACAAACGCTGTACGTCTATGGCTTTGTTTCAGGGCTGAATTCAGGCAAAGATTCAGCCCTAATTTGTCCCTGAACTGGAGAGTGGGGGCGCACAGTTTTTTCTGAGCGATTCGCAGACGGTTCCAGTGTGAACCAAGCCGGAATCGGGGTGCAAATTGAACAGAAGGACAGAGCAGCAGAGCGTCTTAGTGGTCAGCACCTTGCAGTACTGGGTTGCTCAAGTTCAAAGCCCAAACAGGACACTTCTACCTGCACTGCAGGATGTCAGATTAAGACACTTATGGGAAAGAAGTTTTCCATCATAATAAGTCACCTGTTTAGTTGACGTGGCCTTCATCAGATTAGCCATATACATAGAGTTGTCATTGGATGCTGTGTCCTTCAGGGGTATATTCAATCATGATGATTGGATATGTCCTTAGGGGGGTGTAGAATCTTCTGGTGGTAGCTTTGTGTTCGACTTGTCCCTAAGGAGTATATCTGTCTGCAGTTGCAGCCTGGAAGCTTGCCTTAACTCTTGCCTCTCTTCCAAAGGAAGTTGGGATGAAGAATATTAATTCTATCCTAAAAAAATACAAGTGGGACAATCTGGTCGGCATTGAAAGAGTTAAAGCTAGCCCTTGAAGGGGGCAGTTTAATCTTGATAGCAAATAGTTGGAGATGATTCTACAAGCAGAACAAACAGTCCCCTCAAAGGGCTAGCTTCATTTGATTGCAAATATCTGGGAATAATTCTACAAGTGGGACAAACTTGTCTGCATTTTGAGAGTCTAAAACAGTCCCCTTCGAGGGCTAGCTTCATTTTACAGCTAAGAGCTGTGTTAAGTCTGGCCTCCTGCCATGTCTGCGGAATGAAAGAAGACTGCGGTTTAAGAGTCAGTGTCTAACTTCAAAAAGGTTTGTTCCTGCAGTTCCGGCCTGGAGTCCAAGAAGAATTGAAGAGAGGAAGAGTCCTCAACCAAGTAGTCAGCTCCACTTCTGGGGGAGAGGTTGCTTACTGGCCTTTTCCATATTTATGCCACCCATACGTATCTTATGGGTACCTGGTTGCTCCTCTTCTGATTAAAAGATACAACTTTGGTCTCGGACGGTTGGACCCTCAGGTCAATCCCTTCAAGCCATGTTGGTCAATCAGTCACCTTTAAGCCTCTGACTGTGCCAGGAGGAATCCTTTGCTCCAGCAACAAGTGACAAGTTCTGCTAGCCAATGTGGTTCTTATCGTCTCTAGGGATGGCAATTCCAATTCCAGCAGATGTGATTTTAAGAGGAGTACTATTGTTGAGGGATGCCTATTTCTAAGACCAGAGCTGTCTTCGGACAAATCTCTGTTTCTACATGGATTAAGACGTCATGCAGCATTTACGGTGGTTGTGTACTCGATCCACTCCTCCTCTAGACAGGGATTCCTGTCAAGTATACGGAGGGAGTTGTGAGAACCCTACAAGAGATTGGCTGGCTAGTCTTTCAAAAAGAGTCATGTGACTCCTTGTGTATCTAAAAGCTTAATCCATCATGGTTTAGGATACATACTGTCATTTTTGCAACTGGAGCATACTGATGGTAGGATGCTGGGTAATCCTGGCTTTCCTCTCTTTACCTATCAGCGTCTCAATACCTGATGATCAGGACCATGGTCTTTCCCATCTCTATATTGAGGTGTGCTCAATGGAATTGGCCTCCTGTCCTGAAAGGGTTTTTTTCTCTAATGTTGATCATACACCCAGCGATTCATGTTTCGTAAGCAGGCAGATGAAAGCCTTGGGTGCTGGCCCAGTAATAAATCTTTTGTGCTGCGGAGTTATTGCCAGTGGAACTCCCCTGTCAGGAAGTTGTTTTGCCAGTAGAACTCCCTGGCTAGGAAGAATCTATATTCTGTGGCTTGATTAGGCGGTAAGTGGTTCCTACATCCAGGTTCCTCCAAGTGGATTTTATCACTGGACAAGATTTCAGAGTTAGTACTGGTAGCATCTCCATACTGTTACAAGCTATAAAGCTTGTTCCTAGGGGCCTGGGCCAAGTCCTGGGTGTGGATGCTGTGTCACATAAGGAAAGGCCTCACAATCCATGTGCTTTCCAGTTTGATCCATATAGTTTTTTGGGGGTTTTATCCTAGACCGTGGCAATTTTTGCAGTAATTCCCTATTGGCCAAACAGGCCTTGGTTCCTGCCTTTAATACCGGGTATCCCATTGAAGTATTTTCTCTTGGATGAGATCTTCTGTCTTAGAGAGCAGTATTCCACCCTTAATCATCTCTTCCAGTTTCTCATCCTGGCAGGAAGAGACTGATCAGGTTTGGCTATTGTTTCTCTAAGCTAATATCTAAAATTCCTACAAAGGTATTTGAAAAGAGCTTGTTCAGTTTGGACTGCTTTGTTTTCTTTGCTTCAGTCATCTGGTCAGGTGCATTTCAGACTTCTACTAATCCTAAAGCTCTCTTAGAGGGAAGATCTCTGTAGTCCCTGTCATATCCAATATCTCATGGGTAGACTATGCCTTACTCATCCAATACTTTAATGGGGGTTGCATCTGAGACTCAAAGGAGAGCCAAGGCTCTCTTGATGGGGTTTTGCTACTTGCTCTGAACTTCCTTGCCGGCTCCAGATGAGACCTCTTTGCAGTCCAGCTTAGGTAAAGACTGAGCTATTAAGACATGCACTCTAAGGGCTATCGCTTTAGCCAGGAAGTTTGCCAAGATCAAAGCTTTAGGCTAGGAAGGGTCCTTTGATGACTTACAGCTCCAGGTGGGATCCCCTCCAGTCCAGTTGAAGTAAGGATTGAGCCACAATGTCAATATCTCCAGGGTTACATCCTGAGCAGGAAGCTTGGCCAGAATCAGGACCAATAAGGTCCTTTGACAGCTTGCTGCTCCAGATGGAATCGCTTTCAGTCCACTTTTGAGTAAAGTCTCAGTCATAAAGATAGCATTTTTATAGGTTCTTTTTCCTCAGTCAGGAGGTTTGCCTGGATCTGGACCTTGTGCCGAGAGGGATCCTTGTGGCTTTCTGCCCAGTATGGGTAGTGTTTATATCTATGGAGAGGGCAGGGGAGGGAGACAGCGCAACCACTCTGGTGTAGTAAGTTCCAAGAAGGTTACATAGTTACATAGTAGGTAAGGTTGAATAAAGACAATAGTCCCTCCAGTTTGTTGTGAATTTATGAAGAAATAATACATTTTGCTCCCAAAAGAACACTTCCCCTCCCATCAGAATTAGGTGACTAATTTATATGACCCATTGAAAAGCTGGGCTGGGACAAACAAAGTCTCAGGTTGACTCAGATTGAAGCCACAAAAAACTTTTAATTCAAGGAAGGCTTGGGTAAATAAAACTATTGTATCAGAGAATAAATAGATATCCTAAAGTCAACCTCAATATGGGCTCAGATGGTCTCAAAGACAAAGACAATGACTAAGATACAAAGTGAAGGGTTACCCCAACAGGACAAATAAGACACCTCTATTAGTAAAGTAAATAATGGAATTGTGTCCAAAATGTTCAAAGTTCGGCGCTGTGAGGAAACATTGAAAACCTGTGTATATTTTGCATCATGAATACACGTATATTAGAAGGAGGAATATGATATTTTACTATTAGTACAAATGAAAAATTGTGTTTAGATACCCATCATGATTATGAAGACAAGCCATGACCGCATATATACGAAAATACACATATTACATGTGTTGTCTCAAGACAATTAGGTTGAAATAGGAAACACAGGAGTCACGCCATTGTTCATATAAACCTCAATTTTTGTGTAATTCTAATTAATCACATCTATAAATCAATGATTGTATTACGTACCAATTACTAGGGATCCCTGAACCATATAGACATATATTCACTTCCCCAAAATATAGATAAATACTCATTATAATAAGAAAATATATATGAAAGTGTGATTATAAGTAGAAGTGTTTTAGCAATGAATTAGAATTATGAAAAACATATAATCGTGATTAGAACTATATAAGGATTTAACCTATGTTTAGATAAACAAATATTAATCAGATACCCAAATTATACATGTATCCATATAGATAATAATTTTATGTGATATTGATTGATATATATATAACCTGTGTCCTTCCTAGATAGACACATTTTTATAGATATACCTTGATATACATATATATATATATATATAACCATTTTATGTAATAGGGATTAATCAAAATTATGTTAAGCGTATTTTATATTATGTCGGTTACTAGCATCACTGAATACTAGATATATATATTCGTTAGAACAAATATAAAAAACGAATAAACATTATAAAAATAGAATATATTAACTTAAAGAGATAAACTCCAGACACATGTGAGACACCTGGTGGTTTAAGGTGCTATTACCTTAAAATCATTGGGCTCCTGGAAAAGGTTAACTATTAAGTTTTGCCTACCAATAGAAAAGGAACACATACCCTTTGGGCTGAACATATTATAAGTTTTATGATCTTATTGTTTAGGAGGGGATTTAAGAAGCAAGAAAGATGCCATGGAGAGGAGGTTCAAGGACCCACCCTGAGAGGGGACACTGGGAGATACACATACTTCCAGACAGACTGACACCCATGCACCATGCATGAATACAGATTTTAAAATTCATGAAGATTGCTGAAACCTGATCCTTGGAACTCGGAGGTCGTAAGAAGTAAATCCTCTTTAAGAGTATCCATATTTGAAAGCTATGGCAGCAATCTTAAATCCTGGTAACCAGCAATCCAGACTAATAGCCATTTTGGAATGGGTAAATATGCCATGTTGATTATATCTTGTATGTTCTCTCAAATATTGATGTATTGAATATTCTACTATTGATAATCGTTCTCCTGAATCAATAACCGCCTTTTAGATTTTTCTTCTTTAAAATTACATTTTTTAATTTTATATTTCTTTTTGCATAGTTGCCACTTTTATTGACAAACAAACGTCTAATTTATTTCACATGGTTAACCACTTACTTACCTGCAGTATAGTAACGGTTGGACAGGTGAAATACAGACGTTCTGTTTAATTGTCAATTATAATAAGGTTATTGATTCTACTGAGAAGTCATCATGGTGGTATTACGTCCAAGGTACTACGCTCCTATTTTGCGGGTGTTTCCATTAATTGTCAAAGATGTTTAAGTAATGCAATCTGTATTTTAATTTCATGTAAATAATTGTTTTTTTGTCAACCAATAAATGTAACTATTTTGTATGATCACTTGTCTCCGTGAATAAGTTTCACATGTATAGACTGTCATATAGATTGATTTTGTATCTTAAAAATATCCTCGTTAAAAATTACTTAATAAATACTGTGCGGGAACTGTCCTTAAAAAGCACAACATTATAAATGGAGGCACTGCGTGAGATAACATCGATATTTTGTACAGGCTCAATCATAGTTATGGTGGTGACATAAATAATATTTTGCATGAAATTATTAATTTTTGAAAAAAATATTTTTTTGCCAAAAAAAATGTCTGGTTAAAGTGAATTTTATGTTGCTAGGGATTATCAAGAGTCAGCCCTTAGTGGTAGTAATGGCTCAAAAGTGCTTACCACTTAGCAGAAATCACAATAAACCTGAGTTTAAATCCATGTTCTGTGAGTTTAGCGAAAGACTACAAAGGGGGGTGTTCACTGGAGTACTTGGTAAAAGAGAGTAACAATTTGTACTCTATCCAACAGAAAACAATCGAAGGCCTGAACCCATAACTAAATTTGTGGATGAAACGCATGTATCTCCTCAATCATAGTTACATAGTTACATAGTTAGTCAGGTTGAAAAAAGACACAAGTCCATTCAGTTCAACCACAAAAAAAAAATAAAAATAAAAAAAAAAACAATATCATAAAATCCCATATACCCAATTCTATACCCACAGTTGATCCAGAGGAAGGCGAAAAACCCTAGCAGAGCATGCTCCAATTTGCTAAAGCAGGGGAAAAAATTCCTTCCTGATCCCCCGAGAGGCAATCGGATTTTCCCAGATCAACTTTACCTATAAATGTTGGTACCCAGTTATATTATGTACATTTAGGAAATAATCCAGGCCTTTCTTAAAGCAATCTACTGAGCTGGCCAGAACCACCTCTGCAGGGAGTTTATTCCACATTTTCACAGCTCTTACTGTGATGAAACCTTTCCGTATTTGGAGACGAAATCTCTTTTCCTCTAGACATAAAGAGTGCCCCCTTGTCCTCTTTGTTGACTGTAAAGTGAATAACTCAACACCAATTTCACTATATGGACCCCTTATATATTTGTACATGTTGATCATATCCCCCCTTAATCTCCTCTTATCACCTTTCCTCACAGCTGAGCTCCTCCATGCCTCTTATCAGTTTGGTTGCCCTTCTCTGCACTTTCTCCAGTTCCCCAATATCCTTTTTGAGAACTGGTGCCCAAAACTGAACTGCATATTCCAGATTAGGTCTTACTAAGGATTTGAACAGGGGCAAAATGATATCTCTGTCTCTGGAGTCCATACCTCTCTTAATACAAGAAAGGACTTTGCTCGCTTTGGAAACCGCAGCTTGGCATTGCATGCTATTATTGAGCTTATGATCTACCAAAACCCCCAGATCCTTCTCCACTATGGACTCCCCCTAGTATGTATGATGCATGCATATTCTTAGCCCCCAAGTGCATAACTTTACATTTATCAACATTAAACCTCATCTGCCACATAGTCGCCCAATTAGACAGAGCATTGAGGTCGGCTTGTGAATTGGAGACATCCTGTAAGGACGTTATTCCACTTTATAGCTTGGTGTCATCTGCAAAGACGGAAATGTTACTTTTGATCCCAGACCCAATATCATTTATAAAGATATTAAAAAGTAAGGGTCCCAGCACTGAACCTTGGGGTACACCACTGATAACCTTAGACCACTCAGAGTAAGAATCATTAACCACTTGTCACGTACCTGGTGATGCGAGCCCGATATTGCAGAGAGAGACCTCCCTTGCGTCTCCCACTCCTGGTTCCCTGGTAGGGGGACAGGAGACCCAGGAGTGAGGAGGAGCACGGGTGCCTGGCAGGATCAACAGACCGGTGGAGTGACAAGGTCAACTCAGCGGACGAGGTGGGAGATCTGGATAGTAGAGTAGACAGGATCTGGACAGATGAGCTGGTTCGGTCTAGCAGGCAGGATAGCAGAGCAGGATGGATCTGGATGGACAGCTTAGCAGACTGGATAGCAGAGCAGGCCGGAACTGGACAGGTAAGCTGGTTCAGCAAGCGAACAGGATAGCAGAGCAGGCTGGGTCTGGATAGACAGCTTAGCAGACTGGATAGCAGAGCAGGCTGGGTCTGGATGGACAGCTTAGCAGACTGGATAGCAGAGCAGGCCGGAACTGGACAGGTAAGCTGGTTCAGTAAGCGAACAGGATAGCAGAGCAGGCTGGGTCTGGGTGGACAGCTTAGCAGACTGGATAGCAGAGCAGGCTGGGTCTGGATGGACAGCTTAGCAGACTGGATAGCAGAGCAGGCCGGAACTGGACAGGTAAGCTGGTTCAGCAAGCAAACAGGATAGCAGAGCAGGCTGGGTCTGGGTAGACAGCTTAGCAGACTGGATAGCAGAGCAGGCTGGGTCTGGATGGACAGCTTAGCAGACTGGATAGCAGAGCAGGCCAGAACTGGACAGGTAAGCTGGTTCAACAAGCAAACAGGAAGCGGGACCTTGGAACAGACTGGATCAATACAGGTGATCAGGCTTGGCACAGGAAACAGAACCTGAGAACGGACTGGAGCAATACAGGTGATCAGGTTCATCACAGGGAACAGAACTTCAGACCGGACTGGAGCAATACAGGTGATCAAGTTCATCAGAATAGGTCAGGAATCAGGCTGGCATCAAGGTACAAGGGGATGAGGCAGAAGGATGGTCACAACAAGCCGAGGTCGGGTACAGGCAGATAGCTGGATAGTCACAGGTAAGCCGGGTCAACAGGACAGAGGTATCAGGATCAGGTTACATACACCACAACGCTGTAGAGCAGACAGCGGGGACCGTCTGCTCAGGCCAGGTTTAAATAGACTAACTGTCGCTAACCAGAGCGTGCACCTGTCTCCCTGTGCGCGCGCCTGTGCGCGGCCGCACACGTGCATGCGCCCCGGCGTGCATGCGCAGTGGCGCCTGTGGGCCAGGACGGCCAGGGTTCAGGTTTCTGGCAGGATCTTCATGACACCACTACTCTCTGAATTCTGTCTTTTAGCCAGTTTTCTATCCATTTACAAACTGATATTTCCAAACCTGTAGACTTTACCTTACACATGAGTCGTGTGTGCGGAACTGTATCAAACGCTTTTGCAAAATCCAAGTATACCACGTCCACCGCCACCCCTCTGTCCAAGGTTTTACTTACCTCCTCATAAAAAGAAATCAGGTTTGTCTGACAACTTCTGTCTTTCATGAATCCATGCTGTCTGTTGCTTAAAAGAATTATTTTCCTGCAAGAACTATGTGGTCTTTTATTAATCTCTCCAGTATCTTCCCAACTATCGAAGTTAAACTAAGAGGTCTATAGTTACTTGGTAAAGACTTTGTTCCCTTTTTAAATATAGGCACCACATTGACCCTGCACCAATCCAGTGGTACTATTCCTGTCATTAAAGCGGAGCTCCACCCTAAAGTGGAACTTCCGCTTATCGGATTCCTCCCCCCTCCGGTGCCACAATTGGCACCTTTTCAGGGGGGGGGGGGGGTGCAGATACCTGTATAATACAGGTATCTGCACCCACTTCCGGGACGAGATAGCCGGAGCTGCCCCGCCCATATCCGAAGATGCCCTGTTGTGTCTTGGGAAACACAGTTCCCAGGACACAACGGGTACCAATAATGATGCGCAGCGCGACTCGCACATGCGCAGTAGGGAACCGGGAAGTGAAGCCGTTGCGGCTTCACTTCCTGATTCCCTGACAGAGGATGGCGGCGGGGCAGCCGAGAGATGAGTGGTTGCTCGTCATCTTCAGCCGACATCGCTGTAACCTGGAACAGGTAAGTGTCTATTTATTAAAAGTCAGCAGCTGCAGTATTTGTAGCTGCTTTAAAAAAAAAATTACAGGTGGACCACCTCTTTAATGAGTCCCTAAAACTTAGATACACTGGTTTTGAAATTACAGAGCTCAATTCTTTTAGGATCCGTGGGTGGATGCCATCAGGTCCAGTTGCTTTATCCACCTTTATTCTGTCTAAATATTTCTGGACCATATCACTTTTGAGCCATTGTGGATTTGGGGCTGTGTCACTACCACCCCCATTATGGACATGAGCTCCCCCATGCTCCTTTGTATACACAGAGCTGAAGAAAATATTTAATAAATAAGCCTTCTCTTTGTCCCCTGTCACCCACTCTAGATTATTTTGTAAAGGGCCTACATGCTCAGACTTGACCTTTTTACTATTAATATATTTGAATAATTTTTTGGGGTTTGTCCTACTATCATTTGCAATCTGTCTTTCATTTTGAAATTTTGCATCCTTGATTTCCCTTTTATATATTCTGTTATTTTCTTTGTAACATTTAAATGACACTAGTGTTCCTTCATTTTTATATTTTTTAAAAGCTCTTTTCTTGTAGTTTATAACTTTTTTAACTTTGGCCGTGAGCCACATAGGTTTTATTTTTAGCCTTTTAAACCTATTGCCCATGAGAATATACTTTGCAGTGAGTTCACAAACTGTCTTTTTGAAGAATCCCATTTCCGTTCTGTGCCCATTGATGCCAATATTCTCTCCAAGTCTTTTATTCTTTTTATCTTTCCCGTATGTAATTTGTGCTTACAGCTAACATCAAATGAAATCATGTCATGGTCACTGCTACCCAGATGTTCCTTTATCTGAACATTAGTAATATGCTCTGCATGGTTTGAGATTACCAGGTCCAACAGAGCATCATTCCTAGTTGGGGCCTCAATAAACTGGACCATAAAATTGTCCTTTAATAGGTTTGTAAATGTTTGCCATTTAACTGTCCCAGCAGTGCCATTACTCCAGTCAATTTCTGAGTAGTTAAAATCCCCCATTATTATCACTGTCCCAGCTCTTGCAGCCCTTTCCATCTTTGCAAGGAGCTGAGTCTCCACCTCCTCATTAACATTGGGTGGTCTATAACAAACTCCAATGATTAACTTTGAACTACGCACATCTGTATGCAGTTCCACCCATAATGCTTCAGACTCATCACACTCTCCATCCACCAGGTCCTCTTTCACACTCGCTTGGAGATCACTTCTCACATACAGACAGACCCCTCCACCTTTCCTTTTAACTCTGTCTTTCCGAAAGAGTGCATAGCCAGGATTATTAATAGCCCAGTCATGTGAGGAATGAAGCCAAGTTTCAGCAATACCGATTACATCATAGCTCTCCTGATGCACCAGAGCTTCCAACTCACCTATTTTGCTTGGCAGACTTCTGGCATTGGTGAACAAACACTTTAATGCATTAATATATTTTGTCTAGTCACATACTATCCTCTTGGGTGTTCCGAGATTGCAACTAGGACTTGCTACTATACTTACCTTGGGTTTATGTGCTTTGGTTACCCTACCACTAATGCCCCTAATATTACCCTCTGGAATATGTTCCACGCTGACTATCTCGATCTCTGGACCCTCCCCCCCCATCGCCTAGTTTAAAAACCCCTCTAACTTTTTGGTCATCCTTATTCTCAGCTGATCTGCACCCTCCTCATTTAGGTGCAGTCCGTCCCATCTATAGTACTGGTTGTCGACTGAGAAGTCGTCCCAGTCCTCCAGGAACCCAAACCCCTCCTTACTACACCAGCTCTCCAGCCACTTGTTTACTTCCCTAATCTCCTTCTGCCTTTCTGGTGGGGCTCGATGTACCAATAGTATTCCTGAGAATACTACCTTGGGGGTCCTTTTCCTCAATTTAGCTCCCAAGTCCCCAAAATCATTCTTTAGGACACTCCATCTGCCTCTGACTTTGTCATTGGTGCCAACGTGAACCATGACAGCTGGGTCTTCCCCAACCCCTCCCAGTAATCTGTCCACCAGATCCGTGATGTGCCGAAGCCGAGCGCCCGGCCGGTAGACAACATACAGTTCGGTGCTTCAGGTCTTTGTTACAGATTGCCCTCTCTGTCCTTCTAAGAATTGAGTCCCTTAACACCAGAATCTGTCTTTCCTTTCCCTTCACCCCCCCCCCCCCACTCTCACTGGAGGAGTTTTCCCCCTGGCAGCTAGGAGAGTCCCTCAGCTCCAGCAGTGCTGGTCCCTAACTGGTATCACCAATGTCACTCAATGGAGCATACTTATTGGGATGCTCCAGCCTGGATCGGCCTCCCTGGCACTTCCCCCTCTACCCTTCCTGACTGTCACCCATCTACTATATTCTAGTGCCTGCACCTCTTTGTCTCCAGCCACCTCTGTGCTGACCCCTGCCGGCACCTGCCGTGTACGTTCCAGGCTTTCCTTTAGTGTGGATGGTCTTCTCAGTGCTGACAGTTGCTTCCCCAGATTCAGAACCTGGGCTTCCAGGAAAACAATGTGCTTACATTTTGCACAGCAGTATTCGCTTTCGATCAGATGATCAAGGAACGCATACATGCCGCAAGATGTACACCGAGTAGCCTCTCCACACCCGCCAGGCATCGTACCTATTCATTAGAGATTATACCTAGTCCAAATTACCTAACAACTAGCTTCCTGACACTAATACTCAACAAGACAGTACACAGGTACTCAACAAGACAATTCACAGGTACTCAACAAGACAATACACAGGTACTCACAGACCAGCGTGCACCTACAATACACAAGTACTAACGATAAACACACACTACTCAGACAACACTCAGGTACTCACACTACACAGGTACTATGACCCCTGTTACAACCTCCTGTTTTAAAGAGGAAGTAAAGCCTCTTAAAAAAAAAAAGACACCCTGCAAGGCAAAGGCATAATGAGCTAGTATGCCTTTTCTTTTCTAAATATCTCCTAAACCATATAGTTTTAGGAGATATTTATTGGACCTACAGGTCAGCCTTAATCTAGGCTTACCTGTAGGTCAAAGTGGTTTGTAAGGGTTTACAACCACTTTAAACTCCTGGTTTTAAC
This sequence comes from Lithobates sylvaticus, assembly GCA_028564925.1. Lineage (NCBI taxonomy): Eukaryota > Metazoa > Chordata > Amphibia > Anura > Ranidae > Lithobates > Lithobates sylvaticus. The sequence continues at coordinate 66,587,370 of CM053035.1, read as the reverse complement.
TCACCACTTAGACCAGTTCCACTTGGACAGAGTTCCAGCAGACTCAAAGATGAGCAGGCTCACAATGAATTTGACAAAAGGTTATATAGGCCTCAAGCACCTGTGACAAATTAACCACTCTCCTTAATTAGTAGGCTGAAGGAAGCAAGGAAAAAAAAACAGTTTAAAAAGGTGTCAGAAGGAAAAGGTGTTAAAAAGCTACAAGGAAAAGCCCCAAAAAGAACCTAAAAATGCAAACCAGCAATCACCAGCAGTCAAAAGCAAGTCTTGTTCACTCTCCACTCAAGGTCCCCCACTGTTTAGCTTCCAACCAGCAGTTTGGCAATGTCATTACAGTCTAAAACCAAGAAAAAGAGATACGCTGATGTAGTCAGAGGAGATATGCCACAGAGTTTCCCCAGCGGGAGACCAGATACCCCACCAATCAGAAGGGGTGAGCAGAAACCACCCTTTAGAGGTGGAGCAAAAAAACCACCTCAGGAGTATCACCCAAGGGATCCAGACCCGAGGTTTAAGAGAAACTATAGGGTGCATCTCCAATGGGTCAGATTTAAACCTAATGGTAGACACCCTAACCATTACCGGTGTAATTGGCCCCGGGGGCCTAAACAGGTAAATAGGGAGCAACCACAGGGTAGGACACCCCAAAATCCCCGGAAAAATAGGGAACAACTAAGGCCCAGACAACTATCCCAGAATCAAGACAATGTTTCTGATGGGGATATGTCTGATCAAACTGAGCCAGTAGTCCCCAGAAAGTACAGAAACCGGGTCCCACAACCCAATTCTGATCAGCCTGTAAGCAATACGGAAACCAAAATAGATAAAATTATGGATAGGTTACACGGTTTCATTGCTGTACGGAACATGAATAACTCTTCAAGGGGCAAATCCTGTGGCCAGCCAAGGGCCACAGAGCCTTTGAGGCGCCTATGTTAAAATAAATCAGCATGGGGACTTGATGGGGACTTCCCTATGGCTTTCCCCATAACGTCAGAGGGGGGCGGGGGGGGTTATCGGGTGGCCCCCGCCCCCCCTCTGACGTCATGGGGAAAGCCATAGGGAAGTCCCCGTCAAGTCCCCATGCGTCAGAGGGGGGCAGGGTCACCAGGTGGCCCGCCCTCCTTTATAAAAGACCTTTCAGAAGAAGCGAAGCCTCACACAGCGGGAGCCTCCCATTGCGCGGAGCGGCCCGACAAAGAAGAAGAGACGCTGATGCCGTGGAAGAAGATGCCGGACGAGAAGACCAGAGCAAGAAGAAGCGGATCAGAGGAAGAAGAAGATGAAGAAACCGAAGGATGAAGAAAGGAAGAAGGAAGAAGACCGGAAGAAAGAAGATGAAAGAAGACTTTAATAAAAGGAATTGTCAAAGACCGTCTCCTGTCATTTTTAACATTTTTGTCACTTTTTTGGTGAAATGGTAGGGGTACTTTTGTACCCCCTTACCATTTCACACAGGGGGGGAGGCCGGGATCTGGGGGTCCCCTTGTTAAAGGGGGCTTCCAGATTCCAATAAGCCCCCCGCCCGCAGACCCCCACAACCACTGGCAAGGGTTGTGGGGACGAGGCCCTTGTCCCCATCAACATGGGGACATGGTGCTTTGAGGGGTCACAGACCCCCAAAGCATCCTCCCAATGTTGAGGGCATGTGGCCTGGTACGGTTCAGGAGGGGGGGCCACTCTCGTCCCCCCCTCTTTTCTTGCGGCCTGCCAGGTTGCGTGCTCGGATAAGGGTCTGGTATGGATTTTGAGGGGGACCCCACACCATTTTTTTTTGGCACGGGGTTCCCCTTAAAATCCATCCCAGACCTGAAGGGTCTGGTATGGATATTTAGGAGGAACCCCACGTCATTTTTTTTTTATTTGAAGCGGGGTTCCTCTTAATATCCATAGCAGACCTAAAGGGCCTGGTAATTGAATTTGGAGGAACCCCCACGCTTTTTTTTTTTATCAATGACTTTCAATGAATGACTGTTCTCTGTATTACGGGAGCTGACAATTCATTATAGCCGCGAGTGATTTTAAATAGCTTTTTTTTCTTAAAAAATTACACTTTGTGCAGGGACAGTTCTAAGCACGGGAAACATGCGCCCTTTTACATGCATACTATAGACGACCCCCAGGTACGAAATTTAAAGGAATATTACACTGTTATAGTTTCACTTTAAGCATTATTAAAATCACTGCTCCTGAAAAAACTTCCTCTTTTAAAAGTTTTTTTTGCATTGATACATGTCCCCTGGGGCAGGACCCGGGTCCCCAAACACTTTTTATGACAATAACTTTTTAAAAAAAATCAATGACTGTTCTCTGTATTATGGGGACGGGAGCCAACAATTCAGTATAGCCGTTCGGGTCCCCATTGACTTCAATTGACTTCAATTGGGTTCGGGGTCAAGTTCGGGTCAAGTTCGGTCCCGAACCCAAACTTTTTTCTGAAGTTCGGCCGAACCTGCCGAACCCGAACATCCAGGTGTCCGCTCAACTCTAATTATAAGTAGAAGTGTTTTTGCAACGAATTTGTATTATGAAAAACATATAGTGATTATAACTATATAAGAATTTAACCTATGTTTAGATAAACAAATATTAATCGGATACCCAAATTATACATGTATCCGTATAGATAATAATTTTATGTGATATTGATTGATATATATAACCTGTGTCCTTCCTAGATAGACAATTTTTTATAGATATACCTTGATATACATATATATAACCATTTTATGTAATAGGGATTAATCAAAATTATGTTAAGCGTATTTTATATTATGTCGGTTACTAGCATCCCTGAATACTAGATATATATATTCGTTAGAACAAATATAAAAAACGAATACACATTATAAAAATAGAATATATTAACTTAAAAAGATAAACTCCAGACACATGGGAGACACCTGGTGGTTGAAGGTGCTATTACCTTAAAATCATTGGGCTCCTGGAAAAGGTCAATTTTAACATTCATGAAGATTGCTGAAACCTGATCCTTGGAACTCGAAGGTCGTAAGAAGTAAATCCTTTTTAAGAGTATCCATTTTTAAAAGCTATGGCAGCCATCTTAAATCCTGGTAACCAGCAATCCACACTAATAGCCATTTTGGAATGGGTAAATATGCCATGTTGATTATATCTTATACGTTCTCTCAAATATTGATGTATTGAATATTCTACTATTGATAATCGTTCTCCCGAATCAATAACCGCCTTTTAGATATTTTTTTCTCTAAAATTACATTTTTCATTATATATTTCTTTTTGCATAGTTGCCACTTTTATTGACAAACAAACGTCTAATTTATTTCACATGGTTGACCACTTACTTACCTGCAGTATAGTAACGGTTGGACGTGTGAAATACAGACGTTCTGTTTAATTGTCAATTATCATAAGGTTATTGATTCTACTGAGAATTCATCATGGTGGTATTACGTCCAAGGTACTATGCTCCTATTTTGCGCGTGTTTCCATTAATTTTCAAAGATGTTCATGTAATGCAATCTGTATTTTAATTTCATGTAAATATTTATGTTTTGTCAACCAATAAATGTAACTATTTTGTATGATCACTTGTCTCCGTGAATAAGTTTCACATGTATAGACTGTTTCATATAGATTGATTTTGTATCTTAAAAATATCCTCGTTAAAAATACTGTGCCGGAACTGTCCTTAAAAAGCATAACAAGTTCAACCTGTGTAGGTGCCTACATGTGTCAGTGTCTATAATTATGTCCCGTATACCTGTATGTTGTGTTCTTTAAGATGCACATCCAAGAGTCTATTAAAAATATCCATACTCCTCGCAGCTACCACTAATTATGGAAGAAGATTATATAATTTAAAAAAATTATGGAAGAAAGTTCCTCATCCTTATTGCCTTGACAGTGAAAAATACCCTGCACAGTTTAAAGGTTAAACCACTTCTCCTCCAATCTCGTTGTGTGTCCCTGTGTCCGCTTACACTCCTTGAGACTGAATCATTTTTTTCCTATCCTGGGATCGCCAATGAGGTATTTTTAAATCGATATCATGTCTCCACTCAAGCGTCGTTTCTCCAGCAAGAATAGATTTAGTGTTTTCAGTCGTTCGTGGGAAATCAAGGTCCTCCAGTCCCCTTATTAGTTTTGTTGCCCTTCTTTGGACTCTCTCCGGTTCCTGCACATCCCTTCTGAGGACTGGTGATCAAAACTGGGCAGAATACTACAAATGTGGCCTATCCAAAGTTTTAAAGTGGCAGGATTATAGTTTATTTCCCTGGAGTAAATCCCCTTTTTTTGCATGCTAATATTCTGCCGGCTTTGGTCGCTGCAGCTTGACATTGCATGCTATTGCTCAATCTGTGATCTACTAGGACCCCAAGATCTTTCTCCATTCTTGATTCCCCCAGCGGGGGAATTCCCCCTAGTGAGTAGTTGGCATTTATGTTTTTTTTCCCCCAAGTGCATTACTTTACATTTTTCCACATTAAACCTCATTTGCCATGTATTTGCCCACTGCATTATTTTTTTTGTGTCTTTCTGAAAAATGTCAATATCCTGATGTGAAGTTATTGTCCTGCCTATTTTTTATCCGCAAAACCTGAGACTGATCTGTTTATTCTGTCCCCTATATCATTTATGAATAAATTAAATAGAAGTGGTCCCAAGACAGAACCTTGGGGCACCCTACTTACCACTCCAGACCAGTCTGAGCACATGTTATTTATCACCACCCTTTGGACATGCCCTTGTAACCAATTTTTTACCCAAGAACAAACCTTATGCGGACCTCAGCTTGTAGATTAAGTGCTTATGGGGGACTGTATCGAATGCCTTTGCAAAATCCAGGTACACTAAATCCTCAGGCTTTCCCCTGTCTAAATGGCAACTCACTTCCTCATAGAATGTTAACAGATTGGTCTGGCAATAACGACCTTTCGTAAACCCATACTGATTACTGCTAATTTATATTTATTTCCTCAGTAAATTTATGGATATAGTCCCTTATCATCCCCTCCAATAATTTAACAACGATTGATGTTAGGCTGACTGGCCTGTAGTTTCTAGGGATTTCTTTCTGTCCTTTTTTGAATATTGGTACCACATTGGCTTTTCTTTAATCAGCTGGTCCAAATCCTGTCAGTATGCTGTCCCCAAAGATTAGATACAATGGTCTGGCTAAAACCTGACTGAGTTCTCTGAGGACTCTTGGGTGTAAGTCATCTGGTCCTGGTGATTTATTAGTCTTTCCTTCATCCCGGCCTTTGTTAGCCATGAGGGTATGCCCTGTGATGTGTCACTAACAGTACTGTCGCAGTCGGTATACCCCTCCTTTTCCTGCGTAAAGACTGAGAAGAAGGCATTTAGTACAGTTGCCTTCTCTGTGTCATCCGTAACCATCTTCCCATCCTCGTCTTTTATATTGTCATGTCTTTTAGGTTTATTTGCAAAGAAAAGTTAAAAAAGAATACTCACAAAGTGGAGGCTCAGGCTTACACTCTCCCGTGGACTCCCATGTATACATGTGTGGTTTTTATACTTTGTGAGTATTCATTTTTAACTTTTCTTTGTAAAAGGGTGCAGCTAGATGGATGGATGATGAGCTCCTATATTTTCTTCTCAGCAGCACCCACAGGACTTCTAGTGTGTTAGTGGCATCACACAGAGCTCCTCTATTTTCTTTGCAGAAGCACCCACGGGACTTCTAGTGTGTTAGTGACATCACACAGAGCTCCTCTATTTTCTTTGCAGAAGCACCCATAGGACTTCTAGTGTGTTAGTGGCATCACACAGAGCTCCTCTATTTTCTTTGCAGAAGCACCCATAGGACTTCTAGTGTGTTAGTGGCATCACACAGAGCTCCTATATTCTCTTCTCAGCAGCACACCACAGGACTTCTAGTGTGTTAGTGGCATCACACAGAGCTCCTCTATTTTCTTTGCAGAAGCACCCACAGGACTTCTAGTGTGTTAGTGGCATCACACAGAGCTCCTCTATTTTCTTTGCAGAAGCACCCATAGGACTTCTAGTGTGTTAGTGGCATCACACAGAGCTCCTATATTTTCTTCTCAGCAGCACCCACAGGACTTCTAGTGTGTTAGTGGCATCACACAGAGCTCCTCTATTTTCTTTGCAGAAGCACCCATAGGACTTCTAGTGTGTTAGTGGCATCACACAGAGCTCCTATATTTTCTTCTCAGCAGCACCCACAGGACTTCTAGTGTGTTAATGGCATCACACAGAGCTCCTCTATTTTCTTTGCAGAAGCACCCACAGGACTTCTAGTGTGTTAGTGGCATCACACAGAGCTCCTCTATTTTCTTTGCAGAAGCACCCATAGGACTTCTAGTGTGTTAGTGGCATCACACAGAGCTCCTATATTTTCTTCTCAGCAGCACCCATAGGACTTCTAGTGTGTTAGTGGCATCACACAGAGCTCCTCTATTTTCTTTGCCGAAGCACCCTAGGACTTCTAGTGTGTTAGTGGCATCACACAGAGCTCCTATATATATGGATGGATGATGAGCTGCTACAGGCACAAAGTCCGGATCTCTGTGCCACTGGCTGTTAATGGGAAAATCGCTCTGACAGCCCAGTAAGCATGTGTGTGCAGTGGCTTCCTCATTCCCGGTGTCAATGGCTGATGGATGATAATGTCAACCTGGAGTCAAGGGTCACAGGACGCATTTCAAGGGACCTCTCTTCCTCAGCTGACCCCAAATGGGCTACCAACTCTGTTTAAATAGCCCCCCAAAAAGAAACAACCCAGGACTCCAGACACCTGAACTCAATTACTGAAGCTCTAGCCTAGCTGAGGAAGAGGAAGGTCCCTTAAAATCAATGGATAAACACAATGGCTTAACCACTTGACCACCAGAAGATTTTACCCCCTTCGTCAGCCCCTGTTTAACAGGGGCGTGTACATAAATTTTTTATAAAAAAATGCTTCGCAACACGTGTGACTGCTGTGCTCCAAGTACAGTATCTGTGAGGGGTTGCAGTGTTGTGGCACCAGCACCAGTGCCTAAGGCACAATTTTTCAGCCCCTGTTTAACAGGGGCGTGTACTTAAATTTTTTTTTAAAAATGCTTCGCAACACGTGTGACTGCTGTGCTCCAAGTACAGTATCTGTGAGGGGTTGCAGTGTTGTGGCACCAGCACCAGTGCCTAAGGCACAATTTTTCAGCCCCTGTTTAACAGGGGCGGGTAATTACAATTTTTTAAAAAAATGCTTCGCAACACGTGTGACTGCTGTGCTCCAAGTACAGTATCTGTGAGGGGTTGCAGTGTTGTGGCACCAGCACCAGTGCCTAAGGCACAATTTTTCAGCCCCTGTTTAACAGGGGCGGGTAATTACAATTTTTTAAAAAAATGCTTCGCAACACGTGTGACTGCTGTGCTCCAAGTACAGTATCTGTGAGGGGTTGCAGTGTTGTGGCACCAGCACCAGTGCCTAAGGCACAATTTTTCAGCCCCTGTTTAACAGGGGCGGGTAATTACAATTTTTTAAAAAAAATGCTTTGCAACACGTGTGACTGCTGTGCTCCAAGTACAGTATCTGTGAGGGGTTGCAGTGTTGTGGCACCAGCACCAGTGCCTAAGGCACAATTTTTCAGCCCCTGTTTAACAGGGGTGGGTAATTACAAATCTTGATCTAATAGTTCACAGCAGGGCCCATTCCTGCGCCCACCAAGAGTAACTATGAGGGCCTACAGTCTTGTGGCAACACCGTCCACCACCACCGCCAAAGGCCCAATTTTTCTGCCCAGTTCATCAGGTGCTTGCAATTACAAATCTTGATCTAATAACACACAGCAGGGCCCATTCCTGCGCCCACCAAGAGTAACTGTGAGAGCTTACAGTCTTGTGGCAAACACCGTCCACCACCACCGCCAAAGGCCCAATTTTTCTGCCCTGTTCATCAGGTGCTTGCAATTACAAATCTTGATCTAATAACTCACAGCAGGGCCCATTCTTGCGCCCACCAAGAGTAACTGTGAGAGCTTACAGTCTTGTGGCAACACCGTCCACCACCACCGCCAAAGGCCCAATTTTTCTGCCCTGTTCATCAGGTGCTTGCAATTACAAATCTTGATCTAATAACTCACAGTAGGGCCCATTCCTGCGCCCACCAAGAGTAACTGTGAGAGCTTACAGTCTTGTGGCAACACCGTCCACCACCACCACCACCCCCAATTTTTCTGCCCTGTTCAACAGGTGCATGCAATTACAAATCTTGATCTATTAACTCACAGCAGGGCCCATTCCTGTGCCCACCAGTCTTGTGGCTACACCAACATCTAATAGGGCAAATTTCTGCAGAGTATATACGCCAGGCCCCTACTTTCAAACATCCAACTTACAAACGACTCCTACTTGCAAATGGAAAGAGAAAACAGGAAGTGAGAGGAAATCTACCCCTAGGAAGGGAAATTCTATCCTGTTAGATTTAATTTGGGAAAAAGGTATCTCCTCTCTACTGATACTTTATCACCAATCCTTGTTTCAATTAAAACCCCACTTTTTCCAAAAACATTTGTCATTGGGACGGAAAGTGAGGTGACATGTTCTGAACAGATGTGCAAAGACAGCAAATGTTACAGGGGTGATAACCCCTCCCTATGTTCTCCAAAAAGCTTAAAAATAGATTTTTTTGGGATGGAGCTACACTTCATAATGTACCTGTTCAGATTCTACTTAAGAACAAACCTAAAGCCGCAAGTGGTTTTAAATGGCTTCTTTTTTTCCTTTAAAAATGTCATTTTGTGCAAGGACAGTTCTAAACACGGGAAACACATGCCACTTCACAGGCATACTTTAGACACCCCCCAGGTACCATATTTAAAGGAAAATTTCACTTTTTTTTTTTTTCACTTTATGCATCATTAAAATGACTGCTCCCGAAAAAACGTTAGTTTTTAAAAGTTCTTTTTGCATTGATATATGTCCCCTGGGGCAGGACCCGGGTCCCCAAACCTGTTTTATGACATTAACCACATGCCGACCGGCGCATGACGATATACGTCGACAGAATGGCACGTACAGGCAGGAGGGCGTATATATACGTCCCTCCTTTCGCCTGTCCGTGCCATCGGGAGCGCGCCGGGAGCGGCGCGCTCCCGCGCCGGTCGGGACCCCGTGAGTCCGGCCGCGGTCCCCGCGGACTCGATCGCCGCGGGGACTCCCGCGATCGTCTCACGGAGCGGCTGAACGGGGAGATGCCGAGATAAACAGCATCTCCCTGTTCTGCCTAGCAACTAGTGACGCCGATCTCTGCTCCCTGTGATTGGAGCAGAGATCAGCATTCACTAGCTGACAGCCACGCCCCCCCACAGTAAAAAACACACCCCTAGGCCTACTTAACCCCTACACTGCCACCTTGTGGTTAACCCCTAAACTGCTAGTGTCATTTATACAGAAATCAATGCATTTAAATGCATTAATTGCTGTAAAAATGACAATGGTCCCAAAAATGTGTCAAAAATGTCCGATGTGTCCGCCATAATGTCGCAGTCACAAAAAAAATCGCAGATCTCCGCCATTAATAATAAAAAAAAAAATTATTAATAAAAATGCTATAAAAACTATCCCCTATCTTGTAAACGCTATAACTTCTGCGCAAACCGATCAATAATCGCTTATTGCGATTTTTTTTACCAAAAATATGTAGAAGAATACGTATCGGCCTAAACTGAGGAAAAAAATGTTTTTTTATATATTTTTTGGGGATATTTATTATAGCAAAAAATAAAAAATAATGCATTTTTTTCAAAATTGTCGCTCTATTTTTGTTTATAGCGCAAAAAATAAAAACCGCAGGGGCGATCAAATACCACCAAAAGAAAGCTCTATTTGTGGGAAAAAAAGGACGTCAATTTTGTTTGGGAGCCACGTCGCACGACCGCGCAATTGTCAGTTAAAGCGACGCAGTGCCGAATCGCAAAAAGGGGCCTGGTCCTTTGGCTGCAAATTGGTCCGGTCTGAAAGTGGTTAACATGCATATTGGCCGTTGTAATTAGCACTTTTGATTTCGAACGTTCGCGTCCATTATAACGTATAGGGTTCGAAAATTCGCGCGAACTTTCGGTCGGTTCGAAGGTTCTGGTGCGAACCGAACCCGGGGGGTGTTCGGCTCATCCCTATTTGTGAGTATTCATTTTTAACTTTTCTTTGTAAAAGGGTGCAGCTAGATGGATGGATGATGAGCTGCTACAGGCACAAATTCCGGATCTCTGTGCCACTGGCTGTTAATGGGGAAATCGCTCTGACAGCCCAGTAAGCATGTGTGTGCAGTGGCTTCCTCATTCCCGGTGTCAATGGCTGATGGATGATAATGTCAACCTGGAGTCAAGGGTTACAGGACGCATTTCGAGGGACCTTCCTCTTCCTCAGCTGACCCCAAATGGGCTACCAACTCTGTTTAAATAGCCCCCCAAAAAGAAACAACCCAGGACTCCAGACACCTGAACTCAATTACTGAAGCTCTAGCCTAGCTGAGGAAGAGGAAGGTCCCTTAAAATCAATGGATAAACACAATGGCTTAACCACTTGACCACCAGAAGATTTTACCCCCTTCGTGACCAGGCAATATTTTGCTATTTAGCACTGCACTAAAAAACTGCACTACTTTAACTTTAGTAATTGCACAGTCATGCAACACTGTACCCAAATGAAATTTGTATAATTTTTTCCCCTAGTTAGAAAGGGGGTTTAAGTGCCAGTGGGTAAGTGGTTAAAAGAGGCACATCTAAGTATGCAGGCATCCAGGGTAAAGCTGTCCACATAGACCATCCCCCACACCGCCGACTCTCACGCTGTCAGTCTGCAATCGTGCCTGGGAAGACTACCCTGCAGTAGAGCGATCTGAAAGCGAGGCAGCGTGGAAGGAAAACTGTCAATGACGGAGGATGGTCTATGTGGACCGCTTTACCCCGGATGCCTGCATACTTGGATGTGCCTGTATTAATCATCAACTATGTGAGTTTCTATATGTTGTACCTTCATTAAATGTAACTGTATTGCTACACTTAGAGGTGCCTCTCCTCTCTTTTATACTCAGTTGTGACATGACGCTACTTGTACATCAAGACATCGCTTGTATATCAAGTCAAAATTTATGTAAAAATGTTTGTCTTATAAAACGCTCTCAAACCAAGTTACTCTCAAACCATGTGGAAGGCAATGTTGTGGAATCATTGGACAAGGCAGTCAGCAGCAAGGTCCATGTTATTGCTGACACGTGGTTCAGCAAGCATGGTCAGGGGACAGGAGCTACAGAGGTGGTTCACGCCACGCCAGCTGGAGCCAGGAATGGTGGTGTGCTATAATAATAATAATGACATTTAAAAAGCCCAAAAAAAAATAGAAATGTATTATCAAATACTTACCATAATTTTCCTTTCCTGATGGACTCCATGGCAGCCTACGTGTGGGTTAACCCTGCCTCCTCTCCAATGCTATAGGAACCCACTCCCATAAATTTGAGCTCACCACTAGAGACTGCGTTCTGTTACTAGCCAACTCTTGACCAAATGGGTGGGAACTCCATCTGCCATGGAGTCCATCAGGAAAGGAAAATTACATATTTAAGTATTTGATAATACATTTTCCATTTTCCTGACAGACTCCATGGCAGCCGTGGGAAATAACTAGCCAGTCCACACGGGTGGGTATGCTGATCATATGTGGGTATGGTGATCAAATACCACCAAAAGAAAGCTCTAGTGGGAAAAAAAGGATGTAAATTTTGTTTGTGAGCCACGTCGCACGACCGCGCAATTGTCAGTTAAAGCGACGCAGTGCCGAATCGCAAAAAGTGGTCAAAAAGTGGTCTGATCTTAAGCCAGCAAAATGGTCTGGCCTGAAAGTGGTTAAGCATCAGTAAATCACTGTTCATTCAAAAATTATGTTTTGTTCAAACTTTTTTTTCATTGATACATGTCCACCAGGGCAGTACCCAGACCCCCATAACCATTGTATGCCAAATTACTTGCATATAAGCCTTCAAAATGGGCACTTTCAATTTTTCCAGTTTGGGTCCCGTAGACTTCAAAGTTCTGCCACGAACTGAACAGGGGGTCGTTCAGCCCATCTCTATTGCTGAACATAACATTACTGAGTGTAAATTTTGAACTACCATTAGTATTAAGGGCACATAAGGCCGTTTATACACTTTGGGAAAATCTATAATATAAATATATAAACTCACGCTGATGGTGTAGAAAATGGGTGGTAAAAAAATGGGTGGTAAAAAATGAATGTAGCTTCTATACACAAAGTGCTAAACACTTGACCATAGTGACAAAATATATAAATACAGCGCTCACAAACAAAGACCCATAATAGGTGACAAAAAACTAAAACATTTTTTTACCCACCTCTAAATGCCTGTTGCTAGGGGGGTCCATGGTAGTCCGCCTCCTTCGGTGCCCGGGCTGGCTCCCTCCCTCCTGTCAGTCATCTGGGACACGTGACAGGTCCCAGATGACTGTGCGGCCAATCACAGCGCGCGGCGCCACTCATGCATGCACAGTGGGTGCCCGGCTGTGAAGCCACAGCCGGGTGCCCACAGTTGCAATGCCGGCACCCCCGAGCGGATCGGGGGGGCGAGCACGATATCCAGAAAATGACACAGGATGGCAGGTTCACTGATGAGATGATACTCAGCCATACAAAACACCATACCCAGAAAGGAAGAAAAAAGGGGGACCAATAGTGAAGTATGCTAAGAAATAAAATGTATTGCGCTTAAAGGGTATACTTGCAAAATTAAGCTAAAAACAGGCATTGAAATTGTCAGAAGATGCAGCAAATCACCATTAGGAGCGTTCCTACCAGACCGGAAGTGATGTCAGTGCCGGAAGTGAGTCACGTCAATGCATTTCGCCCTCTCACAGGGCGTCATCAAAGGACCTCAGGTGTATCTTCTTACAATTTCAATGGCTGTTTTTAGCTTACTTTTGTAAGTATAACCTTTAAGCGCAATACATTTGCTTTCTTAGCATACTTTACTATTGGTCCCCCTTTTTTCTTCCTTTCTGGTTACCTGTTTTGTATGGCTGAGTATTTACGTTCAAGGATCGTCTATCATCTCATCAGTGAACCTGCCATCCTGTGTTATTTTCTGGATATCGTTCTAAGCCTGTATTGACTCCCAGACTGAAAAGTTGGGTGTCATTGTGATTTGGTGAGTGGGGACACATGTGGGGGTGTCTTGGTACACCTGAAAAAAACATTTTCTGTAACATTTTTTCTCTGCACTTTTTGCCCACCAGATGTGAAGCATTCCCTGCGATTTTGCACATTAGTTGTGAAGCACCTTTTTTAGTTTTATATGGACTGTATTTAGTTGTGAACACATTTATATGGACTATATGTTTTTTGTCACCTATTATGGGTCTTTGTTTGTGAGCACTGTATTTATATATTTTGTCACTTTTGTACACTTTACTGATGCCTGAGCATCACACATTCCTAGCAGAAAAAAAGCCAAGGATAGGCTGTATATCACTTGCAAGTATTTGAAAGTTTACACACAAAAATACTGACTGGCAACTCAGATTTCTGTATTTCTTTCAATGCTCGTAATGAACGTTTTCAGGCAGCAGTGGTAAGAGGCAGATTTTATGGAAGAATGTTATGTAATATAATCAGTGATCCTTTTTTTACTGTCCCATTTTTTTGTTGTCAAATTAATAAATTATGCCTCTGTACTGCACAGCAACGTTACCAACTTTCAGATGAAATAACAGAGTCTCTGCACTAGATGGCAATGGTGATTTTCCATATAGATAGTTTAAAGACTAGACATCCCATGTGAGATTAACTGATAATTATTTCAGTCAAATACAGTATGTGTTGAAATTAAGTCAGTAATTATATTTACTCTTAGCTTGTTTTTTGGCAATTATGAACTATTATGAAGTAAATCAGTTCCTAAACATATACAGTGTACATTTGTGTAATGTACTATGCACAATGAAGCTGATTTACAGTATATACTGTACATACACAAAATCAGCAAGGGATTAAATACTTTTTTCCCCTCACTGTAGGAGCGGAAAAGTGGAGTTGCTGACCATCATATTTTAGTAAAGTAGTCAGCCCATTATCAGGGTTATAAACAGTGCAACCCATGCTGGTCAATACAGCAACCAAAATGGAAGGAAGGAAGATGCTGTCTGCAGGTTGGAGAAGTTTGTTTAACCACATGCCGACCGCGCTATAGTCAAAAGACGGCTACAGCGCGGTCGGCTTATCCTGGGAGGACGTCCTCCCGCGCGCCCCCTGGGGCGCGCACTCGGGAACATCCGTGACCGCCGGGTCCCGAGGACCCGGCGCATCACGGATCACGGCTGATAGCGGCCGTTTACCACGTGATCGCTCCGTCAAATGACGGAGCGATCACATGTACACAAACCGGCGTCACGTCATGGCGCCGGTTCCTCCCTCTCCTCTCTGTACCGATCGGTACAGAGAGGGGAGAAGCGGAGAGGGGGAGAGACGGGACCAGCGCTGTGGGCTGGATGTGTAGTGCCCACAGCACTGGTCAATACACTGCCACCACTGTGCAATACTCTGCCAGCAGTGTGCAATGCTCTGCCACCACTGTGCAATGCTCTGCCACCACTGTGCAATGCTCTGCCACCACTGTGCAATGCTCTGCCACCACTGTGCAATGCTCTGCCACCACTGTGCAACGCTCTGCCACCACTGTGCAACGCTCTGCCACCACTGTGCAACACTCTGCAACCACTGTGCAACGCTCTGCCCCACTGTGCAACGCTCTGCAACCACTGTGCAACGCTCTGCAACCACTGTGCAACGCTCTGCAACCACTGTGCACCACTGTGCAACGCTCTGCAACCACTGTGCAACGCTCTGCAACCACCGTGTAACGGTCTGCAACCACTGTGCAACGCTCTGCAACCACTGTGCAACACTGCAATACTCTGCCAATACTGTGCAACACTCCAATACTCTGCCAATACTGTGCAACACTCCAATACTCTGCCAATACTGTGCAACACTCCAATACTCTGCCAATACTGTGCAACACTCCAATACTCTGCCAATACTGTGCAACACGCCAATACTCTGCCAATACTCTGCCAATACTCTGCAATAAATTTTAATAGAAACAAAGAATTTTTATTTATTTTTTTTACCGAATTTTCAGTATATTTTGATTTATAGCGCAAAAATTAAAAAACCCAGCGGTGATTAAATACCACCAAAAGAAAGCTCTGTTTGTGTGGAAAAAAAAGGACACAAAATTCATTTGGGTACAGTGTTGCATGACGGAGTAATTGTCATTCAAAGTGTGAGAGCACCGAAAGCTGAAAATTGGTCTGGTTAGGAAGGGGGTTTAAGTGCCCAGTGGGTAAGTGGTTAAAGTAAACTTCCAGTGATCAAATTGATTGACTGAGTCCCCATTATTACCATAAGGCATGTAGTTGTCAGTGAGAGCAGGGTTAAAGAAGTAGGGGCACACATTGCTGCAGACTTCTAGTTTACAGCTGCAGTGCAGAGTGTGAACTAATGTTCGCATTGGCATGGGGAGCAGTGTCCGGGAACATTAATCTTTAGATAGGAGATGCCAAGTGGTTAGAGAATATAATCTGTTTATATCATTGTCTGCTGGTTATATCATAGGCACATATATATTAAAGGGCCATACACAGGGGCCAAATAGCCGTTTGGCCGGCTTTTGTGGAAGGGGCATGGCCGAAAAAAGGTCTGCCAATCATCACCGATCAGCGGCTCCTTCTGAGCCTGCTGAGTTGCCTAAAAAAACTTGTTAGTGTGTACTTAAAGAGTAACTATCACAATGGCTGGTGACTACTAGGGACTACTAGGTATAAGGAATACAAATAACAAGAAACAATTTTTGTCTGGATTAGAAGCTTGTTGATTTTCCAATTTTTTTCTGTGCCTTCTTATAATTGTTAAACTCCCCAGAGCGTCTTGTAGAACTTTCCATTCAACATCTGGTAATTAGACACAACCCCAACATAAAAGCCCTGAAGAAGTGCAGTGATGCAGCTGGATGTTCTCCCTCAGTGCTGCTCAGAAGCTCTTGCTTCACTATCATTACATTGTCACAAATTAATTTCTCATTTAAAGTGTTCACTATTTTTTACAGTTACTAATTGGTTATGGTTTGTTGATGGCTTTTAGCAATTTCTAAGCAATTGGCTGAAATTCAATGCAAACTAGTTCTAAAGGTCCTTGACTTTGTAAATGCCCCATGGGTGCAGCTTTGCCTGGCAAGGTCTTCCTTTGAATGTACGGTAAACAGGAGTGACAATACCTCTTTACTTTTGCTCTCATGTTAGGTCAAGAGAACCGATCCCTGACTAATCTGAAAGTCCTATCTGGGCCAAAGTGTCCATATTCATCATAAAGAGCAGCCAGTACAGGCTGTCGGTTTCTCCAGGAGGAATAACTGGAATAACTTGTCTTTGGAATCCTCTGAATGGCCCCTCCTGTACAGGAGGCCAACTTGTACCTGTAACTGGTTCAATTCTCTTTGAACTATTTTGAAGTTTGCAACTCCTTAGTAGTAAACTGGGGTTTTGCTTAGTTAAGATGGCACAAGTCCCCACTCCGATGCATCTTCAGATCCTTCTTTGACAGTTGAAGAAGCCCCTCGCTTCTCACTTGGGTCAGATTGCAGGATCGCAGTAACTCCAATAGCTTCTGCACCCTTGTGGCGATGTGCAATACCCTGTCACAGAGCTCACATTCCTTTCGATGTCACATGAGTCCAAACTTTCGAGTCTCTGGCCAGACTATGAGGCCTTTGGCACAAAACATTTGCATCTCAATTCCCTGCCACTAGTCAGTACTTCAAACTGAACTGAAACCCAGACAGTGCGGCCAACCATCAATGTCCAGTAGCATCCAGCTTAGCTGATGACAGTAAATACATCAGAGGATTATTATCCATCTTCACCACAAAGGAGGCTCTGTACAGATAATCTTTCAACTTGTCTACTACAGCCCACTTTATGGCCAGAAACCACAACTTGACTACAGGATAATTTTTTCTCTGACGGGGTTAAACTTTGACTCACATATGCTATGGGGCATAGTTTACCACTCTACTCCTGGTATAGGACACCGCCCAACTCTTCTTGGTTGGCATCCACATGAAGCTTGTATGGCCTGGCTGGGTCTGCATAGACCAGTAACGGTGCTTTTGTGAGGCTTCTCTTGAGGTGATGGAAAGCTTTATCACACGGGGGGGGGTCCACTGCCCTTGTATTGTCTTCCCAGCCCCATGTCTCACTTGGCTCAGCTTGCAATCTTCGCCTTCTACCTCATTCTTAAGCAACTCATTGAGTGGCCAGGCAATCTTTGCAAAGTTCAAAACAAATACCCAATAATAGTAGCAGAACCCTAGGAAAGACCTCAATTATGTTACAGTTCTTGGTCGGGCCAGGTGGTGACTCATTCCAGCTTCTTTGGTTCTGTGGCAATGCCCTTGGCAGAAATGACACATCTCTCAAGTAGATGACAGAAGTTTGATAGAACTGACATTTCTAACTACAACTTAAGTCCCTCTTCATGAAGCCTCAGAAAGATCTTCTGGAGCCTTGCTTCATGCTCTTCTAAAGACCTTCCAAAGACAATGATATTGTCTAAGTACACCAGGACCTCGATCAGTTTCATGTTGCCAACGGTACATTCCATCAACCGTTGAAATGTAATGGGGCCCCCGAAAGTCCCTGAGGCATCCTATTAAACTTGAATAAACATGACAGGCTGATGAATGCCATCTTCTCCCTATCGTCTGGGTGCAAAGGGATCTGGTAGTATGCACTCATCAAGTTTAATAAACTGAACCACTTCACTCCTGATAAAAACTGAAGGGCATCCTCAATTATATTGATCAGGAATGGTCCTTATTTTCAAGGTTCTGTAATTAATACATCCGCAACACCCTGTTTTTCTTCCTCACCACCACTATAGGGGGCCCCTGGATTCCTGAATGAATCCTGACTTCTTCAACTCAGCTAACTGTTCTCTGAGATCTTCCAGATCACTCAGCGGCACTCGCCTTGCTCTTTCTTGGAATGGTCTATCCTACTGCAACCGAATCCTGTGCTGAGCACTCTTGGGGCAACCCACGTCAAAGTAATTCTTGGAGAACATCTTCTCCCACTGGGACAACTGCTCTCGGACCCTTTCTGCAGATTTGGGGTGCAATGATATGCATGAAGGTAGAAATTATCTTCCAAGTTCTCTCTGTCTCCTCTCTCAATCATTTCTGTCAGGGTCAATGGAGTGGCTTAGCTCACTTGCCCAATCAGCAGTTGAGGCCTCAACTTGACTGGATGATCAGTGACATTCCAGAGACTGACTGACACCTTCCCTCCATTCCAGGACAGGGCTTTCGTAGGTACTATGTCTTAAGCCAAATACACCGCTGCTTCACTTTGCTGAGAATCAGTCTCCAAGACAACAAAGAGATCCGGCTGATCCCAAGTCAGCTTGACAGAGCCTTGATGCAAATTACCTCACCAGGCTGCGGCACCTTGTCTCTCTTTTCGCGCCTCTGTAGTCTTCCCACCCCCTCTTCTGGTGCTCTCTGCTCTCAGACCACCCACTTAAAGGCCTGATGCAATAGAGGATGTATCCCTTTGAGCGTAGAATCTTCCCTCCCAGCTAATTAAACCAGTAACCTCCTCACCAGGTCAATCCCAATCAGCTTACAATTCTTTCCAGGCTCTGGTGGTTAGGGGCACACAACAGCCAGTGTGTCGAAGGTTTCTGTCTTCCCTGCCACTGATGGCCCAAAGGTGATCTTAATTGGAATATATCCACCGTAGGGAGAATTTACTGATCCAATTCCTCAGATCTCTAACTCCTCCAGTTTACACAAGTTTCAAGTGCTTGTCATAGAAATCCTGGTATAGCAGGGTTACCTTTGCTCCAGTATCTAAAAGCACTCTAGTGTAAATGCCCTCCACCTGCACTGACACTATTGGAGAGGGGTCTATAAGCTTTTCTGGTAAATTAACTTCCACTTAAGAATGAGCTGAGTTCTTTGCTGTTTATGCTGGTTGTTTAAAAGACCTAACAGCAGCTCTGGGCTGTGAGAAAGCATTGACTTTCTGTGCCATTCTCCCCAGCTCAGGTGGCTTATGATTTAACTTGGATATAGGCGTAGTTAAATACTTTAAAGTCTTCTTTCAACACCCCTGCCTAGACTTCAGGTTTATCAGACTTTTGGAGCTATGGTTTCTGTCGAGGCCCTCAGTTAGCTCCCTCACTAAGACCCCTTGAAGTTTACCCCCTTCTTGGCAAGGAGAAGTTTCCTTAACATCTTTAACACTTCAGCTGTGTGATCTGCTTCAGTCCTCTTCTGAGGACACTGAGCAAAGAAGTTTCCAAGTTCTCCACACTGCAAGCATCTCCGCTCTGCCCTACCCAAGGCTCTGGTCCCCCTCAGATATGGCTTTGTCATTTGCATCTCCACTACCCATGGTAGGGCCTGCTGCATCTTGTTCTGCAGTTAAGCAACTTGGGTCAGTAGCTCTGCTTGGGCTTTTTCACTGATGGTTTTAGTAATGGGAGAATTTGATCATCCGCCTCTGTCTCCCCATGGCTATCGTCATCAGTAATACTCTTGTCCACTTGAATCATCCGGACACATTTTCCGTCTGGGGATAGACTTTAATAGCTCTTTCAATCCCTCATTCTTTTCTTCTAGTAAAGCTTCTTCTTCTCTCACTTCTCTCACCAGTTCAGGGTAAATGGGAACCACTTGTGTTCCTTTGAGAAGTACCGTATTTTCCGCTCCATAAGACGCACCTGACCATAAGACACACCTAGGTTTTAGAGGAGGAGAATATGGGAAAAAAAATCTGAACCAAATGTTGGACTAAATAATATTTCTACACTGACAACCAATGTAAGGGGGCACTCTACACTGATCCCCAATGTAACTGGGACATTTACACTCACCCCAACACAACAGGAGTATTTACATCAACCACCAATGTAATTGAGACATTTACAGTGACTAGCCATATAACAGGTGTATTTACAGTAAACTCCCTCATCTCTCTGCTAATCTCTGCATTCTTATCTCCCTCTCAGTACAACTTTGCCCCTCTAACTTATTATCTGCTAACCTCTGTCCCCCAAACCCCTACTCTGCTAACCTCTGCACTCAAACCCTTCCTTCCCATTCAACTCTGCACCTCTGTACACCACCTCTGCTCACCTTTGACTGCACACCTTCTCTGCTCACCTGTGCACCTCAAGCCCCCCTTTTTGATTACCTCTACATGCCCCCTATGCTCACCTGAGGTGGGCGGCATGCAGAGGATGGGGCGTCATTTGCATATGAATTGTGGCGGATGACCTCATTTGCATAACAATGCAGGCACGATTTACATGCGAATGCCGATGTTAATTAAAGAACAATGCCTTTTGTTTCTCTCCCTCTAGCAGCTGAAGGCAGGGGAGAAACAGGATTTAGCTGGGGCAGAGGGATGCATAGGGCATCGTTCTGTCACTGAAACAAACCCCCTATTAGCAGCTCTGCTGGTCAGTATTCGCTCCATAAGACGCACAGACATCCCCCCCCCTTTTTGGGGGGGGGGGGGAAGTGCATCTTATGGAGCGAAAAATACGGTAATCGCAGCACAATTGAATGATTAGGTCTAGCACCCTCCTGAATTCATTCTAAGTGGACTTTGTCAGCATCTCGAGGGTCAATTTATTTTCTTTAGGATGATCTGGTGTAGGATCCTGTTTACTTTGGGAATATACTCAGAATGTCTCTGACCTTCACATTTATAGTTGTGCTCAAACTTGTACAGAAGATCTAGCAGCTTCTCCACTACCGAACGCAGCATACAAGGCCTCAATGTAATCCATGGTCACACAGTCTTTTTTTTTCTTAGACTACAAATCACTTCAGCCACTGGTCCTCTGAGGCTCTCACTAAATCTTTGTCTTTTTACCGTTTCTGGGAGACCACATCCTTCCACAGCTTGAATGGCCTGGTCCATCCAACTTTCAAACTTCTCCTCTCCTGCAGGAGTCGGAATCTTCCCTTAGAAGAACCTGAGCTTATTATTCTTCACCAACCTCTCACCTAACCTGCTCATATCTGTATAGAAGGAGGTGGGGGTGGTTCAACTAAAGGTGGATTAGCTTCCACCGACACTGAGCTTTTTGACCTGACTGGCGAGTGATCCTCCCCCGGATCTCCGACCAGTAACAACAGTATCACTCGAGCCTTGACTCCTTCTGCCAGGCTTATGCTGTCCTTCTGGAAACAGGCAGATTTGGCCCCCTTCTACTCCAGTAAAGCACGGGTGTAGTCCAAGCCAAGCTACATTTTTATGTCAATAAGCTAGGCCCCCTGTTTTGGTACCAAACTCCTCACCATCTGCCGTACTTCCCTTTCAGTCCATTCACTCACAAGTATCTCAATCACTGTACATAGCTCCAGGGGGATGCCTTGCTCTTGGTCCTATGTGGCTGCGGTGGTTGGGTCCATCTGCTCCTCATCTCTTGGCTCATTACTTCACTTGCTGGGACCAACCACAAGGGTTATCCCAGGTGAGCCCCCAAATGTAGTGCTACCCTGCAAGGGCCGCTAGAATTTGCTTGTCCCCATTGATTGCCTTGACCATGCAAGCCCCCCTACACCTCTGACACTCTGGCTTCTAAAATACTTCAACCAAACGGAAAATACAAACACCAAAAGTAATACATTTTGCAAGTCAACACTTTTTTGTTTACAAAAGTTTTTATTTCGAAGACATGAAATAAAACAGGTTCATATAATGCATTGGGTTTGTACAGGTATGAGAAGTGTTACGAGAGATTTGTTGGGTTAGGGTACAAGGTTGAATCATACAGTGGGGAATTGTGACAATAAAAAATATAGTATTGGAGATACATGGGGGACATAAAAGTAATATGGATGGGTGTTTCCAAATAGCATAGCAAAATACATTCAATAGGGTAAATGAGTTGAGAGAATTTTATAAAAAATTAACGCTCTGGCAAAGTCCAGTAAATAAATGTTTTATTAAAGATATGCATACTATCAGACAATGTATGGTGAATCCTCTCAGATAGTCTAAGCATTTCCATTCTGGATTTGACTTGGGGCCACGATAGAGTTTGTAATCTCCAATTGAAAGCTATCATTCATTGAATGGAACTGATTAGGGAGTGGATTAGTCTGTTACAGGGAGGGGGAATATCTGGAACCATGGCATACAGGAGGCAAGTTTGTGGCGAGAGAGAGAGTTTTTTTTTTAAGAGAGTGTTCAAGTCTACTGACCACTGCACGCCATATTGGCTCCAAGTCTACAGCTCCAGAAAATGTGAAGGTAGTTGCCTTCTTCAGGGCAACCTCTGAAACAGTCTGGGGAAGTTGTGGGGTAAAAGGAGTGAATCTTAGCCAGGGTCATGTACCATCTTGTGAGACGTTTCAGTGGGGATTCTTTAAATGCAGTTGCACAGTTGCTTTTGTGAAGATTCTCTATCATATTGGACCATGTTTCAGTAGAGAATGAGCAGTCTATGTTGGCTTCCCAGTGCAACATAGGACCAGACTTTTCAGGTTGGAGTAGATTATTGAGGTAGCTGTATAATTGAGAAATCAATCCTTTATCTCTAGAGGAAGATATGCAAATATGTTCAAATAATGTACTCGGGGAGGGGGGGGTTAATGGATATGGAATAGTGTGCTACATAAAAATCTTGTATTGAGAGAGTTCTGAGGGGGGGAGTTAAACCTAGACCGTAGTGAGGAAAACGGGAGGAATTTCATATTTAGTATGAGTGATTTTAATGTGGTGAGATCATTTTTAATCCAGTTTTTATTCCAGTTATGGAAGACAATATTATCTAGAAATGCAGGGGGGATTCTGGGGTCACCAAGGTATGAGGCTAATGGAGGGGTTTCTGAGGAGAATTTGAAATTATCTTTGATTCTGTACCATAATTGTATAAAATGAGCTACTATTGTGTTTCGTTTGGGTAAGATGTGATGTGACTTCATGTTGGACCATAAGATACTTTTTAAGGTTAAAGCGGAAGTAAACCCATCGATTTAACAGTTTAAAAAAAAAAGGCATGCCGGGAATGCTAAATGCACATTGGCTGTGCTCTCAACCAAACAGTCAAACCATCCAATGGCTGGTGTCATAACGGATCACATGTGCAGCACTGTGGCAGTTGAAGATTAAACAGAGGCAAAGATGGCAGCTTCCTTGGCTGAAAACGATAGGGGGGTTTACTTCCACTTTAAGAGGTAGAATAGAAGTGGACTCGAAATTTAAACACGGTATATTGGTATCAGAGGAAAACCATTGAGCTGTACTAGTTTGGCCACTAGAAAATAGAGCCAGAGGTTTGGAAGTCCCAGACCACCAATATGTTGAGTCCTATGCATGAGGGAGTAGCTACATCTGGGTTTTTTGTTGTTCCATATGAATCTATTGATTTTGCGCTGGAGGGTTTCCAATCTTGTTTTGGGGACATTGATAGGTAATGCTCTAAAATAATAAAGTCATTTGGGGAGGATGGTCATCTTAAATGCACAAATCCTACCGAGATAGGAGATATGGTAAGACGACCATACTTTTATAAGTGAGCTTATATGAGAAAAAAGGGGGAGGTAGTTAGTTTTGTATAACAGGTTATGGGAGGCTGTAATAAAAACCCCAAGGTATTTGAGTGATTGTGGGGACCATGAGAAATTAAAGATTTTTTTCAATAAGGATAATTGAACTTGGGGACAGTTGATGGGCAAAATAGAACATTTGTTTGTGTTGATATATAGACCAGAAAGTTTATGGAAAGTTCTGATAGGAGGTTAGGTATTGAAATGAGTGGGTCAGTTAAAAATAGGAGGGTGTCATCAGCATATAGAGTTTAAAGTGATATGGGTCTTTGCTATAGCCTTTGATATTGGTATTGTTTCTGATGGCGTGTGCTAGGGGCTTAATGGCTAAAGCGAATAGGAGGGGGGAAAGTGGGCAGCCCTGTCTAGTTCCTCTGCTCAAAGGAAAGAAGTCTGAATTATTACCTGGGATTCTAATTCTGGTTTGCGGAAGATGATATAGGGCAGTGATGGCGAACCTTTTTGAGCCCGAGTGCCCAAACTGCAAACCAAAACGACTTATTTTTTTCAAAGTGCCAACACGGCAATTAAACCTGAATAACGCGGTTTTAGTTTAGAAAAAACTATTCGTACAGTTTTTCAAACTAATTAACAGCAGAGTATTGCACAGCATGGGCAGAGTATTGCACAGTATGGGCAGAGTATTGCACAGTATGGGCAGAGTATTGCACAGTATGGGCAGAGTATTGCACAGCATGGGCAGAGTATTGCACAGCATGGGCAGAGTATTTCATAGCATGGACAGAGTATTGCATAGAATGGGCAGAGTATTGCAGAGTATTGCACAGCATGGGCAGAGTATTGCAGAGTATTGCACAGCATGGGCAGAGTATTGCAGAGTATTGCACAGCATGGGCAAAGTATTGCAGAGTATTGCACAGCATGGACAGAGTATTGCATAGTATGGGCAGAGTATTGCACAGCATGGGCAGAGTATGGGCAGAGTATTGCACAGTATGGGCAGAGTATTGCACAGCATGGGCAGAGTATTGCACAGTATGGGCAGAGTATTGCATAGTATTGCACAGCATGGGCAGAGTATTGCAGAGTATTGCACAGCATGGGCAGAGTATTGCATAGTATGGGCAGAGTATTGCACAGCATGGGCAGAGTATTGCAGAGTATTGCACAGCATGGGCAGAGTATTGCATAGTATGGGCAGAGTATTGAGAGTATTGCACAGCATGGGCAGAGTATTTGCAGAGTATTGCACAGCATGGGCAGAGTATTGCACAGTATGGGCAGAGTATTGCACAGCATTGCATCTCTCTCTCTCTCTCTTCCCCTCTTGCACAGCATGGGCAGAGTATATTGCACAGCATGGGCAGAGTATTGCACAGTATGGGCAGAGTATTGCACAGCGGGGGGTGTGGCGTCAGTGTTCTCTGGGGCAGAGTATTGCACAGTATGGGCAGAGTATTTCATAGCATGGACAGAGTATTGCATAGAATGGGCAGAGTATTGCAGAGTATTGCACAGCATGGGCAGAGTATTGCAGAGTATTGCACAGCATTGGCAGAGTATTGCATAGTATGGGCAGAGTATTGCACAGCATGGGCAGAGTATTGCAGAGTATTGCACAGCATGGGCAGAGTATTGCATAGAATGGGCAGAGTATTGCACAGCATGGGCAGAGTATTGCACAGCATGGGCAGAGTATTGCACAGCATGGGCAGAGTATTGCACAGCATGGGCAGAGTATTGCACAGTATGGGCAGAGTATTGCAGAGTATTGCACAGCATGGGCAGAGTATTGCACAGCATGGGCAGAGTATTGCACAGTATGGGCAGAGTATTGCACAGCATTGCATCTCTCTCTCTCTCTCTTCCCCTCTCCCCTCGCACTGTAGGGCGTGCGGGAGCAAGATTCTCTGGGAGGACGTCCATGGACGCCCTCCCATAATAAGCCGACCGTGCTGTAGCCATCTTTTGGCTATGGCCAGGTCGGCAATTGGTTATAAAACTTACTTTTTACTTTTTTGCTGGAATCGGTGTGGTCAGTCTCCAGTCGCTCCTGTCGCTTCGTTCACTCCGGTCGCTGTGGTGTCCGTGTGTCAGGTGATACCCCCCACACGTGAGTCAGATGTTTGCAAGCGGGGGGTGTGGCGTCAGTGTTCTCTGGGGAAAGTTCTCCCTAGAGAATTGTGGGGGATGTAGTCCTCGGGAGCGGACGCCGTGACTACAGTGACTACAGTGTATGACTGTAGTCACAGCATGCCCATAGAAACGGCTCGGCGTGCCGGCAGCGGCACGCGTGCCATGCGTTCGCCATCACTGATATAGGGCGTTAAAGCCGTGTATGAATTTCTCTGAGATGCCGAACTTCGGTAGAAGGTGATTTAGATAAGACCAGTTAACACTATCGAAGGCCTTGTGTATGTCAAGGCTAAGTATGCATAGAGGGCGGGAGTGAAGGTTAGCATCTTGGACAATATTTGTAAATAATCTAATGTTATCCACTATCTGCCTACCTAGGATAAAGCCAGTTTGGTCAGTGTGAATCAGGGAAGTAATAACAGAGGCCAATCTATCCACTAGTAGTCTACCGAACAGTTTGAGGTCCTTATTAAGGACCGAAATGGGACAGAAATTTGGTGGTAAGGTGTGGTCTTTTTAGACATGGGAACTGACAAAAAATTTGTTTCGTTTCGTTTCGTCCCGTTTCGTATATAAAAAAATTCGTAATTCGTAATTCGTGTACGAAATTCCGTTCGAATTCGTACGAAATACGAAATTCGGACGAATCGTAATTTTTTTTACGAATCGTTAGTAAAGTTACGAATCGTTACGAATCGTTACGAATCGTTACGAATCGTTAACGCGGCTAATGAATTGTTGGTTCTCATAACACAGAGAACAATTCGAATCCAACTACAAATATCGAATTTCAATTTCAAGTTACGAATCGTTATGAATAGTTACGAATCGTTACGAATCGTTATGAATAGTTACGAATCGTTAGTAAATCCAACTACCAATATCGAATTTCAACTAATTTGAACGAAATTATTATAGCAGATATAACGAATGAATTCGAATGACAAAGTGTCATTTTTGCAGAAAAAAAAAAAAGCATAGGGGTCCCCCCAAATTCAATAACCAGGCCCTTCAGGTCTGGTATGGATATTAAGGGGGACCCCAGCCAAAAAAAAAAAAAAAAATGGCGTGGGGTCCCCCCCAAATATCCATACCAGACCCTTCAGGTCTGGGATGGATTTTAAGGGGAACCCCGGGCAAAAAGAAAAAAAAAAATGGCGTGGGGTCCCCCTCAAAATCCATACCAGACCCTTTATCCGAGCACGCAACCTGGCAGGCCGCAGGAAAGGAGGGGGGGACGAGAGCGGCCCCCCTCCCGCCTGAACCATACCAGGCCACATGCCCTCAACATTGGGAGGGTGCTTTGGGGTCCCCCCAAAGCACCTTGTCCCCATGTTGATGAGGACAAGGGCCTCATCCCCACAACCCTGGCCGGTGGTTGTGGGGGTCTGCGGGCGGGGGGCTTATCGGAATCTGGAAGCCCCTTTAACAAGGGGACCCCAGATCCCGGCCCCCCCCCCCTGTGTGAATTGGTAAGGGGGTACAAAAGTACCCCTACCATTTCACCAAAAAAGTGTCAAAAATGGTAAAAATGACAGGAGACGGTCTTTGACAATTCCTTTATTAAAATCTTCTTTCTTCTTTCTTCTGGTCTTCCTTCTTCATCTTCTCCTTCCGGCATCTTCTCCATCTTCTTCCATCTTCTTCCATCTTCTTCCATCTTCTTCTTCCTTCGATTCGCTTCTTCTTCCTCCGGTCTTCTCGTCCTTCTCGTCCGGCGTCGTCCTTCTCGTCCGGCATCAGCGTCTCTTCTCGCAGGCCGCTCCTCGCAATGGGAGGCTCCCGCTCTGTGAGGCTCCGCTCCGGGTGACAGGTCTTTTATAACGAAGGCACCTGGTGACCCCGCCCCCTCTGACGCACGGGGACGTCATGTGGAATTCCCTATGGCTTTCCCCATGACGTCAGAGGGGGGGCGGGGTCACCAGGTGCCTTCGTTATACAAGACCTGTCACCCGGAGCGGAGCCTCACAGAGCGGGAGCCTCCCATTGCGAGGAGCGGCCTGCGAGAAGAGACGCTGATGCCGGACGAGAAGGACGACGCCGGACGAGAAGGACGAGAAGACCGGAGGAAGAAGAAGCGAATCGAAGGAAGAAGAAGATGGAAGAAGATGCCGGAAGGAGAAGATGAAGAAGGAAGACCAGAAGAAAGAAGAAAGAAGATTTTAATAAAGGAATTGTCAAAGACCGTCTCCTGTCATTTTTACAATTTTTGACACTTTTTTGGTGAAATGGTAGGGGTACTTTTGTACCCCCTTACCATTTCACACAGGGGGGGGGCGGGATCTGGGGGTCCCCTTGTTAAAGGGGGCTTCCAGATTCCGATAAGCCCCCCGCCCGCAGACCCCCACAACCACCGGGCACGGTTGTGGGGATGAGGCCCTTGTCCTCATCAACATGGGGACAAGGTGCTTTGGGGGGGACCCCAAAGCACCCTCCCAATGTTGAGGGCATGTGGCCTGGTACGGTTCAGGTGGGAGGGGGGGCCGCTCTCGTCCCCCCCTCCTTTCCTGCGGCCTGCCAGGTTGCGTGCTCGGATAAGGGTCTGGTATGGATTTTATGGGGGACCCCACGCCATTTTTTTGGGCTAGGGTTCCCCTTAAAATCCATCCCAGACCTCAAGGGTCTGGTATGGATTTTGAGGGGGACCCTACGCCATTTTTTTTTGGCTGGGGTCCCCCTTAATATCCATCCCAGACCTGAAGGGCCTGGTTATTGAATTTGGGGGGACCCTACGCTTTTTTTTATCAATGACTTCAATGAATGACAGTTCTCTGTATTACGGATCCAACAATTCATTTGCCGGCAAATAGCTGCGAGTGATTTTAAATAGCTTTTTTTTCCTGCAAAAATGACACATTGTACAGAGACAGTTCTCTATATTAGATATACTGAATCTCGAATCATTCGAAGCATTCGTTATATCCGCTATTATAATGTCTTTCATATTAGTTGAAATTAGATATTTGTTAGTTACAATACAACATTCGAATTGTTCTCTGTATTACGGGAATCGGCAATTAGCCGCGAGTGATTTTAAATATTTTTTTTTTCCTGCAAAAATGACACATTGTTCAGAGAGAGTTCTAAACACGGGAAACCTGACCCCTTCTATATACTATATACTCTATAGTATGTCTATGAAGGGGGCGCATGTTTCCCGTGTTTAGAACTCTCTCTGTACAATGTGTCATTTTTGCAGGAAAAAAAAAATATTTAAAATCACTCGCGGCTAATTGCCGATTCCCGTAATACAGAGAACAATTCGAATACAACAACTAACAAATATGTAATTTCAACTAACAGGAAAGAAATTATAATAGCGGATATAACAAATGCTTCGAATGATTCGAGATTCAGTATATCTAATATAGAGAAATGTTCCCGCACAGTGTCATTTTTGCAGGAAAAAAAAACTATTTAAAATCACTCGCAGCTATTTGCCGGCAAATGAATTGTTGGATCCGTAATACAGAGAACTGTCATTCATTGAAGTCATTGATAAAAAAAATGTGTAGGGGTCCCCCAAATTCAATAACCAGGCCCTTCAGGTCTGGGATGGATATTAAGGGGGACCCCCAGCCAAAAAAAAAAAAAAAAATGGCGTAGGGTCCCCCTCAAAATCCATACCAGACCCTTGAGGTCTGGGATGGATTTTAAGGGGAACCCTAGCCAAAAAAAATGGCGTGGGGTCCCCCATAAAATCCATACCAGACCCTTATCCGAGCACGCAACCTGGCAGGCCACAGGAAAGTAGGGGGGGACGAGAGCGGCCCCCCCTCCCGCCTGAACCGTACCAGGCCACATGCCCTCAACATTGGGCACCTTGTCCCCATGTTGATGAGGACAAGGGCCTCATCCCCACAACCCTGGCCGGTGGTTGTGGGGGTCTGCGGGCGGGGGGCTTATCGGAATCTGGAAGCCCCCTTTAACAAGGGGACCCCCAGATCCCGCCCCCCCCCTGTGTGAAATGGTAAGGGGGTACAAAAGTACCCCTACCATTTCACCAAAAAAGTGTCAAAAATTGTAAAAATGACAGGAGACGGTCTTTGACAATTCCTTTATTAAAATCTTCTTTCTTCTTTCTTCTGGTCTTCCTTCTTCATCTTCTCCTTCCGGCATCTTCTTCCATCTTCTTCTTCCTTCGATTCGCTTCTTCTTCCTCCGGTCTTCTCGTCCTTCTCGTCCGGCGTCGTCCTTCTCGTCCGGCATCGTCGTCTCTTCTCGCAGGCCGCTCCTCGCAATGGGAGGCTCCCGCTCTGTGAGGCTCCGCTCCGGGTGACAGGTCTTGTATAACGAAGGCACCTGGTGACCCCGCCCCTCTGACGTCATGGGGAAAGCCATAGGGAATTCCACATGACGTCCCCGTGCGTCAGAGGGGGCGGGGTCACCAGGCTCTCGTCCCCCCCTCCTTTCCTGCGGCCTGCCAGGTTGCGTGCTCGGATAAAGGGTCTGGTATGAATTTTGAGGGGGACCCTCACGCCATTTTTTTTTTTTTTTTGGCCGGGGTTCCCCTTAAAATCCATCCAGACCTGAAGGGTCTGGTATGGATATTTGGGGGGGACCCTACGCCATTTTTTTTTTTTTTTGGCTGGGGTCCCCCTTAATATCCATACCAGACCTGAAGGGCCTGGTTATTGAATTTGGGGGGACCCTACGCTTTTTTTTTTTTTTTTATATCAATGAATGACTGTTTTTTAAATAGCTTTTTTTCTGCAAAAATGACACTTTGTCATTCGAATTCATTCGAATGCATTCGAATTCATTCAAATTCATTCGTTATATCTGCTATAATAATTTCGTTTGAATTAGTTGAAATTTGATATTGGTAGTTGGATTCGAATAATTTGGAGCTGAAATTCGTAAACGGAATTTTTCCTGCAAAAATGACACTTTGTCATTCGAATTCATTCGAATCCATTCGAATTCATTCGAATTCATTCGAATTCATTCGAATCATTCGGCGACGAAATTCGTAAACGGAATTTCGTATTCCGTACGGAATTCGTAAAAAAAAAAATTCGTACTACAGATTCGTAAATTCGTACGAATTTTCCCTCTATGATCACGTAGATTGTAGACATGAGGGGGCTTAGTGTTGTGATTAAATTTCCTGGCAAACATTGCTGAGGAAGAGTTGCCATGCAGTAGGAATCTGGCTTTGGAGAATCTCAGTGATTTTTCAGTGTCTTCTGATAAAATTGTGTTTAAGGCTTGGTGTTTGATTTGAATAAGTTTAGTTATTTCCAGGGAGGTATTGATGCTCACTTTGTTATATAATTCACTGAGTTCCCTGGTAAGGCACTTAATCTCTGTAAGTTTAGTTTTGTTTTTGGCTGCTGCTATGTTAATCAAATGCCCCCTTAGGACTGTTTTATGAGCGGCCCAAATAGAGGTAGGAAGTATATCCTCTGAGGCGTTGTTTTGGAAATATTCTTCAATGTGGGAGAAACTTTGCTGATGTGTGGAGGGGTCAGAGAGAAGTGAGTCATTAAGGCGCCAGTTAAAGGGGGTAGGAGCCATGCCAATATGGGAGGTTTCAAAAGCTACTATATTGTGATCTGACCATGGGCAGGGGTGGATTGTCACTTTAGAGGAGTTTGCTAACAGAATAGGTGTGCAGAATATGTAGTCCAGCTGGGCATAGCAGTCATGGGGATGGGAATAGTGAGTGTATGCTTTAATTCCTATGTTGTGAGCTCTCCAGGAGTCTATCAGCTGGAGTTTGCTAAGTGAGCGATTTATAGATTTATAGATTTAGTGAAAGCTTTGGAAGAGGGGACCACCCTACTTATGTCGAGCTGGATGAGCAGATAGATTGAAGTCTCCTCCAACTATTATGTGTGGGGAGTTATATTGTTCTAGTGTGTTAAAAAATTTGGTGAAAAATTATGATTGGGCTTTATTTGGGGTGTATATTGAAGCTATTGTAATATTTCTTCTGTTTACACTACCCTTCATGATAATAAATCTGCTTTCATCATCTTTATATATGTTGTGTAGTTCGAAAATGATAGAGTTCCTGATAAAGATTGCAAAACCACATGATTTGTTAGAGAAGGTGGTATAGTGGATTTGGTTAAATGATTTGTCAAAGTACTGTGGGTGGTTGGCTATGGAAAAGTGGGTCTCTTGCATCAAGATTATGTCAGCACCCAGCCTCTTATAATGTCTAAAGGCTTTTTTATGTTTGTTGGGGGAGTTGAAGCCTTGAGCATTATGTGAGAATATTTTAAGGCCCATTTTTAAGGGGGAAGGGAGCACTAGGTGAGAGGCAGTTGATCAAAAGGGACAATAAAGAAATAACCAATTGTAGTACGTTATATCTAATATATATGTATATATGTATATATATATATATATATATATATATATATATATATATATATATATATATATATATATATATATATATATATATTGGATATATGTAGTGTTTTTTTATATGTAGTGTTTTTATTTAGGCATTCTAAGACAAGTTTATTCTAGGCAGGCCACTTTGGTAGCTGTTAATCTAATTGCGCATATTAAAAGAGGGTTTGTTGGTCAAAGGAGAAATGGCCAGACCAGACTTACTCCACATATCAAAGGGGAACAGATAATTATTATCTTAATCTAATCAGTATTCACACATATCAAATGGGAATATGCAAGAATGTAGATTGGGGCAGTTTTTATAACTACAGCTGTTCACAGCTTGGGGTGATCTGCTGTCACTCTGAAAGACGGGAGCAGATCAAAGCATTTAATGGAAACGGCCAATCAAATTGCTCAGACATTCAGTGTGTGTGGGGGATATAACAGGACGTTCACTCTGTTTAGAAGTGTGTGTTCTTATGAAGGCACCCAAGAGTCACATGGTTCCATGGGGCTCTAAATATTCACTAGCACTGTCGTGATTATGCCCCGTTGGATTGTCATCTACTACAAGACTGATTTTTTTATCATCTGTAAAGCCCCATACACACGGTCGGACAATCCGCGGACCAGGTCCGTCGGATCATGTCCGTCGTACTTTGTCCGATGTTGGTTTTGCATACACACGGTCGGACAAAGTTGTCGGAAAATCCGATCATTCTGAACGTGGTGACGTTTGTTGCGTACGACGGGACTACGTAGAGGCTAGTAGCCAATAGCTTTGGTCTTGTAATGTGATCTGAGCATGCGTAGCACTTTGTCCGGTCGGACAACCGTACACACGATCGGGTTTGGTGTGATCGGACCGGGTTGACGGCAAATCTTTCCAGCAGGAGATAAGACTTTGTCCGTCGGACAAACCGACTAACACTGTCCGATGGTGCATACACACGGTCTGATTTTTCAACAACATTGTCCGATCGGACAGAATCCATGAAAAAGTCCGACCGTGTGTATGGGGCTTAAGACTGTTCTGTTTTAGTCAAGTCAATAAAGTGCTTCTCTCTGGGAGAATCGGGTTTTGCTGCGGAGAAGTACTTTTTAATAACTACATACCATCTAGGAACTATATATTAGATCACTACATTGGTGCCGTTCAAGAGACCAGAAGAGCATTTTCAGGACTTAGTAACAGAAGTCGGTGGTGACAACAATCCGGTCTGGTGGTGACATAAGAAAATCTGATCTACAAAATTTAACAAGTTTTAAAGACCAGAATTGTTCTCTGGAGACTGGATCTTACAATCTGTGTGGTGACAGAAGGCCGTGAGGACCCAGGAAGGAAGTTCTAGGAAACCTAACAATTGGTAAGTGTGCCTTGTTCATTATTTTCTAAATATAATTTTTTTCTCATTGTATTTTTCACAATGGCTTTGGCTGTGTCTAGTGGGGACAATAGTACTAAGGGAGAGGATGTGAATATATGGCTGTTAAATTATATAAAAAGTCATGGGGGGCCTTACGAGATTCTCCAAGAATATAGACATGGGATTTAATGAAATGCTTTTTATCTGATAGTGTCTTTGATAAGAAAACAAAACAAAAGAAACGTAAGGGTATCATTATTCAGGGACTACTGTCTTGTTGTACAGAATTAATAGGGGAGGTTAAAGAAAAAAAGCAGAAAATTCTGGAACAGACTCAGAGATATGAGGAGAAGGAGAAAGGGTTGAATGAGAGGATATCAGATCTCAGGTTACATGCCATCACTACTGGGAAGGCACTGATTGAAAAGGCTAAATTATGTGATGATTTAAGGCGGGTCAATGAGGAATTGTCAGTAAAAATACAAATTGTTGAGAAACAGTTGGAGGAGTGTAAACATGCTGCTAACATTGCTTTTGATAAATTGGCAGAAAAATCAAGTTACCCACATCAAAATGATACCTCTATAAAGCTTGATACCAAAGATTATAAGCCAATATATCCCTGGGGTGATTTACATGCAGCCCCATGCATACCAGCAGCTCCTACCACTACAACAACTGTATTGAACACTGACGATTCAAGTGAAATTAAATTGATCACAAAACAACTAAAGCCACAGGAGATGGAAGCTATTATAAGAGAGATAGGTCAGGTACCCCGCTATGATGTAAATAGGTTCATGAAATGTTTTTGTGATTTGCAGAGAGTCAGAGACACATACAACTTGAATATTGAGGACCTAGCTATAATTTTGCAGAAAGGTATAGGCAATGGATTATGGGCACGGGTTTTGCAAAATTGTGGCCAGCGTCATAAAACTAAGGATGTTTTAAAGGAATTATTGAAAGCATTGTATGGTGCGACGACATATGTGTGCTTGTCAGGAAAAATTAAGCAAATGAAGAATGAATGCCCATATGAACTTGCAGATAGAATTAGCAGTGTGATGGAAAATGTCATGACGGGGAATCCCGGTTTTGAACGTGGTGGTTTGGTTCATAGGTCAATGTTATTAGAAGCATTGGATGGTGATGTCAGGGAAGGCATTTTATCTGTTACACCTGATCCTAGTGATTATAGTGATATCTTGGTAAGAGTGGATAATTTGTGGAGGAGAAAGTGTAGAGAAGACAGTCTTGCGGTTGATGCAGCTAGAATTTTTAGAGTCGAGGGGCAGCAAAATAGAGATGATTTAGGACCATGGAGAGGAAGATCTTATAACAATTCAGGTAGTTATAGGAGACCAGAATCCAGAGAAAAACCTAGTAAACAGCCTTGGGTGCCGTTTAGTGAAATGAGAAGTGAAACAGATCGTTTGCAGGAGGAGCTATATAAAATACAGGAAGAAATGAAAAGAATAAAAGCAGGAGGGGTCAAAGTAGCAGCAGTAGGAAAGGAAAGTGCTGTGTCTCCCTCTACCAGTCATTGTTAGGGGTTCCGAGCCCCCCACGCCCCTTCCTGCCGATTCTTAACCGATTTAACATTAGATTCCTGGGGGCGGCCCACTGTTGATGTAACATTAGGGGGAACTCGTGTAAATGCGCTGTTAGATAGTGGGGCAGCTATTAGTTTTAG
The DNA here is from genome assembly GCA_028564925.1 of Lithobates sylvaticus. Lineage (NCBI taxonomy): Eukaryota > Metazoa > Chordata > Amphibia > Anura > Ranidae > Lithobates > Lithobates sylvaticus. Next base: position 66,552,209 of record CM053035.1, on the reverse strand, counting down.
TAAATCAGTTGTCCCTGAAAATGAGAAAATTAAAATAACAGGTGTCACTGGACATTCCATTGAAGCTCCTTTTGTGCGTGGTGTTGAGATGCAAATAGGGGGAGAGAAGTGGAAGTGTGACGTTGTTTGTGAAAATCAGGACATAATTGGTGCTGATGTCTGTGTACAGCAGGGTCTGGTGGTTGATCTTGCAAACATGAAGTTGTGGATAATGTCGGAAAATGACGGATTGGGTCATGTGTGGCATCCTCCCATGGAATTAGTAACAGCAGCAGTGAAGCCCGTTGGTGTGTTACATGGAGATTGGGATCCCTGTTGGGATAGTCTGATGGGTGAATTTGAAGACATAATGGCTAAACATAAACAAGATTGTGGTAGGATGAATACAATGATTTTATTGGAAGGATTTGATCCTGCACCTGTTAAGCAATACCCAGTTCCGAAAGAGGCCATTAAACCTATAACAGAAGCTATAAAACAATTGGAGGCACAAGGTACATTAAAAAGGGGTGCATCAGTTTGCAATTCGCCAGCCTGGCCAGTCATCAAACCCGATGGGTCGTTCAGGCTGACTATAGATTACCGTGCCTTAAACAAATATGCTAAAAGTATGGCACCTGTGGTGGCAGCTTACCCTGAAATGATAGCCAAGTTGACACCAGAAATGAAATGGTTTACGGTCATTGATATCAGTAACAGTTATTGGAATTTACCCCTTGACCCAACATGTCAATACAAAACAGCCTTCAGCTGGGCGGGCCTTCAATATTATTGGACAGTTCTTCCGCAAGGCTAGAAAGACAGTGCAGCAATATTTCACTCATATATGAAAGAAGTGATTGATAAGTTTTCAAAACCTGAAAGAGTAATTTCATATGTTGATGACATTTTGACTGGGTCAGCCTCTATGGAGGAGCATGTGAATGATGTGAGTGAAATGTTATTGCTTTTGAGAGAAGCAGGTTTGAAAGTTAATCCAAAGAAAATACAATTGGGGAAGCAGGAAGTCCAATTTCTGGGTGTTACTGTAGCACAGTCAGGGCGGAGTATCAATGAACAAAGGGTTGAGCTGATAGCTAAACTACCTTTGCCCACTGATGAAAAAAGTCTGAGACAGATCTTAGGCATGACAGGTTTCTGCAGGGAGTTTGTGCGTTATTATGCATCATTAACAGGGTGTTTGTATGATCTGCTGAAGCAAGATGAATGGATATGGAAATCAGAGCACACACAAGCTATTGAAGCATTAAAGGAAACTTTAGGCAATGCCCCTTCATTAGCATCACCAGACCCCAACAAAGAATTCAGACTCTATCCACATGTAGGCCTTAGTACTTTGTCTGTTGCACTTACCCAAGATTATTTTGGAAAACAAAGACCTTTAGCCTATGCATCACGTTTACTATCATCTGTAGAACAGAAGTATCCTTTATGTACTCTAATGGTGCTGTGTTGTTATTGGGCAATCAACAAATTCAGATACTTGACAGGTACACAAAGGGTCATCATTGCTAGTCATCACACTCCTATAATCATGTTAGCCAATGGGAAATGGAAAGAAGCGGATGTGAATTGTAAAAGGCTGGCCAGATGGACTACAGCTTTATTGTCAGAGAATATTGAGGGTTTGATGTTAAAGGAACCTAGTGTCCTGATTGGTGGATTGATGATTGAAGGTGAAGCTCATGAATGTCAAGTACAAGGAAGTAGTTTGCAACACAGAGTTTTTACTGCCGTATCCAAACCCTTTGACCTTGAAAGTGACTGCTGGTACATTGATGGTTCTTCTTACTATAAAGATGGAAGTAGAATCTCAGGATTTGCTGGTGTTTGTGTAAAAGATGGCGAGGTACAGAGACAATTTTCATATTCATGTAGAGCTCGTTCTGCACAATATGTGGAAATAGCAGCACTTCTGCAAGTTCTCATTGAGTTAAGAGACGATGGTGGAGTTGTTAACATTGATTCTGACTCAGACCAGGTATGCAAGGGTGCAGTTGTCTATCTTTCATGGTGAAAAAAATACGCAAAAAATGTTTCATGGGCTCAAGAACACAGTCTCATCTCACCAAATGTCAGGGCAACTTGAGAGGTGGGATGTAATCAGACCCCAGGCAGCTGTTTAACTTTCAGAGACAAAGTTCAAACAAGGATAGGAACACAAAAACAGCGCTCAGATGGGTTCATGAGAAAGGTTTATTTCTAAAACTGCTCTAGTATCAAAACAGAGCAGAACGCAGTTCAGTAAAACATAATGTTATGATCTTTGAAAAATTATAAGGTGAAACTATCATTTGAATATAAAAGACAACAGCATAGCACCATACCGCCTCAGGTCCTGGTGGCTGGGGATGTGTTGAGATGTTACTATATCTTCCCTTCGTTTTGATGTGCAGGGACTAACTCACAGCTCCATGTGCAGAAACAGCAGTTGGTATCATGGAGGGACAGGGAGCAGGAACACTCTCCTTGATGGTTACGAACACTGCCGCTGGGTGCAGAAGGCAGGGCTTTTGACAAAGCGCATGCGCACGAAACTAGTAAGTCACGGTCGCCTTGGATACCCCCTGCAGCACGCGTCCAGCCGTCATGTGTCCCTGATCAGCGGTGGTGCCTTCTCCTTCCGGGTGTCAGGCCGAGCGCTTCCTTCCTCCTCACAGTGAGACGCGGGACACTCCAGACGCCGGCTGCCTAGAGCGCACAGGACAACTCACTGGTGTCCTTTCCACCCTGCCTTCTGCACCCAGCGGCAGTGTTCGTAACCATCAAGGAGAGTGTTACTGCTCCCTGTCCCTCCATGATACAAACTGCTGTTTCTGCACATGGAGCTGTGAGTTAGTCCCTGCACATCAAAACGAAGGGAAGATATAGTAACATCTCAACACATCCCCAGCCACCAGGACCTGAGGCGGTATGGTGCTATGCTGTTGTCTTTTATATTCAAATGATAGTTTCACCTTATAATTTTTCAAAGATCATAACATTATGTTTTACTGAACTACGTTCTGCTCTGTTTTGATACTAGAGCAGTTTTAGAAATAAACCTTTCTCATGAACCCATCTGAGCGCTGTTTTTGTGTTCCTATCTTTCATGGTGGAATGTGATGGGTTTTAAAGGAACAGATGGAAGTGAGATAAGATATGCATCCTTATGGAAAATGATAGAGGAGGAAACGCAATTCTTTTCAAAAATCAATATCCGAAAGGTACAGGCCCACAAAAAGTAAACAACCGAGCACTACTGGAACAATACGGTAGATAGATTAGCGAAGGAGGCTGCAGTAACATCCCCCGAATGGCCTCATATAGAGCATACTTTATCATTTCCAGTGTCTGCCCTTACACGTGCTCAAGCAAAAGGAGTTGAAGAAAGGACATGTGAGTTGGGTAAATTACAAGATCAGGATGAGGAATTAGCTCAACTAAAAGCATAGGACTGGGCCCATACAATTTGAAGGTCAAGAGATGCAGGTGAAGGATGGCCTTTTAATAACTTACAAAAATGATTTATCTTTATGGGTTGCCCCAAAAGGTGTGAGGAAAGACATTCTTACATGGATTCATGGGTCCCCTGTTGGTGGATACCCCAAACTTCCTTTAGCCTTAGAGAGATTAGATCATGTAGCATGGTGGCCTCAAAATAAACAACACATGCAGGACCATATCTTATCATGTTTGATGTGTGCCAGGCATGATCCTGCAAATAGAAAAAGGAGAGGGGCACTGATGAGGCAAGCTCCCATGGGACCATGGGAGCGAATACAAATTGATTACACAGGTGAATTTCCTAACACTGCACACCAGAACAAATATTTACTCGTTGTGGTGGATTCCTTCAGTCACTGGGTTGAAGCGTTCCCTACCAAAAACTGTACTGCCACTACTACTGCAAGGATCTTGGTCAAAGAAATATTTAGTCGGTGGGGGATACCAAAAGTTTTAGACAGTGACAATGGTCCAGGATTTGTAGGTAATGTGATACAAGAGACATGTAAGCTCCTTTGTGTTATTCAAAAATTTCACATCTTCTATCACCCTGAGTCTGTGGGACAGGTTGAACGAATGAACAGGACAATTAAAAATGCCCTTAGAAAGGTTGTAAATGAGCAAGGTACTGATTGGGATCAAAAATTACCCTTTGTTCTGGCAACTATTCGTTCCAGGGTTTGCAGGTCCATAGGCTTTGCCCCTTATGAAGCTCTGCTCGGCAGAACAATGAGAACGTGGGAACATCTGATAAATCCAGTCCCAGCAGTATTAGAAACTGTGTCATTATCTGAATCATGGGTAGAGATCTTAAAGGATCATGTGATTACATTACATAAGGCTGTGTGTGCCACTGATGAATGTACCCAAAAAAAACTCACAACAGTGGTTTAATGCAATGGGTGACACTAGTGAATACCAAATTGGGTCTAGAGTAATGTTACAGGATTTTTCTGGGTTTCACCCATTTCCTAGAGCAAAGTGGAAGGGCCCTTATGCAGTCATAGATAAAATTGGACCCTCTGTTTACTTACTAGACTTGGGAGAGGACAGGTCAAGATGGAGTCATGCATGTCAGATCAAAGCATTTAAAGGAAAAATGGATTTGATGGATGTGAGCATTGTCTAACTTTCTTGCTGAGATTGTCTTTCAGGTCCCAGGAGTGAGGCGAATACCAGAAGACTACACCATAATGAAGACATCCCCCCTGGACAAATACAAGCCTTCTCTATTAACATATGTGTTGATAACAGCGTCAATCACCTTACTTCTTTGCATCACAAACATCAGAGTGGAAAAGTGCCAAGTTGAGGAATCAAAATGCTTCCCAGTGGGGAAATCTGATCGAAATAAAAGAAGTGTAATGGATCATACTACAGAACTTACTGTTTTAGAGGACTCAGAAGGCATCCAGATACATGGGGATACTGTAAAGGGCATAGTTGGGGGGTGGATAGTCGTTTGATGTGAGATCATGATGCCGAAATCTGATTACTTGATGGAATCTGCTGTTTGGACTTACCCCGAAGGAAGCGATCGTCACAGGAGTACAGATATAATATTAGTGGAGACAAAGAATGAACCACAAATGCAAATGACTTTAGAAAGGAACTTTACAATATTTAAGGAGGGTATTATATCCTGTAGCCCTCATGATGTGAAGGATGGAGTCTATACAAAAACCCTAAAGATAATGGTCACAAATTCTAGAGACTGTCCTACAATTTTACAGTGGCCAGAACATGGACTTTTCCTTGAGCGGACTCAAAATTTAGTGTATAGCGACGTTTCATACTTATCATTACCATTATTGTTGAATTTTACATCATTTAACATTCCAGAAAGTTGCCCAAAATCAGTGGAATTATGGTTTAAAACAGTCTTTCAAACACATATAAACTTATTTTGGGATGCTACACAAGTGCTTAATTTTAATAAAGTTTCAAAGAGGGATCTGGGTACTGATATCATATCAGGCCTCAGTTTGGATAGTTCGATTTGGAATAGGGTTGATATAGAGAGTCTAAGTATGAGAGAACAGAATTTTGTGGGTGGATTGCAGCAGATACTGCTTAAAAGGGGAAGAGTGGATTTAAACGCTCTAGCTGAAATGAAAATAGATATTCAGAACATTCACACCATTGCTGCAGATTTGCAGAACGTTCAAATGTCGGTGAATGCACTGGATAAAACCATTCAAACAAATAATGTATCCAAGTCTATAGTTTGTGGTATTATAGGAAACTTGCTGAGTGAACATCTATCAGGAACTAAGTACTCACCGAGGCCAAGATGCCGAGAGCGGTTGCCCTTGCGACTCAGCGCCCACTGCCCCTGAAGGTGGTACAGGGGGGGGGCGTGGCTTGGATGGAGATGATCTAGAGCTCTGCTGGATTCCGGCAATTTATCCTGTTTATTTGACCGGTTATCGGTTGTAATTTCTAACCTGACTGACTCCGGATGTCCTACAGAACGAGGCGCAAGGGGAAGAAGCTTCATTTTCCATCTGGGGCTGAAGCATTAGTCCCGCAAGAATCCCACCACGCGGCGGCCTTACCCAAGCAGGCGCGCAATATGGCGTCGCAGACGGAGGCAGGGGAACAGTCAGCCGAGACACAGCTGGGCTTTCAAGAAGTGATGGCGGCCATAGCTACCTGCCAGGCCACCCTGACTAACAAGATCGAGGCAGTGCAGCTCGACATGGGCCTTATTCGGCAGGACCTGGACAAGGTCCGTTCACGGGTCTCGGAGGCGGAGCAGAGAGTAGGCCTGGCGGAGGACGCTGTACATGAACACTCGGCCTCCATCCGCACACTGCAAACTAGGGTCCGGGCTCTGGAGTACAAAGTGGACGACGCCGAAAATAGGAATCGGAGGAACAATTTGAGGATCGTCGGCCTTCCGGAGGGGGTGGAGGGGAAGAACCCCACGGTGTTCGTTGAAGAACTTCTGAAATCCCTCTTGGCGGCGGCGCAGTTCTCCCCCTATTACACGGTGGAACGCGCTCATCGCATCCCTCCGGTCCCTGGTCCACCTGGCTCCCGGCCGCGCACCCTGATTTTTAGGATGCTAAACTTCAGGGATCGAGATGAGATCCTTCGATCGGCCCGCAAGGCGGGGGAGCTGAAGTATCAAAATGGCAACTTGCTCTTCTTCCCGGACTACTCCATGGAGACTCAGAAGCTCCGAAGGTCCTTCGATCAAGTCAAGGTGGGACTGCAGGCTAAGAACATCAAGTATAGTGTTCTATTCCCAGCCAAATTGCGGGTTCAAGATGGGGAAACCGTGCGGTTCTTTACTACACCCCGGGATGCCACAGCCTGGCTTGAATCGCTGCCTCCCAACCGCTAGCATTGCTGTGAGCTGTACCTACTTTGCTGGAGGGTATGGAACAAAACTGTTTTATTGATGGCGACTGATACATGGTGACGATCGTGGACACGGCAAGTAAGTGTTTTTGGGCATACCCCCCATGGAAATTGTGCTAGCTGTTATCTCCCATTGTCTACGGACTGGCCCTACTGCAGGCCCTGAGACATTCTTCGCCCACGTGGGAAATGGATGAGGTGGGGGTCCTGGCTGTGTAACGGTCGGGTCATGCTGCAGGAGTCTAGCGGCTTTTACTTTACACTATAGTGTGGGGGGAGGGTTGTGGCTCATCTCCTTCACGTGTTTGGGTTCCGAGCTGTTGGTTCCTGAAGGAGCTGCTCCGTCCCCCCCTGCATTACCTCCGTACAGTACTGTCATGGCGGGCCTTTATTAGTGACTACTATGTGACACACAGTTTATCTCCTGACCTGCACGGGAACTACCAGACTGGCGTCAGGGAGAGGCAGCATACCTTACATCCTGCATTCCTGGGGGGGCTTGGCCCCAGTTAGTGCCTTGTCACCATCCATTGCTCCTTGTTGTCCCTATCTATCACTTCCTCTGCTATGGTTATCTGAGGTCGTTCCTACCTACACCAGCGTTCTGTGTCTATTACATACTGTCTGCATGGTCAAACAAGATGTGTGCCCCTGGGCCTGCCCGGGTGAATATGTCAGGTCGGAACACACCAGCATCTCTACTGGTCTAGCGACAGTGCCTTTCGCACCAACTACACGCTCTTTTTGATATATCTACCAGTTGGGGTTTGGGACATGAAGCACCTCCAATGTTTGAGGGGGGTGCGGGGAGGGGGGGTAAGGTTTCTGCTGTTGCAGATGAGGGGACATGTTGTTCTTTATGTTCTTTTTTTTCAGGAGCTCTTGTACCAAGGTAACAGAAGGACAACTAATATACTCAGTGTATACCTAATGTTATGTTTGATAATATGTGCAGTATTTTACAAACTACTAGAATTGCATGTGACCATGGGCACCGGATGGGCGGGGTGCTTTGTTGGGAGGGTGGGGGGACGGGGGGATTTGCGAGTCGTGACACTTCTTGACTCTCACCGACTATGGCTAACATCTCCATAATTTCTTGGAATGTTAGAGGTTTGAACTCGGCAGTTAAGCGATCGCTGGTTTTTAAATACCTACAGAAGTACAATCCTCACATTTGTATACTCCAGGAGACCCACCTAACTGGTAATAAGATCTTGGGTCTCAGGAGGGCATGGGTGGGCACTCACTATCACTCCACATATTCTTCCTACGCCAGGGGGGTAAGTGTCTTGTTTCGCAGGTCTCTCCCACTTCAGATACTAGAGGTCCGTATAGACCCTGGGGGCAAGTATATAATTTTACATGTTATTCTCCATGAGAAAAAATTGGTTCTGGTGGGCTTGTATCTCCCTCCGCCGGCCGATATCGAAGTGCTGTATGCCATTATGCAAATTGTACTAGAATTTAATACTCCGGATATCTTCCTCTTTGGGGACTATAATATGGTACCATCCCAGAACTTGGACAGACTGCACCCAGGAGGCCGCTCCACATCTGCTCTACAAAGCTGGGCCAACACACATGCTCTCACGGATGTGTGGCGCCAGTTTCACCCTCATGATAGGCAATATACTTGCCACTCTTCCTCACACAGGGCCCTATCCCGTATAGACCTAGCATACGCCTCCTCTGGGGCGCTGAGGTGGACGAGGGGAGCTGAGCACCTGCCTAGGGGCATATCAGATCACGCCCCTTTACACCTCACGATTTCCCTAGCAAGGTCCCCCGGGGTAAAACTATGGCGTCTGTCCAGGTTCTGGGCTCTGGACGAAAGGTTACAAGAACCAATATTGGAAACCATTTGTAATTACTGGACTGAGAATGAGGGATCTACTGATATTAACATTGTGTGGGATGCATTTAAATCTCTGCTGAGAGGGGTGTACATCTCAAGAATTTCCGCTGTGGTCAGGGAGTCGGCTGGTTCTCAGGAGGCCTTGGAGGGGAGGGCGGCCAGATGCGAGGAGACATACATCTGCTCCCCTAGTGACGCCACCTATCACGCTTGGCAAAATACCTTGCGGGAGCTCTCTCTACACAATACTGAACAGACACATAAAGCTATTTTATACTCTAAACAAAGAGTGTTTGAGCATGGAGGTAAAAATGGTAGGATGCTGGCCTGGCTTGCCAGGGCTCAATCATCATCCACCCACATTGCCTCTATACGTGACGCTCAGGGTCAGTTGGTGTCCTCCCCTGAAGGTATAAATGGAAGGTTTCTGGAGTTTTTTCAGGGGGTTTATTCCTCCAGGGCCACCTCGTCCTCTGCCGTGCTTCAGGCCTACCTGGATGCCATACCCTTCCCGGTCCTGTCGGACGGGGCTAGATCTACTCTGGACAGTGATATATCCCTTGAGGAAGTTCAAACGGCGATAGGTGGTCTACAGGGTGGGAAGACCCCAGGTACGGATGGCCTGCCCACAGAACTATATACCCAATACATGGACACACTTGCCCCTAAACTGCAGACCCTCTTCTCTGGGCTTGCTGGTGGGGTGGTTCTGCCCGAGTCCATGGAAGAGGCTGTTATAGTCCTCATACCCAAGCCCGGTAAGGACCCACAGGAATGTGCGTCCTATCGACCCATCTCGTTAATAAATGTCGATGCCAAGATATTGGCGAAGATATTGGCTAATCGCCTATCCTCGGTAATATCCGAACTGGTACATTCCGACCAAACTGGGTTTATGCCGGGCAAGGGTACGGACATTAATATTAGGCGTCTCTTTCTAAACCTCTCCGTGACGCATGCAGACATTGGATCCCGGGTCATTGCCTCTCTGGATGCTGAGAAGGCATTTGATTCAGTGGAATGGGGGTATTTGTGGGAAGTGCTGCTGCACTTTGGCTTCGGCCCTAAATTCATCCACTGGATCCAGCTGCTGTATAGGGCTCCAAAGGCAAGGGTGCGGACAAACGACTGGGTATCTCCCCCCTTTCCGTTGCATAGGGGAACGAGGCAGGGATGCCCACTGTCCCCGGCTCTCTTTTCCCTGGCACTGGAACCCTTATCGATCTTGGTCAGGAACTCCACGACGGTTAGGGGATTGCGAATCGGTGGGGTGGAGGAAAGGATTTCCCTCTATGCCGACGATACCCTGCTGTACCTGCATGATGCTGGCCCATCCCTATCTGCTGCTTTGAATCTGTTTGATACCTTTGGGGCCCTCTCAGGGGTTTGTATCAACTGGTCCAAATCTGTGCTTTTTCCCCTAGATGGCCAAAATGCGCCCGTACCTAATCCGACTCCTTTACAATGGGTCACTGAATTTAAATATCTGGGAGTTAGGATTGCTAGGGACTCCGATAGGTACTACTCACTCAATTTACTCCCTCTGCTGAGCCTTCTGAGGGAGCGCTGCCGCTCCTGGTCCGGACTCCCACTAAACCTTATTGGTCGCATTAACTTATTGAAAATGATTATTCTGCCCAGATTTAATTATTTCTTTAGGAACAGTCCGGTCTGGGTCCCGGCGGCGTTCTTTCGTGAGGTGGATAGCTGTACCCTCTCCTTTATATGGAATGGCTCAGTCCCGCGCCTGGCCAAAACCACACTACAATGGCCTACCCGACTAGGGGGCCTCACCCTCCCAAATTTTAAAGTATACTGTTGGGCAGCAATTGGTCACAGTACACTGGTGGCTTAATGCAAGGCGTACTAATGCTGCGGTATGTGTCGAGGCGGCGAGCTTAGGCTCTCTCACCGAGTTGCAGACTCTGGCCTACAGGGGGGTGGGAGCTCATGCTGATCTTTTTAAGCCAACAAAGGTCACGATCAGGGTATGGAAGGCGGCGAGGCGTGGTCTCCTTCAGCCTGGGAGCTTGTCTCCGGCCCAGCCCCTCTGGGGGAATCCCGCCCTGCCACATTTTCGCTCCGTGCCGGATCCGCAGATATGGATTAGGTTCGGACTCAAGACCCTGGGGGATGTTATGCCCTCGGGAGTCCTGCTGTCGTTCCCCCAATTGAAACGTATGTACAACCTGCCCGGCTGGATGTACTTCCGCTATGCCCAGCTCCAACATGCCAATAGAGCCCAGTTTCCCGTCCCACCGCTTCTTGTGCGAGACCCGGTGGAAGATCTCCTATTAACTGACGATTTGTCTAAGCCCTTGTCTGCACTTTATAGCACATTACTACCCATTGACCCAGGTAAACTGGACAGGCTGTGGAATTGGTGGCATGAGGACATTCCGGACCTTGACAGGGAGGATTGGGAAGAGTCCCTGGATAGGGGTCCCAGGCTGGTAGTCTCGGCCGGCGACAAGCTTATACAGATGAAATTTTTACACAGAGTTTATTTCACTCCGGTACGTCTGCATAGGATGTACCCAGACAGGGACCCGCAATGTCCAAGATGCGAGAGAGCTCCCGGATCCTTCCTACACATGTTTTGGTCATGCCCTAAGCTAATGCCGTTCTGGTCTGGAGTATTCGATCACTTAAATGTTCGCCTTGAACTATCTGTTCCTATGCTACCTGAAATAGCTCTGCTGGGAGTGGTGGATGATGAGTTTAGATCCCATCATACAAAATTGTTAATCTTCTATCTTCTGTTTTACGCTAAAAAAGAAATCTTGTTTAAATGGTCTTCCTCGGCTCCCCCCTCCGTGTCCTCCTGGGAATCCAAAGTCAACAATGCATTACCGCTGTATAAGCTAACTTACATCAGTCGTGGTTGTCCCTGGAAGTATGTTAAATATAAGTGGGTTGATCCGGCGCCTGATGGGCTGGCCGCCCCTTCTCCTCCCCCCTGACCTCCCATCTGCTCCCACTCTCCTCCTCTGCCCCGCTTTCTCTACCCTGCTTCCACCTTTGTGCCCCTCGTCTCCTGTGTTTCCTGTGCCCCCCCCTCTCTCTCTCTCCCCCCCCTCTTCTCTACTTATTTTTCCTCTCTGCTCTCCTGTCTCTCTTCTCCCCCCCCCCCTCTGCTTATCCCTCCCATTCTTTATCTACTCTCCCTTATGGGCGGTGGATACGGGACAGGCGGAATAGGGTATCATCCTTGGTTAACCCTGACACTGTTCTGCTGTCGCACTAATTCTGGTTGTAATACGCTGCTGAATATGTTACTGAAGCCTTGTTTATGTTACCTTATGTTTGTATCATTCTAATGTACATGCGCTGTGCATGGTATTCCTCTGTATTGTTGGCAATTTGTACTGTATCTTATTTTTTTTCAATAAAGCGCTACTGATTGTTAAAAAAAAAAAGAAGGTGGTACAGGGGGTAGTTGGCACCAAGAGGCACAAGCCACCTGCTTGGTGGTGACTTGACGTGGGCCCAGGTGTGCTGCTGGGAGATGATCCGGAGCTGGAGAACTGGTTCAGGTCCAAATGCAGGTAGACAGCAGGAAGCAGGCTGAGGGTCAAACACAGGTGGTTAGTCAGGCATAAGCTAGAGGGTTATACACAGGCAGGCAAGTCCAAGGCAAGGTAGCAAGGTGTAGAGACAAGAGAAAGTCCAGAGGCAGGCAGAGGGTCAGGTACTGGCAGCAGAAAGCAGATCCCGAGAGGCAGGCCGAGGGTCAAACACAGGAGATGGTGGGAAGTCCGGGAGAGCAAGCCAGAGGTCAAGGTTTGGAGAGAGCAGGAACATCAGGACAATCCGGGTTGGCAATAGGTAATCAATCAGAAGGTAGCAGGTACAGGCACAGGAACAAGGGACAGCTGACAGACGAACCAGCGTTTGTTTGGATGCAGCAGCCTCTCTTTTATAGGCCAGCTGGAGGTCACATGGGGCGGACGCTAGTGCGCATGCGCGCGCGCCGCTCAGTGGAGCCGCGAGTGCGCCGCCGCAACATCTCCTCATCTCTTCTTATGCGCCGGAGCGCCGGACCAGTGCGCATGCGCACTAAGGCGCGCAGCGGACGAGATCCCTGATAGTGCCCCCTCCTGAGGGGCGGACTCCGGACGCCTAGGCTGTCCATCAATTCCGGGTGTTCCTGGTGGAAAATCCTGATCATTCTAGGGGCATGGAAATTTCTGGACGGCTCCCAAGAGTTGTCTTCTGGGGGGTACCCCTTCCATTTCACCAGGTACTGCAGCTGACGACCCACCTTCCTGCAACCCAGTAGCGATTCCACCTCATATTCTTCTACACCGTCAATTGTGATGGAGGTGGTGGAGGAAGTTCCTCTCTGTCCGGAAAAGGACTAGGGACCAAAGGCCTCAGTAGGGAGGCATGAAACACGGGGTGTATTCTATACGTCTTGGGTAAGGAAAGCTCGAAGGCCACAGGGTTTACCATCTTCTTAATCTCAAATGGGCCAATGAACTTGGGGCCCAGTTTTCGTGAAGGGCACGAGAGTTTGAGGTGAGCGGTGGACAACCATACCTTTTCCCCAATCTTGAATGAGGGGTTCTCCTTCCTACCCCTTTTATGATACTTCTTGTATTCCTCCTGCGCCTGCTGCATTGTCTCCCGAAGTTTTTGGAAGTTGGATTGGATGGATTCCAGTCGTTCCTGCACAGCCGGAACTGGCGATTCGGGAAAGGGGTTTGGGAGGAAGGATGGATGAAAACCGAAGTTTGCCCAGAAAGGGGTTTGATTAGTAGCTGAGTGGAAGGAATCGTTGTACGCGAATTCCGCGTATGCCAGCAGGGAGGACCAGTCATCCTGTGCCGAGGAGCAAAAGCAGCGTAGGTACTGCTCGAGCGTTTGGTTCGTTCGCTCGGTTTGTCCATTGCTCTGTGTATGGTAGGCTGAAGAAAGACAGACCTTGATTCCTAGGGACTTGCAGAGTTCCTTCCAGAATTTTGAAGTAAATTGTGAGCCCCTGTCTGAAACAATGCTCCTGGGAACCCCATGGAGTCTGACAATCTCTTTAATAAAGATGTTGGAAGTTTCTAAAGCGGAGGGAGTCCCCACCATGGGCAGGAAGTGGCTCATTTTGGACAGCCGGTCAACCACTACCAGGATGGTAGAAAAGCCCTCAGAGGGTGGCAGATCCACAATGAAGTCCATCGAGACGTCAGCCCAGGGGCGCTCCGGGATGGGTAGTGGCTTCAGTAAACCCCAAGGTTTGGTTTTGGGGCCCTTGTTCCGTTGACAGGGTATACAGGAGGAAATGTAAGTTTGGCAGTCCTGTCTCCAGCCTGGCCACCAGAAGGTGCGGGAGACGAGTTCCGCTGTTTTCCGGATTCCAAAATGACCCGCCAGCTTGTGGTCATGGAAGGTTTTCAAGATTAGGGTTCTCACTTCCTGAGGAACAAAAATGTTATCTTGGAACCAGAGCAAGTCCTTACGTCTTTCCAGGGTGGCTGTAATGGGATCTCTGCAGTGGTTTGAGGCAGTGTGGAGAGCAGTGGACAGATCTGTTGGGGTAAGCAGCAGAAAATTCTGAGGGCCCAGAATTGTACTGGGTTCTGTCACCTGGGTGGATTCCGGAGAGATGCGGGAGAGGGCGCCTGCCTTGCCATTCTTGGACCCTGGCCGATAGGAAATATGGAAAGTGAACCTCGAAAAGAAGAGTGCCCAGCGGGCTTGGCGGGGCCTCAACCGCTTGGCAGTCCGTAGGTATTCAAGGTTCTTATGGTCGGTGAAAATGGTAATTGGGTGGAGGGCCCCCTCGAGGAGGTATCTCCACTCTTCCAGAGCAAATTTAATGGCCAACAACTCTCGATCGCCCACGTCGTAGTTCCTTTCGGAAGGGCTCAATTTCCGGGAGGCGAAGGCCACCGGATGGAGAAGGGCTTTTGGCCCATGCCACTGAGAGAGGATGGCACCTGTGGCAGATTCAGAGGCGTCCACCTCCAGTACGAAAGGGAGCAGCGGGTCCGGATGCCGTAAGATGGGAGCAGAGGTGAAGAGGGTCTTCAGCTTGGTGAAGGCATCCTGGGCCTCCAGGGACCACTGGAAGCGGCCATGTTGACGGGTTAGGTGGGTAATAGGAGCAACAATAGCAGAGAATCCGGCGATAAACCTCCGATAGAAATTGGCAAAGCCGATGAATCGTTGCACAGCCTTCTTGTCCTTGGGGGGTGACCACTCTACTACTGCCTTGACCTTTTGAGGGTCCATTGAGGTGCCCTCAGTGGAAATGATGAATCCTAGAAATTGGACGGTAGTTCTCTCAAATTCACATTTTTCAGCCTTAAGGTACAGTTGATGGGCTCTGAGGATGGTAAGTACTGTCCTGACGTGCTCTCGATGAAGTTCCAGGGTAGCTGAGAAGATGAGGATGTCGTCCAAGTATACGACCAAGAAATCGTCTAGGTGTTCCCTGAAGATGTCATTCACCAAGTGTTGGAAGGTGGCCGGGGCATTACATAGGCCGAATGGCATCACCAGATATTCGTAATGGCCAAACCTGGACCTGAAGGCTGTTTTCCACTCGTCACCTGCACGGATCCTGACAAGATTATAGGCGCCTCTTAAGTCGAGTTTGGAAAACACTTTGGCCGTCCGGAATCTCTGGAAGAGTTCGGGAATGAGCGGTAATGGGTACCGATTTTTGACGGTAATCTTGTTGAGTTCCCTATAGTCGATGCAGGGTCGGAGTGAACCATCCTTCTTACCCACAAAGAAAATGCCAGCCCCGGCTGGAGAGGTGGAGGGCCGAATAAAGCCTTTTTCAAGGTTTTCGTCTATATAGGCTTTAAGGGCCTTCAGCTCCGTCTCAGACAAGGGGAATATGCGCCCAAAAGGAATTTCGGAACCAGTGAGCAGTTCGATGGGGCAGTCATAGGCCCGATGAGGAGGCAGATGGTCGGCCTTTTTTTTATCGAAAACATCCTTAAAGTCCTGGTAGACTGGAGGAATGTGTTGAAGGTTCTCTGGCGCCGTGATGACTGCCAAATGGGTGCCTGAAACTGGTGCAAAGCAGTGTAGATGGCAATATGGGGAGGAGAAGGAGACCTCTCTCCGATCCCAATGAATCTGAGGATCATGGGCTTGTAGCCAAGGAAGTCCAAGGATGATGGGGAACATTGGAGAGGAGATAAGATCGAAGCGCAGGAGCTCCTGATGACCAGAATCCGTGGTAGTGAGGATGGGTGAGGTCTCCTGCGTTACTGGTCCTGAATGTGGCAGGGACCCATCGGCCAAGTGGACCAGTAGGGGTCTTCCTTTATCAAGGCACAGGATGTGCCATTCTTTGGCAACGGCAATATCTAAAAAGCAACTGCAGGCCCCCGAATCAATCACGGCCGGTAGCTGAATCCTCCTTCCCGCCAGCTGTAGGGAGACAGAGAGAGTCACGTAAGACTGCACAAGGTTAATGGTTTGACATTTCATGGTATGTTGAGGTGGCAACTTACTGGGCCGGATGGGACAATTCAGCAGGTAGTGTCCAGATCCTCCACAATAGAGACACAAGTTGGACCTGCGTCTGCGCTGGCGTTCCTCCTGGGAGAGACGAGGGCGAACTAAGCCTAGTTGCATAGGTTCCCCTTCTGATGCCAAGGGACCGGAAGGTGAAGGAGTGCTTGGGTACATGGAAGGGCCTCTTGGAGGTACCCACACTGGCCGGGGTCCTTGTAGGCGCTTGGAACGACGTTCCCGCATGCGCCGATCCAGCTTGGTGGCCAACTGGATCAGTTCTTCCAGAGACGTGGGGGTCTCAACACGGGCAAGTTCATCCTTTAAACCCTCATTTAACCCTAAACGGTATTGATAACGGAGGGCAGCCTCATTCCAAGTCGTGTCGGCCGACCACTTGCGAAACTCTGCTGTATAGTCCTCTACTGGTCTTCTACCCTGGGAGAGGGTATGTAAGGTAGCTTCTGCTGTGGCAGTACGTTGAGGGTCATCGTACAGCTGACCCATGGCCTCAAAGAAGGAGTCTACCGTGTTTAGCAGGGGATTCCTTTGCTCCATGAGACCGTGAGCCCAAGTCTGGGGTTCTTCTGATAGAAGTGAGATAATGAATCCAACTTTTACGATCTCTGAGGAGAAGGTCCGGGGTTGTAGAGCGAGATATAAGGTGCAGGCATTTTTGAAGGACCTGAACCTTTTGCGATCGCCTGAAAATCGCTCGGGCACAGGTACCCTGGGTTCTGGCACAGCCATCATCATAGCAGGTGGAGGTTGGATCTGGGGTGCAGAAGTTCCACTGGCTGCCCCTGGAGCTGGACTTGCAGGAGAGGAGGCAGTTGCCAGTTGTTGGAGGCGGCTGTCAACTTGGGCATAGCCCTCTTGTAATTTCTGCACAGCGTCCATGAGAGCAGACACCTGCTGGCATAGCATCTCCAAGGGAGAACCCGCTCTGTTGGCCTCTGTCATGGCTGGTTCGTACTATCAGGAACTAAGTACTCACCGAGGCCAAGATGCCGAGAGCGGTTGCCCTTGCGACTCAGCGCCCACTGCCCCTGAAGGTGGTACAGGGGGTAGTTGGCACCAAGAGGCACAAGCCACCTGCTGGGTGGTGACTTGACGTGGGCCCAGGTGTGCTGCTGGGAGATGATCCGGAGCTGGAGAACTGGTTCAGGTCCAAATGCAGGTAGACAGCAGGAAGCAGGCTGAGGGTCAAACAACGGTGGTTAGTCAAGCATAAGCTAGAGGGTTATATACAGGCAGGCAAGTCCAAGGCAAGGTAGCAAGGTGTAGAGACAAGAGAAAGTCCAGAGGCAGGCAGAGGGTCAGGTACTGGCAGCAAAAAGCAGATATCCGAGAGGCAGGCCGAGGGTCAAACACAGGAGATGGTGGGAAGTCCGGGAGAGCAAGCCAGAGGTCAAGGTTTGGAGAGAGCAGGAACGTCAGGACAATCCGGGTTGGCAATAGGTAATCAATCAGAAGGTAGCAGGTACAGGCACAGGAACAAGGGACAGCTGACAGACGAACCAGCGTTTGTTTGGATGCAGCAGCCTCTCTTTTATAGGCCAGCTGGAGGTCACATGGGGCGGACGCTAGTGCGCATGCGCGTGCGCCGCTCAGTGGAGCCGCGAGTGCGCGTGCGCCGCCGCAACATCTCCTCATCTCTTCTTATGCGCCGGAGCGCCGGACCAGTGCGCAGCGGACGAGATCCCTGATAACATCTGAGCCTAGGGCTTCAAGAAATCAAACGAGGAGAATGGCCAAGGATAATGAACTCAACTTTATTATTCAATCTTATCAAAGACAGTGGTGTTACTTGTAGGAACTTTGCCCTTGCTAATGTAAGGAGCCTGGATACTCTTTGTAATAAAGATCGCATCGGAAAGCAGGAAGTACCTCTGACCGTCGACATCCCTACATGGTCAACAAAACCCTTACCCGTATACAAGATGATCGTTCTTGGTGAGGTGGAGGTGACAAATGGCACTAATATACTGAAACAACTGCTCCCACAAAGCAGACTCGTCATCAAGGATAACCAAGTATGGAAAACCATGGACCCCAACTGCTGTACCAAACGTGTCCAGGCCTGGCTTTGTTCCTGTTCTTTTGAGCGGCTGGAGTACGTAGAGGGTTGTGCTGCTACACACTCTGGAAACTGCCTGGTTCGATTACAAAAATTTGAACCGGCCTGGAAGAGAATAATTCATGGAGAAGACTCGAGGGTCTGTGCATTGGGGGTTCCCTCATTCACTTGGCAGAAGCAAGTTCAGTGCCGGACACCTATCACAGGCTGGTGTGTGAACCTCACATATGGACTGTTAACAATCGGACAGGAAGACATTCAAGCCAATATCCACATGAATCAAGTATCTGTAAACATTGAGCAAACCGATCTTGGCAATTGGGACTCTATGATTTCTCCTTTATTTAAGAAAATTCCACCACTTACAGTTGACTTGGATACATTATTTAAGAGGGATAGTAGGAAAATTATAGAATTACAAGAACTGGTGAAGGAAAACCTCATCAGTTCTAATAAAATTGCTAAAGAATTTCAGGAGCCTTGGTGGAGCATACCCAATAACACTCTTTCTCACCTGCTATTGAGAACTCTTTCCATGATTTTTGTGTTCGTTCAATTTATATTAATATGTTTTTTGTTTGGTTTATATTGTTGTGGTAGAAGACAACTAAGAACAATCCAGAAAAATAAGGAAAGCATAGAGATGGCTTTAATCTTAAGAACCAGGGATGTCTGAGCGGTTTGGTTGTGAATCGATTCTGATTCGAACCGATCCAAGTGGGGGTATATGTAGTACGTTATATCTAATATATATGTAATATATATATATATATATATATATATATATATATATATATATATATATTGGATATATGTAGTGTTTTTTTATATGTAGTGTTTTTTTTAGGCATTCTAAGACAAGTTTATTCTAGGCAGGCCACTTTGGTAGCTGTTAATCTAATTGCGCATATTAAAAGAGGGTTTGTTGGTCAAAGGAGAAATGGCCAGACCAGACTTCACACCACATATCAAAGGGGAACAGTTAATGATTATCTTAATCTAATCAGTATTCACACATATCAAAGGGGAATATGCAAGAATGTAGATTGGGGCAGTTTTTATAACTACAGCTGTTCACAGCTTGGGGTGATCTGCTGTCACTCTGAAAGACGGGAGCAGATCAAAGCATTTAATGGAAACGGCCAATCAAATTGCTCAGACATTCAGTGTGTGTGGGGATATAACAGGACGTTCAATCTGTTTAGAAGTGTGTGTTCTTATGAAGGCACCCAAGAGTCACATGGTTCCATGGGGCTCTAAATATTCACTAGCACTGTCGTGATTATGCCCCGTTGGATTGTCATCTACTACAAGACTGATTTTTTATCATCTGTAAGACTGTTCTGTAAAGCCCCATACACACGGTCGGACTTTTTCATGGATTCTGTCCGATCGGACAAGGTTGTTGAAAAATCAGACCGTGTGTATGCACCATCGGACAGTGTTCGTCGGTTTGTCCGACGGACAAAGTCTTATCTCCTGCTGGAAATCTTTGCCGTCAACACGGTCCGATCACACCAAATCCGAGCGTGTGTACGCTTGTCCGATGGACAAAGTGCTACGCATGCTCAGAAGAAATTCTGTGACGGAAGCGCTCGGTCAGGTAAAACTACCTTTCCTAATCGACACAGCACATTCGTCACGCTGCAATGTTAAAATGTCTTTAATGCAGCGCATTCTCTTTTTCTTTACAATGCAACAAGAATGACATCTTTTAGCTGCTCCTATTCACCCGCACTTCTCACAAACTTACTTCTTTATTACTTTGCAGCATTTATACACTACATGTTTATTTTGACTCTGAACGGAAAAGAATCTTTGTTATTTTTTTACCATGATTTGTCTTTTTTTTTTTTTTTGGGGGAATACATATTTGAATGTTTTTTTTTTTTTTTTTTTGGAGGTGGGTTGTGTGTCTCAAATTACCAAAAACACATTATTAACATTTGTATTTCTTGCTTAAATTTACTAGGAGGTTGTTTGTTGTTGGTGCCCCTTGTTAATTCTACTTTAGGATTAGTGAAATGTACCTGCTTACTCAAAGAAAAAACTGTCATTGTAGCAAAGTAAAACACAATAGTCAATGATTATTTCAAATCAAAAAAACCTTTATTTAGGTCACACCAACAAACCAAAGAGGAACGCAGCCATGGTGAAACTTGGGGAATTTGCAAAGTCTTGGCCCCCCACGGCAACCATCATTGTTCAAGCGTAGAAAATTGGGGGCCTGAGGAGTACGTATATTAAGGGGAGTGCAATCTGGTCGTGAAGTCCAAAGTATCCGGAACTGCAGCAGATGCCATCTAGGTCCCCAGGCTCTGGTACTACAAGAGGCTCCATCTTCTCTCAGACCAGACTGATTCCAGGTCGTCACTCTCAGGTCTTCCTTCCACGCTTCCTTGCACGCTGTGGCTGTCGTGCTGGTGGGGTGGCAGAAGGAGGAGGAGGAGGAGGAGGAGGCGGAGCATGGTAGCTATGGCAAACATGTGTGACTGGGGTCATCTCCCCAGCCCTACCCTTATTTAGGACATGGAGGATGAGCCCCTCACACATGTTGCGTTGCCTCACCTCCATACCCATCATTTTTGTGACAACCACCGAGCCAAAGGTCTCCTCGTCGGCGGGTGTGGCATGTAGGGAGTCTGAAGCCTCTCTGATCATGCGGAACGCTGACTGTGCCGCATAACCCCCCTTCTCGCCCTTTTGTACGGAAGGCGGAGGGGAGGGGTTTGGGTGTCAGTCAGGCTCCGCGGCCTAGCCCCCTCTTGGCTGCCACTACCCAGCTGGTGGCTGCCACTAACCCCTGCCTCCTCCTGACTGCCACCTTCCACAGCCACCTCCTGGCTGAGGTCTTCCTGTGTATGAAAAAGGGACATAGTTTCAGTTATTTGTTCATCAAACACACACAATTCTCATCTAGTGACTGTTGCAAAATGTTTACAAATAGAAAACCATACAATTCTCAGCCCAGCAGTTTAGATTCTGGCCCCAAATGTCTCCAACACTACTGTCAGTTGATATGTCAAACACGTTAGGAACTAAGCAATTGGGGATCCTGAATTAAGTGAACATCATTCATTATTCCCATAAATGGTAACAAAACTACTATACCTGGAACAAGCTGGGCTCCTCCACCTCTTCCATACTGGAAGGCCCAGGTTGCTCCTCGGAAGCCTCATCAGGGGTGGCCTGCGCGCAAGGAAGCGTGGAAGGAGGAGTCGAGGTTGGCTCCGTGACATCAGTCTGGTCTTTCAGAAAATGGAGACTCTGATAGTACCAGAGCTTGGGCACATAGACCTCATCTGCTGAAGTTGCAGTTTCCTCAGACTTCACGACCTTCTTCCGCTCCCTGATATACGCACTCCTCAGGCTGCCAATTTTCTTTCTTATATCATCAACAGTTGCCGTGGGGAACCTTGGCTTGACAAATTCCACAAGTTCCTCCAGGGCTGCGTGCCTCTTTGGTTTGTTGGTGTAATGTGGGTGTTTACCCTGCCATAAAATGGGAAATTCCCTGTATTTGGCAATGAAGAGGGGGAGAAAACTCATGTCGTTGAATCCCTGCATAATCTCTGCAAGACACAACACCACACAAAACCCTCTCAATTATGTCAGTCTAAACTCTCCTAATCTTCTCCATAAAGAAGCCTCAAGTTCAAATCAGTCTAGGCTAGTTATGTACCAACGTCAAATTGTACCTTCGTTTGTAGCGATCGTCTCGTGTGAGTTTTCTCTCCCCTCGTCTCCCAGATCGTGGCTATGACACAGGCGTGTGACGTTTTATATACAGTGCGCATGCGTCAAACTCCGCCCGCCCCTGACGATCTTTCTCGTCTATTCCCCACCCCTTCTCTTTACGGCGCAGTGGGGAGAGCACATGGCGGGGACACAGCAGGTGCGCCACAAATATCCCACCAACGAGGAGGAGGACGAGGAAAGTCCGGAGGCAGAAACGTCCCGATCCCGGAGCCTGAAATTCAAGGCCTCCAATATGTCATTTGGAGAAATGTTGGAGATGGTGGACATATTAAAGAGGAGCGACTATGATGGGAAGTATGGGCCTTACCTCAACCCCAATGTCCGCAAGGCCAAGATCATGTCTAAAGTTGTGAGAAGGCTGTACAATCAGTTTGGGGTACAACGATCCAAGGAGCAACTGAGGAAACGCTGGTCAGACCTGAAACTGAGGGAGGCCGATCAGTACAGAAAGATCAAGCGAATTCTTCTAAAAAGTAAGTAGTTGTGTTTTGTGTTTGATTTCTTGCTTGCATACTGCTCCATTGTGGTTTGATTTTTACAAAGTTGTACATTCCAAAATGGCCACTTTCAGGTTCGTCTGTGCATTCGATCGTACTCAGCCTCGATCTTTCTGCCACTGTCATGGTCGTGTGTGTGTCCATTCGATCGTACGCAACCTCGATCGTTCGGCCACTTATAATACGATGTTTGGTGTTTTTTTGGGGGAAAGGAAGTTTGTTCTCACTAGAAATGTCATCAAGAATGTAAAGCCAATTTATTCAATGTAAAGGAGAGGTCACCCAGTAGCTGTTTACCCATCTGGACTCTAGAGCACTAGTGCTGGGACACCCAAACCCCCTTTTTATTAGGCTTTTCCACACATGTGCTCCAGTGGATACTAGAGGGGGGTCTCCATCACACAAACTTCTACCAAAAAGCTAGTCAGTTTAGCACCTTTACAAAGTGACTACATTCATGTAGTTGACATTTGTAACTGGCCAAACTAAAATAGTGTCCGTCACTTT
This sequence comes from Lithobates sylvaticus, assembly GCA_028564925.1. Classification (NCBI taxonomy): domain Eukaryota; kingdom Metazoa; phylum Chordata; class Amphibia; order Anura; family Ranidae; genus Lithobates; species Lithobates sylvaticus. The sequence continues at coordinate 66,529,186 of CM053035.1, read as the reverse complement.
CAAGCAATGTTTGTCATTTCCTATTTCTGCCCTCAATAGATTGTGTTGCTAAATCTTCCTTTTGTACATTCTCATAGGGGAGCGAAAACTTGGGCCGTCTGAGGAAACCCCCAAACCAACACCTCCCAAAAAAGGGGAAAGAGCAGAAGCAGAGGAGGAGGAGGAGGAAGGAGAGATCATCGAACTTGGAGAAATTGTCACCACAACAGGTGAGTGTTGGAGAACACAGCTACTGGTAAGCTAATCCATATATGGCTGCCTCATTTCCAACACCCCATTTTTGTTTGTTTGTGGTTTTTAGGTGACGTGGATGTTGTGGAAGAAAAATCGCACTTTACCACAGAGAGTGCCCACGTACTCATCGGAGAGATAATGGTCTGCAATAGAGATCTAGATTACATAAAGCAAAACATCAATGATGTTCAACAAAAATTGAAGAACATCATTGATGTTTTAGGAAAAATATGAAAACGCACCAAGTAATTAACACACATTTGTGCCAGCTTCTGAACACATTTGCAACTTAAAAACTGTGTGAAATTTGGAACATGCACACATTGTGTCCACATGTGCTAGCTCCCATCATGGTGGATGAATGCCAACGTTTTTTTGGGGGTGCAAACACTTTACGAACTACGAAAGTGGTTGTGGTGAAGGGGTTGCACCCCCAAAAAACGTCCATTCATCCCCATGATGGAAAATGGCACTTTTGAAGCTTCTAGGCATGTGTTTTACCATCTAATGACCATTTTCAGACCCAAATTGTGTGCATGTTCTAAATTTCCACTTTCCGGGGGTGATGAAGGCAAGATCAAACACACTTTGAACATATAGTCATGTCTGATCTTGTCTTCACTTTACAAAGTTGAACTTTCCTAGTTCATAGGTTCTGTTTTGCTCCATGCCTGGTTTTACCAATTGCGTAATGTTTGTAAACAATGTTGTAAATAACCAAGATGTTGTCAGTTTTGGCATGAAGATTGTAAACGCACTTGTGAAGGTTTTCCTAGTAAACTTTTTTATTTTTCAAAATGTGTGGCTTCCTTATTTAAAAAACACAATGCATTATGTATGTAAAATGTAAAGGATATGGGGGGCAATGGGTGTTATTTACTAAAGGCAAATCCACTTTGCACTGCAATTGTCTTTCCCAGGGAACTTTTTCAATGCACTTGTAGAGCATAGCGGATTTGACTTATGTAAATGACACCCACAGTGCTTTGTACGAAAACACGGAGCACAGCATTTTTCAGAATACACACATGTCAGACCTGGTGCTGAAAAGGAGTATTTTGGGTGTCAGTTATGCAGGACAAACCTTCTCTAGACCAAAGATTAGGTAGCAAACACACAACATGAGAAGAATCTTTTTGTGAAGAAGAGACTGTTACCTCCTTTTGCCCAGAAAGTGCATTCCCACTGTCGAAGGCAAAGGGAAAAAATGTCAAGGTAAAATAAGCTAAAAACAAGACTGAAATGACAAGAAATCATAGGTTGGTTCAAATATCAGATTTATTAAAAAATGCCTCTCACACATCGTCAGGCAGAGCAATGGCCCCCTACCCACAAAGTACTCCATATATTGGTCGCGGACCACGCGGGCATTTAGAGGGGGCAAGCCTGGACGTGCCACTCGAAGGGCTGTGAGGTCCGCATTTGGAGGGCCCTCCACATCTGGGCCAACGGGCACCACTTAGTTCCTGTTATGTCTTTTGAGGAAGTTGTGCAATATGCAACAGGCAAGAACTATGTGGTTCAGTTTGTATTCCGCCAAGTTAAATGCCGTCAGGAACAGGCGGAAGCGGCTGGCCAGGATGCCAAAAGTGTTCTCCACCACTCTTCTGGCTCTGGACAGCCTGTAGTTGAAGACCCTCTGGTCCGGGGTGAGGGTCCTCATCGGGAACGGCCTCATCACATGGGGAGTCAACGCAAACGCTTCATCTGCGACAAAGACGAAGGGGAGTCCTTCGGCATTCTCCTCTGGAGGTGGCAAGCACAGACTGCCACTTTGGAGACGCCAGTAGAACTCCGTGTGCGTAATGGCACCACCATCCGATATCCGGCCGTTCATCCCCACGTCCACATACATAAACTCGTATGTTGCCGACACCACCGCCAACATCACTACACTATTAAACCCTTTATAATTATAATAGTAGGACCCCGAGTTGGGCGGTGGGACGATGCGGACGTGTTTCCCATCAATTGCCCCTCCGCAGTTAGGAAAGTCCCAACGGCTGGCAAAGTGGGAGGCCACAGTCTGCCATTCCTGTGGCGTGGAAGGGAACTGTGGAGTGAAACAAGAAAAATAATTAGTCACTTTGCACCTAAACATTGCAAGCAGATTAGACAATCAACATCTTGGAACAAGAGCATTGTTTAAAATTGGAGGCTGGAAAGTATTTGCACAGAAAAGTAGAGGCTCCCCTTCACAGATGACTCACCCCCCATCAATCCCCACACTTCTGATGGGCCATTGGCAATAACTAGGGTTTTGGGGGGGGGGGGACAGGTAACCCTCTGCACTTCATTGATTGGCAAATGGCTCAATAATGTGTGCTAGTTTGGCCAGACCCTCTGTACTTAACACTATTGGCAGCCCCCAGGAAAGATAAAATAACATTTCAACCCCCCCCACCCCAAAAAAAGGCAGGCACATTGTGACATTCTGAAATTACCAAGAAAGCTAATAGGAGGGAAAGAAGACAAAAAATTAGGAAATGGAATGTATGGAGGCAGCCCCTTGCACTACATGCTTTGCAGAATTCATCCCTAAAGATGCCCACTATAAAGAGGTAGGTATATAGTGTGTATGGACCTTGGGAAAGCCAGCAGATAAAGGATTGGTACCATCTGACAGAGCAGTTGGGGGAGGGGGTTCCTAATGAGTTTGCCACCCCCCCCCCCCCCCCCCCAACAAAAAAAAAAAATTTCTAAAGGGGCTCTACATGAAGTAAACCACACAGCAAACATTTGTGCATATTTTAGGGGGTGTTTGGGGGCAAACAATACTATGCAGCAGACAAAAGACATTGATTAAGTGACTAGGCCATAGGTGTCTATTGGGGCAGAAGAGCATGCTGGGGAGGTAAGTGAAGGGAAAAATGCATGAAGGAGAAAAGGGCCACAGCATATTAGAACATATTGCAATCATAGTAATTAGGGAAGGAGGTCAAAAATACAAGACATTAGCAAACAGAGCATACATAGAAGGGAATAGTCAAGTAGAAATGTTACCTTAATATAGTCCTCCTGCAGGACCTGAATGATGGCAGAACAGGTCTCTGGAATAATGAGTCCCAGGGCCTGGGGAGAGATACCTGAAGAGAACTTCAAATCCTGAAGACTTCTCCCTGTCGCCAAGTACCTCAACGTGGCAACAAGCCTCTGCTCCGGAGTAATGGCTTGTCTCATGCAGGTATCCTGCCGGCTGATAAAGGGGGTCAGCAAAGCCAAAAGACGGTGAAAATCGGGGTCCGTCATCCTGAGAAAGTTCCTGAAATCATCAGGATTATTCTCCCGGATCTCACGAAGCAAAGGCATGTGTGAGAACTGGTCACGCTGAAGCAACCAATTCTTGGTCCACATACTCCTCGTCACTCTGTTCATGGACGGGTCTTGGGTCACAGCTAAAAGCCCGACACCAATTCCGCGTACAGCACGAACTCGGCGACGAGTACGCACGGGAAACATCGCTCAGAAGGTCACAAAAGGTCGGCTGGTCAGAACGGACAAACAGAAAGCACCGATAAACAGCAAGGCCTGAAAGAACGAACTGAATACCAGCAACGAGCAGACAATAAGCAGTGCAAATCAAAGCGTCCTATATCAAGATATAGGCCGCAATGACCAACAAATGCGAACTGACTACACGCACTAATAAACAGATACGCACGACAAGCACAAACTGAAGAGCAGTAACGATCTGAGTCAGAAAACTGAGAAGCGCGAATCTTAAGTCACCAAACTTCCACTAACTCTCGATAAACACGGGATCAGCAGAAGGAGCCCAACGGGTGCCTGACGTGGTGCTGAACTTCCCTTTTGTAATCTCGTGGACGACGACTTACATCACGACGTTCTTCCGGACCGGATATTCCGACAACGTAGTCCGACCGTGTGTACGCAACACCAACATCGGACAAAGTACGTCGGACAGAATCCGACCGACCTGGTCCGCGGATTGTCCGACCGTGTGTATGGGGCTAAAGACTGTTCTGTTTTAGAAGTCAATAAAGTGCTTCTCTCTGGGAGAATCGGGTTTTGCTGCGGAGAAGTACTTTTTAATAACTACATACCATCTAGGAACTATATATTAGATCACTACACCAATGAACATTGAATGTCTAAAGAACATTGATAGTTGCAGAAAACAGTATCATTGCAAGTATAGGACGAAACAATGGTGGCCGCCATATTAAGGGGATGATTCACGTATAACATATAGAATAACTGTACTTTGATACCCAATCTGAAAGAACCTGAACTGAAAAATGGGGTGAGTCTTCCAGTAACTATTTTTCCTGAGTTAGTTAATAATAACACCTGAGAGATAGAAAATAAGGAGGCTGGGGGACTGTAATTCACCCAGACCAGCAAAATCAACCAGAGGACAATTCAGTCCTGTTTCTACCGGTGGGGCGGAACAACTCCACCCCAGAAAAAGGCGAGGCAGCAGGCCACACAGGCAGAATGGGGGTCAAACCTACAATGGCGGATGAGCCAGGCAAATATTAAAAGATTGTAACTTATCAAAACTAAAGTGTGCATGGTTATATAAACTAAAAAACAAACCATGGCAAGCTATCAAATAGGTTGAAAATAACGGTATGTGACAAGGAAAGTAACAACATAGTGGGCCCAAATATGTTAATGCTGAAAACCAATAAGAAAACTGGGGCCAAAGGGGCAAAATAAGAAAAATAAGGCAGATCTCACAGTTCCTTGGAGTTCGGTCACCAGATGATTGGTTCCAGAGTGTGTCAGCATAGGGTGTCAGCTGCCCTCTTGAATGGAGGAGGAGGGTGACTGTGAGACTAGAGGAAGGCGTTAGCAGCCTGTATGGGGTATAAACTGAGAGTTATGTAAAAAAAAAAAAAACAGTTAGCTTGTATTAAAAAAGCAGTAGTTTAAGTTCCTGTATACTGTAGCAAAAAACATGACTTCCCCTTCCAGGACTGGGAGCTGCGATTGCGCCCTTTTTTGCCCGATGGCATGCACAAAGATGTCCCACGGGGGTGATCGAGTGGTTCTGGTAATAAATTGCTGTGAAATAGCCCCGGTAATGTTGCCTGGCTTTCCTAGTCAGACAGAGCTCTGCTCAGCAACGTCCGTCCCGCATCCCGCCACGCATGCGCCCCCGCAAGTCAACACTTTACTGGACGGTTAAGTCAACTAGATTATAATAGGTTACAAGTAAAACACAAATTGAGGATTGCAGTAAATTGAGCTCATCTGAAAAACACAATGCAATAGTAATAAGTCAAATTGCTATAGTAAACTGGCTGAAAAGGATTTATGACCCCAGAACAGGGAGAAGAGGAGACTTTTTTGAAGAAAGGAAGTCCTTAAAGTATGGGTATCCGTGATCTTCAGCTAGCTAAGGTGGGGCACAGAGATGTTACAAAGCAATGACAGGTCAATGAAGCTGAATGTAAAAGGTGTTATATTTTTTCAGCAAATACCCTCCAATTGATGAGGTGTAACGATGCCTGCATGCAGTGCCCTTAGGAACTGTGTCAATAATAATATGGGCTTCTGCTCGTTCATCAATCTAGCCGATACAAGGGTTCTTACAAGCAAGAAGTCCCTGTGCATGCTCTTAAGCCCCATACACACGGTCGGACAATCCGCGGACCAGGTCGGTCGGATCCTGTCCGTCGTACTTTGTCCGATGTTGGTGTTGCGTACACACGGTCGGACTACGTTGTCGGAATATCCGGTCTGCAAGAACGTCGTGACGTAAGTCGTCGTCCACGAGATTAGAAAAGGGAAGTTCAGCACCACGTCAGGCACCCGTTGGGCTCCTTCTGCTGATCCCGTGTTTATCGCGAGTTAGTCGAAGTTTGGTGACTTAAGATTCGCGCTTCTCAGTTTTCTGACTCAGATCGTTACTGCTCTTCAGTTTGTGCTTGTCGTGCGTATCTGTTTATTAGTGCGTGTAGTCAGTTCGCATTTGTTGGTCATTGCGGCCTATATCTTGATATAGGACGCTTTGATTTGCACTGCTTATTGTCTGCTCGTTTCTGGTATTCATTTCGTTCTTTCAGGCCTTGCTGTTTATCGGTGCTTTCTGTTTGTCCGTTCTGACCAGCCGACCTTTTGTGACCTTGTGAGCGATGTTTCCCGTGCGTACTCGACGCCGAGTTCTTGCTGTACGCGGAATTGGTGTCGGGCTTTTAGCTTTGACCCAAGACCCGTCCATGAACAGAGTGACGAGGAGTATGTGGACCAAGAATTGGTTGCTTCAGCGTGACCAATTCTCGCACATGCCTTTGCTTCGTGAGATCCGGGAGAATAATCCTGATGATTTCAGGAACTTTCTCAGGATGACGGACCCCGATTTTCACCGTCTTTTGGCTTTGCTGACCCCCTTTATCAGCCGGCAGGATACCTGCATGAGACAAGCCATTACTCCGGAGCAGAGGCTTGTTGCCACGTTGAGGTACTTGGTGACAGGGAGAAGTCTTCAGGATTTGAAGTTCTCTTCAGGTATCTCTCCCCAGGCCCTGGGAATCATTATTCCAGAGACCTGTTCTGCCATCATCCAGGTCCTGCAGGAGGACTATATTAAGGTAACATTTCTCCTTTACTATTCCCTTCTATGTATGCTCTGTTTGCTAATGTCTTCTATTTTTGACCTCCTTCCCTAATTACCATGATTGCAATATGCTCTAATATGCTGTGCCCCTTTTCTCCTTCATGCATTTTTCCCTTCACTTACCTCCCCAGCATGCTCTTCTGCCCCAATAGACACCTATGGCCTAGTCACTTAAGCAATGTATTTTGTCTTCTGCATAGTATTTTTTGCCCCAAAACACCCCCTAAAATATGCACAAATGTTTGCTGTGTGGTTTACTTCATGTAGAGCCCCTTTTTTTTATTGTTTTTGGTGGGGGGGGGGGGCAAACTCATTAGGAACCCCCTCCCCCAACTGCTCTGTCAGATGGTACCAATCCTCTATCTGCTGGCTTTCCCAAGGTCAATACACACTATATACCTACCTCTTTATAGTGGGCATCTTTAGGGATGAATTCTGCAAAGCATGTAGTGCAAGGGGCTGCCTCCATACTTGCCATTTCCTAATTTTTTGTGTTCTTTCTCTCCTATTAGCTTGCTTGGAAATTTCATAATGTCACAATGTGCTTTCCTTTTTTTGGGGGGGGGGGGGGGGTTGAAATGTTAGTTTAGCTTTCCTGGGGGCTGCCAATAGTGTTAAGTACAGAGGGTCTGGCCAAACTAGCACACATTATTGAGCCATTTGCCAATCAATGAAGTGCAGAGGGTTACCTGTCCAACAACCCCCCCCCCCCCCCAAAACCCTAGTTATTGCCAATGGCCCATCAGAAGTGTGGGGATTGATGGGGGGTGAGTAATCTGTGAAGGGGACCCTCTACTTTTCTCTGCAAATACTTTCCAGCCTCCAATTTTATACAATGCTCTTGTTCCAAGATGTTGATTGTCTAATCTGCTTGCAATGTTTATGTGCAAAGTGACTAATTATTTTTGTTTGTTTCACTCCACAGTTCCCTTCCACGCCACAGGAATGGCAGACTGTGGCCTCCCACTTTGCCAGCCGTTGGGACTTTCCTAACTGCGGAGGGGCAATTGATGGGAAACACGTCCGCATCGTCCCACCGCCCAACTCGGGGTCCTACTATTATAATTATAAAGGGTTTAATAGTGTAGTGATGTTGGCGGTGGTGTCGGCAACATATGAATTTATGTATGTGGACGTGGGGATGAACGGCCGGATCTCGGATGGTGGTGCCATTGCGCACACGGAGTTCTACTCGCGTCTCCAAAGTGGCAGTCTGTGCTTGCCACCTCCAGAGGAGAATGCAGAAGGACTCCCCTTCGTCTTTGTCGCAGATGAAGCGTTTGCGTTGACTCCCCATCTGATGAGGCCGTTCCCGATGAGGACCCTCACCCCAGACCAGAGGGTCTTCAACTACAGGCTGTCCAGAGCCAGAAGAGTTGTGGAGAACACTTTTGGCATCCTGGCCAGCCGCTTCCGCCTGTTCTTGACGGCAATTAACTTGGCGGAATACAAACTGAACCACATAGTTCTTGCCTGTTGCATATTGCACAACTTCCTCAAAAGACATAACAGGAACTATGTGGTGCCCGTTGGCCCAGATGTGGAGGGCCCTCCAAATGCGAACCTCACAGCCCTTCAAGTGGCACGTCCAGGCTTGCCCCCTCTAAATGCCCGCGCGGTCCGCGAGCAATATATGGACTACTTTGTGGGTAGGGGGGCCATTGCTCTGCCTGACGATGTGTGAGAGGCATTTTTTAATAAATGTGATATTTCAACCAACCTATGATTTCTTGTCATTTCAGTATTCTTTTTAGCTTATTTTACTTTGAAATTTTTTCCCTTTGCCTGCGACAGTGGGAATGCACTTTCTGGGCAAAAGGAGGTAACAGTCTCTTCTTCCCAAAAAGATTATTCTCATGTTGTGTGTTTGCTACCTAATCTTTGGTCTAGAGAAGGTTTGTACTGCATAACTGACACCCAAAATACTCCTTTTCATCACCAAGTCAGACATGTGTGTATTCTCAAAAATGCTGTGCTCCGTGTTTTCGTACAAAGCACTGTGGGTGTCATTTACATAAGTCAAATCCACTATGCTCTACAAGTGCAGTGAAAAAGTGCCCTGGAAAAGAAACTTGCAGTGCAAAGTGGACTTGCCTTTAGTAAATAACACCCATTGCCCCCCATATCCTTTACATTTGACATACATAATGCATTGTGTTTTTTAAATAAGGAAGCCACACATTTAGAAAAATAAAAAAGTTTACTTGGAAAACATTCACAAGTGCATTTACAATCTTCACGCCCAAACTGACAACATCTTGGTTATTTACAACATTGTTTACAAACATTCCGCAATTGGTAAAACCAGGCATGGAGCAAAACAGAACCTATGAACTAGGAAAGTTCAACTTTGTAAAGTGAAGACAAGATCAGACATGACTATATGTTCAAAGTGTGTTTGATCTTGCCTTCATCACATGGGGGGGTCACCCCTGGAAAGTGGAAATTTAGAACATGCACACAATTTGGGTCTGAAAATGGTCATTAGATGGTAAAACACATACCTAGAAGCTTCAAAAGTGCCATTTTCCATCATGGGGATGAATGGACGTTTTTTGGGGGTGCAACCCCTTCACCACAACCACTTTCGTAGTTCGTAAAGTGGTTGCACCCCAAAAAAACGTTGGCATTCATCCACCATGATGGGAGCTAGCACATGTGGACACAATGTGTTCATGTTCCAAATTTCACACAGTTCTTAAGTTGCAAATGTGTTCAGAAGCTGGCACAAATGTGTGTTAATTACTTGGTGCGTTTTCATATTTTTCCTAAAACATCAATGATGTTCTTCAATTTTTGTTGAACATCATTGATGTTTTGCTTAATGTAATCTAGATCTCTATTGCAGACCATTATCTCCCCGATGAGTACGTGGGCACTCTCTGTGGTAAAGTGCGATTTTTCTTCCACAACATCCACGTCACCTAAAAACCACAAACAAACAAAAATGGGGTGTTGGAAATGAGGCAGCCATACATTGATTAGCTTACCAGTAGCTGTGTTCTCCCACACTCACCTGTTGTTGTGACAATTTCTCCAAGTTCGATGATCTCTCCTTCCTCCTCCTCCTCCTCTGCTTCTGCTGTTTCACCTTTTTTGGGAGGTGTTGGTTTTGGGGTTTCCTCAGACGGCCCAAGTTTTCGCTCCCCTATGAGAATGTACAAAAGGAAGATTTAGCAACACAATCTATTGAGGGCAGAAATAGGAAATGACAAACATTGCTTGAAAGTGACGGACACTATTTTTGTTTGGCCAGTTACAAATGCCAACTACATGAATGTAGTCACTTTGTAAAGGTGCTAAACTTACTAGCTTTTTGGTAGAAGTTTGTGTGATGGAGACCCCCCTCTTGTATCCACTGGAGCACATGTGTGGAAAAGCCTAATAAAAAGGGGGTTTGGGTGTCCCAGCACTAGTGCTCTAGAGTCCAGATGGGTAAACAGCTACTGGGTGACCTCTCCTTTACATTGAATAAATTGGCTTTACATTCTTGATGACATTTCTAGTGAGAACAAACTTCCTTTCCCCAAAAAAAACACCAAACATCGTATTATAAGTGGCCGAACGATCGAGGTTGCGTACGATCGAATGGACACACACGATCATGACAGTGGCAGAAAGATCGAGGCTGAGTACGATCGAATGCACAGACGAACCTGAAAGTGGCCATTTTGGAATGTACAACTTTGTAAAAATCAAACCACATGGAGCAGTATGCAAGCAAGAAAGCAAACACAAAGCACAACTACTTACTTTTTTGAAGAATTCGCTTGATCTTTCTGTACTGATCGGCCTCCCTCAGTTTCAGGTCTGACCAGCGTTTCCTCAGTTGCTCCTTGGATCGTTGTACCCCAAAATGATTGTACAGCCTTCTTACAACTTTAGACATGATCTTGGCCTTGCAGACATTGGGGTTGAGGTAAGGCCCATACTTCCCATCATAGTCGCTCCTCTTTAATATGTCCACCATCTCCAACATTTCTCCAAATGACATATTGGAGGCCTTGAATTTCAGGCTCCGGGATCGGGACGTTTCTGCCTCCGGACTTTCCTCGTCCTCCTCCTCGTTGGTGGGATATTTGGGGCGCACCTGCTGTGTCCCCACCATGTGCTCTCCCCACTGCGCCGTAAAGAGAAGGGGTGGGGAATAGCCGAGAAAGATCGTCAGGGGCGGGCGGAGTTTGACGCATGCGCACTGTATATAAAACGTCACACGCCTGTGTCGTAGCCACGATCTGGGAGACGAGGGGAGAGAAAGCTCACGCACGAGACGATCGCTAGAAACGAAGGTACAATTTGACGTTGGTACATAACTAGCCTAGACTGATTCGAACTTGAGGCTTCTTTATGGAGAAGATTAGGAGAGTTTAGCCTGACATAATTTATAGTGTTTGGTGTGGTGTTGTGTCTTGCAGAGATTATGAAGGGATTCAACGACATGAGTTTTCTCCCCCTCTTCATTGCCAAATACAGGGAATTTCCCATTTTATGGCAGGCTAAACACCCCCATTACAGCATCAAACCAAAGAGGTACGCAGCCCTGCTGGAACTTCTGGAATTTGTCAAGCCAAGGTTCCCCGCGGCAACTGTTGATGATATAAGAAAGAAAATTGGCAGCCTGAGGAGTGCGTATATCAGGGAGCGCAAGAAGGTCCGGAAGTCGGAAGAAACTGCAACTGCAGCAGATGAGGTCTATGCCCCACAAGCTCTGATACTATGAGAGTCTCCATTTTCTCAAAGACCAGGCTGATGTCACGGAGCCACTCTCGACTCCTCCTTCCACGCTTCCTTGCACGCAGGCCACCCCTGATGAGGCTCTCGAGGAGCAACCTGGGCCTTCCAGTCTGGAAGAGGTGGAGGAGCCCAGCTTGTTCCAGATATAGTAGTTTGGTTACCATTTATGGGAATAATGAATAATGTTCACTTAATTCAGGATCCCCAATTGCTTAGTTCCTAACGTGTTTGACATATCAACAAACAGTAGTGTTGGAGACATTTGGGGCCAGAATCTAAACTGCAGGGCTGAGAATTGTATGGTTTTCTATTTGTAAACATTTTGCACCAGTCACTAGATGAGAATTGTGTGTGTTTGATGAACAAATAACTGAAACTATGTCCCTTTTTCATACACAGGAAGACCTCAGCCAGGAGGTGGCTGTGGAAGGTGGCAGTCAGGAGGAGGCAGGGGTTAGTGGCAGCCAAGAGGTGGGTAGTGGCAGCCAAGAGGGGGTTAGGCCTCGGAGCCTGACTGACACCCAAATCCCTCCCCTCCGCCTTCCGTACAGAAGGGCGAGAAGGGGGGGTTATGCGGCAGAGTCAGCGCTCCGGATGATCAGAGAGGCTTCAGACTCCCTACATGCCACACCCACCGACGAGGAGACCTTTGGCTCTGTGGTTGTCACGAAGATGATGGGTATGGAGGTGAGGCAACGCAACATGTGTGAGGGGCTCATCCTCCATGTCCTAAATAAGGGTAGGGATGGGGAGATGACCCCACTCACACATGTTTGCCATAGTTACCATGCTCCGCCTCCTCCTTCTGCCACCCCACCAGCACGACAGCCACAGCGTGCAAGGAATCGTGGAAGGAAGACCTGAGAGTGACGACCTGGATTCAGTCTGGTCTGAGAGAAGATGGAGCCTCTTGTAGTACCAGAGCCTGGGGACCTAGATGGCATCTGCTGCAGTTCCGGATGCTTTGGACTTCAGGACCAGATTGCACTCCCCTTAATATACGTACTCCTCAGGCCCCCAATTTTCTACGCTTGAAAAATGATGGTTGCCGTGGGGGTCCAAGGCTTTGCAAATTCCCCAAGTTTCACCATGGCTGCGTTCCTCTTTGGTTTGTTGCTGAGACCTAAATAAATGTTTTTGGGATTTGAAATAATCAGTGACTATTGTGTTTTACTTTTCTACAATGACAGTTTTCCTTGAGTAGGCAGGTACATTTCACTAATCCTAAAGTAGAATTAACAAGGGGCACCAACAACCAACAAACTCCTAGTAAATTTAAGCAAGAAATACAAATGTTAATAATGTGGTTTTGCTAAGTTGAGACACACAACCCCCCTCCAAAAAAAAACAAAAAAAAACCTTCAAATATGTATTCAGAAAAAAAAAAAAAAAAAAAGACAAATCATGCTAAAAAGATAACAAAGATTCTTTTACGATATGAGTAAAAATAAACATGTAGTGTATAAATGCTGAAAAGTAATAAAGAACTAAGTTTGTGAGAAGTGCGGGTGAATAGGAGCAGCTAAAACATGTCATTCTTGTTGCATTGTAAAGAAAAAGAGAATGCGCTGCATTAAAGACATTTTAACATTGCAGCGTGACGAATGTGCTGTGTCGATTAGGAAAGGTAGTTTTACCTGACCGAGCGCTTCCGTCACAGAATTTCTTCTAAGCATGCGTAGCACTTTGTCCGTCGGACAACCGTACACACGATCGGATTTGGTGTGATCGGACCGTGTTGTCGGCAAATCTTTCGAGCAGGAGATAAGACTTTGTCCGTCGGACAATCCGACGTACACTGTCCGATGGTGCATACACACGGTCTGATTTTTCAACAACATTGTCCGATCGGACAGAATCCATGAAAAAGTCCGACCGTGTGTATGGGGCTTAAGTGGGTTGTGAGGTACCCGACTGACAACCAGTGGGCTCAGGAACTCAACGATGACTGGGTAGGTGTGGAGAGAATGTGGGCCTGATCAGCAATGCAAAAAATGCGGTGACAGGGACAGCCACTCTGCACCCAGCAATGTAGCCCTCAGGGTTGAAGGTCCTGGTTCTGGCTAGGCCCCGGTGCCCGAAACAGCACACGGAGTGACGGCCTCATGCTCTTGCAGCTCTGAATCCCATGTCCCAAGAGTGAGCCCACCTAGGACAGTCTAATTTATATGCTTTTCCTTTAATAATTCCTTTAATCCCTCAGCCCTCTGGAAATTGTAGTTTCAAACAATAGAGAGTCTATTGTAACTCCAGATGACCGGACTACATGTCCCACAATCCTCTATCAGTGAATGGCTTTTCTTCAGCATTCAGGAAACTATGTGATTATGTCCTGTTTAAGCACTAGAGGGAAAGTGTTCCATGTATAGCATTAAAAGAAGTGTCTCTGAGTGAAGATAACACAGCCAGCGCCTGGCTACACAAGCCATGTGGCAACAATAGTTATTGACCCGAGGGTTAGAAGGTTTAAAAAAATGGCAATTGTTTTAACAGATACAATGATCATTTTCTTTAAGTGTATGATTCAACAACCCTGAAGAACCCTTAAAGAATCCATAATCCATAGATAAACCAGCCTCAAGGCAATGTTCTCTTTCATTTGCTGCTATTGCTGTCAGATTAATTTCTTTAAATTTTGGGAACAAATCACACCCAAACACAAATTTAAGTGTATAACTAAAGATCAACTTCCCCTCTCCTCATATCCATAAAGTAAGGGTTAGGTTTTGTGTAGTTCAGCAGTTGAGAATTCACTGCTTGGGATATCAGTGCAGAAGAGGCAGCAATGTCAGATCACTACAGGAAGATAGGAGATCACTGAACCTCTGGCAGAATCAATAGATATTTTTCTGTATTTGCATAATTTTTAAAGGGATAAAACATGGGAAATGCATTTGTCTTACAGAGATGTACTGCATATATATTTTTTAATCATTTTGCATAGACTTTTTACCAATTGACCTCTGGAAGTTTTACCCCCTTGTTTACATAGGCAGAACCCCATTCTGTGTTGTTCACTGACGATCGGCAGGTGCCAGAGGACATTGTGTGAATAATCACAGCAGAATCGATGCGCCGGTGGAGCACACATGCCCCCTTTAGCAGAAATGTGTGATCACGTGTACCGTATATACTCAAGTATAAGCCGAGTTTTTCACCACATTTTATTGAGCTGAAAATGCCCCCCTCGAGTCAAGCACTTTTCTGCAGCAGAGAATGACATTTTCTGACCTGACTATGGGGCCACTTGGTGCTAGGAACCCTAAAATTGGTATACAAACCCAGTGGAACTAGCACTACATATCCAAAGATATCCAAAGATATAGGGGCCACAAAGTCAGTTCGCAAAATGTCATTCTCTGCTGCAGAAAAGTGCTTGACATTTTCTGAATGTGTAATGAATGATGGACACAGTTGACCGATTTTGGGGCCCCCGTATCTCGGGGCCACTTGGTGCTAGGAACCCCATCTTTGGATATGTTGTAGTTCCACTGGGTTTGCACACCATATTTGGGGTTCCTAGCACCAAGTGACCCCGAGATACGGGGCCCCAAAATCGGTCAACTGTGTCCATCTGCAGCAATGTCATTTCGGGACCCTTTGGGTCCAGAGACCCCAAATTTTGGCTGCATCTAGGGGGCATTTAGGAACCCTTAACTACCAAGTTTGAAGTTTTGGGGACCTATGGCTGCAAATGGGCACAGTGAGGCATGCAAATGGGCATTGTTGACCCTCTTTTCCACTTACAGTAACTGCGCATTTCCCACCCTAGGCTTATACTCGAGTCAATAAGTTTTCCCAGTTTTTTGTGATAAAATTAGGTGCCTTGGCTTATATTCGGGTCGGCTTATACTTGAGTATATACGGTATATACGTGATCTGGTGCTCAGCTGCTGCCCAGTACAGTGGTTAAGAGTGTACAATCAACAATATGACTAATTATAGGAAGCTAGAGTGTGTGTGTGTGTGTGTCAGCACACATAGGAGCTAGTGTGTGTGTCTCAGCACACATAGGAGCTAGTGTGTGTGTCAGCACACATAGGAGCTAGTGTGTGTGTGTCAGCACACATAGGAGCTAGTGTGTGTGTGTCAGCACACATAGGAGCTAGTGTGTGTGTGTCAGCACACATAGGAGCTAGTGTGTGTGTCAGCACACATAGGAGCTAGTGTGTGTGTCAGCACACATAGGAGCTAGTGTGTGTGTGTGTGTGTCAGCACACATAGGAGCTAGTGTGTGTGTGTCAGCACACATAGGAGCTAGTGTGTGTGTGTGTGTGTCAGCACACATATGAGCTAGTGTGTGTGTGTCAGCACACATAGGAGCTAGTGTGTGTGTGTTTGTCAGCCCAGTTCTTGTCATCTAAGGCAGCCTCTATCTGCCATAAGGCCCTGTTGCTGTGTCATCTAAGGCATCCATCTGCAGGAGTTAGTGTGTGTGCTGTGTGACTCCAGCACAATATACACTACCCACTACAATGCCTGGAAGACCGCCAAGGAGAGGCAGACAGTCCCAAGGCAAGAACACAGGGCAAGCAGGCTCTGTTTCTACAGACAACAGTGCTGGTCATGGCACACATAGGAGCTATATTTTTTTGTCAGCACACATAGGAGCTATAGTGTGTTGTCAGCACACATGGGAGCTATAGTGTTTGTGTCAGCACACATAGGAGCTATAGTGTGTTGTCAGCACACATAGGAGCTATAGTGTTTGTGTCAGCACACATAGGAGCTATAGTGTTTGTGTCAGCACACATAGGAGCTATAGTGTGTTGTCAGCACACATAGGAGCTATAGTGTGTTGTCAGCACACATAGGAGCTACAGTGTGTTGTCAGCACACATAGGAGCTATATTTTTTTGTCAGCACACATAGGAGCTAGTGTGTTGTCAGCACACATAGGAGCTATAGTGTGTTTGTGTCAGCACACAAAGGAGCTATAGTGTGTTGTCAGCACACAAAGGAGCTATGGTGTGTTTGTGTAAGCACACATAGGAGCTATATTTTTTTGTCAGCACACATAGGAGCTATAGTGTGTTGTCAGCACACATAGGAGCTATAGTGTGTTGTCAGCACACATAGGAGCTATAGTGTGTTGTCAGCACACATAGGAGCTATATTTTTTTGTCAGCACACATAGGAGCTAGTGTGTTGTCAGCACACATAGGAGATATAGTGTGTTGTCAGCACACATAGGAGCTATAATGTGTTGTCAGCACACATAGGAGCTATATTTTTTTGTCAGCACACATAGGAGCTAGTGTGTTGTCAGCACACATAGGAGCTATAGTGTGTTGTCAGCACACATAGGAGCTAGTGGAGCTAGTGTGTGTGTCAGCACACATAGGAGCTAGTGTGTGTGTGTCAGCACACATAGGAGCTAATGTGTGTGTGTGTCAGCCCAGTTCTTGTCATCTCTTGTCATACAATGCCTGGAAGACCGCCAAGGAGAGGCAGACAGTCCCGAGGCAAGAACACAGGGCAAGCAGGCTCTGTTTCTAGAGACAACAGTGCTGGTCGTGGACGTGGTCGTGCATCGTCATCAGCAAGTGCCCATGGGACACGCTTGTCCTTGTTTTCGGCAGCTGGACATGTTGAGCCGCATGCCGAAGACTTGGTAGAATGGATGACCAAGCCCTCCTCATCCTCCTCATCCTCTCTCACCCAGGCTCAGGGTACTGGCAGAGCAGCTGCCAACGCGCACTCAATGGCATCATCAGGCACCCCTTCCCTAGACCCACCATGTCCTCCTGAGGAGTCCCCCGAACTGTTTGAGCACAGTGTTGGGTACATGCTCCAGGAGGATGCCCAACGTTTTGAAGGCTCGGATGATGATACCCAGCTTGAGGAAGGCAGTAGTGTGTGCGCAGAGAGAGGGGATCAGCAATCTGGCAGTCATGTTCCACCAGCTGCAGCTTACTGCCAGGTTTGCTCCAGTGGTGAAGAGGGAGGGGATGATGAGGTCACTGACTCCACGTGGGTGCCTGAAGGGAGAGAGGAGGAGGAGGAGGAGGAGGTGGCGGCGGCACATGTCCAACGAGGCAGGATGCCCTCCGGAGGCCAGCTAGAGGCCAGCACACCAACTGAATCACACCGCAGAGCTCCGCCTGTGCAGGGCGCTGCCTCTGCACGTTATCACAAAAGTTCTTTGGTGTGGGCCTTTTTTGAGACGAGTACATCAGATCGCACCACTGCTATTTGCAATATTTGTCTCAAGCATATCTCGCGTGGCCAAAACATCAGCCGCTTGGGCACCACAAGCATGACCAGACATATGTCAACCTGCCATGCAGCTCGTTGGCAAGCGCACATTAAAGACCCACACCAAAGAACAAAGCGGACCTCTCCTTGCTCCTCATCAGCTGGGATCTCCAACCCCACTATATCTTCAGTCCTCTCTAAAAGGTGCTCTGAGAGGACTGAAGGTGTAGAATTAGGTGTGTCACAACCAAGTACTTGCAGTACACCGATGTCCGATTGTAGCAGGCAGCTGCTGGACCGTCGAAAGAAGTTTACTCCCAGCCATCCACATGCTCAGCGGTTGAATGCTAGCTTGGCTAAATTGCTAGCACTTCAACTGCTGCCTTTTCAGTTGGTAGACTCGGCCCACTTCCGTGAGTTTGTTCAATGTGCGGTTCATCAGTGGCAGGTTCCCAAACGCCACTTTTTCTCACGGAAGGCGAAGGCTCTCTACCGGCATGTGGAAGGCAATGTCCATGCCTCGCTGGACAGGGCGGTCAGCAGTAAGGTGCATATTACCGCTGACTCATGGTCCAGCAGGCATGGACAGGGACGTTATCTGTCTTTCACGGCCCATTGGGTCACTCTATTGGCAGCTGGGAGGGATGCAGGACAAGGTGCAGTAGTGTTGGAGGTTGTTCCGCCACCACTCCTCCAAAATGCTACTACTGGTTGTGACACACCTCTCTCCTCCACCCCCTCCTCTTCTTCTTCCTCCATGGCCTCTTCGAGTGCTCTGTCCTCGGAACCAGCGATGCTCCGTAGGCGTACAAGGGGCTACGCGAGTTGTCTTGTGGCAACACCGTCCACCACCACCACCAAAGGCCTAATTTTTCTGCCCTGTTCAACAGGTGCATGCAATTACAAATCTTGATCTAATAATTCACAGCAGGGCCCATTCCTGCGCCCACCAAGAGTAACTGTGAGGGCTTACAGTCTTGTGGCAACACCGTCCACCACCACCACCAAAGGCCTAATTTTTCTGCCCTGTTCAACAGGTGCATGCAATTACAAATCTTGATCTAATAATTCACAGCAGGGCCCATTCCTGCGCCCACCAAGAGTAACTGTGAGGGCTTACAGTCTTGTGGCAACACCGTCCACCACCACCACCAAAGGCCCAATTTTTCTGCCCTGTTCAACAGGTGCATGCAATTAAAAATCTTGATCTAATATTTCACAGCAGGGCCAATTCCTGTGCCCACCAAGAGTAACTGTGAGGGCTTACAGTGTTGTGGCTACACCAACATCTAATGGGGCAAATTTCTGCAGAGTATATACGGCAGGCCCCTACTTTCAAACATCCAACTTACAAACGACTCCTACTTGCAAACGGAAGGAGAAAACAGGAAGTGAGAGGAAATCTACCCCTAGGAAGGGAAATTCTATCCTGTAATGCCGCGTACACACGACGGAATTCCGCTCAAGCTGTGTTGCCTACACACGATCACACCAAATTCCAACGGTCAATAACACAGCGGCATAAAACACGTTCGACAGCACTATAAAAGGGAAGTTTAATGCTTCCGAGCATGCGTCGAATTGTTGTTATGCTTTGCGTCTATCTAGCAAGATTACTCTGTGGTATAACAAGGAAGCTGAGACTTCTGCAGTGTATAGATGTGCTTTTTACTATACAAAGCTGCTGTACAAAACTATTACAATCTTAGGAATACAATACAAGACTGACAGATATCTATAACAAGCAAAATGCCTAGAAAATAGAACAGCCTAAAGTCTAACAGTACAAATACATTTAAAGGGTTACTTAACTTCTGTTACTGTATGTTCATGATCTCCATTGGCAATATTTCTTCTTGGAGACCAGGTTCTGTCCTTCTATCATGAGTGGCTTCTGATGTTCAAAGCATGATGATGTGTGTCCTGATGTTACAGCATGATCTGTTCCAGTCTCCCCTCTGTGTCTCCACTCATCCATTTTATTTGTCCCAGTTTGTTGACCAAAGTTAATGTTTATAGACTTGTTTCCATAACAACCGACTAACAGTCATTCTTTTCAGGTTGAGACACCCTCTCAACCTGTTTACTGTAGCTGAAAAAACAATGGACTGTTGCTGGCTACCCATTGTCTCCTCAAACCAAATCCTGTCATCAATGCAACAGTCATTCTTTTCAGTCTGACAGACACTTTCAACCTGTTTACTGTAGCTGACGAGACAATAGCCTCTTCAAACTGTCAATTTGAATACAAGAATGTTATCTAACACCATTGTATGAAAACAGCATTTGTTTGAGAATTCTACTCATACCAGAGACTTGTAATATTCTCCCTTGTAATGTTAGGTCTGATGTTTAAAAAATCATATTTTAACAAACGCAACACAATTGTTTCCAAGCATGCGTCGGAATTTTGTGTGTCGGAATTGCATACACACATTCGGAAAATCCGATAGAAAGGTTTTCCTTCGGAAAAATTGAGAACAGGTTCTCAATTCAAAGTCCGTCGGAAATTCCCACAGAAAAAGACCGTTGGGCATACACATGGTCGGAAAATCCGATGAAAAGCTCCCATCGGACTGTTTCCATCGGAAATTCCGACCGTGTTTACGCCGCATTAGATTTAATTTGGGACAAAGGTATCTCCTCTCTGATGCTTTATCACCAATCCTTGTTTCAATAAAAACCCCACTTTTCCAAAAAAATTTGTCATTGGGACAGAAAGTGAGGTGAAATGTTCTGAACAGGTGCACAGACAGCAAAACAAATGTTACAGGGGTGATAACCCTTCCCTATGTTCTCCAAAAAGCTTAAAAATAGATTTTTTTGGATGGAGCTACACTTTAAAATTTACCTGTTCAAAATTACAAACATATTCTACTTAAGAACAAACCTACAGTCCCTGTCTTGTTTGCACCACCTGTATACTGCTGTTCAGAGTATATAGGGTTGTAGGTATAGGGTTTTATTTTGGGTGCGGGGTTCCCCTTAATATCCATACAAGACCCAAAGGGGCTGGTAATGGGCTGGGGTGGGGGGGGGGGGGTGATGGGGTAGCCATGCCATTTTTCTCAAAGATTTTCATCCATATTGCCAGGACAAGACATGACATTAAAGCCGCAAGCAGTTTTAAATGACTTTTTTTTTTTTTTCACTTTATGCATCATTAAAATGACTGCCCCCGAAAAAACTTCAGTTTTTAAAACTCCTTTTTGCATTGATACATGTCCCCTGGGGCAGGGCCCGGGTCCCCAAACCTGTTTTATGACATTAACATGCATATTGGCCGTTATAATTAGCACTTTAGATTTCGAACGTTCGCGTCCATTGTAACTAATAGGGTTTGAATGTTCGCGCAAACTTTCGGTCCGTTCGGAGGTTCTGGTGCGAACCGAACCCGGGGGTGTTCGGCTCATCCCTACTGTTTACCAAGTAAAGCACAGAAGGAGGAATGTTTGAATCATATGCTTAGAAGCAAGTACCAACATCTATACCATCAGTTGAGAACATCCTATTAATGAGAATTTCTGACACAAAAATACAGTGTCTGGAAAAAGAAAATATCTGTTATCATTAGCATTGTAATATTAGTTGTAGGAAGCAGTGATTTCAACTGGTTTAATGTGTCGATAATAAAAGAATGTTTATTAAGACCGAACAGTGTCAGCCTGTACAGAGCCATATTTAGCCTGTATGCTGTTCTATGCACATATAAATGCAGTAACTTTTCATTGATGTTACATCCTCTTTGTCACCAACCACATCATTTATAATCCCAATCATGGAATCTAAATCCAGAATATTTTATTTAAGGATGTTGTTTTTGCAGAGAAAAATGTGTTAGCTCTATGTTGCTTAATATAGTGCTTTGTGACTTCTATAAGAAGCTTCTACATCCTGTGTGCTTTCAGTTCTGTTGCTAGGTTTAAAAAATTGTCAAGAGTTATCTAAACAAAAAAAGACACAGGATTTGTAAAACTTTAATTTTACAGTCGACTAGTCTTACACTCTAGTCACGGGGGCCAAATGGGAAAAAATTACCTTGATCACAGGCAAACCTGTGTTGTAGCCAGGAGTGGACTGACAACCCTGTGTCCCTGCCCACACTCAAGCCACACCCACACAAAGTCCCACCCCCAGCTTACACTGCATGGACGCCTCAATTCTGGGTTGAACTTGAGATAAACAATGCACAGGGGGCAGCAGGACAGAGCATTGGATGTCAAGCAAGCAAACAACAGAGCACATTATGGGGCATATTACATGGGGACAAGAGGGCACATAATGGGACACAGCAGGGCATATTACATGGGGGCATGAGGGCACATTAAGGGGCACAACACATTAGGAGGGATAAAATCTCATATTATGGGGCACAGCAGGGCACATTATGAGGCATAGCAGGGCATATTACATGGGGGCACGAGGATACATTACGGGGCACAGCAAGGGATATTACATGGAGCAAGAGGGCACATATAGAGCACACAGAAGAGCACACTATGGGGCACTGAATGATGCATCAAGGGGCACACAGCAGGGCACATCATATGGCACACAGCAGGGTACAGGGCACATCATGGGGCATACAGTAGGGCTCAGGGCACATCACAAGGCCCACCTGAGGAAATTGGGCACACAGTGGGGCACATAGTAGGGAATGGGGGAACACCGTAGGAAACATCATAGGGCACACCACAAGGGCACACAGTAGAGCACATCATGGGGCACACAGTAGGGCATATCACGGGGCACACAGTAGGTCATGGGACACATCACAGGGCACATCATGGGGGCAGACATCAGGGCATGGGGGCACACATCACAGCATGGGGCAGACAGCTGGGCATGGGGCAGACAGCAGGCCATGGGGCACAGAGCAGTGTGTGGGGCAGACATCAGGGCATGGGGGCACACAGAAGGGCATGGGGCAGACATCAGGGCATGGGGGCACAGAGCAGGGTATGGGGCAGACTGCAGGGCTTGGGGCAGACAGCAGGGCATGGGGGCACGGAGCAGGGCATGGGGGCAGACATAAGGGCATGGATGCAGACATCAGGGCATAGGGGCACAGAGCAGGGCATTGGGGAAGATATCAGGGCATGGGGGCACACATCAGAGCATGGGGCAAAGATGAGGGCACAGAGCAGGGCATGGGGAAGACAACAGGGCATAGGGTAGACAGCAGAATATAGGGGGCACAGAGCAGGGCAAGGGGGCACACATCATGGCATGGGGTAGACATCAGAGCATGGGGCAGACATCAGGGAATGGGGGCACAGAGAAGGGCATGGGGCAGACAGCAGGGCATGGGGGCCAAGAGCAGGGCATGGGGCAAATAGCAAGGCATGGGGCAGACAGCAGGGCATAGAGGCACAGAGCAGGGCATAGGGTAGACAGCAGGGCATGGGGGCACAGAGCAGGACAAGGGGGCACATAGAATGGCATGGGGTGGACATCAGAACCTGGGGCAGACGTCAGGGCATGGGGGCACACATCAGAGTATGGGGGTAAAGAGCAGGGCATGGGGCAAAGAGCAAGGCATGGGGGCAGACAGCAGGGCATGGGCAGACATCAGGGCATGGGGCAGATAGCAGGGGGCAGCGTTCAGAGCTTTAGGGCACAGAGCAGGATGCTGGGCACATGGAGGGACACAGAGCAGGATGCTGGGCACATGGAGGGACACAGAGCAGGATGCTGGGCACATGGAGGGACACAGAGCAGGATGCTGGGCACAGGGAGGGACACAGTGCAGGATGCTGGGCACATGGTGGGACACAGAGCAGGACGCTGGGCACATAGAGGGGCACAGAGCAGGATGCTGGGCACATAGAGGGGCACAGAGCAGGATGCTGGGCACATAGAGGGGCACAGAGCAGGATGCTGGGCACATGGAGGGACCAAGTGCAGGATTCTGGGCACATGGAGCGACACAGAGCAGGATCCTGGGCACATAGAGGGGCACAGAGCAGGAGGCTGGGCACATAGAGGGGCACAGCACAGGATGCTGGGCACATAGAGGTACACAGAACAGGATGCTGGGTACATAGAGTGGCACAGAGCAGGATGCTGGGCACATAGAGGTACACAGAGCAGGATGCTGGGTACATAGAGTGGCACAGAGCAGGATGCTGGGCACATAGAGGGACATAGGACAGAATACAAGCTGCTGCACTTTCCTTCCTAGATGCAGAGTAGCGCGGGAAGCGGCTGTAAACATACCTTTTGTAAAGCGCTCCTCCCTGCCGACCCCTCCTCTCTTCTTGTCCATCCGAGGTGATGACAAATACAAGCACCTGGGGTGGACGGGAGGGAAGGAGGGGCCGGCGGGGAGGATCACATCACGAGAGGTCTGTTTACACTGCAGTCTCTTAGCAGGGAGCAGAGATTCTAGACCCGATCTACCCATCAGCTAGCTGTGATTGACGTGTAGATCGAAGTGGAAGCTGTCATGGGGCCCCCTACTGCCCACGGGCCCTCGCTCTGTGCCCGAAGTGCCCGATGGTCAGTCCGCCCCTGGTTGTAAATTGTATTGTAGGTGAGTTATAGACATATAATCTTTTAATAAGATAGCTGGCACACAGATGCTAAAGTCATTGTGATATATGACTGACCAAACATATAGTAAAACATGACTGATCAAACATTGTGAACAGTTTACTAACACATTAGAGTTTGTGTTAACTACATAGATTCTGCAGACTCTGAGAAGAAAATGTGGTTGCCCTTTTGTGTTTTGTGATTTGGTTCCAACACCTTCTTTTTATTCCACTCAAGACTGAAGGTCCAGTTCTCCTTAATGTTTTCCTCAAAAAAGACAGTTTCTAAAATACCTTCCAAAAGCAAGACAGACTTCTATGGGTATTTCAAAGTCCCCATCTGTATGACTTGGTGAAGGTGGTCATTGGGCGAGGTGTTCTTTGAGGGTTCTATGATGTAATCTCCTTTGGATTCAGTTGTTTCTGTTTTATGGCATTTGTGTTGCGGGGTGGGATATGGGGTTATTTCCGTATCTCTGAAGGAGAAGAAGTCAAGATGGTCCACTGGTGTGTCCAGATGTAGCACTGGAAAAAGGACAGTTAACAATATTAGAAAATATGTTACGCCTATTTGAGGTGGGGGTGTGCTTCAATAATACTAAATTGTTAAAGATAAAGTGCTCAGGGTACATGTTATACAGTACTTTTAACAATCATTCATTATTTATTTTTATATTTTATTGTAAGTACAATGTTCTCCTCTGTCCTTATATGTCTCCCAGCAAACACAACACAGTTTACGAAGTGGAGCTCATTAAATCCTAAAAAGGCTAAAGTTCAGTATTTTTATTAGAGAGAGTTAAAGGGCAGGAGGCACCTTGTGCTTGTCTTTATTTAATGTTTGCTTTATGATGATAATTAGTAACCCCAACAACAGGAATCCAGCTTTTAAACTCATTAAAAGCCTGCTATTTTGGTCTGTTGGCCATTGGAGTAGTTTTGATCTTGGCATAGGTTTAGGTTAGTATTTTTCACCATTATTTAATAGGAAAGTCTATTCTTAGAGCTGCTTTTTTCTAGTCTAGTGTTGTAATATGTGTTTTGGCATCAAAAATAACATTGCTTTTTAATTATTGAAAAACTATCACTATTTATGGTTCTTATAAGCTATAATTTTTAAAACAGCCTTTATGCAGTTTTGTTTTTATATGTTTGCTTTTTGTCACCGAATAGCAGCAATGGGTTAACCTGTAAGAAACAATGCACAATGCACTAAAGTTATAATTACTAAATGTCATTATAGTAATATTTTGATTCAGGGAGTTTTCTCCTGTGTAGCAAAACCACAATACATTTTCGGGGGGGAGTCGTCCAAAATGGACTAAAGGTTTACCTAAGTAACTACACTAAGGCCTATGTTTTTGCATTGCGCTTTCTTTCACTGGCCACCAGTGTAATGCCGCGTACACACGATCAGATTTTCCGACAACAAATGTTTGATGGGAGCTTGTTGTTGGAAATTCAAACCGTGTAGGCTCCATCGGACATTTTCCTTCGGAATTTCCGACAAACAAAATTTGAGATCTGGATCTCAAATTTTCCGACAACAAAATCCTATCTCCGAAAATTCCGATCGTGTGTACACAATTCCGACGCACAAAGTTCCACGCAGTCTGGTAAAAATAGCGTTCGTAATAGAGATAGCACATTTGTCACGCTGCAAATGTTTAAATCTTTTAATGCAGCGCATTCTCTTCTTCTTTATAATGCTAGAGTAAAGTTGTTTTGCTGCTGATATTCACACACTTCTGAAAAAATTATTTCTTTATTATTTCTCGTGATCTCCTGAATAGCATTAGTTATTTTTTTTGTCAGATCTCCATAATAATGTTTTGTATTTATTTTTATAGTGATTTTTTTTTTTTTTATCAAGATCTAATGTTTTTTTATTTTTTTCTTTATTGATCGCCATAATATTTTTTTCGTTTTGTGTGTCAAGTTACCACAACACCATTATTATCTTGTATTTTTTAACCTCAAGGAGGTTGGTTGGTGTCCCTTGTTAATTTGACATTGTATTTTTGAAATGTACCTGCCTACTCACAAACAAACTGTCCTTTTTGAAGTAAAACACATAGGCAAGTATTTAAAAAAAAGAAATAGACATTTATTATGGGTCATAACAAAATAAAGAGGAAGGCAACGCTGGATAAACTGGTGAAATTTGCAAAGCCTTTGTACCCCAGGGCACACATCAAAACTATTTTACAGGCAAAATTGGTGGCCTGAGGAGTTCATATAATAGTGAGCACAATCCGGTCCAGGAGTCCTAGAGATCAGGAACAGCAGCAGATGACATATATGTCCCCAGGCTGTGGTCATACAACAGCCTGCATCTTTTCCAAGAGCAGACTGACCCCAGGCCATCACACTCTTGTCTTCCTTAGACGCTTCCTTCTAGGCTGTGGCTCTGGTGTTAAAGTTGTGACAGGAGGTGGCAGAGGATGATGGTCGACCTCCTGGCTGCCATTTACCCCCCGCCACCTCCTGGCTGAGGCTTTCCTGTGTATGAAAAAGGAACATAGTTTTAGTTTTTTGTTCATCAATCACACACAGTTTTGAGCTCATGACTGTTGCAAATTGAATGTTAACAAATATCAAAGACTATCATTCGGAGCCCAGCATTTTTCATTCTTGTCCCAATCCTTTTTGGCCACTACTGTCTATATGTAAACCACTTTGTTAAATCAGCAATTAGTGATCAATAATAACATCATCATTAATTTTACGACAAGAAATATTTTGAACAATGCTCTACTTGACTCAAGCTGGGCTCCTCTACATCTTCCTGGGTGGAAGGCCCAGGTTGGACATCGGAAGCCTCAGCTGAGGTGGAAGGAAGCTTTGAAGGAAGAGTGGAGAGTGCTAGCCTGGGTTCACTCTGGTCTGACAGAAAACACAGTCTGTCATAGTACCACAGCCTGGGTACATAAACATCATCTACTGCTCCTGATCTCTGAGAATTCTGGACCTTCTTTCGCTCCCTAAGATAAGTACTCCTCATGCCACCAATTTTGGCCTTCAAATAGGTGATGTCTGCCGTGGGGATCATCGGCTTCACAAATTTTCAGCGCTGCCCTCCTCTTTCTTAGCTTATTAAAAAACGGGTGGTTCACCTGCCGCAGACAAGGCAGCTCCCTGAACATGTCAATGAATATTGCTAGAAATTCCCTATCATTGATTGGATCAATTTTCTCTGCAAGACACAACACAATACAAACCCTAATGTCAGGCTAAACTCTTCTAATCTTGTCCCAATATAGGCCTCAATCTATAAGCAGTATAGGCCACTGATGCACCAAGTCCAAATTGTACCTTCGTAGGGGGCCTGGCGACCGGACTCCAAGATGGATGCCTAGTCCAGGAGCTCCGCTCATCATCCGGAGATAATCCGACAGCATCAGCGTCCACCGGTGCCATCCACGGCCCCTTGCTACATCGCCGAACGGCTATCACTCACAGCAGCGATTGGGCATGACAAGGCACAGAAAGAAGCCCTTGCAGCCACAAAAAATGGATAGCTTCCTTATCCACCCAGGCCGCGGGCCTACGCAAAATGGCAGCGACGCGGGAGCTACAAGGCCGGATTGCAAGCCCGGAACGCTAAAAAACAACAGTGACCTTCCCTCAGATATCACCCGCCTAGCATCGCTACACGGGGCATCCTCCTTTGGCTCCCCCAGCCCCACCACCAGGAGCCCAGCGAAGTCTTGGCCGCGGAGGGACTCGCCGCTCAGGCCTCAGGCTGCAACTTCTATGGAGGTAAGCAGGCCTCACTCTGCTATGACCGGCCAGCAATCACAGGGAGGGGACCCCATTGCTAATTCCCCACATCAGACAGGCCAGTATCTGATACAATGCTTAAGGACATGCTGCTGTCCCTGAGGTCCTCCTTGCAGTCTGATCTATTAACTGGTCTGAATGAATGTCAGAGGGAAGTTCAAGCCCTGGGACATAGGGTTCACCACATAGAAAGTAAGATTGAAGAATGCACATCCTCTTACATCAACATGGCAGAAGCCCACACAGCGCAGGGAGAAGACTTAGAGTGGCTGAAAAACAAAATGGTGGATCACGTGGACAAGTCCAGGAGGAATAACCTCAAGCTGAGGGGTATCACTGAATCTGTCCCTCCTAACCAGCTCCTACAATTTGCACAGACACTGTTCTCCACTCTGCTACCAGGGGCAATGGCACAAGATCTCTTAGTGGATAGAATCCACAGGGTACCTAAACCGTCTTTCCTGCCTGCTGAGACCCCCAGAGATGTGTTACTCAGAGTACACTTTTTCCACATTAAGGTCAAATTCTACAGACGTCACGCAAAGCAGACAATGTCCCTCTGCAATATACAAGCATTATAATTCTGCCCGACCTGTCCAGACACACGCTACAACGCCGTCGCAATCTGCTAACAATTACCAAGGCACTAAGGAATCATAACATCCTCCATAAGTGGAAATATCCTGCCACACTTAACATAACCCACAACGGGAACACCATCTTAGTATCCAGAGGAAGGGCTCAAAGCCTTGAGCCAATGGGGTATACTCCCTGATCAACCTGCTCACCAACCGCCTCTCACAGGCTTACAACCCATGAACGGCGACTGGCAAGTGGTGTCCCACAAGCGATCCGCCAAAAAAAAGACCGGTGGAACCGCCTGATCTTTACACTACGCTTATACTACTATATCTCCGGATAGAGATCTCACATCTAAATATCCTTTATTCCCCTCTCATCTCAATAGCAGCTCAGTCTGTACGAGGATCAATTTATGGTTCCATTTCTTATTCTAACCCAGTTGACTGTTTGTTTTCCCCTTTTGTTTTCTTTGTTCTCTTTTTTTGATATGCACAGAATCACCGGAAGCGACAGACCATCAATTCGAACTTCAGCACAAGACAACCTGATGACCTCCATGACAACAAAGTGGGTCCAGTAAGTACCGACAACACACCTGTCCACACGACTTCACTCAAACCTTTCAATGATGATTAAAATACTCTCTTTTTTTTGCTTAATGTTTTTATTATAAATTTTTCGCATTTACAACAAGACCAATAACACATACATATTCATACATCCATTGAACAGTGGTGAAGTAACACATATTAAAAAAAAGAGGTGACCTGGTAATGTTGTAGGTTAATTATGTCTTACTCACTCCCCCTCCTTCCCACCCCTCTAAAATACTCTCTTTGAACGTCCGGGGTCTAAATCACCCGGCTAAACGCTTCTCCATGTGTAACGAAGCCAACAAATTGGGGGCAGACATCCTGTGCGTACAAGAAACGCACTTTCAGCTAAATAAATCCCCTCATAAAAACTTCCTGTTTATATTTACAGCCTGCACACCTAACGGTAAAAGAGGAGGTGTCCTTCTTGCCATCAAGAATTCTCTCTCCTTCGTACCTAAAGATGTTGTACTTGGCGAAAATGGTAGATACATAATCGTTACAGGAGACATAAACTCCAAGCCTTACACGATTGTCACTGTATATGCCCCCAACTCGCGGCAACTCCGCTTTCTAAAAAAAGTCATCAACAAGTCTAACTCCATGAAATATGGTAACCTCTTGATATGTGGAGATTTCAATCTCACCTCTGACCCGTCACTTGACACTTCATCAGGCAAATCTAAAGATATACATTCTCTCCAAACACTAATCCACCAAGAGGAACTATTCCACACAGGGAGATGTCTTCACGCAAACGAAAGAGACTACACCTTTTTCTCAAATAGACATGGCTCCTATTCCCGTTTAGATATGTTTCTGACAGACAAATGTCTCTTACAACTTGTAGAAACCTCATTGATTCACGACATTATGTGGTATGACCATGCTGCCATAACTATGACCATTGCAGAAAGGGGAGTCTCCTTCTCACCTCCCATCTGGCGCTGTAACACTAAACTTCTCTAAGAGCGACATTGCATAAATCCTATATCATCACACCTTCAAAACTACTTTCTAGAAAATTTGGATTCAGTAACAGATCCATACATTGTATGGAACGCGCATAAAGCCTTCATAGAGGCATCCTAATTCAGTTAGGAGCTAGAGAGAAAAAGAGGAGAACCCAACAACTGAATACAATTCTCACAGAATTGTATGATACTGAGTCTCAAAATAAAATCTCACCGTCAGCGCCCTTAACCAAAAAAAACAGCTCCCTCAGGGAAAACCTTAGAGAACTTCTGACCCAACAGTACGATAAAAATCTCAACCGTCTAAAACTAAACTATTACTCGAATGCTAATACAGCAGGTAAATACCTAGCAAATAGACTTAAGGCAATCCGCACTAAAACTAGAATCCCATACCTAAATCACTCTACTACCTCCACTAAAATTATCAACCCCCAAGAAATAGTGAATCACTTTGCAGAATATTATAGCTCACTATACAACTTGCATAAAGATCATAAAACGCCCCAACACACATTTAGACAAAATTCTGTCTTTTCTACAGACGATAAACTTGCCTTCCCTATCAGACCAACAGCTAATAGAACTGAACGCACCCATTACGCCTCAGGAAGTAGAGAAAATTATACATTCACTACCAAATGGAAAAACACCGGGTCCCGATGGTTTTTCTAACGAATACTTCAAAACATTTAAAACACTATTATCGCCCCACCTATCCAATGTATTCAACAAAGCCACAGACTCTGCATCACTACCTCCAGAGATGCTGAGAGCACATGTAGTAACCCTACCAAAACCAGGCAAGTAACCCAACACCCCAGCTAACTTCAGACCCATTTCCCTCCTCAATACAGACACCAAAATCTACGCTAAATTATTAGCCAAGAGATTAACAAACTTCATACCCTTATTCATCCAGCGCGACCAGATGGGATTTGTGAGGGGGAGACAAACCTCAGATGCCACTAGAAGGTTAATAAATGTAATACATAATGCTGAAAAAACCCAAACACCTTCTCTGCTGCTTTTAATAGACGCAGAGAAGGCGTTTGACAGTCCATTGGACATATATGGAAAAAGTTCTAGATAAGTTTGGTTTCAAAGGGAACTTTTTAAAGGCGGTTATGGCACTTTATTCCTCACCATCGGCACAAGTGTACTCTGCAGGCTTTTTATCAGTGCCCTTTACAATATCGAACGGAACCAGGCAAGGTTGCCCCCTGTCTCCTACAATATTTAACTTAATGATAGAGCCTCTGGCTGAAGCTATCCATTCAAACTCCCTGATTACGGGTTTCCAGTTTGGCTCCAGAAACCATGTCATCAACTTTTTCGCTGATGACGTAATACTACTCCTATCTAACCCTCTTGTGTCCCTACAAGAGGCCCACAAAATCCTTACTATTATAAAATCTATTATGACATCTCCTATTATAAGGTTAATTTTGCTAAATCTTTGATACTAGAGCTCGGAGTACAATCCCACACAAAAAAGGCTCTACAAAGACTACTCCCATACTCCTGGAGCACCTGGGAGGTATTACCTATCTAGGTATTACACTTACAAACAAAATTCCACTCTAGCCAAAGCCAATTTGCCTCCCCTTATGGCCAAACTGGAAACTCAGCTCAGGGATATCTCAAAGAAAGAAATATCTTGGATGGGTAGAATTGTTGCCTATAAAATGTTGATACTGCCACAAATTTTATATGTTTTTTGCACTCTCTCAATTCATATTCCCAACCATTACCTCAAAAACCTATCGCACCTTGGCTGAAAATATGTATGGAATGGGAAAAAAGCAAGATGCTCAACGAACAATCTAATTGCTCACAAAAATGCAGGCGGTGCAGGTCTAGTTGACATATCTGACTACCTATGGGCAGTACGCCTAGATCAAATGAAACACTGGCTACAGAAAACAGAAACACCACTTTGGGTCGACATAGAAATAGCTATGTCACCTACTATGACCTGACTCTACTTATTATGGGAGACAGTTGGGACCAATGGGACACTACTATACTATACTAGCCGTAGGCAAACCAACAGTGAACAGGACGCGAGGAGGCGCTGAGAACGCCGGTGATGTTCAAAAATTTTAACTCTTCGTGCCATGTTTTAATTTCTTTAATGTAGGAGTACATCCTACTATTTAAATAAATTCAACTAATTGTTTACAAACTTACTACACTAGTGGAGGCTTCTCTGTTCCCCTTTCTACCTCCCCTGGTGTTATGTCATTTTTGAGCCAGTGACATTAAGCACTGTAGGTAAGGGAGAAGGACCTGACCGGAGCATTCACTAGACTCTACAGACTTTGGATACCCCAGCAGTGTGGACAGGAGATACCCCTTAAAGGCACATACCCAACAGGCTTGAGGCTCTGCAAATCTCCAGGACACCCCAGAAAGGCATATGTTAATCAGACCTGAGGTGAGAGGCTAGAGAGACCAGTCAAGGATACCCCACAAATAGATGAAACCTAATTGCTTTATCCACATAGCCAAACGCATAGAATTTATGCTCGGAAATATCTGACAGCACTCTGGAGCAATATTGGACTACTATTGATATCAATATTATCAGTTTTTATGCCCCTAGTGGATTCATCTATTTATTTATTTATTTTCATCACACCATTGATTCATCTATTTATTTACTTTTTTACTCATTTATTTATCACACCATCTATTCATTGATTTATCACTCTTCTGTATCACATTATTCACTATTATCAATAGCATTATAACTTTGATGCATTTTATGCACTTTTAGATACTTTATTTGATAATTTGCTTATTAATTATGCTACTCATGCGATTCACTTTGTAGCTACTTTTAGCACTGGGCACTCACAATTTTAGCCAATTGTCACCATTGTTGATTTTACCCACGTGATTTTTATCTTTTATGCGATTTACTTGCGATACAACATCCACTAATTTTTCTATGCGGTTTTTATATTTGTATGCGATTTTTACATCCATTTTGTGATATTTATATGCATTTCTGATCTTTACATCTATTTAGGATTGTATTTATTTTTACACCTATTTAGGACTGTATTTATTTATTATCTCCAGATCATTAACCTCTATTAGTGTTACAATCAGCTAGCAATCATTGCATTACACTTTACTGTTATTTATCCCTATTTGCGCGAAATTCCTTCCCTATTCTACTACTATACTATCACCTCCAATGCAAACCTCCATAAGAATATGGAGACTTTTCCTAGAGCATAACCGACAAGACATACAAGACACAAAAATCGCCCTTCATCTAACACTATTTGAAGCTAAAATTCCGATGCTTAAAGTCCAAGACATTATGGATCAGGGTATAACATCTATATCTGACCTCTATGACGACACGCGACATAAGACAGTACAACAAATTATGACTCAATACCACCTCTCGAAAGATAAAATGTTCAAATGTTTGCAAATCACCCACTACATAAGGTCTCTACCTACTCCAAACATTCTACTACCTAGTAAAACATGGACATTTTATTTATTGGCCAAACCTAACACAAAAGGCATTTCCTTTTTCTATAACTCACTCCAAGACAAACTTCAGTTCTCCAAAACCGTAGCAATGCAAACATGGGAATCAGATCTAGGTACCAATTTTTCAGAGGAACAATGGCAACACGCCTTCAGAGAAATTCACAAAGCTACACACTGTGTCAAACATTGGGAACTAGCCATTAAATTGGCAAACAGGTGGCACTACACACCTTACAGACTGGCAACCTACTTCCCTAGTCTCTCACCTCTCTGCTGGAGAGACTGCGGAAGAATGGGTAACCTGTTACATATGTACAGGCACTGCCCGAATGTTAAGAGTCTATGGAATCAGGTATTCCGCTTCATTTCATCGATAACAGGTATACTCACAAATCCAGACCCTGCGCTAGCGCTTTTACATGTCAACATAGACAAATTCCCTCACAACACCAGACCAGTAATCTCACACATACTCCTAGAAACCCATTCGCTGATTCTACGTAATTGGAAATCCAACAAAGTCATAAACCTGTCTGATGTGATCACTATGGCGCATAGGAATTACCGTATTTATCGGCGTATAACACACACCAGCATATAACACGCACCCCAAGTTTAGGAGGGCATTTTAAGGAAAAAAAGTTTTAGGAGGGAAGTTTAGGGGAAAAAAAAAACTTACATTTAAGCGTCATTTGCATCTTGCCCAGCGTCATTTTCAGCTTGCCCAGCATCATTTGCAGCTTGCCCAGCGCATTTGCAGCCTTGCCCAACATCATTTTCAGCTTGCCCAGCGTCATTTGCAGCTTGCCCAGCATCATTTGCAGCTTGCCCAGTGTCATTTACAGCTTGCCCAGTGTCATTTGCAGCTTGTCAGCGTCATTTGCAGCTTGCCCAGTGTCATTTGTAGCTTGCCAGCATCATTTGCAGCTTGCCCAGTGTTATTTGCAGCTTGCCAGCGTCATTTGCAGCTTGCCTGAAACTCGTTTTAATGATACTAATGATACGCCGTCCCCGCCCCCCTCTGATGTCATGGGGAAAGCCATAGGGAAGTCCCCATGACGACCCCGTGCATCAGAGGGGGACGCGGACGCCGTGGAAGAAGATGCCGGACGAGTAGACCAGAGTAAGAAGCGCATCGGAGGAAGAAGAAAATGGAAGAAGATGGAAGAAGAAGATGAAGAAACCGAAGGATGAAGAAAGGAAGAAGACCAGAAAAAAGAAGTTGAAAGAAGATTTTAATAAAGGAATTGTCAAAGACCGTCTCCTGTCATTTTTAACATTTTTGTCACTTTTTTGGTGAAATGGTAGGGGTACTTTTGTACCCCCTTACCATTTCACACAGGGGGGGAGGCCAGGATCTGGGGGTCCCCTTGTTAAAGGGGGCTTCCAGATTCCGATAAGCCCCCCGCCCGCAGACCCCCACAACCAATGGCCAGGGTTGTGGGGAAGAGGCCCTTGTCCCCATCAACATGGGGACATGGTGCTTTGAGGGGTCACAGACCCCCAAAGCATCCTCCCAATGTTGAGGGCATGTGGCCTGGTACGGTTCAGGAGGGAGGGGGCGCTCTCATCCCCCCTCTTTTCCTGCGGCCTGCCAGGTTGCGTGCTCGGATAAGGGTCTGGTATGGATTTTGAGGGGGACCCCACGCCATTTTTTTTTTTTTTTGGTGTGGGGTTTCCCTTAAAATCCATCCCAGATCTGAAGGGTCTGGTATGGATTTTTTTTTTTAAATTTGATGCAGGGTTCCCCTTAATATCCATAGCAGACCTGAAGGGCCTGGTAATTGAATTTGGGGGAACCCCCACGCTTTTTTTTTATTTTTAATTTTTTATCAATGACTTTCAATGAATGACTGTTCTCTGTATTACGGGAGTCGGCAATTCATTATAGCAGCAAATGATTTTAAATAGCTTTAAATAGATTTTTTCCTGCAAAAATGACACTTTGTGCAGGGACAGTTCTGCACGGGAAACATGCGCCCTTTTACATGCATACTATACACACCCCCCAGGTACGAAATTTAAAGGAATATTACACGTTTATTGTTTCACTTTAAGCATTATTAAAATGACTGCTCCTGAAAAAATGTCAGATTTCAAAACTTTTTTTTGCATTGAACCCACGTCCCCAAACACTTTTTATGACAATAAATTGCATATAGGCTTTTAAAATTAGCACTTTAGATTTCTCCCATAGACTTTTACAGGGTGTTCGCGGCTTTTCGAATTTGCCGCGAACACTCCAAATTGTTCGCTGTTCGCTGAACAGGCGAACAGGCAATTCATGTTCGACTCGAACTCGAAGCTCATCCCTAATCAACAACCAGGCCTAAACAAAGAAACAGTAAGGCACTGGCAATTTCTCGTAACATCTAACTATTAGCACCCATCTAAAAGGTGATGGGTGCTACACTAAAATATGTTGGTTTGTTCAAAAACCCTTTTCTAACGCACATGTGAATGTGCACAGAGTAACATATTTTCTACTCAACAATGTGTGGCTTCTTCTTTCAAGGCCCAATATAATTTTTGTTCGACTAAGTTGGTGTTTACACTGAAATGGGGGTTATTTACTAAAGGCAAATCCACTTTGCACTACAAGTGCACTTTCAGTGCAGTTTCAAGTGCACTTCACTTCAAGTGGATTTTCCTTTAGTAAATAACTCCCACAGTGCGTTATAATTTGCCACAATCATGCCATTTTCGTGACTCAACAAAATTCATTCATGGTGCTGAAAATTATGTATATTTTTATCAGTAATGCATTACATAGATTAACAACAAAAACAAGGTGTGTGTGTAGCAGACCCAAAACATAATAATAGTTTGATGAAGAAGAGATTGTCACCTCTTGTATCAAATAAATTACGTTTGCACTATTGAAGAAAATGGCAAAAAAAAAGCCCATTGGCTAACCTAGGAGACAGCTATAAGAAACACAAGCAGTAAATCAAAGGAAATATTATTTCAGTTTAACAAAAAAATATTATTTTTAAAATGTTTATTGAACATTTTCTGGCATATCAATGGCCCCCCTACCCACAAAGTACTCTACACCAAACTTCTACTAACATGAGATAAACACGAGATAAGGAGAAGGAGCCCAAAGGGTGGCTATTGAACTTCCCTTTTCTAGTGCCGTCGTACGTGTTGTACATCACCGTGTTCTTGACGTTCGTAAGTTCCGTAAACATTCGTGTGACTGTGTGTATGCAAGACAAGTTTGAGCCAACATCCGTCGGAAAAAAAACATGGATTTTGTTGTTGGAAAATACGATCGCATGTACGCGGCATAAGAGTGAGCATTTTGCCTTCCACTGACCACCAACTTTAGGGAGTATTGTTCCTCATGACTATGTTGATATGTGGTCCTTTGATTTCTAGTTATGACTCTGGATGGTTATACAATCATTTGTTTTTATTTTTGACTGTGCAGATTTCTGTTTGTATTCTTGTACAGCTGTAGTGGTGTTCTCCATAGCAAGAGAGACTTGGCTGTTTCACACATAGCTCCATCCCAGTCACAGCTGCCTTGAAGAATCTGTGCCGCCCATAGCGGTGGTGTCCTCCACCTCCCTCCTCATCTGCTCCCTGTGAACACTGCCCCCCCCCCCCCCCTCGCCATCTCAGAGTGCAGAGCAGGGATCGTTACAAGATACCAGCCGGGTGACAGAGCGGAGATCTCCGGCTATGATGCATTTTGTGTGCGAAACCCTGATCACTGTAAAGCTTTGCCTCCTGGACCAGCATTGAAACAGTGTGTTGTCTATTACAAAGCCGATCCAGGAGGCGGGACTTTACGGAGATCAGTGCTTCACATA
Organism: Lithobates sylvaticus; assembly: GCA_028564925.1. Taxonomy (NCBI): domain Eukaryota; kingdom Metazoa; phylum Chordata; class Amphibia; order Anura; family Ranidae; genus Lithobates; species Lithobates sylvaticus. The sequence continues at coordinate 66,491,626 of CM053035.1, read as the reverse complement.
CAAGATCTGTCACAGCCAGAGATCCCCGCTCTGTCATCCAGCTGGTTTCTCGTAATGTTCCCTACTGCACATTTGGACACTGATGGGCACAAATAAGCAGCACTGGTGGGCACTGATGAGACAGAACTTATGGACACTGATGGGCACATATATGTTGCACTGATAAGCTGCACTGTTTGCCACAGATGAGACTGCACTGATGGGCACAGGCTGCACTGATGGGCACAGATATGTATGATATGTATGATAAGATTGCAAAAAAATTCCAATCTGAACTGCACAAATCCACAAATACTCTGTCCTTGGAGATTGCTACTCTGGGAAACAGAACTGATTTGCTGGAAGCCAAGCATGATGAGCTCAGTCTGGCATATTCTGACCTTAGAAAGTAGCATGAATCCCTTTTCTGAATCAGTGCTTCAGCTAAAAGCCCACCTTAAAGAGCTGGACAACAGGAACAAAGAAAAAGGCTGACCGCAGGTCGGCCTGTGTTTGTAGGAGGAGTCAGGCTGCATAAAGCCTGCCCTCCTTCGCCTCCTCCCCTCATGGTCGGAGGCTCTCGTGATGTCATTTCCGGGTCCTGCTAGGGCTGCAGTTAGCTGCAGTCATGGTGACAGTTCCGCTCTCTGTAGGGGGGGCTGCACTCCTCGGGCACCACAGGGGAGACCGAACGCCTGGCTTCCTACCTTTTCATCACCCCTTCAGGGTCATTAGGACGGCACGGGGGGGCGTCCGCCCGGTGCTCATGCGGGGGGGTGTTCGGCCACCCGCCCTCCAGCTCCCCTATCTATCGTCCACCCGCTTCTCCCGGTGCTCACACCGGGGGGGGGGGGGTGACCGACCGCCCGCCCGCCCTCCCGCCCTCTCTCCCGGTGCCGCCTGCAGGGACTGCCCTCCGAGACCCCTGGGGTTGCAAGTTGTGCGGCTGCTAGGGGACTTGGAGTCCCCTGCTTTCGGTCCCGCCGGGGGAGGGGGGGGGTGTCGCTGCCGCCTGTCGGCCCCTCTCTCCCCAATGTACAGCCGCCCTGTCTCCACGGAGGGGTCGCTTCTCCCTCCCGCCCACGTCTCCCGGGGTTCGGGGGGAGGAGCATGGCCGCCTGTCGGTTTGCTGTCTCCACGTGGAAGACGCTTCTCCCCGGGTTCCGGGGGGGGGAGTTGTGGGAGCATGGCCGCCTGGCAGCTTGCTGTCCCCACGTGGGGGACGCTTCCCCTCCCGCCCGCTTCTCCCTGGGTCCCGGGGAGAGGGGGGGATTGGGGGAGCATGGCCGCCTGACAGCTGTGCTGGCTCCACGAGGGAGCCGCCTCTCCCTCCCGCGCCGGTGTTCCCCTGGTCCTTGGGGGGGCTGCATGGTGGTAGTTCATTTCTCAGGTAAGTTTGGCATTCATGTTTCTCATGCGATGTTACGTTTCTCATGCGATGTTGCGTTTCTCATGCGATGTTACGTTTCTCATGCGATGTTACGTTTCTCATGCGATGTTGCGTTTCTCATGCGATGTTACGTTTCTCATGCGATGTTACGTTTTTCATGCGATGTTACGTTTTTCATGCGATGTTACGTTTTTCATGCGATGTTGCGTTTCTCATGCGATGTTGCGTTTCTCATGCGATGTTACGTTCCCATGCGATGTTACGTTCCCATGCGATGTTGCGTTTCTCATGCGATGTTGCGTTTCTCATGCGATGTTACGTTCCCATGCGATGTTACGTTCCCATGCGATGTTACGTTCCCATGCGATGTTGCGTTTCTCATGCGATGTTGCGTTTCTCATGCAATGTTGCGTTGCCCATGCTTTTTTACGTTGCCCATGCTTTTTTACGTTGCCCATGCGATGTTGCGTTGCCCATGCGATGTTGCGTTGCCCATGCGATGTTGCGTTGCCCATGCGATGTTGCGTTGCCCATGTTTTTTTACGTTGCCCATGCTTTTTTACGTTGCCCATGCGTTTTCACGTTGCCCATGCGTTTTCACGTTGCCCATGCGTTTTCACGTTGCCCATGCGTTTTACATTTCTCAGGTAGGTTTGGTCATGTACTAGTGTTCTTGTGATTTACATTTCTCAGGTAAGTGTTGGGTCATTCACGGTTCTCAGGCGATGTTACATTTCTCAGGCGTTTTTTTACGTTTCTCATGCAGTTTTATGTTTCTCAGGTAAGTTTGGTCATGCACTTGTGTTCTGGCGATTTACGTTTCTCCTGCGATTTACATTTCTCAGGTAAGTTTTGAGTCTTTTAGGTTCTCATGCGATTTTACATTTCTCATTTGAATTGCTGGGTACTAGACCATGGGAAGAGCTGAAGTAGACCTATCATGAAGGATGCATCTTGTCGGGGACTGATCGCAGATGTGGGGTCATGTCAAACTTTGGGTGTTTGAGCTGAACTCGGTCGCATGCTGGGGGTGCTCATGCAATTTACGGTGCTCATGCAATTTACGGTGCTCATGCAATTTACGGTGCTCATGCAATTTACGGTTCTTATGCAATTTCACGATTCTCAGGCAAGTTACGGTTCTCATGTTTCCGACGTTTCATGTTTCTTGCGTTTCTCACGTTTTCCCAGGTTTTCTTACATTTCTCATGTTTTCCATGGTTATTACGTTTCACATGTTTCCATGTTTTCTCACGTTTCTCATGTTTTCTCACGTTTCTCGTGTTTTCTCACGTTTCTCGTGTTTTCTTGCATTTCTTATGCTTTCTCGTGTTTTCTTATGCTTTCTCGTGTTTTCTTATGTTTTCTCGTGTTTTCTTATGCTTTCTCGTGTTTTCTTATGCTTTCTCGTGTTTTCTTATGCTTTCTCGTGTTTTCTTATGCTTTCTCGTGTTTTCTTACGTTTCTCGTGTGTCTCATGTTGTGTTCTCGTGCATGTCACATGCCTTTTCATGTCATTGCCTTTCGTTTGCGGCATTTCCGTTAGCTAGTGCTTACATCCAGGATCTGTCACGTCTACAGATCCATACGGGCTGAGGTTTTCGTTTTTAATTGATTGTCGCCCCACAATCTTCTCGCCTGTAGTCCATACGTCATACATGCACGTTCACCGTTACACCTTTACTACTACCCACCACGTCCTGTGGGTACCTTAGCCCTGAGTGTTCGTTTTTAATTGCCTGTCTTAGCGCGGCAGGTTGCTCGGGCTCGCTTACTGCATACGGTAGGGGGGGTGGTCATTAGGTTCACATTCCGGCGCTGATTGGTCTTGTCATTTCTGCACCCACATCCTTACACTTGTTAGGTACCAGGGGTATTATGTTCTCTGGTAATTTTTTACAGCTGGGTTGTCCATGTTCTTCCACTGCGGGTTTCCCATCACGTCTATGGGTTAAACAGATTGAGATGATCGTTTTTAATTGGCTTGTTCAGTGGCAAGTCTCCTCATCTGTTTTCTTGCACTACTCACATATTTCGTACAACTTACGTTTCTCATGCAACTTACGTTTCTCATGCAACTTACGTTTCTCATGCAACTTACGTTTCTCATGCAACTGTTTGTTTCTATGCCAACTCACGTTTCATGTTTCTCTCGTTTCCCAGGTTTCTCTCGTTGTTCATCGGTTTGCGTACTCGTGCGACCGGCGTTTCTTATGCAGGTTGCGTTTTCGTGCAGCCTCGGTCCGTGTGCTACTCACGTCTTAGTCTGATCGCGCTACTCATGTTCTTGTCCAGTCACGTTCTTTCACGCAGTTACTTTCCGGTCGCAGGTTCTCAGTCTTAAGTTTCTCTCGCAATTCATGTTCCTGTCCCAGTTCTGTGTCATTTTCACGTTACCTTCCATGTCCTAGCTCTGTCCGGCCAGGAGTTGCGCAATAGTATGGAACTATTGGTAAGTCAGCCATTGCAGCTTCTGCTGGCTCTGGGGCTTAGGGGATTCCGGATCCCTCTCTGTGCCTGGGCCGGTATCATCAGGCCCAGGTCCAGGACACAGATGCCGGCGGCACGCCTTCTCTTCAGGTTTCCAGCATTGGTGTTGGATCAGGTTTCCTTGGACCGACGCAACAGCCTTGATCGACAAGATCTTTGTTTTGTATACCAGGTAGGCTCGTGACATGGCTTAGGGTGTTTCCAGGCTTCCGGTCTAGGTTGCTTAGTCCTGATGGTCGACATCCAGTTGCTATTTTGCTTTTCTGTTTTTTTTTTGGCCCCTTCCAACTCGTATCGGCGCGCATCTGGTGGAGACTCAGCATTTCATGTTGTTGGCATTCCCCGACAGGCCTTTCTTCATAATCTGCGTACTGTAGTCAAGCATCCTCAGGAATCCAGAAGAGTTGCTCCGGCTGTACTCGGCAGTCTTCCCATCGTTTGTTAAATTCTTCATGACGTATCCGACAGGGTCTCCTTTTGTTATGAACCAGCTTGATGCTTAAGACAGCGCTGTATCTGACCTTTATGGTTCCTAAGGCCAGGGGAGTTGCACTTCTGGCCCAGGGTCTCGCATACTTTTGGTCAATCGGTTGGCACCCCGGTCTTGTCCGTTACTTCTGCATGCTCGCAAGACGCAGCATTCGGGAGGCGGCACGTCATCAGGAGCCTGGCAAGGCGTGGGCCCGGTGTTGGTTTTAAACCAGCCCGTCAGTGCCACTTCTGATATACCCAGGGGGGTCCCCGGTTGCCTCTTCCTAGTGCTCCCCTCTCTGCAGCTCTATGCATACTTCATTACCGTCCCCTTTTTGGGCAAATCAGGTTCTGGACCTTCAAGCATACTTTGGCTATTCATTTAGGTTAGGAGCGGCTTCCGTGACTTTGCGCCAGGGGTCCCGACCATTAGCATTTGGTTAGGTGGAGGTGGTCTTGTTTCTCTGGGTACGTCCCCGAGCCACTTTGGAGGTGTCATAAGCATTTGTCAATTTCAGCAGATTGAACGGCAATTTGGTTAGTAAGCTTTCATCCTACTGTGGTTATTTTTGCCCCCTTTTAGGCATACTGACCACGTGACCCCTGGCACACCACAGGTCAATGTTCTCGTTTGCTCTTTGTTCCTTTCCCATACTATCCACAGTATTGACTCTGAGTACAAAGAAAAATTCTGACCGCAGGTCGGCCTGTGTTTGTAGGAGGAGTCAGGCTGCATAAAGCCTGCTCTTTGTTCCTTTCCCATACTATCCACAGTATTGACTCTGAGTACAAGCACAATAATCTGAGAGTATGTGGGATACCAGAAACAATGACAGACCTGCTCCCTGCCATACAAAAGCTGTTTCAGTCGCTTCTCCCTGACTCTCCCACCTCAGTCTTTACCTGTGACAAGATTCACAAAGCTTTACGCCCTAAACCTCCTCCTGAATAAGGATGGGCCCGGTGCTCGATGCGAACCCATGTTCGCATCGAGCACCGGGTGTTCGCTCGCTCGGCGAGCCCAGAACTATTTTGGCCGCTCGCATCACATTCGTGTGATGCGAGCGGCCCCGCAATGCATTGCGGCCGGCGCGGCCGGCGCAGTGCATTGCTGGCTGATGATTGGCCAAGCATGCACTGTGACCCCGCATGCTTGGCCAATCACAGCGCCGGAAACTCGGAGAGCCATAATTGGCTACAGGCAGGACGCCTGTAGCCAATTACAGCTCAGGGGCTTTAGTACACGCCCCCTCATTTAAAAGGCCGCCACGCCGTCGGCGCCGGTCACATGCGTTCCGGCTTTAGGAGAGTGCAGGCTCATTCTGTGTCACTCTGCTAGATTCATTTAGAAAGATTCATTTAGAAAGATTCATTTAGAAAGATTCATTTAGAAAGATTTGCTCTACTTTGCTAAACCATTGCTACCTGTCATTGATCGTCCATTGCTGCTGCTGGTTAGTGTGTTTTTAGCTGCTGCTGGGGGTTAGTCTGGTGCATGTCTTACTGTTAGTACAGTATTTCAGTAGTACCAACCGCAGTGCTGTTAGTACACACTGCACCCCAAAAGCACCCATAGGGCTTGTAGTGTGTTCGTGGCAGGCACTGGCAGCAAACAGAGCTCCTATATTTTGTTCCCAGAAGCACCTATAGGACTTGTAGTGTGTTCGTGGCAGGCACTGGCAGCAAACAGAGCTCCTATATTTTGTTCCCAGAAGCACCTATAGTCCCATCACACAGAGCTATATTTTGTTCCCAGAAGCACCTATAGGACTTGTAGTGTGTTAGTCCCATCACACAGAGCTCCTATATTTTGTTCCCAGAAGCACCTATAGGACTTGAAGTGTGTTAGTCCCATCACACAGAGCTATATTTTCTTCCCAGAAGCACCTATAGGACTTGTAGTGTGTTAGTCCCATCACACAGAGATCCTATATTTTGTTCCCAGAAGCACCTATAGGACTTGAAGTGTGTTAGTCCCATCACACAGAGCTATATTTTCTTCCCAGAAGCACCTATAGGACTTGTAGTGTGTTAGTCCCATCACACAGAGATCCTATATTTTGTTCCCAGAAGCACCTATAGGACTTGAAGTGTGTTAGTCCCATCACACAGACCTATATTTTCTTCCCAGAAGCACCTATAGGACTTGAAGTGTGTTAGTCCCATCACACAGAGATCCTATATTTTGTTCCCAGAAGCACCTATAGGACTTGAAGTGTGTTAGTCCCATCACACAGAGCTATATTTTGTTCCCAGAAGCACCTATAGGACTTGTAGTGTGTTAGTCCCATCACACAGAGATCCTATATTTTGTTCCCAGAAGCACCTATAGGACTTGAAGTGTGTTAGTCCCATCACACAGACCTATATTTTCTTCCCAGAAGCACCTATAGGACTTGTAGTGTGTTAGTCCCATCACACAGAGATCCTATATTTTGTTCCCAGAAGCACCTATAGGACTTGAAGTGTGTTAGTCCCATCACACAGACCTATATTTTGTTCCCAGAAGCACCTATAGGACTTGAAGTGTGTTAGTCCCATCACACAGAGATCCTATATTTTGTTCCCAGAAGCACCTATAGGACTTGAAGTGTGTTAGTCCCATCACACAGACCTATATTTTGTTCCCAGAAGCACCTATAGGACTTGAAGTGTGTTAGTCCCATCACACAGAGATCCTATATTTTGTTCCCAGAAGCACCTATAGGACTTGAAGTGTGTTAGTCCCATCACACAGAGATCCTATATTTTGTTCCCAGAAGCACCTATAGGACTTGAAGTGTGTTAGTCCCATCACACAGAGATCCTATATTTTGTTCCCAGAAGCACCTATAGGACTTGAAGTGTGTTAGTCCCATCACACAGAGCTATATTTTCTTCCCAGAAGCACCTATAGGACTTGAAGTGTGTTAGTCCCATCACACAGAGATCCTATATTTTGTTCCCAGAAGCACCTATAGGACTTGAAGTGTGTTAGTCCCATCACACAGAGACCTATATTTTCTTCCCAGAAGCACCTATAGGACTTGAAGTGTGTTAGTCCCATCACACACAGACCTATATTTCCTTCCCAGAAGCACCTATAGGACTTGAAGTGTGTTAGTCCCATCACACACAGACCTATATTTTCTTCCCAGAAGCACCTATAGGACTTGAAGTGTGTTAGTCCCATCACACAGAGATCCTATATTTTGTTCCCAGAAGCACCTATAGGACATGAAGTGTGTTAGTCCCCATCACACAGACCTATATTTTCTTCCCAGAAGCACCTATAGGACTTGAAGTGTGTTAGTCCCATCACACAGAGATCCTATATTTTGTTCCCAGAAGCACCTATAGGACTTGAAGTGTGTTAGTCCCATCACACAGAGATCCTATATTTTGTTCCCAGAAGCACCTATAGGACTTTAAGTGTGTTAGTCCCATCACACACAGACCTATATTTTCTTCCCAGAAGCACCTATAGGACTTGAAGTGTGTTAGTCCCATCACACAGAGATCCTATATTTTGTTCCCAGAAGCACCTATAGGACTTGAAGTGTGTTAGTCCCATCACACAGAGATCCTATATTTTGTTCCCAGAAGCACCTATAGGACTTGAAGTGTGTTAGTCCCATCACACACAGAGCTATATTTTCTTCCCAGAAGCACCTATAGGACTTGAAGTGTGTTAGTCCCATCACACAGAGATCCTATATTTTGTTCCCAGAAGCACCTATAGGACTTGAAGTGTGTTAGTCCCATCACACAGACCTATATTTTCTTCCCAGAAGCACCTATAGGACTTGAAGTGTGTTAGTCCCATCACACAGAGATCCTATATTTTGTTCCCAGAAGCACCTATAGGACTTGAAGTGTGTTAGTCCCATCACACAGAGCTATATTTTCTTCCCAGAAGCACCTATAGGACTTGAAGTGTGTTAGTCCCATCACACAGAGATCCTATATTTTGTTCCCAGAAGCACCTATAGGACATGAAGTGTGTTAGTCCCATCACACACAGACCTATATTTTCTTCCCAGAAGCACCTATAGGACTTGAAGTGTGTTAGTCCCATCACACAGAGATCCTATATATTTTGTTCCCAGAAGCACCTATAGGACTTGAAGTGTGTTAGTCCCATCACACAGAGATCCTATATTTTGTTCCCAGAAGCACCTATAGGACTTTAAGTGTGTTAGTCCCATCACACACAGACCTATATTTTCTTCCCAGAAGCACCTATAGGACTTGAAGTGTGTTAGTCCCATCACACAGAGATCCTATATTTTGTTCCCAGAAGCACCTATAGGACTTGAAGTGTGTTAGTCCCATCACACAGAGATCCTATATTTTTGTTCCCAGAAGCACCTATAGGACTTGAAGTGTGTTAGTCCCATCACATCACACAGAGCTCCTATATTTTCTTCCCAGAAGCACCATAGGACTTGAAGTGTGTTAGTCCCATCACACAGAGATCCTATATTTTGTTCCCAGAAGCACCTATAGGACTTGAAGTGTGTTAGTCCCATCACACAGAGACCTATATTTACTTCCCAGAAGCACCTATAGGACTTGAAGTGTGTTAGTCCCATCACACAGAGATCCTATATTTTGTTCCCAGAAGCACCTATAGGACTTGAAGTGTGTTAGTCCCATCACACAGATCCTATATTTTCTTCCCAGAAGCACCCTATAGGACTTGAAGTGTGTTAGTCCCATCACCAGAGATCCTATATTTTGTTCCCAGAAGCACCTATAGGACTTGAAGTGTGTTAGTCCCATCACACAGAGATCCTATATTTTGTTCCCAGACGCACCTATAGGACTTGAAGTGTGTTAGTCCCATCACACAGAGATCCTATATTTTGTTCCCAGAAGCACCTATAGGACTTTAAGTGTGTTAGTCCCATCACACACAGACCTATATTTTCTTCCCAGAAGCACCTATAGGACTTGAAGTGTGTTAGTCCCATCACACAGAGATCCTATATTTTGTTCCCAGAAGCACCTATAGGACTTGAAGTGTGTTAGTCCCATCACACAGAGATCCTATTTTTTGTTCCCAGAAGCACCTATAGGACTTGAAGTGTGTTAGTCCCATCACACAGAGATCCTATATTTTCTTCCCAGAAGCACCATAGGACTTGTAGTGTGTTAGTCCCATCACACAGAGATCCTATATTTTGTTCCCAGAAGCACCTATAGGACTTTAGTGTGTTAGTCCCATCACACAGAGATCCTATTTTGTTCCCAGAAGCACCTATAGGACTTTAAGTGTGTTAGTCCCATCACACAGAGCTCCTATATTTTCTTCCCAGAAGCACCTATAGGACTTGAAGTGTGTTAGTCCCATCACACAGAGCTATATTTTCTTCCCAGAAGCACCTATAGGACTTGAAGTGTGTTAGTTAGTCCCATCACACAGAGCTCCTATATTTTCTTCCCAGAAGCACCCATAGGACTTCTAGTGTGTTAGTGGCATCACACAGAGCTCCTATATTTTTTTGCAGAAGCACCCACAGGACTTCTAGTGTGTTAGTGGCATCACACAGAGCTCCTATATTTTCTTCTCAGAAGCACCCACAGGACTTCTAGTGTGTTAGTGGCATCACACAGAGCTCCTATTTTCTTTGCAGAAGCACCCATAGGACTTCTAGTGTGTTAGTGGCATCACACAGAGCTCCTATATTTTCTTCTCAGCAGCACCCACAGGACTTCTAGTGTGTTAGTGGCATCACACAGAGCTCCTATATTTTCTTTGCAGAAGCACCCATAGGACTTCTAGTGTGTTAGTGGCATCACACAGAGCTCCTATATTTTCTTCTCAGCAGCACCCACAGGACTTCTAGTGTGTTAGTGGCATCACACAGAGCTCCTATATTTTCTTTGCAGAAGCACCCATAGGACTTCTAGTGTGTTAGTGGCATCACACAGAGCTCCTATGTTTTCTTCTCAGCAGCACCCACAGGACTTCTAGTGTGTTAGTGGCATCACACAGAGCTCCTATATTTTCTTTGCAGAAGCACCCATAGGACTTCTAGTGTGTTAGTGGCATCACACAGAGCTCCTATATTTTCTTCTCAGCAGCACCCACAGGACTTCTAGTGTGTTAGTGGCATCACACAGAGCTCCTATATTTTCTTTGCAGAAGCACCCATAGGACTTCTAGTGTGTTAGTGGCATCACACAGAGCTCCTATATTTTCTTCTCAGCAGCACCCACAGGACTTCTAGTGTGTTAGTGGCATCACACAGAGCTCCTATATTTTCTTTGCAGAAGCACCCATAGGACTTCTAGTGTGTTAGTGGCATCACACAGAGCTCCTATATTTTCTTTGCAGAAGCACCCATAGGACTTCTAGTGTGTTAGTGGCATCACAGAGAGCTCCTATATTTTCTTCTCAGCAGCACCCACAGGACTTCTAGTGTGTTAGTGGCATCACACAGAGCTCCTATATTTTCTTTGCAGAAGCACCCATAGGACTTCTAGTGTGTTAGTGGCATCACACAGAGCTCCTATATTTCTTCTCAGCAGCACCCACAGGACTACCGACTACAATGGCTGGAAGACCGCCAAGGGGAGGCAGAGCGTGCAGAGCCAAGAACACAGGGCAGGCAGGCTCTGTTTCTAGTGGACGTGGCCGTGGACATGGACGTGGTCGTGCATCGTCATCAGCACGTGGCCATGGGACACGCGCGTCTTTGTTTTCGGCAGCTGGACATGTGGAGCCGCATCATGCTGAAGGCTTGGTAGAATGGATGACCAAGCCCTCCTCATCCTCCTCATCCTCTCTCATCCAGGCTCAGGGTACTGGCAGAGCAGCTGCCAACGCGTACTCAATGGCATCATCAGCCACCCCTTCCCTAGACCCACCATGTCCCCCTGAGGAGTCCCCCGAACTCTTTGAGCACAGTGTTGGGTACATGCTCCAGGAGGATGCCCAACGATTCGAAGGCTCGGATGATGATACCCAGCTTGAGGAAGTCAGTAGTGTGCGCGCAGAGAGAGGGGATGTTGAAGGACAGCAATCTGGCAGTACTGTTCCACCAGCTGCAGCTTACTGCCAGGTTTGCTCTAGTGGTGAAGAGGGAGGGGATGATGAGGTCACTGACTCCACGTGGGTGCCTGAAGGGAGAGAGGAGGAGGAGGACGAGGAGGAGGAGGATGCGGCGTCACATGTCCAACGAGGCAGGATGCCCCCTGGAGGCCAGCTAGAGGCCAGCACAGCAACTGTACAACACCGCAGAGCTCCGCCTGTGCAGGGCGCTGCCTCTGCACGTTATCAGAAAAGTTCTTTGGTGTGGGCCTTTTTTGAGACGAGTGCATCAGATCGCACCACTGCTATTTGCAATATTTGTCTCAAGCGTATCTCGCGTGGCCAAAACATCAGCCGCTTGGGCACCACAAGCATGAGCAGACATATGTCGACCTGCCATGCAGCTCGTTGGCAGGCACACATAAAAGACCCACACCAAAGAACTAAGCGGACCTCTCCTTGCTCCCCATCAGCTGGGATCTCCATCCCCACTACACCTTCAGTCCTCTCTGAAAGCTGCTCTGAGAGGACTGAAGGTGTAGAATTAGGTGTGTCACAACCAAGTACTTGCAGTACACCGACGTCCGATTGCAGCAGGCAAATTTCCCTGCCCCAGCTGCTGGACCGTAGAAAGAAGTACACTCCCAGCCATCCACATGCCCAGCGGTTGAATGCTAGCTTGGCTAAATTGCTAGCACTTCAACTGCTGCCTTTTCAGTTGGTAGACTCGGCCCCCTTCCGTGAGTTTGTTCAATGTGCGGTTCCTCAGTGGCAGGTCCCAAACGCCACTTTTTCTCACGGAAGGCGATTCCGTCTCTCTACCGGCATGTGGAAGGCAATGTCCATGCCTCGCTGGACAGGGCGGTCAGTGGTAAGGTGCATATTACCGCTGACTCATGGTCCAGCAGGCATGGACAGGGACGGTACCTTTCTTTCACGGCCCATTGGGTCACTCTATTGGCAGCTGGGAGGGATGCAGGACAAGGTGCAGTAGTGTTGGAGGTTGTTCCGCCACCACGCCTCCAAAACGCTACTACTGCTACTGGTTGTGACACACCTCTCTCCTCCACCCCCTCCTCTTCTTCTTCCTCCAGTGCTCTGTCCTTGGAACCAGCGGTGCTCCGTAGGCGTACAAGGGGCTACGCAAGTACGCAGGCAAAAAGATGCCATGCCGTGCTTGCGCTGGTGTGTTTGGGGGACAGGAGCCACACTGGGCCAGAGGTTCTGGCAGCTCTGCAGGGGCAGGCCGAGAGGTGGTTGACGCCACGTCAGCTTAAGCCAGGAATGGTCGTTTCTGACAATGGCACCAACCTCCTCTCCGCCCTGCGACAGGGGCAGCTCACCCATGTGCCCTGCATGGCTCACGTCCTCAACCTGGTGGTGCAGCGGTTCTTGGGCAGGTTCCCAGGCTTACAGGATGTCCTGAGGCAGGCCAGGAAAGTCTGTGTGCATTTCCGCCGATCTTATAATGCCAGTGCTCGGCTGACTGAGCTGCAAAAGGAGCTGAACCTGCCAAAGAACCGCCTAATATGTGACATGCCCACCAGGTGGAACTCAACGTTGGCCATGCTGCAGCGACTGCACACGCAGCAGAGGGCCATCAATGAGTACCTTTGCGACTACGGCACCAGGACAGGGTCAGGGGAGCTTGTTTTTTTTTCCCCACGTCAGTGGAGCATGATCAGGGATGCATGCACTGTCCTCTCACCATTTGAGGAGGCCACGAGGATGGTGAGCAGTGACAGTGCATGCATCAGTGACACTGTCCCTCTTGTCCACCTGTTGGAGCATACGCTGCGTGGGATAATGGACAGGGCACTTGAGGCAGAACAGAGGCAGGAAGAGGAGGACTTCCTTGCCTCTCAAGGCCCCCTTTATCCGGACAGTGTTCCTTCTGTCCCACCCATCACACAGGAAGAGGAGGATGAGGAGGGAGGAGGAGGAGGAGGAGGAGGAGGATTGTGTGAGCATGGAGGTGGAGCCTGGCACTCAGCATCAGCAGCAGCAGTCTTTTAGGGATGATGTACAGTCCCAACAAACCAGTGGACTTGTACGTGGCTGGGAGGAGGTGGCTGGCGATCATGTCATCCTCAGTGACCCAGAAGACTCCGGACCGAATGCCTCAGCTAACCTACGCTGCATGGCCTCCCTGATCCTGCAAAGCCTGCGGAAGGATCCTCGTGTTCTTCGGATCAAGGAGAGGGACCATTACTGGCTGGCCACTCTCCTTGATCCGCGGTACAAGGGTAAGGTTGCGGACCTTATCTTGCCGTCGCAGAGGGAGCAGAGGATGAGACATCTCAGGGAGGCCTTGCAGAAAGGTCTGTGCAACGCGTTCCCAGAAACTGGGAGGTTACAAACTCCTGGTCCTGGGCGACGAGTTGCTGAGGCTTCGGTCAGTAGCAGAAGGAGCGGTGGGGAAGGTGGACGTCTGACCGATGCGTTCAGACAATTTTTTAGTCCGCAGCCCCAAGGTATGATCGGTTCCAGCAACCATCGCCAGCGTCTGATATACATGGTGCAGGAATACCTTGGGGCAAGGTCAGACTTGGACACCTTTCCCACCGAAAATCCTCTGGCTTACTGGGTCCTGAGGATGGATCACTGGCCAGAGCTTGCACAGTATGCAATTGAGCTACTGGCCTGTCCTGCCTCCAGCGTTCTTTCCGAACGCACATTCAGTGCTGCTGGAGGATTTGTCACCGATCATAGGGTGCGCCTGTCCACCGCCTCGGTTGATCGACTGACCTTCATCAAAATGAATCAGTCTTGGATCACCACCAGCTACCAGGCACCTGAAGCAGATATAACGGAATAATTTATAATGTCACATCCCTTCAAGACTGCCTATGCTGATGCTGAGTGACTGTCCTCTTATGTTCAGTGACTATTCTCTTCCTCCTCCTCAATGATCCATGCCACCACACCAGTGCCTAAGGCACAATTTTTCAGCCCCTGTATAACAGGGGCGTGTACTTAAAATTTTTTAAAAAAATGCTGCGCAACACGTGTGACTGCTGTGCTCCAAGTACAGTATCTGTGAGGGGTTGCAGTGTTGTGGCACCAGCACCAGTGCCTAAGGCACAATTTTTCAGCCCCTGTTTAACAGGGGCGTGTACTTACAATTTTTTTAAAAAAATGCTTCGCAACACGTGTGACTGCTGTGCTCCAAGTACAGTATCTGTGAGGGGTTGCAGTGTTGTGGCACCAGCACCAGTGCCTAAGGCACAATTTTTCAGCCCCTGTTTAACAGGGGCGTGTACTTACAATTTTTAAAAAAAAATGCTTCGCAACACGTGTGACTGCTGTGCTCCAAGTACAGTATCTGTGAGGGGTTGCAGTGTTGTGGCACCAGCACCAGTGCCTAAGGCACAATTTTTCAGCCCCTGTTTAACAGGGGCGTGTACTTACAATTTTTTAAAAAAATGCTTCGCAACACGTGTGACTGCTGTGCTCCAAGTACAGTATCTGTGAGGGGTTGCAGTGTTGTGGCACCAGCACCAGTGCCTAAGGCACAATTTTTCAGCCCCTGTTTAACAGGGGCGTGTACTTACAATTTTTTAAAAAAAAATGCTTCGCAACACGTGTGACTGCTGTGCTCCAAGTACAGTATCTGTGAGGGGTTGCAGTGTTGTGGCACCAGCACCAGTGCCTAAGGCACAATTTTTCAGCCCCTGTTTAACAGGGGCGTGTACTTACAATTTTTAAAAAAAATGCTTCGCAACACGTGTGACTGCTGTGCTCCAAGTACAGTATCTGTGAGGGGTTGCAGTGTTGTGGCACCAGCACCAGTGCCTAAGGCACAATTTTTCAGCCCCTGTTTAACTGGGGCGTGTAATTACAAATCTTGATCTAATAGTTCACAGCAGGGCCCATTCCTGCGCCCACCAAGAGTAACTATGAGGGCCTACAGTCTTGTGGCAACACCGTCCACCACCACCGCCAAAGGCCCAATTTTTCTGCCCTGTTCATCAGGTGCTTGCAATTACAAATCTTGATCTAATAACTCACAGCAGGGCCCATTCCTGCGCCCACCAAGAGTAACTGTGAGAGCTTACAGTCTTGTGGCAACACCGTCCACCACCACCACCACCACCACCACCACCACCGCCAAAGGCCCAATTTTTCTGCCCTGTTCAACAGGTTCATGCAATTACAAATCTTGATCTAATAACTCACAGCAGGGCCCATTCCTGCGCCCACCAAGAGTAACTGTGAGAGCTTACAGTCTTGTGGCAACACCGTCCCACCACCACCACCACCACCACCGCCAAAGGCCCAATTTTTCTGCCCTGTTCAACAGGTTCATGCAATTACAAATCTTGATCTAATAACTCACAGCAGGGCCCATTCCTGCGCCCACCGAGAGTAACTGTGAGAGCTTACAGTCTTGTGGCAACACCGTCCACCACCACCACCACAACCACCACCGCCAAAGGCCCAATTTTTCTGCCCGGTTCAACAGGTGCATGCAATTACAAATCTTGATCTATTAACTCACAGCAGGGCCCATTCCTGTGCCCACCAGTCTTGTGGCTACACCAACATCTAATAGGGCAAATTTCTGCAGAGTATATACGCCAGGCCCCTACTTTCAAACATCCAACTTACAAACGACTCCTACTTGCAAATGGAGAGAAAACAGGAAGTGAGAGGAAATCTACCCCTAGGAAGGGAAATTCTATCCTGTTAGATTTAATTTGGGAAAAAGGTATCTCCTCTCTACTGATACTTTATCACCAATCCTTGTTTCAATTAAAACCCCACTTTTCCAAAAACATTTGTCATTGGGACAGAAAGTGAGGTGACATGTTCTGAACAGATGTGCAAAGACAGCAAATGTTACAGGGGTGATAACCCCTCCCTATGTTCTCCAAAAAGCTTAAAAATAGATTTTTTTGGGATGGAGCTACACTTCATAATGTACCTGTTCAGATTCTACTTAAGAACAAACCTACAGTCCGTCTCTTGTTTGCACCGCCTATATACTGCTGTTCAGAGTATATAGGGTTGTAGGTATAGGGTTTTATTTTGGGTGCGGGGTCCCTCTTAATATCCATACAAGACCCAAAGGGGCTGGGGTGGGGGGGGGGGGGTGATGGGGTAGCCATGCCATTTTTCTCAAGGATTTTCAGCCATATGGCGGCCAGGACAAGACATGACATTAAAGCCGCAAGTGGTTTTAAATGGCTTCTTTTTTTCCTTTACAATGTCATTTTGTGCAAGGATAGTTCTAAACACGGGAAACACATGCCACTTCACAGGCATACTTTAGACACCCCCCAGGTACCATATTTAAAGGAAAATTTCACTTTTTTTTTTTCACTTTATGCATCATTAAAATGACTGCTCCCGAAAAAACGTTAGTTTTTAAAAGTTCTTTTTGCATTGATATATGTCCCCTGGGGCAGGACCCGGGTCCCCAAACCTGTTTTATGACATTAACATGCATATTGGCCGTTGTAATTAGCACTTTTGATTTCGAACGTTCGCGTCCATTATAACGTATAGGGTTCGAAAATTCGCGCGAACTTTCGGTCCGTTCGAAGGTTCTGGTTCGAACCGAACCCGGGGGTGTTCGGCTCATCCCTACTCCTGAAAACCTCCCTGAAAAAAATGGCATGGCAAAAATGGCATGGCGGTCCCCCCAAAGTCCATACCAGACCCTTATGCGATCATGCAGCCCGGCCGGTCAGGAAAGGGGGGGGACGAGCGCCCCCCCCTGAGCTGTACCAGGCCACATGCCCTCAACATGGGGGGGGGGTGGATGCTTTGGGGGAGGGGGCACCCCAGCATGTCCCAGGACTGTGACTCCATAAGGGGTGGGGTCTTATGCCTATATAAGTCTATACGCAGAGTGTCCACAGCATTAAAGCGGGAGAGAGCGTTGTGTCAACATCGGAAGAAGAGAAGAAGGAAGAAGAAGTCGGCGACGACGAACCAGAAGCCCGGGCCAACGCTAGTAAAAGAGCTGGAAGAAGATAGCGGAGGAGCCCGGCAGAACAACCGGAGAGCGGGAGAAGAGGCCGGAAAGCGCGGAGAGGACCCCAAAGTCTGAAGAAGACCCCTGGAGCTGTCTAAAAAACTACATTTACAAACCTGTCTAGTGTGTTTTTTTTTATTGACTTTTTTTTTTCAAAATGCTACTACTGGTGATTCTGACACACCTCTCTTCTCCACCCCCTCCTCTTCTTCTTCCTCCATGGCCTCTTTCTGTGCTTTGTCCTCTGAACCAGCGGTGCTCAGTAGGCGTTCAAGGGGCTACGCAAGTATGCAGGCAAAAAGATGCCATGCGGTGCTTGCGCTGGTGTGGTTGACGCCACGCCAGCTTAAGCCAGGAATGGTGGTTTGCGACAAGGGCACCAACCTCCTCTCTGCCCTCCGACAGGGACAACTGACCCATGTGCCCTGTGTGGCTCACGTCCTTAACTTGGTGGTGCAGCGGTTCTTGAGCAGGTACCCGGGCTTATAGGATGTCCTGAGGCAGGCCAGGAAAGTCTGTGTGCATTTCCGCCGGTCATATAATGCCAGTGCTCGGCTGGCTGACCTCCAAAAGGAATTTAACCTGCCCAAGAACCGCCTAATCTGTGACATGCCCACCAGGTGGAACTCAACGTTGGCCATGCTGCAGAGGCTGCACATGCAGCAGAGGGTCATCAATGAGTATCTGTGCGACTACAGGGTAAGGGGAGCTTGTTTTTGTTCCTGCTGGCCCGCCAATCACACAGGAAGAGGAGGAGGAGGAGGATTGTGTCAGCATGGAGGTGGAGCCTGGCCCTAAGACCCAATTATTCAGCCCCAATTTTTGATGCAATATTTTGCAGCAGGGCTCGTTACTGCACTCCAACTACAATATTTGTGAGTGGTTGCAGTGTTGTGGCACCAGCACCAGTGCCTAAGGCCCAATTTTTCAGCCCCTGATTAACAGGGGAGTGTAATTACAATTTTCGATGCAATATTTTGCAGCAGGGCTCATTCCTGCACTCCAACTAGAGTTTCTATGAGGTGTTGCAGTGTTGTGGCACCAGTGCCTAAGGCCCAATTTTTCTGCCCCTGTTCAACAGGTGCATGTAATTACAATTCTTGATATAATATTTCATAGCAGGGCCCATTCCAGCGCCCACCAAGAGTAACTGTGTGGGCTTACAGTTATGTGGCAACACCACCACCAAAGGCCCAATTTTTCTGCCCCTGTTCAACATATGCATGTAATTACAATTCTTGATATAATATTTCACAACAGGGCCCGTTCCAGCGCCCACCAAGAGTAACTGTGAGGACTTACAGTGTTGTGGCACCAGCACCACCAAAGGCCCAATTTTTCTACTACTGTTCAACAATGGCATGTAATTACAATTCTTGATATAATAGTTCACAGCAGGGCGTTTCAGTGCCCACCAAAAGTTACTTTGAGGGCTTACAGTGTTGTGGCAATACCAACACCTTAGGCACAAATTTCTGCAGAGCATATAGGGCAGGCCCCTACTTTCAAACATCCAACTTACAAACGTCTCCTACTTGCAAACGGAAGGAGATAACAG
Source organism: Lithobates sylvaticus (assembly GCA_028564925.1). NCBI lineage: Eukaryota > Metazoa > Chordata > Amphibia > Anura > Ranidae > Lithobates > Lithobates sylvaticus. The sequence continues at coordinate 66,472,737 of CM053035.1, read as the reverse complement.
GAAGTGAGATGAAATCTACCTCTAGTAAGGGAAATTCTCTCCTGTAAGCCCCCGTACACACGGTCGGAAATTCCGACCACAAAGTCCATCGGATCCATTGGACAAAGTTATGGGAAAATCCGATCATTCCGAACGTGATGACGTTCGTTCGTTATGACGGGACTACGTTCACGTTAGTAGCCAATAGCTTTGGTCTCGTAATTTGATCTGAGCATGCTTGGCACTTTGTCCGTCGGAATTCTCGACACACGAACGGAAAAAGTCCGATCGGATTTTGTTGTCGGAAAATTTGAGATCCTGCTTCACAGCCCATACACAGTCGGATTTTCCGACAACATAATCCGATCGGACTTTTCCCGTCGGATTTTACGACCGTGTGTACGGGGCATAAGAGTTGATATGGGAAAAACGTGTCTCCTCTCCACTGATGCTTTATCCCAGTCCTTGTTTTACTAAAAAACCCAAATTTTCAAAAAACATTTGTCATTGGGACAGAAAGCCCGGTTAAATCTGAGGTGCACAGACAGCAAACAAAAATGTTACAGGGGTGATAACCCTTCCCTATGTTTTCCAAAAAAGCTTAAAAATAGATTTTTGGACTGGAGCTACACTTTAAAAATGTACCAGTTCAAAATTACAAACAGATTAAAAAAAAACAAAAAACCTACACAGTCCCTGTCTTGTTTGCACCGCCTGTATACTGCTTTTCAGAGTATATTAGGCCTGGGGGCCCCACGCCTTTCCTTTTTTTAATTTGGGTACAAGGTTCCCCTTAATATCCATACAAGACCCAAAGGGGCTGGTAATGATTTTCATCCATATTGCCGGGACCAGACAATACATTAAAACCGCAAGTAATTTTAAATTACTTTTTTTCCGTTAGAAATGTCATTTTATGCAGGGACTGTTCTAAACATGGGAAACACGTGCAACTTCACAGACATACTATAGACACCCCCCAGGCACGATATTTAAAGGAATATTTCACTTTTTTTTTTCACTTGCATATTAGCCTTTAAAATTAGCACTTTTGATTTCAAAGTTCGAGTCCCATAGACTTTAATGGGGTTCTAAAGTTTGTGCAAATTTTAGGTCCGTTCTCAGGTTCTGGTGCGAACCGAACCGGGGGGTATTCGGCTCATCCCTAATGGCAACTCACCTCCTCATAGAAGGTTGATGGATTGGTTGGGCAAGAACGATTCTTCATGAATCCATGCTGATTACTGCTAATGATACTGTTCTCGTTACTAAAATCTTGTATATAGTCCCTTATTATCCCCTCCAAGAGCTTGCATACTATTGATGTTAGGCTAACTGGTCTGTAATTCCCATTGATGTATTTTGGGGCCTTTTTAGATATTGGTACTACATTGGCTTTTCTCCAATCATCTGCTACCATTCCAGTCAGTAGACTGTCAGTAAAAATTAGGAACAATAGTCTGGCAATTACTTGACTGAGTTCCCGATGTACCCGCGGATGCAAGCCATCTGGTGCCAGTGATTTATTTATGTTAAGTTTCCCAAGTCTAATTTTAATTCTGTTCTCTGTTAACCATGGAGGTGCTTCCTGTGATGTGTCATAAGGATAAACACTGCAGTTTTGGTTAATGAATTCCCTCGTGAAGACTGAGAAGAATAAATTCAATACCTTTGCCATATTCCCATCCTTTGTAACCAGATGTCCTTCCTCATGGGGCCAATATGGTCTGTCCTCCCTTTTTTACTGTTTATATACTTAAAGAATGTCTTGGGATTTTTTTTTGCTCTCCTCCGCTATGTGTCTTTCGTGTTCTATCTTAGCCACCCTAATTGCACCCTTACATTTCTTGTTTATTCTTTATAAAGTCTGAATGCTGATGATGATCCCTCAACCTTGTATTTTTTGAAAGCCTTCTCCTTTGCCTTTATATGCAATTTTACATTGGAGTTAAGCCATCCAGGACTTTTGTTCGCTCTTTTAAACGTATTACCCAATGGGATGCTTTGGTTAATGCCCTTATTTAATATGCTCTTAAAGCAAACCCATCTCTCCTTAATGTTCTTTGTTCCTAAGATTTTATCCCAATTCATCCCAATTCATGTCTTCTAGCAAGGTTCGTAGTTTAGGGTATTTGGCTCTTTTGAAATTCAATGTCTTTGTATTCCCCTTATGTTTCATATTTGTGTGATTTATACTGAAGCCAATTGACCTGTGATCGCTGTTTCCTAAATTGGCCTGTATTTCCACATCCATGATTAGGTCTGTATTGTTGGTAATCAGTTGATCCAGTAACGCTTTATTTCTAGTTGTTGCGTCTACCATCTGAACCATGAAATTGTCCTGCAAAGCATTTGGGAACTGGCGAGCTTTAGACAAATGCGTGGTTCCCTCCGCCCAGTCTGGATAATTAAAATCCCCCGTTATGAAAACACTTGCCATCCTTGCTGCTAATCCAACTTGTGATAGAAGATCCATCTCCCCCTCAGGCTAGGGGGCCTATAGCATACTCCCAGTAATATTTTCCCCTTAGCTTCATCCCTTTGGAGTTCTACCCATAAGGATTCCACCCGCCTCTGTGCTGGCCCCGTGCCGGCACCTGTCGTGTAAGTTCCTGGCTCTCCTTTAGTACGGAGGGACTTCTCAGTGCTGGCAGTTGGTTCCCCAGATTCAGAACCTGGGCTTCCAGGGAAACAATGTGCTTACATTTTGCACAGCAGTATTCACCCTCGATCAGATGATCAAGGAACGCATACATGCCGCAAGATGTACACCGAGTCGCATGTCCACACCCACCGGGCATCGTACCTAGTAATTTAATGAGGATTGGGGATTATACCCTGTCCAAATTACCTAACAACTCTCTTCCTGACACTAATGTGGGACAAATGAGTAGGAAATAGGGACAGAGGGACTTTGTTCCAAATCATGAACAGTCCCTCGAAATCAGGGACAGTTGGGAGTTGTGTGTAATAGTGCCAAATTCAAACAAAAGATCTATTGGAGGTTGGATTGTGTTTTTAAGATGTACTGCCATTTTATTGCTTTGGCTAGCCCAACAGCTGAACAAAGAAATCATTAGTTAATTTGTGCTCAGAGATGTACCTAACTAAGTGTAGTTTGCCAAAAATAAAACTTTACAGACACATTAAACAGAAATAGTTCATGCTGCACAAAATCTTTCAGTTGACATACCTGGATCCTCAAAACCTTCTCCATAGAGTCTGTGGTGAGAAAACGTGTCTTCCTTATGTTGTCGAATGTATACACAATAGATGATAATAAGAAGACAAGCTAGAACACCAGCCATTCCAAGGAACAATGCAAGAAGTTTGTGAGCACCAAGATACTTTTTAATTCTGGAATCTAACAAACAAAAGAGGGGGTTAGAATAATTACCGTATGTATTACTGAGGCATAAATATGCTTAAATAAGACAAATCATGTTCAACTAAGAAACTTTTCTTGATTCTTGCCAGACATATAAACTAGATTAAACAAAATACTGAGCATGAGTGGTAGCTGAACCAATTTGAATATTACTATATTTAAACTCACAAAACTGAATAAGCCTAGGATGCATATACATTATAGGAAAGAATTACAGGCTTCTATTACCTATTTTACCTTCTGAGGTGGCTTCTCATTCAAAACAGGAGCCATCAAATGCCTCCATAAACTTATGGATAACATACAGTATCTATAATACGACAATAATATATACAGTTGTGCTCATAAGTTTAAATAACCTGGCAGAATTTACAATTTCTTGGCCATTTTTCAGAGAACATGAATGATAACACAAAATCTTTTCTTTCACTCATGGTTAGTGTTTGGCTGAAGCCATTTATTATCAATTAACTGTGCTTACTCTTTTTAAATCATAAACGCAACAGAAACTACCCAAATGACCCTGATCAAAGGTTTACATACCCTGGTGATTTTGGCCTGATAGCATGCACACAAGTTGACACCAAGGGGTTTGAATTGCTATTAAAGATAACCATCCTCACCTATGATCTATTTGCTTGTAATTAGTGTGTGTGTATAAAAGGTCAATGAGCTTTTGGACTCCTGACAGACCCTTGCATGTATCATCCAGTGCTGCACTGACGTTTCTGGATTCTGAGTCATGGGGAAAGCAAAAGAATTGTCAAAGGATCTGCGGTAAAAGGTAGTAGAACTGTATAAAACAGGAAAGGGATATAAAAAGATATGCAAGGAATTGAGAATGCCAATCAGCAGTGCTCAAACTCTAATCAAGAAGTGGAAAATTAGGGGCTCTGTTGAAACCAAACTACGGTCAGGTAGACCAACTAAAATTTCAGCCACAACTGCCAGGAAAATTGTTCGGGATACAAATAAAAACCCACAAATAACTTCAGGTGAAATACAGGACTCTCTGAAAACATGTGGTGTGGCTTTTAAAAGATGCACAAAGGGGCACTTGAAGAAAGATGGGCTGCATGGTCTAGTCGCCAGAAGGAAGCCATTACTATGCAAATGCCACAAAGTATCCTGCTTACAATACGCCAAACAGCACAGAGACAAGCCTCAAACCTTCTGGCACAAAGTCATTTGGAGTGATGAGACCAAAATTCAGCTTTTTGGCCACAACCATAAACACTATATTTGGAGGGGAGTCAACACGGCCTATGATGAAAGGTACACCATTCCTACTGTGAAACATGGAGGTGGATCGCTGATGTTTTGGGGATGTGTGAGCTACAAAGGCACAGGAAATGTGGTCAAATTCGATGGCAAGATGAATGTAGTATGTTATCAAAAAATACTGGAAAAACATTTGCATTCATCATCCAGGAAGCTGCGCATGGGATGTACTTGGACATTCCAATATGACAATCATCCAAAACACAAGGCCAAGTGAACCTGTCATTGGCTACAGCAGAATAAAATGAAGGTTCTGGAGTGGTCATCTCAGTCTCCTGACCTCAATACCACTCTAGGGAGATCTCAAACATGCAGTTCATGCAAGACAGCCCAAGAATTTACAGGAACTGGAGGCTTTTTGCCAAGCGGAATGGGCAGCTTTACCATCTGAGAAGATAAAGAGCCTCATCCACAAATACCACAAAAGACTTTAAGCTGTCATTGATGTTAAAGGGGGCAATACATGTAATTAAGAACTGGGTATGTAAACTTTTGATCAGGGTCATTTGGGTAGTTTCTGTTGCGATTATGATTTAAAAAGAGTAAACACAGTTGACGATGAGTCAAAGTTCTAGTGTTATCATTCATATTCTCTGAAAAATAAATAATAAAGTCTGCCAGGGTATGTAAACTTATGAGCACAACTGTATATATTATACATTTATAATATATAAAACATGTTAAAATAATGCAGAATTAAGCATAAAAATATAAATCATATAAAATGGACTAAAAGGAATATGGATTCCTAAATATTGCAAATACACATTTGAAAGTAGCAGCTGATTACGTAATTTTAGGTAGATATTTTTAGGTACGACCATATAGTTACATAGTTACTATGTTTTTTGATAGTTTTTTTTAAATTATCAATGCTCCCCGCTGAAACCACCGCCTGTGGAAGTGAATTCCACATCTTTGCCGCTCTTACAGTAGAACCCTTTACGCAGTCTAAGGTTAAACCTCTTTTCTTCTAATATTAATGAGTAGCCCGAGTCTTATTAAACGCTTCCCGACCGCCCACTGCATATATACGTCAGCAGAATGGCATGGGCAGGCAAAAGCACGTACCTGTACATCCCCTTTAAATGCCTGCCCGTGGGTCGCGCGCGCGCCGCCCATGGGTCGCGCGCGCGCCGCCAGCGGCGCGCTCGCGACCCGGTCGGGAGCTCTGTGACCCCGGCCGCGGGACCAGCGGACCCGATCGCCGCTGGTGTCCTGCGATCGGGTCACGGAGCTTAAGAATGGGGAGAGGTATGTGTAAACAAACCTCTCCCTGCGCTTCCTACTCTGCCTGTCATTGGCTGTTCCTGGTCATCGGGAAAGCCGATCAATGACGTCAGACGTCAGCCCCGCCCCCTAATGTAAAAAAACACACACACGTCACAGCCTATAACCCCTCCCCTCCCCCTAGTGGTTAACTCTTTCACTACAACTGTCATTTATACAGGAATCAATGCTTTTAAATAGCATTGATTGCTGTATAAATGACAATGGTCCCACAAATGTGTCAAAAATGTCCGATGTGTCCGCCATAATGTCGCAGTCACAATAAAAATCGCTGATCGCCGCCATTACTAGTAAAAAAAAAAATATTAATAAAAATGCTATAAAACTATACCCTATTTTGTAAACGCTATAACTTTTGCACAAACCAATCAATAATCGCTAATTGCGATTTTTTTTACCAAAAATATGTAGAAGAATACGTAAAATGTTTTTTTATATATTTTTTGGGGATATTTCTTATAGCAAAAAGCAAAAAATTTGGAATTTTTTTCAAAATTTCGCTCTATTTTTGTTTATAGCGCAAAAAATAAAAACCGCAGGGGCGATCAAATACCACCAATAGAAAGCTCTATTTGTGGGAAAAAAAGGACGCCAATTTTGTTTGGAAGCCACGTCGCAGACCGCGCAATTGTCAGTTAAATCGACGCAGTGCCGAATCGCAAAAAGGGGCCTGGTCCTTTGGCTGCCAATTGGTCCGGGGCTGAAGTGGTTAAACTCCCTTCCATGGAAAAGTTTTATCCTTATTGTGGGGTCACTAGTATGGTATTTGTAAATTAAAATCATATCCCCTCTCAAGCGTTTCGTCATAACTAATATCCTCCAGATTAGCTTTGTTGCCCTTCTCTTTCTCCAGAAAGAATAAGTTCAGTGCTCCTAACTTTTCGTCATAACTAATATCCTCCAGTCCCTTTGATTAGCTTTGTTGCCCTTCTCTGTACTCACTCCATTTTTTTTTTTTCCATGTTAATTCACGGCTCCCGTAACACAGAGAACAGTGATTCATTGAAACTCATTCATAAAAGTCATTGAAAAAAAAAAATGAAAAAAAAAAAGCGTAGGGGTCCCCCCAAATTCAATAACCAGGCCCTTCAGGTCTGGGATGGATATTAAGGGGGATCCCAGCCAAAAAAAAAAAAAAAAAATGGCGTAGGGTCCCCCTCAAAATCCATACCAGACCTTGAGGTCTGGTATGGATTTTAAGGGGAACCCTAGCCAAAAAAAATGGCGTGGGGTCCCCCTCAAAATCCATACCAGACCCTTATCCGAGCACGCAACCTGGCAGGCCGCAGGAAAAGAGGGGGGGACGAGAGCGGCCCCCCCTCTCGCCTGAACCGTACCAGGCCACATGCCCTCAACATTGGGAGGATGCTTTGGGGGTCTAAGACCCCTAAAGCACCTTGTCCCCATGTTGATTAGGACAAGGGCCTCTTCCCCACAACCCTGGCCGGTGGTTGTGGGGGTCTGCGGGCGGGGGGCTTATCGGAATCTGGAAGCCCCCTTTAACAAGGGGACCCCCAGATCCCGGCCCCCCCCCGGGGTGAAATGGGAAGGGGGTACAAAAGTACCCCTACCATTTCACCAAAAAAAAGTGGCAAAAATGGTAAAAAGGACAGGAGACAGTCTTTGACAATTCCTTTATTAAAATCTTCTTTCTTCTTTCTTCATCCTTCGGATTCTTCATCTTCTCCTTCCTTCATCTTCTTCCATCTTCTTCTTCCATTTTCTTCTTCCTCCGATCCGCTTCTTCTTGCGCTGGTCTTCTCGTCCTTCTCGTCCGGCATCTTCTTCCGTCGGCGTCGGCGTCGGTGTCGGTGTCTTCTTGGGCCGCTCCGCGCAATGGGAGGCTCCCGCTGTGTGAGGCTCCGCTCCATCTGACAGGTCTTTTAAAACGGAGGGCACCTGGTGACCCCGCCCCCCTCTGACATCATGGGGAAAGCCATCATGGAATTCCCCATGACGTCCCTGTGCGTCAGAGGGGGCGGGGTCACCAGGTGCCCTCCATTATAAAAGACCTGTCAGACGGAGCGGAGCCTCACACAGCGGGAGCCTCCCATTGCGCGGAGCGGCCCAAGAAGAGACAGAGACACCGACGCCGACGCCGACGGAAGAAGATGCCGGACGAGAAGGACGAGAAGACCAGCGCAAGAAGAAGCGGATCGGAGGAAGAAGAAAATGGAAGAAGAAGATGGAAGAAGATGAAGGAAGGAGAAGATGAAGAAACCGAAGGATGAAGAAAGAAGAAAGAAGATTTTAATAAAGGAATTGTCAAAGACTGTCTCCTGTCCTTTTTACCATTTTTGCCACTTTTTTGGTGAAATGGTAGGGGTACTTTTGTACCCCCTTACCATTTCACACAGGGGGGGGGCCGGGATCTGGGGGTCCCCTTGTTAAAGGGGGCTTCCAGATTCCGATAAGCCCCCCGCCCGCAGACCCCCACAACCACCGGCCAGGGTTGTGGGGAAGAGGCCCTTGTCCTAATCAACATGGGACAAGGTGCTTTAGGGGTCTTAGACCCCCAAAGCATCCTCCCAATGTTGAGGGCATGTGGCCTGGTACGGTTCAGGCGAGAGGGGGGGCCGCTCTCGTCCCCCCCTCTTTTCCTGCGGCCTGCCAGGTTGCGTGCTCGGATAAGGGTCTGGTATGGATTTTGAGGGGGACCCCACGCCATTTTTTTTGGCTAGGGTTCCCCTTAAAATCCATACCAGACCTCAAGGGTCTGGTATGGATTTTGAGGGGGACCCTACGCCATTTTTTTTTTTTTTTTTGGCTGGGATCCCCCTTAATATCCATCCCAGACCTGAAGGGCCTGGTTATTGAATTTGGGGGGACCCCTACGCTTTTTTTTTTGTTTTTTATTAATGAATGACAGCTCTCTGTGTTACAGGAGCCATCAATTCATTAGCCGCGAGTGATTTAAATAGCTTTCTTCCTGCAAAAATGACACTTTTTTGCAGGGAAAGTTCTAAGCACAGGAAACCTGCCCTCCTTCACAGGCTACCTATAGACACCCCCCAGATGTGATACTGCAATGCTGTTCTAACAGCATGCACACACATATCCCCAGAAATAAAGAACATATTGTTGTCAGCAGTCAGCAGCACACTGACACGCTGACACTGTGAGTGAAACATAATATGCGAGGCCGCCGCCGCGGCGGCCTCTTATACCGTGGGGCGTGTATTAAAGCCCCTGAGCTATAATTGGCTACAGGCATCCTGCCTGTAGCCAATTATGGCTCTCCTCGCTGCCGGCGCTGTGATTGGCCAAGCATGCGGGGTCACAGTGCATGCTTGGCCAATCATCAGCCAGCATTGCACTGCGCGGGCCGCAATGCATTGCGGGGCCGCTCGCATCACACGAATTTGATGCGAGCGGTCCCAATAGTTCTGGGCTCGCCGAGCGAGCGAACACCCGGTGCTCGATTCGAACATGGGTTCGAATCGAACACCGGGCTCATCCTTACTGAGGACTGATGCCCAGAACTGCACAGCCTACTCCAGGTGAGGCCGGACCAGAGTTTTGTAGAGTGGGAGAATTATTGCTTTATCTGTTGAGTTAATCCCCTTTTTAATGCATGCCAATATTCTGTTTGTTTTGTTAGCAGCAGCTTGGCATTGCATGCCATTGCTGAGCCTGTCATCTACTAGGACTCCCAGATCCTTTTCCATCCGCTCTTTTAAATTTATTTTCCAATGGGATGAACTCTCCACTTCCAATCCTGCAGACACCTCCAGGGGATCTAGGTCAGCTCCTGCAGGTTCACACATCTGACATGTGTCATTACTGTTCACCTCCTGCAACACAGTATCAAACACTTCACATGGGGGTTGTTACTATAATATTAATGCCTGAAATGCAAAACATGATTGTATAGAATCAAACATTAGTAAATATATTTTCTCCATACATACGTACTCAGCTCTGTAGCATAGCGGTATGCCCTGCTGCCCTCCAAGGTTCAAGCCATGAGTTCAAATCCCACTGACAGCATCACCTCCTGAAAGTGTGCATTGTACTCAGAAGCATAATTAGCCAATGCACATCAGTTTGGTTTATTCCATATTTTAACTCTTCAAATGCATGCAATGGATGTACTTATTCAATAATATTATATTATCGAATTCAAAAAATTCAAGGAAAAAAATGTCATAGGGTCCCCCCCAGTACATACCATGCCCTTCGTGTCTGGTATGGACTTTAAGGCCCCTTTCACACTTATACGACTTGTCCCACGATTTGGGACTGCAAAGTAGCATGACAAGTAGGGTTGAGCGAACCCGAACTGTAAAGTTCGGGTCCGTACTGGACTTTAGGGTGTTCGGGTCCCGGACCCGAACCCGAACAATTGACTGTATGTTCGGGTTCGGGTCCGGTGTTCGGGGATTTAATGTTGCTTTTAAAAATGTCTTTTAAAAGCACTCGCGGCTATATGAATTGATATTCATATAGCCGCGAGTGCGTTTAATACAGAGAACAGTCATTGAAGTCATTTATTTTTAATAAGTTAGTCATAAAAAGTGTTTGGGGACCTGGGTCCTGCCCCAGGGGACATGTATCAATGCAAAAAAAACTTTTAAAAACGGCCGTTTTTTCGGGAGCAGTGATTTTAATAATGATTAAATTGAAACAATAAAAGTGTAATATTCCTTTAAATTTCGTACCTGGGGGTGTCTATAGTATGCATGTAAAGGGGCGCATGTTTCCCGTGTTTAGAACTGTCTCTGCAAAAAGTGTCATTTTTTGCACAAAAGAAAGCCATTTAAAATCACTTGCGGCTAATGTTCATTGTCGGCTCCCGTAATAAAGAGAACAGTCATTCAATAACCAGGCCCTTCAGGTCTGGGATGGATATTAAGGGGGATCCCAGCCAATAAAAAATAAAAAAAAGCGTAGGGGTCCCCCTCAAATTCCATACCAGACCCTTGAGGTCTGGGATGGATTTTAAGGGGGAAACCCAGGCAAAAAAAATGGCGTGAGGTCCCCCTCAAAATCCATACCAGACCCTTATCCGAGCACGCAACCTGGCAGGCCGCAGGAAAAGAGGGGGGGATGAGAGCGGCCCCCCTCCCGCCTGAACCGTACCAGGCCACATGCCCTCAACATTGGGAGGAGGCTTTGGGGGTCTAAGACCCCCAAAGCCTCTTGTCCCCATGTTGATGAGGACAAGGGCCTCGTCCCCACAACCGTGCCCAGTGGTTGTGGGGGTCTGCGGGCGGGGGGCTTATCGGAATCTGGAAGCCCCCTTTAACAAGGGGACCCCCAGATCCCGGCCCCCCCCTGTGTGAAATGGTAAGGGGGTACAAAAGTACAAAAGTACAAAAGTACCCCTACCATTTCACCAAAAAAGTGTCAAAAATGTTGAAAATGACAGGAGATGGTATTTGACAATTCCTTTATTAAAATCTTCTTTCTTCTTTCTTCTGTTCTTCCGTTCTTCATCTTCTCCTTCCGGCATCTTCGTCTTCCATCTTCTTCTTCCTCCGATCCGCTTCTTCTTGGCCTTCTCGTCCAGCATCGGTGTCTCTTCTGGGCCGCTCCGCGCAATGGGAGGCTCCCGCTGGGTGAGACTTCTCTTCGGTATCTTCTTCCACGGCGTCGGTCTCTTCCACGGCGCCCTGGAAGAAGATACCGGAGACCGACGCGTGGAAGAAGATACCGAAGAGAAGCCTCACCCAGCGGGAGCCTCCCATTGCGCGGAGCGGCCCAGAAGAGACACCGATGCTGGACGAGAAGGCCAAGAAGAAGCGGATCGGAGGAAGAAGAAGAGGGAAGAAGAAGATGCCGGAAGGAGAAGATGAAGAAAGGAAGACCAGAAGAAAGAAGAAAGAAGATTTTAATAAAGGAATTGTCAAAGACCGTCTCCTGTCATTTTTAAAATTTTTGACACTTTTTTGGTGAAATGGTAGGGGTACTTTTGTACCCCCTTACCATTTCACACAGGGGGGGGCCGGGATCTGGGGGTCCCTTTGTTAAAGGGGGCTTCCAGATTCCGATAAGCCCCCGCCCGCAGACCCCCACAACCAATGGGCACGGTTGTGGGGACGAGGCCCTTGTCCTCATCAACATGGGGACAAGAGGCTTTGGGGTTCTTAGACCCCCAAAGCCTCCTCCCAATGTTGATGGCATGTGGCCGGGTACGGTTCAGGCGGGAGGGGGGCCGCTCTCGCACCCCCCTCTTTTCCTGCGGCCTGCCAGGTTGCGTGCTCGGATAAGGGTCTGGTATGGATTTTTGAGGGGGACCTCACGCCATTTTTTTTGCCTGGGTTTCCCCTTAAAATCCATCCCACCCCTCAAGGGTCTGGTATGGATTTTGAGGGGGACCCTACGCCATTTTTTATTTTTTTTTTGGCTGGGATCCCCCTTAATATCCATCCCAGACCTGAAGGGCCTGGTTATTGAATTTGGGGGGACCCCTACGCTTTTTACTTTTTTGTTTTTTTTACTTTTTTATCAATGACTTTTTTTTTATGAATGACTTTCAATGAATGACTGTTCTCTGTATTACGGGAGCCGACAATACACATTAGCCGCGAGTGATTTTAAATAGCTTTCTTTTCTGCAAAAAATGACACTTTTTGCAGAGACAGTTCTAAACACAGGAAACATGCTCCCCTTTACATGCATACTATAGACACCCCCCAGGTACGAAATTTAAAGGAATATTACACTTTTATTGTTTCAATTTAATCATTATTAAAATCACTGCTCCCGTAAAAAACGGCCGTTTTTAAAAGTTTTTTTTGCGTTGATACATGTCCCCTGGGGCAGGACCCAGGTCCCCAAACACTTTTTATGACTAACTTTTTAAAAATAAATGACTTCAATGACTGTTCTCTGTATTAAGGGGGACGGGAGCCGACACTTTATTATAGCCGTTCGGGTCCCCATTGACTTCAATGGGGTTCGGTGTTCGGGGTCAAATTCGGTCCCGAACCCGAACTTTTTTCTGAAGTTCGGCCGAACCTGCCGAACCCGAACATCCAGGTGTCCGCTCAACTCTAATGACAAGTCGTTCCCCATGATTTCCAGTGACAGCCATTCATATTAGTACGACTTCAAGTCGTTCTGACTTCAAAGTAATCCCTGCACTACTTTGGTCCTATTTTGATGCCACTTACACAGGCATTCCTTGAAATCACAGTGAAATCGCGTAAAAATCGCGGCCGCGAATCGCAGTAAAATCGTGCGACTTTGAAGTCGCACAAGTGTGAAAGGGGCCTAAGGGGAACCCCACATCAAAATGTAAAATAAAATTGATGTGGGGCCCCCCAAAATCCATACCAGACCCTTATCCGAGCATGCAGCCTGGAGGTCAGGATGGGGGGGGGGGGGGACGAGCGAGCACATTCCCCTTCTGAACCGTACCAGGCCACATGCCCCAAAGCACCTTGCCCCCATGTTGATGGAGACAAGGGCCTCTTCCCAACAACCCTGGTCTGTGGTTGTCGATCTGTGGACATTATCAGAATCTGGAAGCTCCCTTTAACAAGGGGGCTCCCAGATCCTGCCCCCCTATGTGAATAGGTATGGGATACATCGTACCCCTACCCGTTCACCAAAAAAAAGCAGTGAAATGTAAAAAAATCAATAGTCCTTTATTGCAAAATAGCTCCGAGCTGTCTTCATCCCTTAGCCGTCTTCTCCAGAAGCTGTCTCTCCCTCCTCCATCTTCTCCCCGAGCTGTATTCTCCCAGAGCCGTCTCTCCTGCCACCGCCGTCTTCTCCATCTGCTGTGTTCTTCCGCACCGCCGGTCACACGCTAATAAAAAAAAAGCTGCTCTTCTTCTGTGTGGCGTCTCTTACAAAGCCATTGAGCGGACTCTCCGGGTGACATTATCGGATGATCACAGAAGACTGCCACAGAAGAAGAGCGGCTTTTTTTTTATTAGTGGGTAACCGGCTGCGCGGAAGAACACATCAGCGGGAGAAGATGGCGGTGGCAAGAGAGACAGCTCAGGGAGAAGAAACATCAAACACTAGTAAATGTATTTTCTATGTATGATTGTGCTACGCCCAATAGGCTAGTGGTCAGCACATCTACCTTGAAAAACTCAGGCTTTGAAGGACTCATGGGTTCAAATCCCACAGAGAGATACTAAAAGATTGAATTGGTGAAAAAAGGGCAAATGACTATTAGCCAATTAGCCAAAGCAGCATATGCTGAAAATAGTTGAATGCCAATTAGCCAATGCACTTTAATTTGGCTGATTGTATTATATTAACTCTTCAAATGCATGCAATGATATGTAAGTATTCAATACTATTATGCTGTGAAATTCGAAACACCACACACTAGCTAACGGCCAGATTACATTTCTTTGTTTGTTTATTTTAATTTGCTTGTGCACTGAAAAAATAAACACAGCTGGTGGATGGTAGGTTGGCTAGTATTTGAACTTGTACCCTGAGTGCTGTGGAGACATCTGAGTAGACCACTAAGTCATTGTGCTAAGTACAAGACCTGCATAATAGTGTAGTATGATTAAAGAATGAACATAAATAATTACCGCTTTATAGTCACCTAAATCAAAAAAATTAAAATAAAAAACAACATACAACAATTAGGTAACCTAAATGTTTAATACATGTAACTTTACAGAATTGCAGACATTACTATGTAATAATCATTCATAACTGCATTCGTTAGCAAAAGAAGGAAAAGAAATAGGCATACTAATTGCAATATACATCAATAGATGTACACGAGGTAGAGCACATCTTCACATACATGGATCATGGTTACAGTGCAGTGCTATATAACAACTTAGTAGGAATTGGCATTGCATATACGCGGAAGTGCTAACTAGCACTGATTTTATTTACTAACGTATGTTCGCCACAAATAGCGCTAATTTTCATGCGCACATTCACCTGTTGACATTTTATTTGGCTAAAACAGGCACTATTATTTGCCATAGTGCCCAGTACTTCCTGGCGCTATGGTAAATGACCCTCTGTGTGTTAGTTCTATGAGTGAATTGTAAGAAATATGCAACTGATGCTGAATTCTGCATAGTGTATGATGAATATGGAAATGGTATGTATCTGCCATACAAATACAATTAGAACTTTCTGTTTCATATCTAATATCTTGTTATTAGTATTTGATAGGAGGATTTATATTTATGAGTTAAATGTGTTGTTGTGTGTGTTTTTTTGTATGAGGTGTAAAATGAATCCCTATGTGAATGATTGTATGTGACTTTCATAGAGAGGCTAGGGATTGATACATTTATGGTGACTGATTGACTTTAGTGTCAAAGTTCAAAATGTTATTGGTAGTGAGTAAGTGTGTGTGGAAGACAGGATTCATTAATCTTTTTTTATTCTTTTGAATATGTTCCTCAGCTAGATAGCGCCATGAATGAACTGAGGAAGTCAGAAGTTGTTTAAACAGTGGGAAAAAGAAAGTTGTTAGTTTTAGGTAATTTATGATGGTAAAGTCTTTTTTGTATCTAGCATATTGCTTCTGGAAGGAAAATGTATGTAGGTATTTATAGGATCTTAACCGCTTTCCGACCGGCGCACGACGATGTACGCCAGCAGAATGGCACGGACAGGCATAATGGCGTACAGGTAAGTCACTTTGAATTTGCCGCCATGCCATTGCGTGCATGCGCCGGTCGGGTCCCCCATGAGTCCGATCGCGGGTCCCGCGGACTCGATCGCCGTGGGGATACCCGTGATCGTTTCACGGGGAGGAAGACCGGGGAGGTGCCGATGTAAACAGCATCTCCCCGTTCTACCTAGCAACAAGTGACACTGATCTCTGCTCCCTGTGATTGGAGCAGAGATCAGTGATCAGTAAAACACAGACACACCCCCCACAGTTAGCAACACGCCCCTAGGACACACTTAACCCCTACACTGCCACCACCTGGTTAACACCTTCACTGCCAGTGTCATTTACTGATTGCTGTATTAATGACAATGGTCCCAAAAATATCCAAAATTGCTGATCGCCGTTATTACTAGTAAAACAGTTAGAAACACAACCCTAGGACACACTTAATCCCTACACTGCCACCTAGTGGTTAACCCCTTCACTGCCAGTGTCATTTACACAGGAATCAGAGCATTTGTATAGCACTGATTGCTGTATAAATGACAATGGTCCCAAAAATGTGTAAAAAATGTCCGATGCGTCCGCCATAATGTTGTAGTCACAATAAAAATTGCTGATCGCCGCCATTACTAGTAAAAAAATTTTTTTACCAAAATTATGTAGAAGAATACGTATCGGCCTAAACTGAGGAAAAAAAAAAGTTTTTTTTTATATATTTTTTGGGGATATTTATTATAGCAAAAATAAAAAATGTATGTGTTTTTTTCAAAATTGTCGCTCTATTTTTGTTTATAGCGCAAAAAATAAAAACCACAGGGGTGATCAAATACCACCAAAAGAAAGCTCTATTTGTGGGGAAAAAAAGAACGTTAATTTTGTTTGGAAGCCACGTTGTACGACCGCGCAATTGTCAGTTAAAGCGATGTAGTGCCGAATCGCAAAAAGTACTCTGGTCTTAAGCCAGCAAAATAGTCCGGTCCGAAAGTGGTATTAAACTGAAGAGAGGGTTTGTTTTATTTTATAGTCATTAGCACCCTTTTCCTTGCTGAAATACTGCAATAGGCAGATGGTTCAGTGTGAGATAAATAATACTGAAGTTTTGATGGTACAGATGATTGTAATTATCTCTATCCTGATTGGATGCTTAGATACAATTTGTGTATATATCTCATTGTTGTAGAACCACAAGTCCCAACATGGCTTGAATCTGTAGATAAATTCAATGCTGCTAATATAATTCATGGCATGCTTGGAAGATTTTTACAGTTGAAAGTTAGACAAGATAATGTATTTCTTTCAGTATGTGTGTGGGAGAGTAGAAAGTATAGCCACCATTTTAGAAACAGCTGTCTGCATGTAAGGGCAAACACAACATTAAATCACTTTTGTGACAGTTTATCTCAGTTTATCTCAGTACTTTATATCTCTCTAAGGGGCACGTTTAGGGAGATATGTCTGGTAAATTTAGACAGAAACTTATGAGCTGACCAGAAAAATCTCAGCATACATTATTATTCTTAAAAATTTGTTCATTTTTATTTGTTATGCTTCTAAAAAGGGAAATGTGTATCATAGGAAAAGGTCTCTATTTATTAGAATATAAATTGTAGATTATAATAGGTCTTCTGTCTTTTATATTATGGACTGCAGTAGTGAAAGGTGCATTTTATATTTAGTGTAGGGAGGGTGCTTATTCTCCCTTGTAGCTGTTGTTTATTTTGTCATGTCCCTATCTTATTGTACAGTAGTATGTATACTGTCGTCTTTATATATTCGCCTACTTAGAAGTATTCACAAAGATAGCAATGGGATTTATTTATTTGGTAAAAGGGAATTCCAAATTTATATTTGTTTCTTATTATCTAAAAAAAATAGTGAAGAGTGATGCATGGTAAAAACAGTGCTACCATCCTATTATATGTTCTATATGTAGCACATACAGCGGGGTGAGTTAGATAATTAGAGTCTTCATTTTTAATCTTAGCTTGTAAGCTCTGGTGAGCAAGGTCCCTTATTGGTATTGCCTAAAACTTATTTTGTCCTACCTGATTGCAATATTTAGTAATCATCAGGATGATTATTAGTTTGATTAAAGTAATAATTTGTTTCTATATTCCAGGAGCAGCCAGCACATTTTCATATGTAAAGTTATACTTTTAAAATTTCACTTCTTTTGCTTATTCAAGTTCCTAGTTATGCTACTACGGGTGGCAAAGTCAGTTTTTGGATTAGAGTCACTCTACATTAATATGATCTAATTAACAATAAAATGTGTATATCATTATTCTTAAGGAAAACTCTAGTTAACTAATACAATTTTGAAAGACCTGGAAGCTGTGGGTGCAATATACATGAGACATATTTTAGGGTTATTCTCCTGAATAACATTATATTAAAATTGGGATTTTTGTAATAGCATGCAATGTAAATCTGCAACCAACCAATTAAGTATAATACTTTATTATACAAGGAGTATGTGTATATACAGTGGTTTGCGAAAGTATTCGGCCCCCTTGAACTTTTCAACCTTTTGCCACATTTCAGGCTTCAAACATAAAGATATAAAATGTTTATTTTCTGTGAAGAATCACCAACAAGTGGGACACAATTGTGAAGTGGAACGAAATCTATTGGATTTTTGAAACTTTTTTAACTAATAAAAAAATGAAAAGTGGGGCGTGCAAAATTATTCGGCCCCCTTGCGTTAATACTTTGTAGAGCCACCTTTTGCTGCGATTACAGCTGCAAGTCGCTTGGGGTATGTCTCTATCAGTTTTGCACATCGAGAGACTGAAATTCTTGCCCATTCTTCCTTGCAAAACAGCTCGAGCTCAGTGAGGTTGGATGGAGAGCGTTTGTGAACAGCAGTTTTCAGCTCTTTCCACAGATTCTCGATTGGATTCAGGTCTGGACTTTGACTTGGCCATTCTAACATCTGGATACGTTTATTTGTGAACCATTCGTTTGTAGATTTTGCTGTATGTTTGGGATCATTGTCTTGTTGGAAGATAAATCTCCGTCCCAGTTTCAGGTCATTTGCAGACTCCAACAGGTTTTCATCCAGAATGGTCCTGTATTTGGCTGCATCCATCTTCCCCTCAATTTTAACCATCTTCCCTTTCCCTGCTGAAGAAAAGCAGGCCCAAACCATGATGCTGCCACCACCATGTTTGACAGTGGGGATGGTGTGTTGAGGGTGATGAGCTGTGTTGCTTTTACGCCAAACATATCGTTTTGCATTGTGGCCAAAAAGTTCGATTTTGGTTTCATCGGACCAGAGGGTCTTCCACATGTTTGGTGTGTCTCCCAGGTGGCTTGTGGCAAACTTTAGACGAGACTTTTTATGGATATCTTTGAGAAATGGCTTTCTTCTTGCCACTCTTCCATAAAGGCCAGATTTGTGCAGTGTACGACTGATTGTTGTCCTATGGACAGACTCTCCCACCTCAGCTGTAGTTCTCTGCAGTTCATCCAGAGTGATCATGGGCCTCTTGGCTGCATCTCTGATCAGTCTTCTCCTTGTCTGAGCTGAAAGTTTAGAGGGACAGCCAGGTCTTGGTAGATTTGCAGTGGTCTGATACTCCCATTTCAAAATGATCGCTTGCACAGTGCTCCTTGGGATGTTTAAAGCTTGGGAAATTTTTTTGTATCCAAATCCGGCTTTAAACTTCTCCACAACAGTATTACGGACCTGCCTGGTGTGTTCCTTGGTCTTCATGATGCTCTCTGCGCTTTCAACAGAACCCTGAGACTATCACAGAGCAGGTGCATTTATACAGAGACTTGATTACACACAGGTGGATTCTATTTATCACCATCAGTCATTTAGGACAACATTGGATCATTCAGAGATCCTTGCTGAACTTCTGGAGTGAGTTTGCTGCACTGAAAGTAAAGGGGCCGAATAATTTTTCACGCACCACTTTTCAGTTTTTTATTTGCTAAAAAAGTTGAAAAAAAAAACAGTAGATTTCGTTCCACTTCACAATTGTGTCCCACTTGTTGGTGATTCTTCACAAAAAATTAAAATTTTATATCTTTATGTTTGAAGCCTGAAATGTGGCAAAAGGTTGAAAAGTTCAAGGGGGCCGAATACTTTTGCAAGCCACTGTATATATATATATATATATATATATATATATATATATATATATATGTGTAGTGTGGGATCTATATATAGTTTTGTTACTTTATTAAACATTGGGTTAGCCTTATCCCAGATCTGTGGCTTGTTTTTGGTCACCAATTATAAGGGTTACATTTATTGATATGGGGAAACATGTTTTATGGAGACATGAGCACAATGTGCTAATGTGTCAAATGTAATTAAATAAACTGTAATGACATTCTATTTACTTATGGCCCCTGTAAAAAACATATGATACATTTTAATCTTACATTTAGAAAGTTTTACTAACAACAGAAACTGTGTCTTATAAAAATGTGAAGCTTTCTTTTGCTCATAAACAGTGGTATTTGTGCTATTGATGGCATACTCAAATATTTAGATATCTTAAGTTTGTAGGATGTTGATCTAGGCATTGTTTCATCATTGATAATGACACTGATTAATGTTTTCAGGTTTTATTTTCTTCTTTCAGATAAGTAGGGACATAGTCTTAACCTCTTTGAATTTAACAGACTGTGCAAGTGAGTGTGTAATTTTATTTTGATTTCTTTTTAATTATGAACATTATCACAATGTAGTTTCATAAAATGTAGTTCTATAAAGTCTATTTTGTGTGCCTGCATATAGACTTTTTTGCAATGAAAGAACAAAGCTGTAGATATACTTTAATAAATGTCTGCTCCTTTTTAAAGTAAATCAACGTTTTCCAAAATGGTCATGCAAATGTACGAGACAACAGCTAAGTGTCTGATGTGGGAAGTTTTTCCCAGGATTGGGGTGTACACAGCACTGATATCAGATAATTGTACCCATTTTTATGAAAAATCTGTTCCATTCTGTTCTATGCTTGGCATAGACTATAGAACCTTGTGTCCAAACTCATGTTTAAAAGAATCAACTAAATTGGTGTAGTTTTGTTTCTAAACAAATCCTTGTTTTGGATGTGATCTCTTGTTCCAATAAAAGTCACTAAAGGAATGTATGTCAGTAACTCTTGATGACTGCAAGTACATTAAAGATCATTAAAGGAAGTGGGAGAATTCACAATTAAAGTGTCAATTTAAATCCGGATTTGTGACAGTGACATTTTCAGTTTCTATAGTAGTCAAAGTCTGAGTGAGATTAGCAGGAGTGTTATTCACATAAGTGCAAGTGGAATGCATACAAGAGACTGTTGCAGAAAAAGACATTAGAAGTATTTCAGTAATGGACAATTCTAAATAATTGTATGTGATACCCTGTAACAAATAACCGTTGTTTTGATTTTTATATATGATATAAGTATTATTATTGTGAACACCTTAACCACTTCCCGACCGGCGCACACAGATATACGTCGGCAGAATGGCACGTACAGGCAGGAGGGCGTATATATAAGTCCCTCCTTTAGCCTGTCCGTGCCATCGGGAGTGCGCCGGGAGCGGCGCGCTCCCGCGCCGGTCGGGACCCCCGTGAGTCCGGTCGCGGTCCCCGCGGACTCGATCGACGCGGGGACACCCGCGATCGTCTCACGGGAAGGCTGAACTGGGAGATGCCGAGATAAACAGCATCTCCCCGTTCTGCCTAGCAACTAGTGACGCTGATCTCTGCTCCCTGTGATTGGAGCACAGATCAGCATTCACTAGCTGACAGCCACGCCCCCCCACAGTAAGAAACACACCCCTAGGCATACTTAACCCTTACATTGCCCCCTTGTGGTTAACCCCTTCAGCAAAAAGTAAAAAATAATGAATTTTTTTCAAAATTGTCGCTCTATTTTTGTTTATAGCGCAAAAAATAAAAACCGCAGCGATCAAATACCACCAAAAGAAAGCTCTATTTGTGGGGAAAAAAAAGGACGTCAATTTTGTTTGGGAGCCAAAAAGGGGCCTGGTCCTTTGGCTGCAAATTGGTCCGGTCTGAAAGTGGTTAAAGTGGAACTTTGGTCAGAAAATTAAGTCCTGCTGGGTCATTTGAGGCTGACCCCTTTTGCAGGTATAGCTATGAAACACGGTAAAAAATAAGTGCCTATACTGTTCAAGCTGTAGCTGACTGCCCACTGTCAAATGACGGCGGAGCGGTGCAGCTATTGTGGCGGGCCGCCGTCATATGACGGCGCTCGCTTTTTGGCCGCGGGAGGCGTGCGCGCCTGCCCGCTGCGTAGCTGGGGACACGATGCGCGTGCCCGGCGGCCGCGATGTCCGCCAGGCACCTGCGATTGCCCGGTAATCGAGCAGGACGTGGATCTGTGTGTGTAAACACACAGATCCACATCCTGTCAGAGGAGACCGATGGTGTGTCCCTTGTACATAGGGACACCGATCGGTCCCCTCCCCCAGTCAGTCCCCTCCCCCCACAGTTAGAATCACTCATATAGGGAACATATTACCCCTGCAGTGCCCCCTAGTGTTAACCCCTTCCCCGCCAGTCACATTTATACAGTAATCAATGCATTTTTATAGCACGGATCGCTGTATAAATGTGAATGGTCCCAAAAATGTGTCAAAAGTGTCCGAATGTCCGCCGCAATGTCGCAGTCACGATAAAAATCGCAAATCGCCGCCATTACTAATTAAAAAATGCTATAAATCTATCCCCTATTTTGTAGACGCTATAACTGTTGCGCAAACCAATCAATTGCTTATTGCAATTTTTTTTTTACCAAAAATATTAGAAGAATACGTATCGGTCTAAACTGAGGTAAAAATTTGTTTAAAAAATAAAATAAAAAATTGGATATTTATTTAATAAAAAGTAAAAAATATTGCGTTTTTTCAAACTTGTCCCTCTTAATTTGTTTATAGCGCAAGAAATAAAAACCGCAGAGGTGATCAAATACCACCAAAATAAAGCTCTATTTGTGGGGAAAAAATTATAAAAAATTTATTTGGGTACAGCGTTGCATGACCGCGCAATTGTCATTCAAAATGCGACAGCGCTGAAAGCTGAAAAATGGCTTGGTCAGGAAGGGGGTGTTCGTACCTGGTAGGCAAGTGGTTAAGATCCATTGTTCCACCCTGCTCAGCACATGCTCAGTTGTGCTTTATTTTTTTTGCACTGATTAAAATCTAGAGGCCAGTCTGCTGACAGCCTGAAATTCTACTGCTGCTCAAAGGTTCTGGGCTTCAGTAAAATGGTAGCATAATAATTAATGTGGAATGTATTTTTCTTGCTAATGCACATTATTTTTATCACATTTTTATGAGTAGAGTTCCACTTTGAGAAAATGTTCGATCCTTATAAACAAATAGTTTTATCATTTTAAAAAAAAGTGGAGAGGTGTAATGTAACAAGTATGACGTTTTCGCTAAGAATGTATGATATTGATGCTTTATAATATACGTTATGTTATTTATCTTGATATTTGCATGATGTGGGCCAAGAACTCTCATTTATATGTTGGGGGACACTTATAAAAAAAACAGCAAGATATATGTGTGTGTACAGATTTATTTAATATGATGTTTTATAATTCATGTTTTAAGACATAGGAGAGGTAAAAAATAAACCATAGTAATTAAAACTAGGCTACCGACTTAGACAGTATAGCAGTGACTGACAGAAGAGACCCATGCTGACTGTTATTGTATAATATTCTACATTATAGCATTTGCAGGGATGGACAAAAAGTGAAATGGTTTTGGGTTTAGCAAACTTTGTGTGAAGACTACAGTCTGGACTGACTATATTGACCTATGAAATGACCAGGGTAATAGTGACTGGTAGGTGGTGTCAAGGTTAAGGAATTCTAAGAATTTTTAATTTATTGTATGGGAAATAGTATTGGAAACTAGGAAATAAAATGTAAAAGAATAATCTATATAAAATACTTCATACTGAAACATGTACTAATAATGTTGAGGAATATTCTAAGTATTGTATTGTGATAAAACTATATAGATACATGTATATTATTTTAGTGGGTGTTGTAGAAGTAAAAGGAACACACTAAATTAAGTTATTAGCTAAAATTATAGTGTAGGAGCCATTGCTTTGTAGGTTGCCCTGAAATGCTTGCCGGAGGCCTATTGTATCCTGACACTGACTATTTTTTTATTTTTTACAACTATAATTTTAAAGTGGAAGTATCGAAAGAACTCTGGACAGCCGCACACCGGAGGAAGATAAAATCCTATGCAGTTTATTTTAAAAAACGGGAATCACATCAATCCAATAGTCCACAGCAAAGCAAAGCAAAAAGGGGGCACAAAACTGACGCGCTTCGCAATAATTTTGAAGTGTATTTTATATCCAGACAAATATCGAGTGATCGCAGAAGACATGGTGCAACTTGTTACAAATGTTAATTGGTACAAAGGAAGGATTTCATGGAAATCTGAGACTTGTATCTTTGCAGAACAGGTATGCACTAAACTTGTGTCTTACAGCATCCAAAGCAGCTTGTGCTATGATACTGGACCAGCAAATGATGCTGAAGAAGGAGATATCTCCAAAAACATCAAGCACTTGGCTAAGCTGAAAAGACCTATGCAGGAAAAGGCAGAGCCTTATGAGACTGAGTCTGCTGATATGTGTGTGTATATATATATATATATACAGTATATATATATATATATATACACATTATGTAAATAATACAGTACTTTTACACATAGGATTGTATAGTGAAAAACAATAAGACGTAACACATTTGGTGTGGTTATTTAAAGTTCATTGTCCCAAAGTCGTAAATCTGTTATCTTTGAGTTGGTAAAGCCTTATCGGGACGAGAAGGGTTGATTTAACACAGCTGGGTGCCATACTGTCTCTACACAGGTGTTTTTAATTGGACAAAACCAGTTATAAATCACTTTAATGAACATATAGAAATTCTGGGAATGAATACGTTTGTCTGGTTGTAGAACAGGTGTCAGATGTATGGTTAGTTACATTGACATAGATCTTAGCAACCAAACATATCTAGGAGAGATGGCTGAGATAAGACTTGTAAAAGGTATATAAATGCAAGTTTTACAATTGTTAGACAGACAAGTCCAGATAGGCATCTATCAGGCTCACTACTATATATGCAGCCCTATTGCACAGGTTATAGCGGTGAGAACCAATAGGCAAATATCTGTTCCTTTTGTTGTAACTTGTCTCCTCGTACGAGTCAAATAAAGAAAACCTGCATCACTAAAGTCCTGCCTGTTTCAATACGTTATTATTCTACTTCAGAAGATAAAGAGCCTCATCCACAAATACCACAAAAGACTTCAAGCTGTCATTGATGTTATAGGGGGCAATGCACGGTATTAAGAACTGGGGTATGTAAACTTTTGATTGGGGTCATTTGGGTAGTTTCTGTTGCCATTATGATTTAAAAAGAGTAAACAAAGTTAATTGATAATAAATGGCTTCAGCCAAACACTAACCATGAGTGAAAGAAAAGTTTTTGTGTTATCATTCATATTCTCTGAAAAATGGCCAAGAAATCATAAATTTGCCAGGGTATGTAAACTTATGAGCACAGATGTATATCCGAATCTCGGAATAATTAAAAATTTGTCCGAATTTCAATTCGGAACGAAACAAACTGCACATGGTCAGGTCATCAAGGGTGCTGATAAGGCTCCTGCAGTGCTTCCGGGTTTCTCCCTCTGGCTGCTCTTCAGGGGGATTGGTACTACATACTTGCAAATTGTGCTGACTTTGGAACAGCGGGGACAGCTGCAGAGTCCCCCTTGGCTTCACACCCAAATCCTAACAATACATTCAGACAGGGCTGTATACATGTCGTGGCTGCGATGCTTTACTTCACAGCTGTGGCATTTTTAACACAGGCTGCAGAGTTTGTCAGGCAGCATCATCTGTAAAACTCCCCATTTACTTCAATGGAGCCACTCTGACAAACACTTGACTCATGCTGCGTACACCGGATTGGACTTTCTGGCGGACTCAGTCCGGCAGACATTCCGTTGGACTTTGCCGCTGAGGTCCGCCGGACTTTCAAGCGAGCGGACTTGGCCACACATGATCACTCCAAAAGTCTGGCGGTTTCGAACGTAATGACGTAGAATAAGGAAGTTCATAGCCAGTAGCCAATAGCTGCCCTAGCATTGGTTTTAGTCCGTCGGACTAGCACACAGACAACCAGATTTTTCGACCGGACTCGAGTCCGGCAGACAAATTTGAAGCCAGTCTTATTTCTAGGTCCGCCAGAATTTTGGGAAGAAAAAGTCTGCTGGAGCCCACACACGATCGGAATGTCCGACGTACTCTGGTCCGCCGGAAAGTCCGATCGTGTGTACGCGGCATCAGCATGGTCCTTCAATGTAAAATTGCCATTCGACAATAACAAATAATTAAAAACAGGAGGTAGCAGTAGCGAGGGTATAATTTCTGCCTTTGCTACAAAGCATAGCATCGCTATATATAATATAATTTGATATTTCGGGGTGGCCCTGTCAGGTAGGCTGTAGAGGGCCCGTGAGTTCTAACAGCAGCCCTGATTATCTGTATTAGACAACCTCAGGATTGTTCAAGAAAAAATGGAAGTAAAACCCGGATAAACAGTCAACAAAGGTAGTTGAATATATTTGAGTGATAATGAAATATAAACACATTTTTTTATACATATTCTGATCAATGTTATTTTAACACAGGTTCAAAGGATATATGAAACATGTCTAGAGATAATAACACAGATGATGCAATAGAAAAAACAAATGTAAGTATAATGGCAATGATGATAATATCAACGTCATAAATTTCGAAGAATAACAATTGTCTTCTTGTTGTTTTTACAGTGGACATGGTTGAGGCACCAAACATCCTCCAGAACAGACGAGGGGAGTGCAGTCCCAACAGGATTATCTAAAAAATTAAATAAAAGGGGTTAGTGAACATCCTCAAGAGTCATTACAACCAAAAATTGTGATTTGCTAAAAATTAATCAATCTATTTATTTATAGCGTTATGGAAGAATTACTATCAACAGTAGTAGTGAAGAGGAAATGGAAAAGTAAATACCTTAGTGCAAAAGGAATACTGCATGCAAAGTGTCTGCTGTACAAGAGCTTGACAGCAGCACAGAAATAGACAATGAAGTTGGAGACAAGACAAACCGACCATTGGAAGAAGAGTGCAGTGACCTGAGACTGGATTTAACTGACTACTACACTGCCAGCTTTGGTATGTGTCATAGAAACCTCCTCTCACTTTGCCTACAAAAGACAGATACATGCAATGTTGTAATTTTCATTAGTCTCTTTAATCTTTAAAAAATCCTATAACTTCAAGTATTTTTTTTTTCTTTTTCTTACATGCAATATGCAAAATACACCCATACATACCCATACACCCATACATGCAGCTGAACGGTGTTATATTTCCTTGTATGGCCTAGTATTGGAGTTTATTTATTTAACTGGAAACTTGTCTGTTTTTTGCAGAATCCTCCTTGAGAGATTGCAGAGTTTTGCATACTCCATTTTTGCATACTTCATACTCCATACTGCACTTTTGTAAAGAAGTTACTTGACAGATGATTTATTTATATTAATGTAAGTTATTTAACCGCTTGCCGGCCACCTCACGCAGATATACTGCGGCAGAAGGGCGCGTACAAGCAGAATCACGTACCTGTACATTGCCCTTTAAGAGGCGGCCTGTGGGCGCACACGCCCGCGGCAAGCTCTGTGAGTCGGGTCGCGGGTCCCGCGGACTCGATCGCCATGGGGATACCCGCGATCGGGAGGAAGAACGGGGAGATGCTAATGTAAACGAGCATCTCCCCCATTCTGCCTAGTGACAGTGTCCCTGATCTCTGCTCCCTGTTATCGGAGCAGAGATCAGTAATGTGTCACACACAGCCACGCCCCCACAGTTAGAAACACGCTCCTAGGACACACTTAATCCCTACACTGCCACCTAGTGGTTAACCCCTTCACTGCCAGTGTCATTTACACAGGAATCAGAGCATTTGTATAGCACTGATTGCTGTATTAATGACAATGGTCCCAAAAATATCCGAAATTGCTGATCGCCGTTATTACTAGTAAAATAAAAATGCCATAAAACTATCCCCTATTTTGTAAACGCTATAACTTTTGCGCAAACCAATCAATAATTGCTTATTGCGATTTTTTTTTACCAAAAATATTTAGAGGAATACGTATCGTCCTAAACTGAGGGAAAAATTAATTTTTATATATTTTTGGGGGATATTTATTATAGCAAAATGTAAAAAATAATGTGTTTTTTTCAAAATTGGCACTCTTTTTTTGTTTATAGCGCAAAAAATAAATACCGCAGAGGTTATCAAATAAAAAAAAAAAAAAAAAAAAAAAAAAAAAGGAAGCTCTATTTGTGGGAAAAAAAGGACGTCAATTTTGTTTTTGAGCCATGTCGCATGACCGCGCAATTTTCAGTTAAATCGACGCAGTGCCGAATCGCAAAAAGTGCTCTGGTCAGGAAGGGGGTAAATTCTTCCAGGGCTGAAGTGGTTAAAATACAGTGTTTTAATGTTGACTTTAACCACTAGGCGTCCGCGCTATAGCCAAAAGACGGCTGCAGCGCGGACGCCAATTGCCGGGAGGGCGTCCCTGGATGTCCTCCTGTTTACTTTTGTGATGCGCGCTTCCGCTTGCGCGCATCGGGGAAATTCTGTGCTGGCCGTGTCACAGATTGCTGTAAATGGCCAATCACTGCGGCCGTTTACAGCACGTTCGGCGTGTCCAATTAGAGATGATCTCATTTGTAAACATATGAGATCATCTCTCATCGCCGGCTCTCCCTCCTCACACAGAGACAGCATGTGAGGAGGGAGAGCGAACGGCTGCAGCGGTTAGTAAAACAGAAAAAGTGCCACAGTAAATGTCAGTGCCATCTGTCCCCACTGCCACCTGTCCCCAGTGCCATCTGTCCCCAGTGCCACCTGTCCCCAGTGCCACCTGTCAGTGACATCTGTCCCCAGTGCCACCTGTCAGTGCCATCTGTCCGCAGTGCCATGTATAAGTGCCATCTTTCATCAGTGCCACGTATAAGTGCCATCTGTCATCAGTGCCACCTGTCAGTGTCACGTGCCATCTGTTATCAGTGTCATGTGTCATCATTGCCACGCATCAGTGCCATCTGTCATTAGTACCATCTGTCCCCAGTGCCACGTATTAGTGCCATCTGTCACCAGTGCCACGTATTAGTGCCACGTGTCATCAGTGCCACGTATAAGTGCAATCTGTCATCAGTGCCACATCAGTGCCACGTATCATTGCCATCTGTCATCAGTGCCCCGTCAGTGTCACGTGTCATTGTCCTGGTGCTCCAGGGCCTTCAAAAGTGTAATAGGTAGTCAACAAGTTAGATGTGTAATTTATGCTCCTAGAACACGTGATGGTGCTCCCTGCATGTTTGGCCTCTCTATGTGGCTAGGCTGTGAAAAAGTGCCACACATGTGGTATCGTAATACTCAGGAGGAGTAGCAGAATTTATTTTGGGGTGTCATTTGTGGTATACACATGCATGTGAGAGAAATAACCTATTACAATGACAATTTTGTGGGGAAAAAAATCTTAATTTTGCAAAGAATTGTGGGAAAAAATGACGTCAAAAACCTCACCATGTCTCTTACTAAATACCTTGGAATGTCTACTTTCAAAAAAGGGGTAATTTGGGGGCTGGCTTGTTCGGGTCGCAAGAAATGAGTACATCAGGTGTGGTGAGTTTTTTATGATTTGCACCACAGCTTATAGACTCTCTAACTTTCACAAAGACCAAATAATATCCACTAATTTGTTTTTGTTTTTTACCAAAGATATGTAGAAGTATAAATGGTGGCCAAAATGTATGAAGAAAAAAATTAATAATTTGCAAAATTTTATCACAGAAACAAAGAAAAATGCGTTTTTTAAAAAAAATATATATATATTTTTTTTTCATTTATAGCAAAAAAAAACAAAAACCCAGAGGTGATCAGATACCACCAAAAGAAAGCTCTATGTGTATGGAAAAAAAGGCCAAAAAATGAATTTGGGTACAGTGTGTGAGAGCACAGAAAGCTGAAAATTGGTCTGGTCACGAGGGGGGTTTAAGTGGCCAGTTGTCAAGTGGTTAAGCCAGTGTTTCTAACAAGATTGAAAATAACAAATGCAATACATGTCATAGCGCCGTCGATGGTGTCTAAATTGTACCTCATTGTTAGGACAGTTTGTACACCATTGTTGTGCTTTGGAACTAATTGTGACCCATTTCTGGTTTCCTTGCAAGGAATTGTGCCACATTTCTGGTGGCCTTGGGAGAAATTATGCCCCTTTTTTGAGTGTGCTTGGTTGGAACAGTGATAGAAGATTTACAGGGGAAGGATTCCCACTGAGAAGAGACACAGGTGGACCATGCTGCTTAATAAGGGATACATTTTTTTTTTTATATATTTAATACAAAAAGAGCCAAGACCAGGTACCCACCACCAGTGTTGGTCATCTTACTTTAAAAAAGTAATTAGTTAAGTTACAAATTACTTCTCCCAAAAAGTAATTGCGTTAGTAACTCAGTTACTACATTGGAAAAGTAATTAGTTACGCAGCAAAGTAACTGTGACTTTTTTTTTTAAATTCTATACGTGTAACTAAGGGGCGGGTCTAGTATTACTGTAACCAAGGGGCGCATTTATTATTATTGTTATATATCGTGTAACCAAGGGGCTGCTCTATTATTACTCTAACCAAGGGGCAGATCTGTTATAGCGTGTAAGCAAGGAGCAGGTCTATTATTATTATATCGTGTAAGGGGCGGATGGCTACAGAAGAGGGCGAATGTTAAATTAATGGGCAGAGCTCGATATATAACAATAATAATAAATGCGCCCCTTGGTTACAGTAATACTAGACCCGCCCCTTAGTTACACGAAAGACGCCCCTTGCAGAGTAGCATGAGCATCAGGAGCGTGCGGCATCGCCTCCTACAATTACATGTTAACTGCGCATGCGCAGTGTAGAGTTCACTCAGAGCTGTTTAGGTTCGGAAATTTTCGTAAGCTCCGTAGTCCTTCGTACTGCGCAAGTGCTGTGCCTGCGCAGTACAGGGGGTCCTTATCCGGCGGGGGAACTTTTTCGTCAGGACACCGGAATTACACTACTGCCATCTAGTGGCGGTAGATGTAATTGGGGTAACTAAGCCAAAGTAATGGGAACTGAGTTACCATGAGGGGAAAAGTAATCAGTTAGATTACTCGTTACCCTCTAAAGTAACTGTGTTACGTAACTCAGTTTATTTTAACTCAGTTACTTACATCACTGCCCACCACCAACACCAAGATCATGTTAAAAATAGACAATGTTGTCTGTTTAAGAGCAGCTGCATCACGCTTCAACCATGCATGCAGACGCCTATAACAAGGCTATTGTTAATTGGAGTGGGTAATATTTATAGAACAGACTATTGAGCTCAGTGACATGCACCATGCGTAACGAAGTCCGTCCTGTCACTAGGTTTAATTAGAAACCCTTTAAAACAAAAAGGATCCCTGTTAAAGGGTGGTTGATTGAGTCAAGTTGCTAGTGCCACAGAGACAGCATTAATTAGGATTGTAGCAAAACATAGCTGTCAGTGTGAGAGATGATTATAATCCACAGTTAGTATCCAGTCCAAAGGCACGGATATACAGTTTCCTAGAGTGGAATTGCATGTATTCACGGGGTCTAACTGTTGAAAAACCAATAGCTCAATTACGCTGTTGTGAAGCTGGCTAATACTGGCTGAGAGGTAACAAACAGCAGGAAGCGAAGTAGAAGGAGGCAATTAAAGTACCTATGGTCCGCTCACCCGACCATTCATGTTGCAATATAATCACAGTCCTGTTCTATCTTTCTCCGGTCTGGGGGGCTATATGTGCCGTCCTGTATGCTCCCTTTGTTGAGCGGGGTCCTTGGGGCTCCAGTGAGCAGTTTGCTTTCAGCACTGTGTAAGTGTCAGTTCCTCTGGGCCACCGTCTGCTTGTCTCAGCCGAGATAGTCGCAGCTGGCTTCAGGCGATCAACTGCGCATGCACAAGCGCGATGAGATATGTCATCCATGACGCATCGAGCGGGGTCCGTGGGGCCCCAGTGAGCAGTTTGCTGTCAGCACTGTGTAAGTGTCAGTTCATCTGGGCCACCGTCCGCTTGTCTCAGCCGAGATAGTCGCTGCTGGCTTCAGGCGATCAACTGTGCATGCACAAGCGCAATGAGATACGTCATCCACGACGCATAGAGCGTCTCTGTCGTGATGCCAAATCCGACATGTTTCATCCTTGAAAAAAACAGAGTTCCTGGTGAAACATGTCGGATTTGACATCACGACAGATACTCTCTATGCGTCGTGGATGACGTATCTCATCACGCTTGTGCATGCGCAGTTGATCGCCTGAAGCCAGCGGCGACTACTACTGTGGATTATAATCATCTCTCCACACTCACAGTCTGTTCCACAAATATTACCCATTCCAATTTTGTTATAGGCATGTGCATGCATGGTTGAAGTGTGATGCAGATGCTCATAAACAAACAATGTTGTCTATTTTTAACATGATCTTGGTGTTGGTGGTGGGTACCTGGTCTTGGCTCTTTTTGTATTAAATATTTTTTTCTAATAAAAAAAAATGTATCCCTTATTAAGCAGCATGGTCCGCCTGTGTCTCTTCTCAGTGGGAATCCTTCCCCTGTAAATCTTCTCTCTCTATAGTATTTAGGCACAGAGTACCTATTATTGGTGAGTCTGGAATATTGAACACTCAGTGTTGTGGTAACTAATAGTGAGTACGGATCTTCAACCAATTTGTCTACATGCTTTGGGTTGAACAGTGCACTCTTTTGTGGGTATGCTTGGGAGGAATAGTGCCACATTTGTTGGTGTCCTTGGGTAGAATAGTGCCTCTTTTGGGGGTGCCCTGTGATTGAATTGTACCCCTTTTGTGGGTGTTCTTGGGTGGAATAGTGCCCCTTTTTGTGAGTATGCTTGGGAGGAATAGTGCCCCTTTGGTGGGTGTCCTGGGGTGTAATAGTGCTCCTTTTTGTGTATACTTGGAAGAAATAGTGCCCCTTGTTGTGGGTATGCTAGGGAGAAATTGTGACCCTTTTGTGGGTGTCCTGAGGTGGAATAGTGCCCCTTTTTGGGTATGCTTGGGAGGAATAATGCCCCTTTTGTGGGTGTCCTTGGGTGGTATAATGGCCTTTTTGTGGGTGTCCTGGGGAGTAATTGTGCCCTATCGTACCTCAATATTGGTGTCAGTGGATGAAAGAGTGCCCCAATGCGCTGGTAAAAATAAAGGAAAGAACAGAAGTTTGAAGACCACTGTTCTATGATGTGAAACATGTTATATGTCACATGCTGTAGCACTTCTTATTCAAATGGCTGGAAAAAAAAAAATAAGAAGCTTCAAAATGGATCTTTGTTTTTTCTTTTGTATTAATTATTTAACCAGTGCATTGTTAAATTATTGTACTGTGTTTTGTTAATTGACTGTACTTGTCATCTGAAAATCATGCACAAAAGTGAAAAGTTGTATGCTATGATTATTCCCCATCTACTTGTGCAAATTAAACAGGTAAATTCCATGCATTGTGGTTTGAAAAGGATACCCCCCCCCCCCCCCACACATTTTACTTACGTGAGCCCTCATTCGATCCAGCGATGTGCCCATGTGTATCTTTCTCTTGGTTTCAAAAAGGAAACCATTTACAATCACTTTAATGGAAGCGATGCACAGGGTACATAGTAACGTGATTGGAAGCTAGAAAGGTTTCACCTTACCTTTATTACATAAATTACTATTTGAAGTCATATCAAAAATGTTACTCACTTGGTGAAGTACTTTTCTATTTACTCCTGCCAGCATTTGTTGCCACATGGATTCCGAGATACCTCTGGGCTAAAAATATACTCTTCATCCACCATTTCTTCCAGATCGATGTCCTGCAGCAGACCAGCATGCTGGGCAATGTTGTGAATTATGCAGCATTCAAGGAGTATGTCCCCAACTTTATCTCAGGTATCCACCAGAAAGCGAGATGCAGAGGAAGCGACTCTTTAGAACAATGAATGTCCACTCGGATGCAATTCGGGTTCTTGAGTGGGCTGTGTTGGATCTTGATTGGGCATGAGTGGTACAGTACAAAGTTGGTGTGAAAAGCCAGAGTAGACAAGGATATTGTGAATCACCTAATGAAAAATAACTACATTTAGGAAACATGGAAAAATAGGGTTTTTATTACAGCTTACCTGTAAAATCCTATTCTTGGAGTACATCATGGGACACATAGCCTAAGTAATTACTTAATGGGTTATGGGCCACCTTCAGGTGTTGACACTGGTATACCCAATCAAGGAAGTTCACTCCCTATATAACCCCTCCTCCTTCTAGGAGCACATCAGTTTTTGTAGCAAAGCAATATACTTAAATCCCAAAAGAGGGGAGGGACCTCTGTGTCCCATGATGTACTCCAAGAAAAGGATTTTACAGGTAAGCTGTAATAAAAATCCTACTTTCTTTATCGTACATCATGGGACACAGAGCCTAAGTAATTACTTAATGGAGTGTCCCATAGCAATGCTACTTGAGGGGAGGGAGAGACAACCTGAAGGGTACCCCCAGACGATATTGTTGAAAAAGGAGCACGACTTGAGATAACAACCAAGTGCGCATGCTCGCGAAACGCGTCCATTGTCGATGACGACATCCCCCTGAGCCAGCTGCATCCTGTGCTTCAAGCCTCATTCTGAGGCTGCCTTCCGGAGCCGGCTTTACCATCACACGGAAGTGTTTACAAGCTTGGATGGATGGACAGAGTTTAGCGCCGGGGAAAACGTCACCCTAGACTTACATACCATGCCTGTTTGCTTACATCCAAATGTGAGTACTACTATTGATGCTTATTAAAATTGTTGTGTGAAACTACTGCACCCAGAGGCGCCTCTCTATTTGTTTTTAATTTTGAGGACTTATACTGCTCCCTGCAGCATACTGCGCCCAAAGGTGATATCCTCATACCTCCTTACATCTACCTGATAACATTTTTGTAAATGTATGCATTGAAGACCAAGTTGAGGCCTTACAGATCTGAGCCATGGAGGCCTGGTGATGCACTGCCCAAGAAGCACTAACCACCCTGGTAGAGTGCGCCTTAACTTGAAAAGGGGGAATCTTACCCCTTAAATTATAAGTTTGAGTTAAAACTTGCCTAATCCACTTAGCGACAGTGGATTTCGATGCTGCCTGTCATTTCTTAGGACCCTCTGGCAGAATAAATAAGACATCAGTCTTACGAATCTGAGCAGTTGTCTTAAAATAGATTCTCACTGCTCTCACCACATCAAGACAATGTAGTGACTTTTCTTCCCTGGAACATGGTTTTGGAAAAAATTATGGCAGGACAATATCTTGGTTCAGGTGAAAACCTGAAACCACTTTTGGCAAAAAGCCTGGACGAGGGCGTAACACCACTCTGTCCTCATGAATAATCAAATATGGCTCTTTACAAGAAAGAGCAGCCAATTCTAAAACCCTCCTTGCTGAGGATATAGCAACCAAAAATACCAGCTTCCTTGTCAGAAGGACTAAGGGAATATGCTGTATCGGTTCAAATGACTGCTTTTGTAAAGCCCCATACACACGGTCGGACCGTGGACCAACTTTCCCGTGGACTTTTGTCCAAAGGGCGTTGGCCCTCAAGTTGGTATTGCATACACACGGTCGGACTTTTGAGACAACCAACACGAACGTAGTGACGTTTCAACGTACTGACGACACTTCAAAAGAGGACGTTCGAATACTCCAGCGCCACCTTTGGTCAACTTCTATATTGTTGTCTGATCTTTTGCATTGGTTCTGAGCATGCGTGTTTGTACTGTGGACAAAAGTCAGTTGGTTTTGTGTACACACGGTCGGACTTTGGTCCTTCGGACTTTTGTTGGCAGAAAGTTGGTCCGTTCGCACAGCCAACAAAAGTCCGATGCAACCTGGAAAAAGTTGGTCCGATGGAGCGTACACACGGTCGGATGTTGGTCCAAACCACCTAATTTGCATGTTGGTTGTCAAAAAGTCCGACCGTGTGTACGGGGCTTTACACTGACAAAACTAAGTTCAAGTCCCAAGGGCTTAAAAGGTGATTTAACTGGCGGATTAATCCACATGACCCCTTGCATAAAACCTCGGACTAAGAATGCATAGCAAGCGGTCTTTGAAATAAAATCGATAAGGCTGAGACTTGTCCCTTAATAGTACTCAAGGCCAACTTCATCTCTATGCCTAATTGTAGAAAGGCAAGAATTCTGCCTATGATATATCTCCGAGGTTGCCAACCCTTGGATTCACACCAGGAAACATAAGCCTTCCAGACTCTATAATGTATACAGTAGTTCTGGAAGCTGGTTTCCTTGCATTAATCAAAGTAGAGATAACTGACCCGGAAAGCCCACGTTTCTTCAGAATGTGGGTTTCAATAGCCAGGCAGTTAAATTTGGCGTTCGTATAGTAGGATGGAATATCGGCCTCTGTGAGAACAGGTCTGGCCTTAGTGGAAGGGACCACGGATTCTCCACTGCCATCTTTACGATTTTTGCATACCATGACCTTCTGGGCCATGCTGGTGCTGCCAGAATTACCAGTTTTCTTTCCAGCTTGATCATGCAAAGAAGTCGAGGCAGCAATTGAATAGAGGGAAATGCATAGATCAGTGAGAACTGATCCCACGGTATCACCAACGCATCTGTTCTGCATGTGAATGGATCCTTTGTTCTGAACACAAAGTTGACTAACTTTATGTTGAACTGGACGCTAGAAGATCTATGTCCGGAGTCCCCCATCTTTGACAAACAGCCAGAAAATATTGTCGGAGTGAAGAAACCATTCCCCTGGGAATAATCTGCTGGCGACTTAAGTAGTCCGCCTGCCAATTCTCTATTCCCGGAATGAAGACTGCCGATAGGCACGGAATATTTCTTTCTGCCCAAGTTAGAATATGGTTCACCTCTCTCTGCGCTGAGAGACTCTTGGTGCCCCCTTTGGTGATTGATATAGGCCATAGCCGTGGCATTGACGGATTGGATCCTGACAGGACAATTCCTTAACCTGGAAGTCCAGGCTTTCAGAGCCAGATGCACTGCCTGAATCTCTAGGATGTTGATGGGCAAGGCTCTTTCAGTTCTTGAACACTGTCCTTGGACAGTTGTCTTCTCTGTCGTTACCACTTTTCAGATAACTGGTCTGAGGGATTTACCTTTTAGCAGATTCTTTAGTAACCACCAATTGAGGCCTTGGGGACAGCCACATTGGCAAGTCCAAAGCTTAGATCGTTTTGTTCCAAGCAGATAGAATACTGTTTTGCAACAGTCTTGAATGGAACTGGGCATAGGGAACTGCTTCGAATGAAGCCATCATCTTTCCTAACAACCTCATGAAAACAAAAGGAAGAACTCTGGACAGCCGCACACCGGGAAAATAAAATCCAAAGGGTTTATTTAAAAGCAGAAAAACACTACAACCAAAACACGGCAAAAAGGGGGTACAGAGCTGACGCGTTTCGCACTGTATTTCAGTGCTTACTCATAGCTTGAACCTCATGAAAAGGCGAATGAAGGGATCTCTTTTTGACCTGACCCTCCGCACCAACTCTCTTATGGAGTTGTTTTTTGCCTGGGCAAGAACGCCTTTTTATGGGCTGTATCTATGATCAGACCCAAATACTCCAGCTTTTTTAGCGGTTTTAAGGGAGACTTCTCTAGGTTGAGAACGCAACCCAGACTTTTCCAGGTAACTGGTTGTAATGCGTACACCTTACTCCAAACACTGATTGGTCTATTAGCAATAGATCATCTAGGTATGCCAAGCGTGTTTATGCCCTGTGCCCTTAACCTGGCTAGAGGTGGGGCTTGCACTTTTGTGAACACTCAGGGTGCTGTAGCTGGCCCGAAGGGCAAGGCTACAAACTGAAATGCTGTTGTTCTACTTCGAATCACAGAAACCTTTGGTGGAAATATATGGACATGCAGATATGCATCCCTGATGCCAATAGACGCCAGAAGTTTTCCTCCTTGTAGGATAGAAACTACTGACCTGATCGACTCCATAGAAAGGAGCGGATCTTAAGGAACTGATTTTAGATCTAGAATGGATCTGTTGAATTTCAATTTGGATCTGTACATGTACAGGAAACGCATGAAAAAGGCAGTGAAGGAACCTAAGAAGAAACAGAACTATCAGCTGACTCTACTAGCGGTAGCTTGAAAGAAGCACAAACTATCTATGTAAGAGATTTGTACCAGCAATCTCTCAGATTGCGAGGCTGAAAAAAGGTTCAACTCCAGTTGTCTCCTCCGCAGAGGAGTAATCGGTTTGCCTTTCTTACTGATCACCTGAGGGTAACCCCTCATCCTCTACCCAATGTTCCCTTGATAAGGGGTCTAAGGTGGGGGAGGGGGATCTAACATACTTCCTATTCTCTTGAAATGGCGGATGCGGTTTAAGTCGCAAATTTTCCTTCTAGGCCCTGCAGAGCGGATGAAAAACGCATTTCAATCATGTATACAGGGGCTGAATATTTTCTCCTGTAGAGTCTGATGGTGGAGGCCGTCGCCACTGCCTAGAGGCAGCTGCCCCTGGCGCAGGGAAAGGAGTCCGTTTAAATAAAAGGACGTTTATATATATATATATATATATATATATATATATATATATATATATATATATATATATATATTTTTTTTTTTTTTGGGCAAAAGAGTACCTTTCCTGCTAGAAATCATTTGGATGTATTTGACCAAATCCTCCCCAAATAGTCGCTCCCCATGAAAAGGGAAAGGGATTTTTTGCAAGATGTTTTTTCGGCTGACCAACTTTTTAACCACAGGGTCCTATGCATGTGTTTTAGCACAAGCCCAAGACGGGACGCTTGGTGGATAGAGTCTTTTATGGCATCTATGGCAAAACATAGCGCCTTTGGTAGTTCGGCTAACTCATGGGCCTGTTGTGCAGGGACCTCCCTAAGGGTCTCTTTGAACTGGTCCTTTAGGGACTGACATATGCCTATTGCAGCAACTGCAGGCTGAGAAACAGCACCTGCCAGGAAAAAGAGTATTTTAACAAAAAATTTCAACTTCTTCTTGTTGGATCCTCAAAGGGGTGTTCCGGACAATTTTTTTTTTTATTTAAGTCAGCAGCTACAAACACCGTAGCTGCTGACTTTTAATAAGGACACTTACCTGTCCAGTGAGCCTGTGATGTCGCCCTCCCCCTTGAGTCCGATCCGTCCATCGGATCGGCTGCTGGCACCGTCATCCTAACTAAGAGAAACAGTCATTGGAGCCTTGCGGCATCACTGCCCATTTCCTACTGCGCATGCGCGAGCCGCGCGTCGCTTTGTGAATGGCCCCATTGTTTCCTGGGACACACACATGTCCCAGAAGACAACGAGGCTGCTCGCCGAGGAGGAGGAACTGAAGAAACAGCACCATGGAATAGGAAGAGGCAGATTAGGAAGACTGCCTAGCAACAGGGGTTTCTGGTGAGTAAAAAATATTTTTTTTTTCAAATGTTTTTTTTTTTTTATATTTTTTTAAGAATGTAAATGTAATTTTAGTTTTTAGGGTGGCATTGTGCATTGTCTGCTGGACAAGTTAAATTTTTATTGATGCTGGAACTACTGCTGGTACTTTCCATCTTTTGTGAATTTCTCCTCCATGGGATAGAGAACTGAGAAACTCTTTGGAGGGAGAAAATGCTTATCCGGATGATCCCATTCAGCATAAATAAGCTTTCCTAGTAATGCATGAAAAGGCTGTAAAGGTTTTAAAGAACCCAAGGAAGGGACCGAACTTTCAGCTGACTCTGTTAGGAGTAGCATGAAAGTGGAACAAACCATCTCCGTAAAAAGTTGTACCATCAATCTCTCAGATTGCGAGGTAGCATAAGGCTCATCAACTGTTTCCTCCGCAGAGGAAAAATCGGCTTGTTTTTCTATGTGATCGCCTGAGGGTAATACCTCATCCTGTGCCCACTGTTCCCTTGGTAAAGGGTTTGAGGTGGGGAAGGGGGAATCTAGCACGCTTCCTATCCCCTTGGGTGGAGGATGCGATTAAAGCCACTAATCTTCCTTCTAAGCCCTGCAGGGCAGAGGAAAATGCATCTTCAGTCACGTATACAGGGACTGAAGTGTGAGAAGCAGTTGCACCACCAATAGGTTCCAATGACTCATCCTGGCTTGCCATATCTGGTATCTCTGGAGAAGATAACAGTGCAGAGGGATGACTGAAGTTCCCAGTGCCTGGGGGTGGTATTTTTGGCACCCTTGTGGTAGCTCTGTAAGTCATAATGCTAAGCACAAAAGCAAAGGCACTTTAAGACAAATATACTATTTGCTGAGTAACAGTCTAGCAATAATGTTACCATACAGATCAATTTCTGATACTGAATAACAATTGTATTTCCTGTACTGGAAATGCCTGTATACACCGTTTACATGACCCAGCGCTCCTGTGTCCTATGTGATAGCCTCTTCACTTCAGCTGCTCTTGATAGAGACTTTATGTCATAAGAGCGTCAGCTTTATATGAGAGACTTCAGGTGTGAGCCTGATTACTTCCCAGTATGTGCTCCACGTGGATGCTGAGTCCTGCACACAGCGCCGCCTGTCTTAGACCATGCCCCCTTGCAGTGACCTGCCCTCCTCCTTTTAAATTAACTTTAGCGCGCGTGGCACGCATTCGGGACTGTAATGCAGCCCTGAAGGAGGAGGCTGCTGCCGCCATCTGGCGCTCCTGGCAGTTTCACTGTATGAACGCAACATTCCTACTTAAGCCATACCAGACTTCAGCTTCTTGCCCAGTACGCCCTGGTCTACAGATTTGTGCTCAGCACAGATGGGCACCCGAGCTATCGGTTACCTAGCTAGTCACCTCCTGGCTCACCTCGGTTGCCATGCTCTTGTTTGAGTTTTCCAAATTTCTACTCAACAGCGTTCAATGCTTCAAAACACAACCCGGCTTCCCTACTGCGCCTGTTGTTCCTTTTCCTGTCCTTCCCGTTTTCCTTCTCATCTAATTTTTCTGTATTTCTCACTATCCTACCGCTACGATTCCTCCTAACACATGCACCCTTCCCCTTTTTCTTGTCTTACAGCCGGAGCCATGTCGCAGGCCGGCAGTGATGAATTCACACCTGCCCCGCCCTCACCCTCCTCAGGTTCAGAGGGCGGCAGCTTGCACAGTCCCTAAGGGGATGGACCATCCCCAAGCTCACAGCAGAGCCCAGGCGCAAGGGCATTCCCTTCCCCGCTACAACCAGGAAAGCCAAGCTCTTCAGGCTGCTCTCCTCACAGCCAGCAGTAGCAAGGCCCAGTACTCAGCAGGCATCCCTGCAGTCAATTGCCATGACCGTTTCCCAGCTTCACTCTATGATGACCTCGTTGTCTTCAGCGGTCTCTGACATTCAGTAAAGAGTGGCAGTCCTGGAAGTGCTCCCAGCCACGGCCCTCCCAGACTCGGTCGCTGTTCCGGTCCTGGCACCTTCTCCTGCAGATACACCAGAGAGGAGTCCAACCATCCTCTCCTCCCATCATGTCCATGCTAGCATCAGGAAGGACATCTTGGAGGACAAGGACGTCAATCTGGCTTCAGTTCATGACCTGGGCGAGAATAAGTAATGCGCCTGGGGGGACGTCTCAGTGGTTCTCAAGTCCAAAGACACCAGGCTCAACCGCAAGCTGACAGTCCCTGAGTTTGTCTTGGCTTTTGGGTTGTTGAGAGTTGTCCTTTGCTTGGCCAGCCCCAGCAGGAGCGAAGAGCTGGACCTGTACCTCCACGCAGTGCTGGACCTAGGATATAAGTATGGGGGATATTCATTTTATGATTATCACCGTTCATTTTCGGCTAAAGCAGTTCAGTTTCAGGCCAGTATGAACTGGGGTGTCATCAACACAGAACTGTTCTGTCGCCACTTTGCTGAGCTATGCTCCCCGCTCTGCACTGCCAGTCCTCTACCCATAAGGCAAACTGGTGCCCCAACGCAGCCACTAGACTCCCCCTCAACTTCCCCTCCACCTCCAGTACTGGTCAGGGCTTGCCCGCCCCCACACAACTGTGCCAGGTGGACAAGTTGGGACGGCCTGTCCTGTCAGTAGGGAGATCAGCGATCTACAACAACTTTAATCATGGCTTGTGCACCTATATCCAATGCCGGCTGCTCCACATTTGTACAACATGCCACAGGGTGCATCTGAAGTTTGCGTGCAAGCTTAAACCACTCAACACATCCTGACTAGGCTGCATAAAGGTCCGATGGTAGGGGTATTACCTCTCCGCACACCCCACTCCTTCACTGGCTGTCTTACTGATACACAGGTTCACATCAGGATTCCACACCAGCCTCATTATATTACCCCACTCAACTCACGAGTGCAGGAATCTCCTGTCAGCCACCATCAATGAACATGCTATAGACAGTCTTTTGCAGGCCGAACTGGACCGACGGTTCATCCTCTGCCCCTTCTCACTACCTGGAGAGTCAGCCCTATTGGGCTTGTTAAGGGCAAGTTCTCAAATAAACTGCGGTTAGTGTATGACTTGTCTGAGCCTCATTCTTCCCACATCCCATAAATTCCCTAATTCCTACCGAGGAATACTCCCTGAAGTGCGCATCAGTTGACTTAGCTATTCAGGCCATTATTAACATACTGTAGGTGCAGGTGCGTGGCTGTCTAAAGCAGATATGCATTTAAACTTCTGCCCATCGAGCCACCCCCCGGAGGCATGGTATCAAATGAAAAGATTCATATTACTTTGCCATCAAGTTGACTTTTGGCTCTAAAAGCAGCCTGTGGCTGTTCGATATCTTCGCCCAGTCCCTCACCTGGATCCTATTGCACGAGGCCCAGTACCAGATGGTCATTTATTATCTGGGTGACTTTCTGCTCAGGATTCACACAGAGAGTAGTGGTTAATGACTCTTACTCTAAATGGTCTAAGGTTATCAGAAGTTTACCCCAAGGTTCAGTGTTGGGACCCTTACTTTTTAATATCTTTATAAATGATATGGGGTCTGGGATTAAAAGTACAATTTCTGTCTTTGCAGATGACACTAAGTTATGCAGTGGAATAATGTCCTTACAGGATGCCTGCAATTTACAAGCCGACCTCAATGCACTGTCTAATTGGGCAACTAAGTGGCAAATGTTGTTGATAAATTTAAAGTTATGCACTTGGGGGCTAAGAATATGCATGCATCATACATACTAGGGGAGTACAACTGGGGGGATCCATAGTGGAGAAGGATCTGGGGGTTTTAGAAGATCATAAGCTCAATAATATAATGCAATGCCAAGCTGCGGTTTCCAAAGCGAGCAAAGTCCTTTCTTGTATTAAGAGAGGTATGGATTCCAGAGAGAGAGATATCATTTTTCCCCTGCACAAATCATTAGTAAAGCCCCATACACACGGTCGGACTTTTTCATGGATTCTGTCCGATCGGACAATGTTGTTGAAAAATCAGACCGTGTGTATGCACCATTGGACAGTATACGTCGGATTGTCCGACGGACAAAGTCTTATCTCCTGCTGGAAAGATTTGCCGACAACACGGTCCGATCACACCAAATCCGATCGTGTGTACGGTTGTCCGACCGGACAAAGTGCTACGCATGCTCAGATCACATTACAAGACCAAAGCTATTGGCTACTAGCCTCTACGTAGTCCCGTCGTAGGCAACAATCGTCACCGCGTTCAGAATGATCGGATTTTCCGACAACTTTGTCTGACCGTGTGTACGCAAAACCAACATCAGACAAAGTATGACGGACATGGTCCGACGGACCTGGTCCGCGGATTGTCCGACCGTGTGTATGGGGCTTAAGACCTCATCTGGAATATGCAGCTCAGTTTTGGGCACCAGTTCTCAAAAAGGATATTGGGGAACTGGGGAAAGTGCAGAGAAGGGCAACCAAACTGATTTTGTCAGAGCTGATGTCGACCATTAGCTATGAGGAAAGATTAGAGGAATTGAATCTATTCCCTCTTGAGAAAAGGAGATTAAGGGGGGGTATGATTAACATAAGTGGTCCATATAGTGAACTTGGTGTTATCCCAGAGACCTGTTCTGCCATAATTCAGGTCCTGCAGAAGTACAATATAAAGGGAAGTTCTCTCCTTTAACATCACATTCTATGTATTTAATGTTTGCTAATGTATTGTATTTCTTTCATCATTCCCTATTTACCATGATTGGAATATGCTGTAATATGCTGTGCCCCTTTGTCCTCATGCATGCTGGAAGCTTTTAAAGTTCCTTTTTTGTCCTTCATGCATATTTGCCTTCACTAACCTCCCCAGCAAGCTCTTCTGGGCCCATACACCTATAGCCTAGTCACTTAGCAATGTATTTTGTCATCTCCATAGTAGTGCTTACCCTAAACACCCCCCTAAAATGCGTATACATTTTATTTGTGTCCTTAAATTCATGCAGAGTGCCAGAGGCTTTTTTTTGGTGGGACAAACTCATTTGGAACTCCTCCCCTCAACCGCTAAGTCAGCTGATACCAATCCTCTATCTGCTGACGTTGCCAAACCCATACACACTATACCTACCTCTTTTGTGGTCAGATTTATGGATGAATTCACCATTGAATTGAGGCCTGCCTCAATACTTTCAAATGCTACTGTTTAAAGTTTGTTTCTCCTATTATTATCTTGATAGGTAATAGTATAATGTAAAAGTGTGCTTACATTTGTTCAGTGTTTTTTGGTATTATGACACTTCTTACCTGTCCAGTGGGCTGTCAATAGTGTTAGCAAGGAGGGGCTGGCCAAAGTATCACACATTATTTATGCATTCAGCTCTCAATGAAGTGGAGAGGGTTACCTGTCCAAAACACCCCCCCCCCCCTAAATTTTTGCAATGGGCCATCAGATGGGGAGAGGAATTTGATAAGTGTACCTTATACTTTTGGCTTTAAATACACTTTTTAATTTTTTTTTATACTTATGTTGTCTGAAAATGTTTCCCACCCCCCAACTCGGGGTCCTACTATTATAATTACAAGGGGTATAATAGTATCGTGATGTTGGCGGTGGTGTCAGCTACTTACGAGTTCCTGTAAGTGGACATGGGGAAAAATGCCTGGATGTCGGATGGTGGAGTGATTGC
This sequence comes from Lithobates sylvaticus, assembly GCA_028564925.1. NCBI lineage: Eukaryota > Metazoa > Chordata > Amphibia > Anura > Ranidae > Lithobates > Lithobates sylvaticus. The sequence goes on along the minus strand of CM053035.1, from coordinate 66,428,024 downwards.
CCAGATGGAGTTCTACTGGCATCTCCAGAGTGGCAGCTTGGGCTTGCCACCTCCAGAGGAGAATGTGGAAGGACTCCCCTTCAACTTTGTCGCGGATGAAGCGTTTGGGCTGGGGGACCATCTTATGCGGCCATTCCCTATGAGGACCCTCACCCCGGATCAGAGGGTTTTTAATTACCAGAGCCAGAGCCAGAAGAGTGGTGTAGAACGCTTTTGGGATAATGGTCAGCCGGTTCCGCCTATTTTTGACACCGATCCACATGGTGGAATATAAACTGAACCATATAGTGCTTTCCTGCTGCATTTTGCACAATTTTCTAAAAAAAAAAAAAACTATGTGGCCTCAGTTGGACCTTAGGCAGACTTTCCTGAACTTGCCAACCTGACGGCACTCGAAGCTGGCCGTCCTGGCTTGCCCCCCCAAAGCGCCCGCAAGGTCAGAAACCAATACATGGAGTACTTTGCGGGTAGGGGGCCATTGATATGCCAGACAATGTCTGAGAGGCATTTTTTTTATAAATTTATATTTGAAACTGCAATAATATTAGTTTTCATTTACTGCTTATGTTTGTTTTAGCTGTCTCCTAGGTTTTTATTTAGAATATTTTTGGGCCTATTTCTTCAACAGTGCAAACCAAATTTCTTAGCGAAATGAGGTGATAGTCTTCTTTAGATAATATTATTATGTTGTGTGTCTGCTACACACACCTTGTTTTTGTTCTTAATGTATGTAATGCATTGCTGACAAAAATATTCCTCATTTTCAGCACCATGACAGAAATGTGTGGAGTCATGAAAATCGTGTGTTAGGGTAAAATTAAAAAGCACTGTGGGTGTTATTTACTAAAGGCCAATCCACTATGCACTACAAGTGCACTGCAAAAGTGCACTTGAAACTGCACTTGGAGTGCAAAGTGGATTAGCCTTTAGTAAATAACCCCCATTGACACTGAAAACAACAACTTTACTACAAATCCTGCTTTTCAATAGGGATGAGCCGAACACGCCCCGGTTCGGTTTGCACCAGAACCTGTGAATGGACCGAAAATTTGCGCAAACTTTAGAACCCCATTAAAGTCGATGGGACTCAAACGTTCGAAATCAAAAATGCTAATTTTAAAGGCTAATATGCACGTTATTGTCCTAAAAAGGGTTTGGGGACCTGGGTCCTGCCCGAGGGGGACATGTATCAATGCAAAAAAAACTTTTAAAAACGTCAGTTTTTTCGGGAGCACTGATTTTAACCACTTCCGGACCGGCGCACGACGATGTACGTTGGTAGAATGGCACGGACAGGCATAAGGGCTTACAGGTATGTCCCTTTAACCACTTCAATACTGCACATAGACATATGATGCCCACAAGGTGGATCTCCCATCCATATGACGTCCTCCCATTCCCGGTCGCTCGGGACCCGGTGCGTGTGCCCAGCGGCAGTAATGTCCGCCGGGCACCCGCGATTGCCTGGGAACACAGCAGGACCGTAGATCTGTGTGTGTAAACACACAGATCCAAGTCCTGTCAGTGGAGAGGAGACCGATGGTGTGTTCCCAGTACAGAGGAACACTGATCGGTCTCCTCCCCTTGTGATAGTAAAAAAAAAAAAAATATTAATAAAAATGCTATAAAACTATCCCCTATTTTGTAAGCGCTATAACTTTTGCGCAAACCAATCAATAATCGCTTATTGCGATTTTTTTACCAAATTGGCGCTCTTTTTTTGTTTATAGCGCAAAAAATAAAAACCGCATGGGCGATCAAATACCACCAAAAGAAAGCTCTATTTATGGGGAAAAAAGGACATCAATTTTGTTTTGGTGCCATGTCGCACGACCACGCAATTATCAGTTAAAGCGACGCAAAAAGTGGTCTGGTCATAGGCCAGCAAAATGGTCCGGTCTGAAAGTGGTTAATGACGCTTAAAGTGAAAAAAAAAGTTAAATATTCCTTTAAATATCGTGCCTGAGGGGTGTCTATAGTATGCATGTGAAGTGGCACATGTTTCCTGTGTTTCATACAGTCCCTGCATAAAATTACATTTCTAACGGAAAAATAGTCATTTCAAACTGCTTGCGGTTTTAATGTAATGTCTGGTCCCGGCAATATGGATGAAAATCATTGAGAAAAATGGTATGAGTACCCCCCCCCCCCCCCTGCCCATTACCAGCCCCTTTGGGTCTTGTATGGATATTAAGGGCAACCCCGTACCCGTAAGTGTAGCTCCAGTCCAAAAATCTATTTTTAAGCTTTTTTGAAAACATAGGGAAGGGTTATCACCCCTGTAACATTTTTTTTTTGCTGTCTGTGCACCTCTTCAGAAGATTTCACCTGACTTTCTGTCCCAATAACAAATGTTTTTAGAAAATTCGTTTTTTTTAGTAAAACAAGGATTGGGATAAAGTATCAGGGGAGACTGGAGAGGAGACATGTTTTTCCCATATCAACTCTTACAGGAGAGAATTTCCTTCCTAGGGGTAGATTTCATCTCACTTCCTGTTGTCTCCTTCTGTTTGCAAGTAGGAGACGTTTGTAAGTTGGATGTTTGAAAGTTGGGGCCTGCCCTATATGCTCTGCAGAAATTTGGGCCTAAGGTGTTGGTGTTGCCACAACACTGTAAGCCCTCAAAGTGACTCTTGGTGGGCGCTGGAATGCCCTGCTGTGAAATATTATATCAAGAATTGTAATTACATGCACCTGTTGAACAGGGTCAAAAAAATTGGGCCTTAGGCACTGGTGTTACAACACTGCAACGCCTCACAGAAACTCTAGTTGGAGTGCAGGAATGAGCCCTGCTCATTACAACAAAAATTGTAACTACACGCCCCTGTTAAACAGGGGCTGGAAAATTGGGCCTTAGCCACTGGTGCTGGTGCCACAACATTGCAACCCCTCACAGATACTCTAGTTGGAGCGCAGGAATGAGCCCTGCTGCAAAGTATTGCATCAAAAATTGTAATTACATGCCCCTGTTAAACAGGGGCTGACAAATTGGGCTTTAGGCACTGGTGCCGGTGCCACAACACTGCAACCCCTCACAGATACTCTAGTTGGAGCACAGGAATGAGCCCTGCTGCAAAGTATTGCATCAAACATTTTAATTATATGCCCCTGTTAAACAGGGTCTTAAAAATTGGGCCTTAGGCACTGGTGCCACAACACTGCAACCACTCACAAATATTGTAGTTGAGCGCAGCAACGAACTCTCCTGCAAAATATTGCATCAAAAATTGTAATTACACGCCCCTGTTAAACGGGCTGAAAAATTGGTGCCCAGAACCAAAAATGTTCTTACAAGCTATCAGCATGATCATTGAGGACAAAGAGGATAGTCACTCAGCATAACAGGATAGTCACTCAGCATAGGTAGTCTTAAAGGGATCTGACATTTCAAAAAAAAATATTTGGTTACATCAGCATCAGGTGCTTGGTAGCTGGTGGCAATCCAAGACTGATTCATTTTTATGAAGGTCAGTTGATCAACCGACAGGTGGACAGGCGCACCCTGTGATCGATTACAAAGCCTCCAGCAGCACTGAATGTGCATTCCAAAAGAACGCTGGATGCAGGACAGGCCAGTAGCTCAATTGCATACTGTGCAAGCTGTGGCCAGTGATCCATCCACAAGACCCAGTAACCCAGAGGATTTTCGGTGGGAAAGGTATCCAAGTCTGACCTTGCCCCTTGGTATTCCTGGACCATGTAAATCAGACGCTGGTGATGGTTGCTGGAATGGATCATACCTTGGGACTGCAGATGAAAAAATTGTCTGAACGCATCGGTCAGATGGCCACCTTCTCCACCGCTCCTTCTGTGACTGACCGAAGCCTCAGCAACACGTTGTCCAGGACCAGGAATTTGGAACCTCCCAGTCTCTGGGAATGCGTTGCACAGGCCTTTCTGCAAGGCCTTCCGAAGAGGTTTTATCCTCTGTTCCATCTGCGGTGGCAAGATAAGTTCCGCAACTTTACCCTTGTAACGTGGATCAAGAAGGGTTGCCAGCCAGTAATGATTCCCCCTCCTTGATCCGACGAATACGAAGATCTTTCCGCAGGCTTTGCAGGATCAAGGAGGCCATGCAGCTTTAGCTGAGGCATTCGGTCTGGAGTCCTCTGGGTCACTAAGGATGACATGATCCTCAGCCACATCCTCCCAGCCACGTACAAGTCCACAGGTTTCTTGGGACTGTGAATGATCCCTAAAAGACTGCTGCTGATGCTGAGTGCCAGGCTCCACCTCCATGCTGACACAATCCTTCTCCTCCTCCTCCTCCTCCTCTTCCTGTGTGATCAGCGGGCCAACCATTCCTGGCTTAAGCTGGCATGGCGTGATCCACCTCTTAGCCTGCCCCTGCAGAGCTGACAGAACCTCTGCTCCAGTGTGGTTCCCACCCCCTAAGCAAACCAGCGCAAGCACTGCATGGCATCTTTTTGCCTGCATACTTGCGTAGCCCCTTGAACGCCTACGGAGCACCGCTGGTTCTGAGGAAGCACAGGAAGAGGCCATGGAGGAAGAAGAAAAGGAGGGGGTGGAGGAGAGAGGTGTGTCAGAATCACCAGTAGTAGCATTTTGGAGGCGTGGTGGCGGAACAGCCTCCAACACTACTGCACCTTGTCCTGCATCCTTCTCAGCTGCCAGAAGAGTCACCCAATGCGCCGTGAAAGATGGGCAACGTCCCTGTCCATGCCTGCTGGACCATATGTACAGGTAATATGCACCTTACCGCTGACAACCCTGTCCAGCAAGGCCAAGACATTGCCTTCCACATGCCGGTAGAGAGCCAAAATCGCCTTCCGTGAGAAAAAGTGGCGTTTGGGAACCTGCCACTGAGGAACCGCACATTCCACAAACTCATGGAAGGGGGCAGAGTCTACCAACTGAAAAGGCAGCAGTTGAAGTGCTAGCAATTTAGCCAAGCTAGCATTCAACTGCTGGGCATGTAGATGGCTGGGAGTGAACTTCTTTCAACGGTGCAGCAGCTGGGACAGGGAAATTTGCCTGGTACAATCGGACGTCGGTGTACCGATAGCAGATTGCCCGCAAGTACTTGGCTGTGACACACCTAATTCTACACCTTCATTCCTCTCAGTGCAGGTTTCAGAGAGGACCGAAGGTATAGTGGGGTTGGAGATCACAGCTGATGAGGAGCAAGGAGAGGTCTGCTTTGTTCTTTGGTGTGGGTCTTTTAGGTACGCTTGCCAACGAACTGTTGGCAGGTCAACATATGTCTGGTCAACCATGTGGTGCCCAAGCGGCTGATGTTTTGGCCACATGAGATACGCTTGAGACATATGTTGCAAATAGCAGCGGTGCGATCTGATGCGCCCACACCAAAGAACTTTTGGAATAACTCACAGAGGCAGCGCCCTGCACATGCGCAGCTGTGTGGTGTGATGCAGTCGGTGTGCTGCCCTTAAGCTGGCCCCTGGAGGGCATCCTGCTTTGTTGGAGATGTGCCTCCTCCTCCTCCTCTCTCCTATCAGGCACCCACGTGGAGTCAGTGACCTCAACATCCCCTCCCTCCTCATCACTGGAGCAAACCTGGCAGTATGCTGCAGCTGGGGGAACATGACTGCCAGATTGCTGTCCTTCTTGGGCATACCCTCTCTCTGGGCTCACGTTACTGCCTTCCTCTAGCTGGGTATCATCATCAGAGCCTTCAAAACGCTGGGCATCCTCAGGGAGCATGTACCCAACACTGTGCTCAAACAGTTTGGGGGACTCCTCAGGAGGACATGGTGGGGCTAGGGAAGAAGTGACTGATGCCATTGAGCCTAGGGAAGAGGCCGCGTTGGCAGCTGCTTTGCCAGTACCCTGAGACTGGGTGAGAGAGGATGAGGACGGCTTGGTCATCCACTCTACCAAGTCTTTGGCATGTTGCGGCTCAACGCGTCCAGCTGCCGAAAAAAAAGACGAGCGTGTCCCATGGCCATGTGCTGATGAGGATGCACCGTGTCCACGCCCAGCACTGTTGCCTCTAGACACAGAGCCTGCTTGCCCTCTTTTATTGCCTCGTGACTGCCTGCCTCTCCTTGTTGGCCTTCCAGACATAATAATGGCCTGCAGGGAGATGTAGCTGCACAAAGCTGGGACGTATATACTGATATACTGCAGCTAGCAGAATCAGCTGCCTGCCTGTAGTATTATTATTATTATTATTATACAGAACACCAGCAATTGGGGTAGCTTTAAGCGTACACTGTGCAGATGGCACAATACACCCACTGTATTTGCAACAGCTGCCTACGGATAGGATGCGCAGCACAACAGCAATTGAGGTAGCTTCAGGCGTGTACACTGTGCAGATGTCACAATACGCCCACTGTATTTGCAACAGCTGCCTACGGATAGGATGCGCAGAACAACAGCAATTGGGGTAGCTTCAGGCATGTACACTGTGCAGATGGCACAATACGCTGACTGTAATTGCTACAGCTGCCTACGGATAGGATGCGGAGAACAACGGCAATTGGGGTAGCTTCAGGTGTGTACACTTTGCGGATGGCACAATACACCCACTGTATTTGCAACAGCTTCCTACGGATAGGATGCGCAGAACAACAGCAATTGGGGTAGCTTCAGGTGTGTACACTTTGCGGATGGCACAATACACCCACTGTATTTGCAACAGCTGCCTACGGATAGGATGCGCAGAACAACAGCAATTGGGTTAGCTTCAGGTGTGTACACTGTGCAGATGGCACAATACACCCACTGTATTTGCTACAGCTGCCTACGGATAGGATGCGCAGAACAACATCAATTGAGGTAGCTTCAGGCGTATACACTGTGCAGATGGCACAATACACCCACTGTATTTGCAACAGCTGCCTACAGATAGGATGCGCAGAACAGCAATTGCTGTTCATGAATGAACATGAAAGTGGCCATTTTAAACTGTACAACACTAAAGAAAAGCACAGGAGCAGTATGCAAGTACTAATAAATAATATGAACACAGGACAACTACTTACTTTTTTTGAAGAACTCGCTTGATCTTTCTGTAGTGATCATGCTCCCTCAGTTTCAGGTCTGACCAGCGTTTCCTCCTCCTCGTTCGTGGAATTATCATGCACCTGCTGTCTCTCCACCATGTGCTCTCCCCACTGCGCAGAAAAAGAAGGGGCAGGGAATAGACTAGAAAGAACGTCAGGGGCAAGCAGGGTTTCACGCATGTGCAGTGTATATAAAACGTAACACGCGTGCGTCGTACGTACAATCTGTGAGTAGAGGAAGGAGTCGTGGAAGCGCCGATCGTTCAAACGAAGGTACAATTTCAACATGGTACATCACTGGCCTATACAGCTTTTAGATTTTGGCTTATATTGGGTCAAGATTAGAAGAGTTTAGCCTGACATTAGGGTTTGTCTTGTGTTGTGAACAAAATGGTGCAAACACCGCGCTAATATATACCAAAAATTATAAATGACCTTATAAGGGAAATCATAAAAATAATAAAATAATAAAAAGTAGCAGCAGCTAAAAAAATGTGGATATACACATCAACAGAATAAAACAATACAAAAAGCTGCGCTGAGTGAAAAAATAGGATAATGAATGTCCTATACCAAAACTAGTGAATAAAGTCCATATGCAAAAATTAATTCATGAGGAAATAATCAATCCATAAAGTTCATGTGAAAAAATATTAAAGTGACATTATCTGATGAAAGTGACAAAGGATGCAAAATTAATCCGTGACTTGTGAAGTGATCAACCAAGAAAAACGTGCTCCACCACCGCTCAAATAATGCGCTTACCAAAAGGCAAGCTCAGACAAGCCTGTACCTCACTGGTGTCCTGATGTAACCAGACCCTCGGACCTCCACATCGAATCCGGACATCACAGTTAGACCCGAACAGGCACAATAATTCCCTTGGACAGCCTCAATGTGAATGCCTCAATATGGAAATGTTTCAGAGATCCAAAGCCAGGAATCATCAATCGTTTTTTTATAGCATGGAATCATAAGAAAACATGGAATGCTCCCATAGCGTAAAACCATACAATTTATTAGATAAAAATCTGTAAGTGCTAATTACATCAAAATAAAACAAACAATCACAATTGTGTTAGGGAAAAAAACGCCGGCCGGCTAGCAGAACACCCGCTCTCGTTGCGGAACATGATGACGTCAGTGCGTCAGCCTCCCTACGTCCGTTTCGTCTAATGACGTCTACTTGGTTGATCACTTCACAAGTCACGGATTAATTTTGCATCCTTTGTCACTTTCATCAGATAATGTCACTTTAATATTTTTTCACATGAACTTTATGGATTGATTATTTCCTCATCAATTCATTTTTGCATATGGACTTTATTCACTAGTTTTGGTATAGGACATTCATTATCCTATTTTTTCACTCAGCGCGGCTTTTTGTATTGTTTTGTTTTGTCTTGTGTTGTGTCTTGCAGAGAATATGGATCCATTCAAGGACACAGAATTTTTCCCCATCTTCATTGACATGTTCAGGGGGCTGCCCTGCCTGTGGCAGGTGAACCACCCTTTTTACAAGAACCTAAGAAAAGGAAGGCAGCGCTGGAGAAACTGCTTGCATTTGTGAAGCCGGAGATCAGGAGCTGCAAATTACATTTATGTACCCAGGCTGTGGGGTGGGCGTCCGGCGGGCCCCCCCATTTCTTTCTTTGAATTTCATTAGTATAAAGCCCCATGGAAGCAAGCCCTGGGAGTTAAATTCTGTACTTCCCTAGCACTCACACTCAGTGCTTAGATGTTCTAATGCTTGGTTCTCTCTTTGACAAAGGCATTACAATAGAGGTAAGCAGTGCTTCCCCATTATGTTCTCAAACATTTAGATGACACATGCTCTATGCATAAGTATCATCTCATGTTAATCTTATTAGTCTACTACTTAAATTGGAATACCAATACGTTTCTCTTGAACATTAATAGATATCGGGCACTCATATACAATTTATCCATGCAAGCTCCCAGCCAGTATTTCAATCATATTATCAAGGATACGCTCACGTGGTAAGTAGCAGTTTTAGGAGAGAAATACTTTCTCTCTTTCTGCTAATAAATCACTTCCTCTTTTTCCTGTGGTTTAATACTTTGACATTCTGTACATATTCCCTTTTTTTACTTGTATACTATAGGCATTTATCTTTCATAAGGCCACGAGGGTCCCCGTATCTCACTGAGCTCCATTTATTCCTCCCTACGATTTACCCATCATCTCAGTGGGAATTGGGTTTTGAGGGCTGTCTTTTTTATCGTTGGGCCAGTACCCCATGAGACTCTCCTGAGGAGATTTGGCATTGGACCCGGTATGAGAGGTAGGGTCCTATCCATTACTCTTGGGGGTTAACCCACAAATAAAATTGTGGGGGTAGAATGGGGACTGTTTGTGGGTGGCTATGGGGTGGGTATGAATGGGGGTGGGTGGGGCTATTTGGTGTAGGTGGACGTGTCATGTTTCAGTGTCTTCATATATTCTGTTTAACATTGTATATTATCTCTCTAATTTTGTCAAACCAATTCCATTATGTCTTATGCTTTTTTCTTTTTCATACACACAAGGTCCGATATATGAATGAAACTACTTTTGACGTTTTAACCCTTTGTGATCATGTCAACTTTCCTGATGAAGCCTTTATAGGCGAAACATGTAGAAGCTTGTTGAATATGTGATCACACACAAATGAATACTGCATTATCTATGTCTATTATAGGAGTAGGTGTTTATACCTTAGACCATGGATATGTGCATGTCTGTTCATTTTTTATTTTATTTTTTTCTATTTTGTTAATAAGATATGTTTTAATATTTCAATCTGTGTATCAGAGTATTTAACTCAATTAGCACTTTTATGAGGTACCCATAAAATCCCATATCTCCATCTTTCTTAACACTTATTATTAAAGGGATGTTGGTAAAATAATTTAAACAAATAATGGGCTAATCGACCTCCAACCATATTTTCAATCGTACTTTAATAAATTGAGTTTAGTTAAACGTTTTTTTCGCTATTAGAGGCTTTTTCTTTATCCCCTTATAGCATCTGACAACATTGGAACCATCATATAATCGGAAGCCTGGAAAGTTGGAGACACTGGTGGAAAACCTGTAGCCATGTCCAGCATTATCAGAAACCGCAGTGTCCTTGTGGGATCAAGAGATGGAGATTTGATCTGTCCCAGGGAGATCATTAAGGCGGTTTATATTCCTCATTGAGGTAAGAGCTCTGGGAGCATTAAGTTCACACAAAGATCACATATAGAAGAATCATTCATTACAAGAATTGTTTTTCACAAGATTTGTAGATCACAGGAATTTTGTCACATTGTTTGAAAAGGACTTTCTTTCACAGCAATTGACCAATTGTTATCATTATAATTTTTGTGCATATTTTGATGGATTTTGTCACAGTTATCATTTCAGTGTATGTTATCCAATTATAGGAAGTTGTGCTGATCACTATTACATTTATACCCATGTAAACAGTAGTAGATTCCCTTAGTAAACCAGGGCTTACTGCCAACTCCAGAAAGTGTGCCATACGCTTGGAGAAAGCCAAATACCTTGGCTACATTATTGGTTGAGCCTCAGATCAATAAGATTGAGGCAGTTCAAAAGTTCCCCCAACCTATAAGCAAGTTCATGCATTTCTTGGGATCACAGGATACTACAGGCGTTTTATACCCAATGTTGCCACCATTGCAGGTTATGATTAAGTGGAATCCTGAGGCAGAGAAGGCATTTCAAATGTTGAAGCAAGCTCTTTGCGCATAACCTGTGCTCATGACCCCATATTTCACAAAGGAGTTTGTGGTACAAATGCCTCTGATGTGGAACTGGGTGCTGTATTGGCCCAAATCAGAGATGGGGAGGAACACCCAATGTTCTACCTTAGCAGAAAGCTTAACAAACATGAGAAAAACTATGCCATTTTTGAGGCATGGCAGAAGGAATTGTTGAGGTAGAAGGAATGTTTGGGAATGTCTGGCTATCAAATGGGCATTGGATGCCCTCAAATATTACCTGTTGGGGAGACAATTCAAACTAGTCAATGATCATGCCCATGTCAAGTAGATGTGTGATAACAAGCAGAAAAACAGTCGAGTGACAAAGTGGTTCCTTTCTCTTCAAGCATTTAAATTAACAGTGCAGCATAGAGTTGGGAAACTTCAGAATAATGCAAATGCCCTTTCCCGTGTCCATTGCCTTGTTGGGACAGTTTATCAGCCACAGGGGCTTGATCGGGGGGGGGGGGGGGGGGGGTGGTATGTGTGACATTATGAAAGGTGAGGTGTTTGCTGGACGCCATGTATCACCTAGCATGCATTCATATGCAGGGAACTAGGGTGGAATCCGGTCCAAGTTTTCCGGGACACCTTGACAGTGTTGTTTTCCGGACCAAATTTTGCAGTCCACTAGTGACCACCAGCAGGTGGTATATATAAAGCCCGACTGCAGCAAGAGATTGCTCTTGGCCTGGGACTCAGGAAGCCATACCTAAAGGCCCGTACACACTATATGAAAATTGGATGGAAAAATTTGTACGATGAGCTGTCTGACGATTTTCGGATCGCTAGTACGGTGCTTTCGACAGCCGATTTTTGTCAGATGTGAACTTAACTTCCGGTTTTCATTTCATTAGTATGGTTGTTAGGATTAAGTTCACCTGCTGGTGGCACTATCCTGCTCTGGGCTGTTTGCTGCAGTTCCAGTGTCCACCAGCAGGTGTCACCCAGGAACTAGCAGGCTGGTGTAATCAGGCCAATTAATGTTCAGCTGCCTGGGGGCTACTTAAGGCTTCTCCTCCCTTCTCCTGGTGTGTCACGATTCTGGTCCCTTCCTTGCTGTGCCTAGCCTGATCCAGTCTGTACCTTGCTTCTGTTTGAGTACCCTGTTGAGATCCCCCTTCCTTGCAACCTTTGCATTCCCTTATCCTTATCCTTTAGATGGTTTTTGTATATAGTTAGTAGTTAGGTCCCTTAGTTATTTGTCTTTTGGGGTTTGTTTATGTTCACATTTACTGTGTGCTGTGTTAATGGTTTGCTGTGTTTCACTATAAATAAATATCACTTTAATATATATATATCCTTTGTTTGGTCTCAGTTCCCTGGTGTAGCTACATGTCTGGTCTCCCTAGCCGCTGATCCTGACATAATCGTGGCGCCCACCAACGGCCAGATTAGCTACACTTGGGAACTGGGAGCCAGTTGCTTTGGATTTTTGCTTTTCCTTTCACAATGCTTAGAGTACAGGTTATTTGCTGTGTGCAACTGGGCAGTAGAGAATAAGGATTTGTGTCATTCACTTTGGCAGGATCTCACTGAGGAGGAGCTGCTTGAAGGGATTTTGACTGCACATGCCTTAGCCGTTGAGGGTAGATTTTCACTTTGTGAAGTACAACCTTTCATTCAAGTCTGTTCTGAGCTACTATTTCAGGTTACCTCTCAGGGCCATGATATTTTTACTCCTCCATTCACTTTGTACCAGGCTGGATTTTTGGGCTGGTTGCTAAAACATTGTGCAGGTTTGTTTCTCCAGCAGTATTCAGCCTATCCACAACAGGTGGTGTTGGAATGTATTGCTTCTGTGCACCTTTTAATTGAGCAAGGGAGAGACAAACTAACTTTAGTTCAACCTCTACTACAAGCTTGGTCAGAGATCATATACCCAGTGCAAGATGAGTCACATAAGTACCCTGTCACCAGTAAGCACACTTCCCCTGTATGCATTCCATCGAAAGCTCCCCCTGCAGTGCCGTTACCCATAGCAACATCTCAGGCCCCTTCCTGCATTTCTAATACTCTTCCCTCTATTCTTCCTAGTACTGTTACCTTCCCATCAGCAGTACAGTCTGGTCAGCACAAGGCAACTACATGCAGGACTCCAATATCTAAGCCAAAGAAAAATAAACGAAACTTGCCTCCTGCTCTTATACCTGTGCCACTATCCATGTTACCTGCTGATCCTGTTCTCACTGATCCAGTGCCTGATGCGATCCAGTCCTCCTCCATGCAGGCTGATGCGATCCAGTCCTCCTCCATGCAGACTGCTGCTGATGCGATCCAGTCCTCCTCCATGCAGACTGCTGCTGATGCGATCCAGTCCTCCTCCATGCAGACTGCTGCTGATGCGATCCAGTCCTTCTCCATGCAGACTGCTGCTGATGCGATCCAGTCCTCCTCCATGCAGACTGCTGCTGATGCGAACCAGTCCTCCATGCAGACGGCTGCTGATGCGAACCAGTCCTCCTCCATGCAGACGGCTGCTGATGCGAACCAGTCCTCCTCCATGCAGACGGCTGCTGATGCGAACCAGTCCTCCTCCATGCAGACTGCTGATGCGATCCAGTCCTCCTCCATGTTGCCGCCTGCTGATGATGTCCATGCTGCCTCCATGTTGCCGCCTGCTGATGGGGTCCATGCCGCCTCCATGTTGCCGCCTGCTGATGGGGTCCATGCCGCCTCCATGTTGCCGCCTGCTGACGGGGTCCATGCCTCCTCCATGTTGCCGCCTGCTGACGGGGTCCATGCCTCCTCCATGTTGCCGCTTGCTGACGGGGTCCATGTCTCCTCCATGTTGCCGCTTGCTGACGGGGTCCATGCCTCCTCCATGTTGCCGCTTGCTGACGGGGTCCATGCCTCCTCCATGTTGCCGCTTGCTGATGGGGTCCATGCCTCCTCCATGTTGCCGCTTGCTGACGGGGTCCATGCCTCCTCCATGTTGCCGCTTGCTGACGGGGTCCATGCCTCCTCCATGTTGCCGCTTGCTGACGGGGTCCATGCCTCCTCCATGTTGCCGCTTGCTGACGGGGTCCATGCCTCCTCCATGTTGCCGCTTGCTGACGGGGTCCATGCCTCCTCCATGTTGCCGCTTGCTGACGGGGTCCATGCCTCCTCCATGTTGCCGCTTGCTGACGGGGTCCATGCCTCCTCCATGTTGCCGCTTGCTGACGATGTCCATGCCTCCTCCATGTTGACGCTTGCTGACGATGTCCATGCCTCCTCCATGTTGCCGCTTGCTGATGATGTCCATACCTCCTCCATGCTGATGTCGCCTGCAGATGGAGTCCATTCCTGTTCCATGCTGCTGCTTGCCGATGGTGTACATTCCTTCTCCATGCTGCCGTCTGTTGCCAAGCTTGCCACGGTGGGTTCCCGGGCTGCCGCTGCCCAGCTTGACTATGCTGGTTCCCGGGCTACTACCCAGTCTGATGTGCCCGCTGCTCAGCCTGTTGATCTGGTGCCCGACGCCCCTCTGGACTATGCTGATTCCGGGGCTGACGCCCCTCTGGACTATGCTGATTCCGGGGCTGACGCCCCTCTGGACTATGCTGATTCCGGGGCCGGCGCCTCTCTGGACTATGCCAAATCCCTACTTGCTGTTAAGCTGGACTCTGACTGGGTTAAACTCCCACTTACTTATGTGTCTGAGGCTTCTAAAAAGCCAGTGTTAAGTGGCCTAAAGGGGTTGTCTGGGTGGGTCAAGATCCCTAAATTTGCTCATCCTGAGTTCTTTTTGCAGCCAGAGGAGCCTGTTGAACCAAGGCCAGGAGGTCCAGATCTCCACTTTGACCTTGAGAGCCACATCTGCTGTTACAGCCCCGGTAGTAGAGGTCCCATGGGAAAGAACAGTGTTCCACTTGAGCTTTGTCCTGACCCAGGAGTCATCTCTGCGATCCCTGGTGCATTTGGGGACCCGAGCGGGGTAACCTATGCGCTGGGCAGACCCGAGGGACAGGTACCCTGCAGATCGGCCACTAGCAACAGAGGGAGAGAAGGTCCGGTCGTGAAGGAATGCCCTGGTATCGGGGTACCTGCACGGACCAGGGACTCTGGCATTGGGCGGTCGGGTGTCCTTTGGTCTCCCAGAATTGGGACACAGGCTGCTTTTGAGAATAAGCCTTTGGTGTTGCGCCTCCTTGGGGATCTGACCAGCAGAAAACCCAGCCAGTTTTGGGACCCCGGCAGCGGGGTTCTTGCCAGGCCTTCAGACATGGACAGTGGAGTGCTCAGTCAGCTTGCAGACCCTGGTGGTGGGGCCCCATGGAGCGTCCAGAGGCCGCTCCTTAAGGGGGGGAATCTGTTAGGCTTAAGTTCGCCTGCTGGTGGCACTATCCTGCTCTGGGCTGTTTGCTGCAGTTCCAGTGTCCACCAGCAGGTGTCACCCAGGAACTAGCAGGCTGGTGTAATCAGGCCAATTAATGTTCAGCTGCCTGGGGGCTACTTAAGGCTTCTCCTCCCTTCCCCCGGTGCGTCACGATTCTGGTCCCTTCCTTGCTGTGCCTAGCCTGATCCAGTCTGTACCTTGCTGCCTTGCTTCTGTTCGAGTACCCTGTTGAGATCCCCCTTCCTTGCAACCTTGCATTCCCTTATCCTTATCCTTTAGATGTTTTTTGTATATAGTTAGGTTCCTTTGTTATTTGTCTTTTGGGGTTTGTTTATGTTCACATTTACTGTGTGCTGTGTTAATGGTTTGCTGTGTTTCACTATAAATAAAATATCACTTTAATATATATATATATATATATATATATATATATATATATATATATATATATATATATATATATCTCTATCCTTTGTTTGGTCTCAGTTCCCTGGTGTAGCTACGTGTCTGGTCTCCCTAGCCGCTGATCGTGACAATGGTTTTCGTATGAAAAAAATCGTAAGAGCAAGACTATGCATGCTCAGAAATGAAAGAATACATACAAAACTATTCAACAAATTATGTCACTTCTGACGTATTCTGTTGTACAAAAATGTTCTTCTTGCGAGTAACCTCTTCACTTTCGACATGAGACTAGCATGCCACAAAAAACGGACATTCGGTCAAAAATCTAAGCGTGTGTACGAGGCTTAAAGAGTTTGTTAACTACAAAAAAAAAATGGATCCTGCTCCTTTAACCACTTGACCACTAGGCACTTAAACCCCCTTCCTAACTAGACCAATTTTCAGCTTTCGGTGCTCTCACATTTTGAATGACAATTACTCAGTCATGCAACACTGTACCCATATGAAATGTTTGTCCTTTTTTTCACACAAATAGAGCTTTCTTTTGGTGGTATTAAATCACTGCTGGGTTTTTTATTTTTTGCGCTATAAATCAATAAAACTGAAAATTAAGGGAACATTTTTTTTATTGCAGAGTGTTGGCAGAGTATTGTCACAGAGCAGCACTGTGGGCACTACACATCCATGGACGTCCACCCAGAAAAACCCGCCCGCGGTGTAGCCGTCTTTCGTCTATGGCCTGGTCGGCAAGTCGTTAAAGCATGTTATATGACACAGTGCTTGTCCTGTGTCATTTGGCCCCATGTAACACCTAAAAAACCTGGCTGATCCTGCCAGTTTATCCCCACCCCTCTGTAAACTCATCAGCTGTCTTCATGGTGACAGCTGTTATATAGGTCCTATCTGACGTCACATGATATCACATGACGTCAGAAGGGGCGGGGTCACCTGAGTGGGTGGCCCCCCATCACTGGGTGGCCCTGCCCTTGCCTATATAACAGCTGTCACTGCAAAAAGACAGCAGTCGGCGGGACACCTCCAATCATCCGTCAGCACCGTGATTGAAGATGGATGGACATTGCAGGACACTTTTTTTTTTTTAATGAAGGCATTGTCAAGAACTGTCTCCTGTAGTTAAATTTTTTGACATTTTTTGGTGAAAGGGTACAATGTACCCCATACCATTCACATACAGGGGGCTGGGATCTGGGGGCCCCCTTGTTAAAGGGGGCTTCCAAAATTTTGGTAAGCCCCCCCGCCCAGACCCCCTACAATCATGGGCAAGGTTTGTCGGGAAGAGGCCCTTGTCCTCATCAACATGGGGACAAGGTGCTTTGGGTGACCCCAAAGCACCCTCCCCATGTTGAGGGCATGTGGCCTGGTACGGTTCAGGAGGGGGGGCGCTCTCTCGCCACCCTCTTTTCCTGCGGCCCGTCAGATTGCATGCTAAGATAAGGGTGTGTGGTATTGATTTTGGGGGGACCCCCACAACATTTTTTTTTTGGCACGGGGTTCCCCTGTAAATCCATACCAGATCTGAAGGGCCTGGTATGGATTTTGGGGGTACCCCACACCATTTGAAAAAATTTTTTGGCACAGGGTTCCCCTTAACCACTTCAATACACTGGGGCTGATTTACAAAGCATTTGCGCCATGAGTTGCTGCGCACGCCGACGCGCAACGGCCGTTTTCGTATTCACAAAGCATTTGCGCCTGTAACGCAGCGCAATTCCCCATTTACTATGAGCATGCCGGCGCACAGGCGGCTGCGATCTGTGCGCCGCTATAGACCTGGCGCAAGCATTCTTCAACTCAGAATTAAAAGAAGCTGGAAGTGGCAATATTATGGGGGTGATGTGAGGAAGTATAAATATGACTGTCCAAGTAACAAATGTGCCCAAAAAATAGAACGGAAAATTAACTTTCTCTGAGCAAGCTTGCTGCGCCTGCAAATACACTTGGAACTGCGCTAGGTCAATTTATCTACTGCGCATTTGCAAGCGGCATTTGCGCCTGTTCAAGTGCTCTGGTTCACTGCGCCGGAAAAATCTTAGTAAATGTCAAGCCACATAGGTTCATTTGCATAAGTTGAACAGGCGCACCTCTCAACTTGACTTTTCTTTTTTGCGCTGGTTCACTTCTATGGTTTTTGGGGAAAAAAAATGCGTGGGGGTCCCCCGAAATTCCATACCAGGCCCTTCAGGTCTGGCATGGATATTAAGGGGAACCCTGCACCAAAAAAAAAAAAAATGGCGTGGGGGTCCCCCTCAAAATCCACACCAGGCCCTTCAGGTCTGGCATGGATTTTAAGGGGAACCCTGCACCAAAAAAAAAAATGGCGTGGGGTTCCCCCTCAAAATCCATACCAGACCCTTATCTGAGCATGCAACCTGGCAGGCCGCAAAAAAAGAGGGGGGACGAGAGAGCGCCCCCCCCCTCCTGAACCATACCAGGCCACACGCCCTCAACATTGGGAGGGTGCTTTGGGATCCCCCAAAGCACCTTGTCCCCATGTTGATGAGGACAAGGGCCTCATCCCCACAACCCTGGCCGGTGGTTGTGGCGGTCCGCGGGCGGGGGGCTTATCGGAATCTGGAAGCCCCCTTTAACAAAGGGACCCCCAGATCCCGGCCTCCCCCCTGTGTGAAATGGTAAGGGGCCTACCATTTCACCAAAAAAGTGACAAAAGTGTTAAAAATTACAGGAGACGGTCTTTGACAAGTCATTTTATTAAAGTCTTCTTTCATCTTCTTTCTTCTGGTCTTCCTTCCTTTCTTCATCCTTCGGTTTCTTCAGCTTCTTCCTCCATCTGCTTCTTCTTGCTCTGGTGTTCTCTTCCGGCATCTTCCTTCACGGCGTCTCTTCTTCGTTATCGGGCCGCTCCGCGCAATATATAATATAAGACCTGTCAGAAGAATAGAAGCGTAACACAGTGGCCTGCCAGGTTGTGTGCTCAGATAAAGGTCTGGTATGGATTTTGAGGGGGACCCCCACGCCATTTTTTTTTTTTGGCACGGGGTTCCCCTTAAAATCCATGCCAGACCTGAAGGGCCTGGTATGCTCTTGGAGGGGAACCCATGCCGTTTTTTTTTTTAAATTAAAGTCGCCTGGCCTGGGGGGGACTTAAAGTCGTGTTGTAAGTCGCCCCAAGTCGTGCTGGAAGTCGTGTTGCCCCTGTGTGAATGAAATGTTAATGATAACGGCGTGCGCTATTATCAATGGCATATTATTATTGCGTGCGCCGGTATAGTATTATCGTGTGCGCAGGCATAATATGTGTTGCGCTTATGCATGCGCCGGTTCACACGCTCAATTAATAATTTATCAGGCGCACTAATTTAGGTGTGAACCGGCGCAGCGCATTCGTTTTGGTAAATAAGCCCCACTGTGTTATATAAACTACACTAGAGTAAAAGGGTAACCAGTGCGCTCAACCAAAAAACTAAGATAAAAGGAAAGCAGCCAACATATAAGTGGTCTCACACTTGCAAAGAGATAAATTTAAGGTATGGGGTATGTGGCGCTAACCCCTATTAATAAAATCTAAAATCTGTCAGTATTAAAATATCCAAAAGATGGGTGTACACCCATCTTTTGTATATTTTTAATACTGACAGATTTTAGATTTTATTAATAGGAGTTAGCGCCACATACCCCATATAAACTACACTGCCTGCACTGACTGAATATAGATCGTTCACTGAATATATAGTCTACGCTAAATGTAGACTACCCGATGTTTAAGTCAAACTTACGTTTGACTCGAACATCAAGCTCATCCCTACTGAGAAGCCAGGACAGTACAAATACCTCCAAATTACCCCTTTTCGAAAAGTAGACAATCCAAGGTATTTAGTAAGAGGCATGGTGAGTAATTTTTTCCCACAATTCTTGGGAAAATTAAGAATTTTTATTTATTTTTTTACACAAAATTGTCATATTAACAAGTTATTTCTCTCACACAGCACATGCATACTTGCAATTACACCCCAAAGTACATTTTGATACTCCTCCTGAGTATGGTGATACCACGTGTGAGACTTTTACACAGCCTGGCCACATACAGAGGCCCAACATCCAAGTAGCACCTCCCAGGCATTTTATTTCCATCTAATTTGATGACGACCTATCACACTTTTGAAGGCTCTGGAGCACAAGGACAATGGAAATGCCCACAAAATGACCCCATTTTGGAAAGCAAACACCCCAACGTATAATCTACGAGGCATAAAGAGTCTTTTGAACTGTTCTTTTTTTTTTCCAGAAGTTTTTGGAATATGTGGAAAAAAAATTTAAACGCATTTTTTTTTTACTCAAAGTTGTCCATTTATAAGATATTTCCAACACATAGCATTTACATAGCAAAAATTACACCCCAAAATACATTTTGCTCCTTCTCCCGAGTATGATGATGCCACATGTGTGAGATTTTTACACAGCCTGGCCACATACAGAGGCCCAACATCCAAGTAGCACTTCCAGCCGTTCTAGGAGCATAAATTACACATCGAATTTCATTTCCCAACCTATCACACTTTTGAAGGCCCTGGAACACCAGGACAATGGAAACGCCCATAAAATGACCCAATTTTGTAAAGAAAATACTCCATGGTATATTCTATGAGGCATTATGAGTCTTTTGAACATGTCATTTTTTCCACAAGTTTTTGGAAAATGTGGCAAAAAAATGAAAACACATTTTTTTTTTACACAAAGTTGTCAATTTATTTCAATATATTCCTATCACCTAGCATGTACATAGCAACAATTAAACCCCAAAATACATTCTGTTACTCCTTCTGAGTATGGCAATACCACATGTGTGGGACTTTTCCACAGACTAGCCACATACATGGGCCCAACATCCAAGTAGCACCTCCAGGTGTTCTAGGGACATAAATTACACACACAAATTCCTGCCAACCTATCACATTGTTGAAGGCCCTTCATATTTCTAAAAACATAGCATGTACTGTTCATACCAATTACAAACCAAAATACATTTTGCTGAGCAAAGGGGAAACAAAAGATTACCTTCAGTTTTAGTAGTGCAGTGGTCCACAGAGGATAGCATTGGTTCAGGCAGCAAGCAGGAACATGGACAGCAACAGCAAAACAGGCAGCAGGCAGGAATACTATCCATAGTCAGTACAGGTAGAGTTGTCAGCACAGCCAAATCATTGGTCCAGGTAACAGGCAGGGATGTGAGCAGCAGCAACGAAAGGATCATCCATGCAGCAGGCAGGAATTCAGTCCATAGTTAGTTCAGACAGCAGGCAGAGATATGGTCAGTACAGCCAAAATATTGATCCAGGCAACAGGCACATGGTCCTTTAAATATCCTAGGTCAGTGTAGGCAGCATAGATATTGTCAGCACAGCCAAAGTATTGGTCCAGGCAGCAGGCAGGACCATAAAGCTCAGGACCTTGGTCCGGAGAGAATGGGGACAGGGGTAAAGGCTTCTCCCACCCATATCGCTTTGAAGCCTTCTCTAGACCCTGTTCTGGGAATTACAAAAACCAAAAACTGTTTTTCTCAACTCAGAACACTATACTGAAGCCCCATACTTATGTGAGACCCCTGTGTAGCAGGGTGAAAGATTAGTGCAAGGGGCAGGCAAAATCATGGTCAACAGGCCAAGATCTGTGCAGGTAAAAGGCAGAAATAGATGGTAGGCGCAGATGCATAGTCGATACAGTCCAGAGTCAGTTCATGTGAAAGGCAGAAACATGACGGATAAACAATGCAGATGGCAGGCAGAGGCATAGTCGATAAACAGGCCAGGGTCAGTTCTCATGGAAGGCAATGGTATGGTTGGTTGAGACACCAGGGAAATAATCAGCACAGAAATTGAAAACGTGGAAATGGCAATCTATTAGAAATATGGGCTAATAGTTTAAGAGAGTGTGATAGCGTCTGAAGCATTCTCCGATGCAAAGGCCAGGTTGGGAAGGACATTGGGGACAATGGAAACTGGTGTCTTTCCTAACTCCTCTTTTGGTGCACACCCAAAATTTTTTTGGGTGTTTTCTTCCAGTTGCTGATGGAATATTGTCAGTAAAATGGCGCTCATGCAGTCTGCTGACACAATTGGAGAGAATGTTTTCTGGGGGGATCCTTGTTGATAGATCATGGCAGTTGCATGTCTTCATTAAATTTTAGGAAGGTGTTGGGTATTTCCATTGATTTTTGATAGGTGATGAATGCGTTATAAATGGCCAAATTAAAAAAGTAAATTGCAACTTTTTTTTATACCAGAAGAGGGGCTTTCATGTTGATAGATAGGGCTGCAACAATTAATCATTTAAATCCCCCCCGCCCCATGAACTTATTGTACTTGTGGATACAGCAAGGCCTTCGAACGGGACCGCGTCTTCTGTGAAGTTCCACCGAGGTATCATCATGGATGGTGGACATGAGGCATATATCTTTCCTATCCCTCCACTTCACAGCCAACACTTCCTCGTTCCTCAGGCTTTCCGATTCCCCTTTGTAGCCTTGTAGTGACTAGATGCTGTGGGAAGTCCTTCCTGTTTTTTCTTGCTGTACCGCAAGCCAAAGTTTTCTTTAGGTATAGGTGGCAGAAAATGGGCAAACTAGTATAGTAGTTGTCCATGTAAATGTGATACACCTTTTGGAAGAGTGTGAATGCCAACTCGCATACAATTTTCCTGCTTATTCCCATGTACGTTGGACACTCGGGTTGGAGCTGGGAGTCTTTTCCTTCATACACACGAAAGGCATGCACATATCCAGTGGAGCTTTCACAGAGCTTGTTGAGCTTCAATCTGTACCTGGCCCTCTTACTGGGAATGTACTGCTTGAATCTCAGCTGGCCTGTGAAATGGACCAGGGATTCGTCCACAGAGATGTTCTGGTCAGGGATATAAAGTTTTGGCAAACCTCTTAGAGAAAAAAACAATTAGGGGGCAAATTTTATATAATTTATCAAAGTCAGGACAATTTCAGGGGGGTACTGCAGGTTATTACTGGAATATAGGAAGCACATTATAATGTCATAACAGGACCTGGACATGACCGCTAAAAAAATTTGCATGTGGTGGATGGGGTTGGTAGACCAATATGCATGCACTTCATTTTTTTTAAGCCCCATGTTGATTGTAAGGCCTAAAAACAATCTAAGTAACTCCACTGTTAGGGGTCTCCATTCGAAAGGGCGGGCATAGCGTGAGTTGGGGTTGGTTTCTATAAATTGATGGGCAAAACTATTTGTTTGTTTCACGATGCTTTGAACAAACTCCTCAGGGAATAATAAATTGAAAAAATCTATTTCACAGAAACCTTCGGTGTTGACCTGCACACCTGGCTGTGCTGTGAAATGGGGGTTGACCCTGCGCTAGAAGGCTTCCCCAAAGGGTTTGCGAAGGCACCCAGAAGCTGGGTTTGGGCCCTAATTCTTTGCCGTGAAATTCCAGCGCTTGTACTGGACCTTTTATCCTGGGGTCTAGCACCGTTGGCATTTGACATTTGGCCATTGAGGTGTCTGGCGGTGCTGGTAGCTGGTCTTCAGAGTGTCTTCTTTTAGGGCAGACTACTTACTCCTCTGATTTGGATGCCGATGTACTGCCTTCGACGGGCTCGTATTCCAAACCAGAATCGGAACCGAAACTGTAACTGGGCGGTGAGAGCTCCCCGCTGCTCTCATCGGTCAGGCTTAGTATTTGATATGCCTTTTCTGGAGTGTATACTTTTCTGGACATGGTGGCTATATGATTGGTGACACTGATGGGCTGCACGACAGGTAGTGATGGGCTGCAGGATAGGGACTAATGGGCTGCACGTCAGGGACTAATGGGCTGCACGTCATGGACTAATGGGCTGCAAGTCAGGGACTAATGGGCTGCAAGTCAGGGACTAATGGGCTGCACGTAGGTAGTAATTGGCTGCACAGACAGGTACTTTGATGGGCTCACGGGACAGATACTCCTGATGGGCTCACAGGACAGGTACTCCTGATGGGCTCACGGGACAGGTACTCCTGATGGGCTCACCGGACAGGTACTCCTGATGGGCTCACCGGACAGGTACTCCTGATGGTTAGACAGGTACTCCGATGGGAAGACAGGTACTCCGATGGGAAGACAGGTACTCAGACGGGGTGACAGGTACTCTGATGAGCTCACAGACAGGTACTTGAATGGGATGATGACAGGTCCTCTTTATACGGGGTGGCAGTCTGGGCATAGTAAATGATCTCCTCCTCAAACTGGATTGGTGTGTGAGGAGGAGAACCCGGTAACAGGCAGTTACCCGTGGTTTGTTTACATTTGTGACCAGCTGTGACTGGACACAGCCGGTCACGTGGTAAAGAAACAGTTTTATTGGCTCTTTATCCTGATCAGGGCTGGACTTTGTCCAGGGGACATGCCTCAACCCTGGGATTGTGCCCGAGGGTCTGGGTGCATGCAGATTTCCAAAGTGACTAGCTGTGATTGGACACAGCCAGACACGTGGTAAATCGACTAATCCCCGATTGGCGTGCTGCAGGCCCCCAGGGGCCTGCAATAGTGGCGAGAAGCAGAGAACATCGAATGATGCCCATCCAGGATGGGAGAGTGTTCCTGAGAGAGTCATTTGACTATACACTGCTATGGAAGTGGTTAAAACATGTAAACAAAATAATTAAAAAAATGGCTCCAGGACTACCGTTGTGGAGAGGGTGGTGGGAGGATGTTGGGGAGGAGTGTGGTGGGAGGATGGTGGGAGTGGCAAGAGGATGGTCAGAAAAATGCAATTTCGCCTAAGTAAACAAAAATCCTTGCAATGGCCCTGCCTCCATGTTAGCCAATGTGTCCATGCACACCATATGCATTTTCATGAGTTTACAGGCTTATGAGCTTACAGATTTTTTTCTGCCTGTAACGCCTGTAAACTCCTGAAAACGCCTATAGTGTCCATTGACACATTGGCTAACATGGAGGGAAGCTTCCAGGCAGAGAAAAATAAAAGCTCAAAAAAGCTCAAATGCCTGTAGGAGCAACTTCTTTGAGCTGCAGTGTGCATGATCCCTTAGGATGCATTCACATCTCAGTGTTTAGAATCGCGGGCAGATTTGCCGTGATTCTTCGTGCAATTTCAAAGCCCCGAGGTGTGAATGACAAATTGCAGAAAGCACATTTGAGGTGCCATTCATTTGAATAGCACCTAAAATCGTAGTGCGGTTCTGCCACGATTGTCGCGCAATAAATTGCTCTGCAATCGCAGCAACTTGCATCGCATGAACCTTTTTGCCCCAAAAAAGTTCAGAGCTACTTTTGGGCAACTTGGTTCACGCGATGCGGGTTGCTGCGATTGCAGCACGATTTATCATGCCAAAATCGCACTGCAATTTTAGGTACCATTCAAATGAATGGCATCTCAAATGTGCTTTCTGCGATTTGTCATTCACACCTCAGCACTTTGAAATCACGGGCAGAATCTTGACAAAACTTGATTCAAAATGCTGAGATGTGAACGCAGCCTTAGAGCTCATGAACACTGCAGCTCAAAAAAGCTACTCCTACAGGCTTTTGAGCTTTTTTGAGCTCATTTTCTTTCTGCCTGGAAATTCCCCTCCATGTTAGCCAATGTGCCCATGCACACTATGGCTTTTTCAGGAGTTTATAGGCATATGCCCTTACAGGCAGAACCCCTGCATTTTTTGGAGAGGAGCTTTCAAGCAGAAAAGCAGCCTAAGTGCCCATAAATTCACAAAAAAGCATGACAAAGCGTGAAAAAATTCAAAAAAGCCCAAAAACGCACAAAAAAAAAGGAAAAATTAGCTGAGGGGAGCATTTGTGAAAAAAACCCTTATGCTCAAGTAAGCTCAATAAAAACGTGCAAAAGAGCACAAAAAAGTACAAGCTTCTTTAAGCTTTCAGGCAGAGAAATGAAAGCTCAAGTGCCTGTAAAAGCTGATTTTTTTTAGCTGCAGCATGCATGAGCCCTAATAGAAAGGAAATCTTTTGATGGGGACACTAGTTCTGGTGATCCTGGTGACAATCATGGATTTGCTAATTTTGAGGGATTTCCTCTCACTTCTGTTTGGCTATGGGACAGGAAGTAAAGGGAAATCTTTTCCATGGGATACAAATATCAAACTTTTGTCTTTAGTTCTACATGAAAGTTTTTGAATTCCCAAATAAATCGATTTTGACATCATCTTTGCTAGTGTAACAACATTTCTATGTGAGTGATTGCAATTATATTACAAAGTAAGTATAACTAACCTTTTTGCTGACCATCTTCTCTCATATATTTATGATAAACAACAAAGTTTGTGAAGTTGATGAAATGCTTCCATATTATGTAGTGGGTTGCATTATCCATGTCTATACTAGGAATATTTCCAGAAGAGGTGAGGTTAGAAAAAGATGATATGTTTGTTTCCTTATTATAGTCATTTACAATGTCAGCTTGTATTGTCTGGTTTGAACTGATGTCTTGAGTTATGTTGAGGCAATCATTGGGCAGTTTTTGGGAAGCATCCACATTAAAGCAGCAAGGTTTGTCTGTACTGTTCTGCTGAGTTGATTGCTGTAAAGAAGAGTTTGTATCTGCTTTTAGAATTGAATTGCAGATTTTTGGTAATACAGGAGGGGAATTAAATCCATCCGGCTTGCTAATGCTGTTCACATCAGTGTACTTTGACCGTTTTAAAAGCTGCAGAAAGTCAAATGCATTGGTCTTCTCTGCGAAGCAGGGCAGTAGAACAATAAATATTACACAATGTAACAGCTCAGGTCTCATTTCATATCGCTGTTTCATATTCTAAAATAAAGTAAAATGGAAGACAAACAGTTATGTACTTATACATTGCATTTATCTATGTAACGCTAAGATAATCCACAACACTGCAGAGTTAACAGAGCCATTTACATCATCACTGCCCCGATGGAACACACAGTAGAACATCTTTAAAAGAGTCAGAGTTCCTTTTCCATTTTTGTTTTTGGGAGGAAACCAGAATACCCAAAAAGAAACACAAACACAATGATTTACCTAGGGTTCAAATCTACAAACCAGTGGTGCTAAACACTGAGCAACCACATTTTAATAGATTTAAGCTCATAAACATGAATATGTAATTAAAATTGCAGGTATGAAATTTGCAGAATGTTCTATGTTTCTAAACTATAATGTTTTTATTATTTGGCATAACAATCAATACTTTTTAGCTTTCATTGCCGCAATCATTACAACTTAGTAAATTAAACCTATAGGGTGATGATAATGAAAATGACGTAATGACAAACTCCAAACTGAGAAGAATGGGAAGTCCTGCTGAACACAGTGCTGCCATAATTTCACATGTCAGAAATGAAAATGGTTAGATTTAGATCTTATGTGGGTGATAGAGACATGACAACATTAAAAAAATCAGAGACCAGATTGAACCCACTTGAAAACAAAACACAGTCAGCTGTGGACACAAAGCGAGGCATTATAAATCCCATTAAACTCTATTAGCAGAATGTCATAAATCCCGGTTAGCAGAAGGTCATAAAAACTTCAGAATCATAAAGAGTACTTTGCAGAATCTGGAAAACCTCTTCATTTGTCAGGTCAAAAATGCAGGCAGTAAATAGTCTAAAGCCCCATACAAACGGTCGGATTTTCGCATGGATTCTGTCCGATCGGACAATGTTGTTGAAAAATCAGACCATGTGTATGCACCATCGGACAGTGTACGTCGTATTGTCCGACGGACAAAGTCCTATCTCCTGCTGGATAGATTTTCCAACAACACGGTCCGATCACACCAAATCCGATCGTGTGTATGGTAGTCCGACCGGACAAAGTGCTACGCATGCTCAGATCACATTACAAGACCAAAGCTATTGGCTACTAGCCTCTACGTAGTCCCGTCGTAGGCAACAAACGTCACCACGTTCAGAATGATCGGATTTTCCGACAACTTTGTCCGACCGTGTGTACGCAAAACCAACATCAGACAAAGTATGACGGACATGGTCTGACGGACCTGGTCCTCGGATAATCCGCGCGTGTGTATGGGGCTTAACAGATAGATGCATAATTTAAGGCTGGCCATACACTATACAATTTTCTTATTCAATTTCCTTTAGATTTACCTTCAACTATGTAGTGCAAGAGCCTGCCTGATTGCATACAAATTGAAAGGGTTTAGGTTTGACCTCATATTACCGTATATGGTTTTGGTAAATCTAAAGGAAAGTTGAACAAGAAAATTATACACAGTGTATGGTCAGTCTTAAGCCTCGTATACATGATCGGATTTTTGCCATACAAAGCATCAGACATTTATCCGAAGAGCGTGTGCAGGAACGTATCTTGCATACAAACGGTACACAATTGTCGGCCAACAAACAAACACAAACGTAGTGACGTACTACGAGGAATTTTAGCTCTTGAGCGCCACCCTTTGGGCACCTTCTGCTAATGTCGTGTTTGGTGAGCACTGATTCCGAGCATGCGCGTTTGTACTTTGGACTTGTGTGACGGACTTGTGTACAGACGATAGGAAAATCTCACAACAGACCGTTGTCCGCAGAAAATTTACTAGCCTGCCATCCAACATTTCTTGGTGGAAAGTTGGACAACAATTGTCTGATGGAGCGTACTAACGGTCGGGTTTTAGGCCAACAGTCTGTCCTCACACAATTCCCTGCCGAAAATCCGATCATGTGTACGATGCTTTAGTCCTTTTTTTTTTTTTTTTTTACCTAAGGTACAGTATATATCATGTATGACACCTATAAAATTGTCATTTCATGCTATTTAATAATATGTTGATAGTCATATAATTGGTCTTAGGTGAGTATCCATTGAAGTAAAATAAAGCATTTCAGCATTCTTACATCAGCCCCCACCCCCTCAGCTTTTTTCAATGGGTAGGGGTTGGCCCAGCAACACCCCCTAAGGCCTGATTAACACCTATGCATTTTTAGTGCTTTTTGCATTTTTGCAGATTTGCACTACAGTCCATTTAAAATGGTTTCCTATGGAATGTGTTCTGTAGTGCAGATCTGCCAAATGCAAAAAGCACAAAACATGCATAGGTGTAAATCCAGCCTAAGGCTGCATTCACACCTAAATGTACCTTTTTTGTAAACTCAGAGCCAAAGACTAGGTGAACTTTTCACTTTTAATCCTGATTTGTTTTAGTGCTAGTTCACACCAGATGCAGTTCTGTGCGCTTTTTTTCTGCACTAAAAATGCATGCACAGTGTTTTTCATGTATTCCAATGGCTCTAGTTCACACCAGTTCAGTCATTTCCAGTCAGTTTCCGGTGCAGAAAAAAAAAAAAGCATGCTGCATTTTTTCTGCACAGAACTGTACTGGAACAAATCAGATTGTATTAAAAAAGCACTGGAGTAGTGAGTTGTGTGAACTGTAAGCAAAAACTGATCCGAAACACATCCGGTGTGCATTTTTGTGGTGTGAACTGGCCTTTAGTGTTCCTTGTTTTGGAATATCTTTTTGGTAAATATTTTCTTGTGCTGTTTTTCTTTTCATTTATAAGCAATATTTTAAAATTGTTAAGCTGACTTTCTGGCACAATATTTTTTTAAGATTCATCAGAGGTTTTACAGTTTTGAAAGAAAATGCAGTATAACTGCAAATGAAACCAAAAAGAAGGGTCACCACAAGAAAGTGACCAAAAGGTGAGGCTCTCTGATAACAAAACAACTATGTCTATAATTAACACTTTTATTCAAAAATAGTAGAAAAGTATATGGTACAACAAATACCAAAAAACACGCTTGTGAGTAGGATCAACAAACCACTATTATGGTCATGTGGGTATAAAATGTAACTGACTGAATGAAACTACAGTCAGAACGAACACAGACAAGAAAAAGGCAACACATGAAAACATGTATGACAACACATAACATAAAACACGTCCGGACGCCGATGAAATTAGTGACAGTCCAAATTGGCGTTTAATATGTGCGCCAATTGATTCGTAATCGGATCAGTGGGATTGCCATCAATTTCCCAGAGGGCTTCTCGTTCAGGTCCCTCCTTTGATGGTATTCCGATCCCTGTCTGTTAATTTTTGTTGTTGTATTTGTTTGGGGGCTAGTTGTTTGTAAGTGTTGGGCCTTGTCTCCTGTGAATCTTCCCTTTCTTGGCCTTCCACCTCCTCCTTCTCTAAAAAAGTAACAGATTTAATTTGGCTTTCGTCCTCGGTGTCGCTATGGGATCTGTTCCCTCTAGAGCCCGATCTGTTTCCGCGTCTCGCCCTACTGCGCCTTCGGCGGGGTCTAAGGTCAAAAATGTCACCTCTTTCCTAGTCTCCTAAATCTATTCTAAATTTAGATTGTTTGTTGATTTTTAGTGTATGTTGTATTTTCTCTATTTCTTTTTTGAGTGTATCATTTAATTTTAGAAATTCCTCTGATTCTTTGTGTGGTTCTAGTCCCCGAGAGCTGTCTATTATAGCATTAGAGAATTCATTAAGTTGGATCTTCTCCTCCTCTACTATGAGATTCATTATGGATACTCCTTTCCCTTCCCCTTCCCCCTTTCCCTTAAACCCCTCCCCTTCTACCCCCCCATTCCATTTCTTCCATCCACCCCCCCCCCCCCATTTCTTACACTATCTGGACATTGAGAACTAATCACTGCCTAAGATGGGTGCAACAAGATTAACAGGAATGGACACTGACATCGATCCCTAGAAATAATAAATACATGTAGAAAAAGGAACAGCATTTAAACAATGAAAAAATCTGCAATTTCAGTGCTTGGTGGATGTGTATGGGAAATTGAGGACCTGTTAAAAAAGGAGGGCCCGCACACCACCATTACGTCCAGATGAAGCTACACTAATCAGTATAGTTAAAGGCGTTGACGTCACTTCCGCTCCGGGCGCCTTGCTACCTCGCGAATCCCCAACTGGGCTGCTAGCACGGATACGGTGCACAAACGACTACGACTGGCGGGTCTTGTTAACAACCGGACGAATGGTAATGAATGATACGACTACAGCTGGGTAATCAGTACGGACATGGTACATAACTACGGACCATGGGTTCTGTCAATGAATGGACGAATGGTAACGAACGGCAACAAACAGAGTAACCATATACGGTACACATTCACGCATATGGGGTACAACTTTTACGGTATGTCTCATATGAATAGAAAGTAGACGAACAACTGGACCCAGTGAGTATACCGCTAACTATATTGAACTCTTGGAATGTTACTATGAACTACTCCATTCATGTGATCATACAATTTACGGAAGTACACTGAGCAATTCCACCCTTGTATGCTGTTTTTCTGACAAATAAGGTGCACCAGACAAGTCTTTCAAAAGATGAATAATATATATGCATATTCTCCGGACTTGTAGGTTACCAGCATACAACTTCTCCATGCATTATGCACAGCTGTTTTGCATCATTCGATTGAATTAAGCAAGTGATTTATATAACATTAGTTTACCATTAGTACTTAGTACAATGTGCGCCCTGCCCGTTCCGATATTATTTGGCTCCAGCCCCTGGGGAAATTAGTGGCAATCCCACCGATACGATTGCGTATCAATTGGCGCACAATTGCCAGTACAAACAGGGCAAAAGCATAGGGGATACCACTAGGCACCCCACAAGCACTGGAAGCCAGAGCTGCAGCTGCCACCTTCTCTGTCATCTCCCTGGAACTCCAACTTAGTTTGCCACCCTGCCAGTTAGCCACCCCTCTTGCAGATGCTGTCTGAGTCAAGTAGGCCTTACTCATACCTCTCAAGCTTCCCTGATTCACCAGGACCACCCCAGAATTTCAAGCAAATCCCGGGAGTCCCGCGAATGTGCCAAAGAGTCCCACAACTGAGCCCAGTACTGAAACAAGTTCTGGTACTGGACTCCACTAATCCCCCTGTCCGATGAGCAGCCATGCTGTGCCGCACCTGTCAGGCTGAGGCTCTCTCAGTGCCCAGCAGCAAAATCCCTCCCCCACCCAATCGCCCGCCCACTGTACGGGGTGTACAAGGAGGGAGGAGGAGTCAGCTTCACATCCTTCCCATGTTCCCTATGCCCACCCACAGCCCCCAGCGTGCAGTCAATCTGTTCTGGAAAGGGGTTTTGTGGGCGGGAGATTTTAAAGCAGCCTGCTGCATGGGCGTCCGCAGAACTTTTTTCAGGGGGGGGGAATCATTTTAAGGTCACCCATGCTCTGACCTTTTCGACAATGTCATTATCACATTATCACGGTCAGAGACTACAGACCTAGTACAGGTGATGGTCAGAGAATGCAGACATGGCCGTAGAGACTGTCAGAGACTGCGGACATGGCCCAAGAGACTGTCAGAGACTGCGGACATGGCCCAAGAGACTGTCAGAGACTGCGGACATGGCCCAAGAGACTGTCAGAGACTGCATACATGGCCCAAGAGACTGTCAGAGACTGCATACATGGCTCAAGAGACTGTAAGAGACTGCGGACATGGCACAAGAGAGGACCAGAGACTGCATACATGGCCCAAGAGACTGTCAGAAACTGCATACATGTGTGGGGGTGACAGAGAGAGACGGGGATGACAGAGAGAAAGGGGGGTGACAGAAAGAGACAGAGAGGGTGACAGAGAGAAAGGGGGGGGGGTGAGAGAGAGAGGGGTGACAGAAAGAGACATAGGGGGTGACACAGAGAGAGGAGTGTGACAGAGAGTGACAGAGAGAGAGGGGGTGAAAAAGACAGAGGGGTTAAAGAGAGAGTGGGGGTGACAGAGAGGGGTGATCAGGGCCGGACTGGGAAAAAATTCAGCCCTGGAAAAAAATTCATACCAGCCCCACAGCGTTATTATACCAGCGCAACAGCATAACGTCATTATTTCCTGGTTCATGAAAAGGGAAAACCATACATTATTACATTATATATATATATATACACACGGTGGGGGTGGAGAGCATTGGGGTGGGGGCTGGAGACTGATGGGGAGAGCTGGAGAGCACCAGGGGCAGAAAGAACAGCGGTGGGGAGCACGGGGGGGCTGGACAGCACTGTGGGGGGGCTGGAGAGCACCGGGGGCAGAAAGAACAGGGGTGGGGAGGGGGGGCTGGACAGCACTGTGGGGGATGGGAAGCACTGGGGTGGGAGCTGGAGACTGATGGGGAGAGCTGGAGAGCACCGGGGGCAGAAAGAACGGGTGGGGAGCACGGGGGGGCTGAACAGCACTGTGGGGGGGCTGGAGAGCACCGGGGGCAGAAAGAACAGGGGTGGGGAGCACGGGGGGCTGGGGAGCATGGGGGGCTGAAGAGCACTGTGGGGGGGTGGAGAGC
The DNA here is from genome assembly GCA_028564925.1 of Lithobates sylvaticus. NCBI lineage: Eukaryota > Metazoa > Chordata > Amphibia > Anura > Ranidae > Lithobates > Lithobates sylvaticus. The sequence goes on along the minus strand of CM053035.1, from coordinate 66,395,257 downwards.
ACTGGGGTGGGGGCTGGAGACTGATGGGGAGAGCTGGAGAGCACCGGGGGCAGAAAGAACAGGGGTGGGGAGCACGGGGGCTGGACAGCACTGTGGGGGTGGGGAGCCTGGGGGGCTGGAGAGCACTGTGGGGGGTGGGGAGCACGGGGGGGCGAGCTGGAGAGCACCGGGGGCAGAAAGAACAGGGGTGGGGAGCATGGGGGGCTGGAGAGAACTGTGGGGGTGGGGAGCACAGGGGGGGGTTGGAGAGCACTGTGGGGGTGGGGAGCATGGGGGGCTGGAGAGCACTGTGGGGGGTGGGGAGCACAGGGGGGCGAGCTGGAGAGCACCGGGGGCAGAAAGAACAGGGGTGGGGAGCACGGGGGGCTGGACAGCACTGTGGGGGTGGGGAGCACAGGGGGGGCTGGAGAGCACTGTGGGGGGTGGGGAGCACGGGGGGGGCGAGCTGGAGAGCACCGGGGGCAGAAAGAACAGGGGTGGGGAGCACAGGGGGGTTGGACAGCACTGTGGGGGTGGGGAGCATGGGGGGGGGGGCTGGAGAGCACTGGGGTGGGTGCTAGAGAAGGATGGGGAGAGCTGGAGAGCACCGGGGGCAGAAAGAACAGGGGTGGGGAGCACGGGGGCTGGACAGCACTGTGGGGGTGGGGAGCATGGGGGGCTGGAGAGCACTGTGGGGGGTGGGGAGCACGGGGGGCGAGCTGGAGAGCACTGGGGTGGGTGCTAGAGAAGGATGGGGAGAGCTGGAGAGCAGGGGGGGCAGAAAGAACATGGGTTGAGAGGGGGGGGCTGGAGAGTCTGGTGCATGGGCGTCCGCAGAACTTTTTTCAGGGGGGGCATCATTTTAAGGTCACCCATGCTCTGACCTTTTCGACAATTTCATTATCACATTATCACGGTCAGAGACTACAGACCTAGTACAGGTGATGGTCAGAGAGTGCAGACATGGCCGTAGAGACTGTCAGAGACTGCGGACATGGCCCAAGAGACTGTCAGAGACTGCGGACATGGCCCAAGAGACTGTCAGAGACTGCGGACATGGCCCAAGAGACTGTCAGAGACTGCATACATGGCCCAAGAGACTGTCAGAGACTGCATACGTGGCTCAAGAGACTGTAAGAGACTGCGGACATGGCACAAGAGAGGACCAGAGACTGCATACATGGCCCAAGAGACTGTCAGAAACTGCATACATGTGGGGGTGACAGAGAGAGACGGGGATGACAGAGAGAAAGGGGGGTGACAGAAAGAGACAGAGAGGGTGACAGAGAGAAAGGGGGTGAGAGAGAGAGGGGTGACAGAAAGAGACATAGGGGGTGACACAGAGAGAGGAGTGTGACAGAGAGTGACAGAGAGAGAGGGGGTGAAAAGGACAGAGGGGTGAGAGAGAGAGTGGGGGGTGACAGAGAGGGGTGATCAGGGCCGGACTGGGAATAAAATTCAGCCCTGTAAAAAATTTCATACCAGCCCCACAGCGTTATTATACCAGCGCAACAGCATAACGTCATTATTTCCTGGTTCATGAAAAGGGAAAACCATACATTATTACATTATATATATACACACGGTGGGGGGTGGAGAGTATTGGGGTGGGGGCTGGAGACTGATGGGGAGAGCTGGAGAGCACCCGGGGCAGAAAGAACAGGGGTGGGGGAGCACGGGGGGCTGGACAGCACTGTGGGGGGGCTGGAGAGCACCGGGGGCAGAAAGAACAGGGGTGGGGAGCACGGGGGGGCTGGACAGCACTGTGGGGGATGGGAAGCACTGGGGTGGGAGCTGGAGACTGATGGGGAGAGCTGGAGAGCACCGGGGGCAGAAAGAACGGGTGGGGAGCAAGGGGGGGCTGAACAGCACAGAGGGGGGGCTGGAGAGCACCGGGGGCAGAAAGAACAGGGGTGGGGAGCACGGGGGGCATGGGGGGCTGAAGAGCACTGTGGGGGGTGGAGAGCACTGGGGTGGGGGCTGGAGACTGATGGGGAGAGCTGGAGAGCACCGGGGGCAGAAAGAACAGGGGTGGGGAGCACGGGGGCTGGACAGCACTGTGGGGGTGGGGAGCATGGGGGGCTGGAGAGCACTGCAGGGGGTGGGGAGCACGGGGGGCGAGCTGGAGAGCACTGGGGTGGGTGCTAGAGAAGGATGGGGAGAGCTGGAGAGCAGGGGGGCAGAAAGAACATGGGTTGAGAGGGGGGGGGCTGGAGAGTCTGGTGGGGGAGGAGAGCACTGGGGGGGGGGGGCAGAAAAAGAATTTGGATAGGGGGATCAGCAGGGGGGCGGCATATAGAGGAAATTAGCTTTCTATATTCCTCCATGCAGCCGCTGAATGCTTGATTCTCCTCCTCTCCCTCCTCCAAGCATTCAGCGGCTGCATGGAGGAATATAGAAAGCTAATCTCCTCTATATGCCGCCCCCCCCGCTGATCCCCCTATGCAGGCACACACTTAGGGCTGTACTGAGTACTCACATCTCTCCTCCTCCTGTGATTACGGAGCTGTCCGGGTCTGTGTTCTGCGGCCGCGCACCGCGCTGTAACACGGTCCCGCCCCCCTAGACCGGCTCGTGTGATAGGTGGAAGACTGATTCTATCTACTATCACACGAGCCGGTCTAGGGGGGCGGGACCGTGTTACAGCGCGGTGCGCGGCCGCAGAACACAGACCCGGACAGCTCCGTAATCACATGAGCATGAGAGAGGGGACTCAGGGGAGCACTGCAGCCACAAACCGGCCCCAGGGCAGGCAGCCTACCGGGAAATATCCCGGTAGGCCAGTCCGGCCCTGGGGGTGATGGGGGTCCTCACTAATGATCCGATCCCTAATTCCAGGGGGGGCACTTGCCTCCCCTTGCCCCTACCTGCGGACGCCCATGGTCTGGTGGGGGAGGAGAGCACTGGGGGGGGGGGCAGAAAAAGAATTTGGATAGGGGGATCAGCAGGGGGGCGGCATATAGAGGATATGAGCTTTCTATATTCCTCCATGCAGCCGCTGAATGCTTGATTCTCCTCCTCTCCCTCCTCCAAGCATTCAGCGGCTGCATGGAGGAATATAGAAAGCTCATTTCCTCTATATAATGATCCGATCCCTAATTCCAGGGGGGGGGCACTTGCCTCCCCTTGCCCCTACCTGCGGACGCCCATGGCCTGCTGTCTGATGTCTGCCTGAGCCTCTGATCAGCCTGGGGTGAGTGAGCTCTCCCCTTTCTCTCTTCCTCCCATGTGCCATAACGTTCCTGCTTTCCATGTCCCATAGCGTCCCTGCCTTCCATGTCCCATAGCGTTCCTGCCTTCCATGTCCCATAGCGTTCCTGCCTTCCATGTGCCATAGCATTCCTGCCTTCCATGTACCACATTGTTCCTGCCTTATATGTACCACAGTGTTCTTGCCTTCCATGTCCCACAATGTTCCTGCCTTCCATGTACCACAGTGTTCTTGCCTTCCATGTCCCACAATGTTCCTGTCTTCCATGTACCAAAGTTCTTGCCTTCCATTTGCCATAGTGATCCTTCCTGCCTTCCATGTGCCATAGTGAACCTTTCTGCCCTCCATGTGCCATAGTGAACCTTCCTGCCCTCCATGTGTCATAGTGATCCTTCCTGCCCTCCATGTGCCATACTGATCCTTCCTGCCTTCCAGGTGTCATAGTGATCCTTCCTGGCTTCAATATGCCTTAGTGATCCTTCCTTACTGCCTTCCAGGTGTCATGTGATCCTTCTATGTGCCATAGTGATCCTTCCTTCTTGCCTTCCATATGCCATAGTGATCCTTCCTTACTGCTTTCCATGTGCCATAGTGATTATTCCTGCCTTCCACATGTCATAGTGATCCTTAATTCCTACCTTCCATGTGCCATAGTGATCCTTCCGTCCTGCCTTCCATGTGTCATAGTGATCCTTCCATGTACCATAGTGATTCTTCCATGTACCATAGTAATCCCTCTTTCCTTTCTTCCATGTACTATAGTGATCCTTCCCTCACACGAACACAGTGCAGAAAAGGTGTGTTCCGTGTGTATTTCCCACACTGCATGCAACAATGCTGCCCTTGTGAGACGCACGTCGGTGCCATTAATTGTTAATGGCAGCATGTTTGCCGCCACCAAACCCAATGGTACTGCAGTATTATGAGGTTTGGTGTGGCACAATTTGAAAAAGTAGTGCTTTGCAGAGCATCCCCATTCACTTAAAAGGGTTGTAGTCAGAGGGCAGTAGTGCCCACCAATGCATCGCCCCCCTATGCTGCCTTTGAAGCTAAAGGGGGAGCACTTGGCGAGTTGGTAAAATCTTGTGGTATAGCCACGGTTTTACCACCCCTACAACCACTAGTGTGAATGAATTTGTGGTTGAACTGGATGGACTTTTGTCTTTTTTCACCCTAACTATGTAACACTAATGCCCCGTACACACGATCGCAAATTTGACCAGCAAAAGACCGATGAGAGCTTTTCGTCAGAAAATGCGACCGTGTGTATGCTCCATCGGAATTTTGCTGGGCGAATTTCCGTCAGCAAAAGTTTGAGAGCATGTTCTCAATTTTTCCGAAGGAAAAAGTTTCTATTGGAAATTCTGCCGCACAAAATTCCGCCGCATGCTCGGAAACAATTTGACGCATGCTCGGAAGTATTAAACTTAATTTTCGCGGCTCGTCATAGTGTTGTACGTCACCGCTTCTTGACAGTCGGAATTTGGTGTGACCAAGTGTAGGCAACACAAGCTTTATGTGATTTCTTTCACCTGGTGCCCGATCAATGCCGCTTATGCCCGGGTCCTTTTATCCCATGAATACGCTAGTTGCGTTCCCCCTTACAGCAATTCCATTAGCTGTCATATTCCACCTGTTTACCTACTCCCCATTGGCTGGTGGAATCCCAGGGTTGGCCCCTTTCTGGCAGTGATGTCTATTGATATCTTCGTCCCGTTTGGGACCCTCCCACCACCGCTAAGCCTATTGGGTTTTGTAGTTCATGGGGCCTTCAGACTTCCTGAGCATGCGCATTGGCGTTTTCACATCCGCATCGAGCCGGTGACGTCAGACGCCGGCTCGATGGAGGGTATTTAAAGCCAGCTTTCCAGTTAGTCTAGCTTTTTAGAGCCGGAGGGTATGACTTATTCAACTATTGCAATTTCCTTTGGTAAGCTTTAACTTTTAGTCCCTGTCTTTCATTGAACTTGGTGTCTTTTTACCTTTCAAGTCTCATGCCTTCTGTAGATTCATTTGCTTTTTATTTACATCAGATTGCTATTTTTTCCAAAACGCTGTTTTATCACTCTTTTTTCTTCTGGAGACATAGTCCCTCTTTACCTCAAATTTTAGGGGTATGTAATACTAAAATTTGGTATTTTTTCTTAAAAATCATTTTCCCTTCTTTTTTCCTATTTAAACCCTATAATACTTTATACTTATTATTATTTTGATTATTATATTTTTTTTTTTTCCTTGTCTTTTCTTAGCCATATTTGCATTCCCTGCAAGTAATATCTAGCAGGCTAATTCGAGTCACCCTCCACCCCATGCTTTGCTACTATATATCTTAAGTGAGTATCCTAATAGTGATTAAGAGTAATTTACTTTATATATTTATCTTCCTGACTGTTTCATGAATACAGCAGTTTTTTTTTTTATAATGACTATATTATAAAAAAAAATAACTGCTGTATTCATGAAACAGCCAGGAAGATAAATATATAAAGTAAATTACTCTTAATCAATATTAGGATACTCACTTAAGATATAGATTTATGTTTGGTATACTTTATTTTAGTTTGGTTTTCTTTACCCTCTGTGATCGCACAAAGACATCTTTCCCCCGTGGATATGTGTTGACTTGAGGGTTCAGTGAGTGGTTATCATTGGGTGGATTTGTTTGCAGGGTAGGCGTGTTTTATATGGTGCCCCACATGTGCTGTACTCCCTTAATAACGTATTGATTTACAAATGTGTTTTGCTTATTGTGTTTTTTTGTCCTTTTATATATATATGCAGTTTATCTTGATACATACCTGATAGTTCGCACATCCCCTGAAGAAGCATTTCAGCAAAACATGTCGGGCTAATGTGCAACAATATGTTCTCAAATTTACCAGTTTGTTCAGACCACCATATTTGTGAACCACTGTAATCATTTTTACTGTGTAAATGTTTTTTTTAACTTGAAATTTATTAAAAATTACCAAACGACCTATATTTGTCATCTCTAGTTAAAATGTATTTACATGCACCGTAAAAATCCCTTTTTCGTCCATCTCTAGTTAAAAAGTATAGTTAAGTACAGATTATATATATTAATAGTGAATAATAATGAAAGTAAAAAATGAAAGAATAAAAAAATAGCTAAGAGGCTTTGAAATGTAAAAATATAAATGTAAAAATATATTTATTTTTTTTATAATTTTTTATTCTTTCATTCTTTACTTTCATTATTATTCACTATTATTATTTTATTTTATTGTATTATCATTTCTCCAGTTTCCCTCTTCATTCCTCTTTTTTTTAAATATTTTTTCAGAACTCTGAACGATCAAACTTTATATCATATTGCTGTTGATGGTCATGTACACATGCAATTTTCCTTTGTATTTATTCATTGTATGTGTGGATGGCCTGCGATTCCCCCATGGGCTGCAAATAAAGTGCTGATTTCTTATGTGTATTACCATCAATATATTTTTAGCTTTTTGTTACAGATTTGATTATTCAAATCTTTCCCCTACAATGTTCCCGTTTAGATCTGTCCTATCTGTTTAGTCTGCTTCCTCATTGGCCGTACGGACGCCCCGAGCACAAATACAGCCTCATGTCAAAACAATCATTTGGCATATTTGAGCCCTAGAGCATTAAGTCCCTTCACCTGTTGCATTTAGTCCCTTTTAATTATATATTTCTTTCATTATGCTGTAAATTTATGTGTTCTGGCAGTTTCAGCTGCCATTATACTCAATATGTGCGGTGTTAAATCCTGATGGGATTAAATCAATTCCTAATAAGGGTTTAGGAATCAAAATGGCTCTTCCGATTGTAACGTCCTTGGCGTCATACCTATGCGCACCACTCCCCATATGGCACCTGCGCACTGTTGAAGGCAACATGATCAACGTCACATGAAACGCACCCTGTTCCGACTTTGCACATGCGCACGGGCATTCTAGCTATGCGTCCGCCTCCCAACAGTGACGTCAGATGCTGCCGGGATGGGAGGACTACTAGAAGGCGGCAATTTTCCGCGTTCCTCTGTCAGAGGCTGACACAGAGAGGGAGAGTAAACATCTCTCCAATCGCTCTCTCCACTCTTAATGTCCTATTCATTTTGGTAAGTCTCCTGTTCGCCTTTGTGCGGTACAGTGAGCAGCCCCAGCTGATGACCATATACTAACTTAAGTCATTTTTTGTTTGTTCCATCACTACAGATTTTGCTCCCCATTAGTTTACATCTTGATCCTAATATCATATAAACACCAAGCTAATCCAGCCTTGCATGTATTTTCTCATGTGAGTAGTATTTTTATCCTTAAATAAAATATAGTGAGTAAAGGAAAAGATAGTGGCGCTTAAACTTTCAACATAAATATCTGTTCAACATTAAGCTAGCCATACACGGTTAGAAAATCGTTCGGAAATACGGCTGCAACGCTCGATCGTTCGACGTTCGAAACGTTAGTGGTTACATTTAGATTCTCGAAATGCAAATTTCGTGGCCAAAAATAAATCCAACATGTTGGATTTTTTTCGCAAAAACAATTGATTTTCGAACGATTAGTAGTGTAATCGAACAAGAAGTTTGAAAAATTTACAGCGCATGCGCATGTTAAAATCTAACCCCGGAAGTTACACTGCTTATATAATCGATCGAGGACAATTGTACTATATATGTTGTTAGCGATCGATAATATGTTGAATATTGGGTGGCATATATTGATACGATGTTGGCGTTCTCGCATGCACGTTCAACAAATTTTGCAATTTCCGAACGTTTTTTCCGAACGATTTTCTAAACATGTATGGCCAGCTTCACTGTGAAAAAATATGTATTGAATAAACAATTATATCACCCTGTGACAAGTGAACCACATCTGTAAATAAAACTATTATCGCTTCCTTCCCACTCCCATATTTTTGTATTTGTATTTTTATCCATATGTATATGCATTGACTGTGTATATATTGGTAATTTGTGCCAGACGTACCTACCCCAATTGAATCATTTTGTTTGTTTATCTTAATCAAACAACCAACATGAGAACTCATCCTTGTCCTTTTGTTATTCCTAGCATAATTTACCTCTTACCAGAAACTCCTGAAGAAGCTCCAAAAGCGAAACATGTTGAGTGGTATTGGTTGTATTCATGCCATAAAGTGGAATATATAACCCTGTCATGGATGGTTTTATTTCCTCATGTTTTTTATCTGTATAATAAAATATTTAATTCTATTTGATGCTATTGTGTCCTTATACTGAACACCGTCAAATTCCCGGGGCTTGTTACCCCTTCTTCCCTTCATCTTATCATATATATATATATATATATATATATATATATATATATATATATATATATATATAGTGATGTGGTGTTCCCTTTGATTTGTCTGCCTTAAATTTCCATTTTTTGCTGCACTGTATACAGCAACTAGACTTAGCTTCTGTTTAATCATCCCTCTTTAAGCCACTCCCATCGTTAGGGGCAACTTGACCATGAACATCATTGTGCAGTACTTATTCTTTGGCTCCATCTTGGGTTCCTTAGGTCCTTCATAATCCCCTATTATAAGCTCTCTGTCTAATTTCAGTGTATACAAAATCATATGTATTGGAAGTACTTTTCTAAATGATTGTGTTGAGGTTTATATGAATCCTTGAGACTCCAGTTTGTGGCACAGCAATTAAAGCATACTTTATAGGTACAAGGAAGCCAAGGTTTTGTTTAACCACTGCCATTAAGCCCCTCCCACTATCATATTTGGCCACACCCACGTTTTGCCACGGCACTCTACACGCGCCGCAGGTCGCTCTCTCCCTAAATTGTCCTTCATTCTCAAGTTCAAAAGTTGGGAGGTATATGAGGGGCGGGAGTGGTGACCGAGTCGAAATGGAGATGGACGCCTGAGTCAGGAGCTCCTCTCGTCCGCCAGAGAGATCCGAGCACATCCGAGCCCACCAACGGAATCCGCGGTCACAAACACCCCAGGCAGCTTGCTGAACACCACGGGGATGTCGCAGCGCCGAAAGAACCTGCCGCAGCCACAGAAGATGCCGAACTTCTTCACCCTGAAGTCCCGCGGGCTTTCGCAAAAATGGCGGGAAGCGGGAAGGAGACAAGGCCACGAAGCACAGTGACGCGGAGAGCACAACGCCTCATCCGGATGGAGCAGCACACAGAGCGGCCCATCATCCGGCACTTCCAGCCCCTCCACACGGAGCCCGGCCAAATCCAAACTGAGGATGAATTCCCATGTCAGACCTCAGGACTCTCAAGACATGGAGGCAGTGCTGGGACAAGGCCATTTGGTGCCCAGGGCGAATATGGCAAACTGCGCCCCCCCCCCCCCCCACCGTTTTTAAGAAAGGAATTAATGTAGTTTCTAAACAAGAACCAAAGAACCTTTTTTAGCACATTGGGGCTTTGTGTTTATCACTGGTGTTTGACTCAATTTGTAAAATGCAGCATGAGGGGGTTAATGTATTGTCACTAGTTTCTGATACATTAGCGACCAGCAGTGCCGAGACAAAGTCACCCAGTGTCTAGGGCGAACATGCCAAACTGCGCCCCCCAGGTTGTGCATGGGTTCAATGCTCATTGATGCCTAGTACACATGATGAGAACATTGGATGAAAACAAGTGCATTTGGAGCGATTGTCTGATAATTAGTATACAGCTTTCTGAGCTGTTTATGACAGTTCATGTGAAAATATCACAAAATAAGCACAAAGAAATACTTCTAAGATAACAGAACTAATGATTTTAATGTAGTTAAAATACAACTTCAGAAATTATATTTTGTGTCTAATAAGAATTTTTGTAACTTTTAGTAACCTATTTGTTTTCCATATGAAACCAGCATGGAAAACAAAATTGTCTAATATTCTCATTGTGTGTATGGACCTTTTATTTTGGGAGCAGAGGATTAAGGTAAAACCACCTAAACTGGTACACATGCATAGGTTTATATTTCATTCAGCCAAACTCTAAGGCTGGGTTCACACTAGTGCAAATTGTATGTGGGTTTCCCCACATCCAAGTCACATGTCAGGAGATTTTGGCTGGCTCTCTATGGAGCCAGTTCACACAGCTCCGGGACGGCTGTGGAAAGAATTGGACAGAGGTTCTTGCGTTTTATGGTGCTTTCCAGGTTTGAATTCAGCCAAAAATTCTGACGAAATCAGACCTGAAACGGAGAATAGGGACGCACCGGACCCCTGATGTGAGCTGCTCCGCACAGCAGTGTGAGCCCAGCCTAACAGATTCATCCATCCACACAACAGAGGTGAATGCATAAATCCCCTTTACCGAGACGTATTCTGACAGTGGGGACTCTTCTCTGTCAGAATTCACTGATCAGCGCTGCAGCTGATTGGCTGAAAGCCGCTGGTCGAACAAGGTTCCAGCAGTCCCATTCTACAGAAGCGGATCTTATGGGGTGGCTTCTAACAGGCAAGGCCACACATAGATCAAAATTCAGCTGGTCCCTGCTGAACAGAACAAATTTTGATCCGTGTGCACCCAGCTTTATCTTATTCCTTGCTCCAGTAGGCTCTCCCAGTGCTGTGATTGGTCCTGTGGAGCTCCTGGGTGAATTGTGAATGACTGTGGTCACACTCGAGCCTCATCCTAGCATACATGGTTAATGTTCCTGCATTGTATGATGATGATAATGCTAAGGCTTTGGGTGGAGGGGGAGAGCACTGCAGCTGGCTGGAGCAAGTACAAGCTTTCCTCCAGCACTGCAGGGTGGACTTTTTTACTTTGCTGGAGTTGGGCTGTATCCCATCACTTGCTGTTTGTGGTCTTTAAATAGGTTAGAAATATACTGGAATTTTTGCAGTTGCTACATAGATGTATTCCACATACACACTATATTTTATTAAAATGCATGATTTTCATTAAGATGCAGTGTGTGTGTGCAATAAATCTATGTAGATCCTGAAAAGTCCCAGTATATTTCTAACCTATTCATAAACATTTACTTTCACTTTAGTAAACCTGCACTGCAAGGGTCAGCACAGGTTTACAGCACAGCATTGCACAGTGTGGATAGCAGAACAGGTCGGGACTCACAGGAGGAGAAAAGCAGTCTGTTATCTGTCACCCCTTATCTTAAGTCTGTGTCAGGAGAGAGGAAAGCTCCGATGTCTGCTGGACAGTGATGATCGGGGCTGCAGTGTACTGCTATCTACACTACCCACCTTTACTGGAGCTCTCACTGTTCTGATCCAACCACCCAGCCTGTCAGGAAAACGTGTCCCCAGGAGAGTGTTCTTTCCAGGGAAGCCAGCAGCAGGTAAGGGCACGTTCTCAGCGGTGCTTTTGGACAGAAGTAGCAATGCAGAGGCTGAAACAAAGCACGATGCTCTAGTGTTTTGCGCCCTCTCCCAAACTCCGCCCAGGGCAGTGGCCCCTCCCGCCCCTGCCTTGTACTGGCCCTGCATGGAGGTAAGCGGACAACAGGGGAATAATGGCGCAGAGGCCTCACATGTCCCTGATCCCATAGCGGACTTTCCCACTGCAGATAGACCCCTTTCTGACACAATGCTGAAAGAAATGCTGATCTCACTTAGATCAGCTCTCCATACTGACATGGTGAAAGGGATTAATCAGTGTCACCAGGATGTGCAGGCTATAGGGGTCAGGGTGGACAGAGTTGAACACCAAATGGAAGAATACACTGCCACATACAATGTAATGGTGGACGTTCATGCGGTCGCAGACCTTGAGGACAGGTCCAGACGCAATAATATAAAGCTGAGAGGTGTCCCAGAATCTGTCCCAGCCACACTATTCTCAACGCTGGTTCCTGCACTAACCGCACAGGACCTAATACTGGAAGGATCCACAGGATTCCTAAACCATCCTTCCTTCCAGAAGGGACCCTGAGGGACACACTACTACGGATTCACTTCATTCTTGTGAAAGAACAAAAAATCAAACCTGCACGCAGACCCGACAACATCCCCCCACAATACGCTGACATACAACTTTTGCCAGACCTCTCCAGGCACACACTGCAGAGAAGACGCAACTTGGCAACCATCACAAAAAGCATAACCGTAGAATCCCTCACAAGTGGAAATACCCTGCCACTCTCACTGTCACACACAATGGGATTACTAAATCCTTCACAACACTGGAGGAAGGCATTGCAATCCTACAAAACCGGGGGATCCTTCAGGACCAAGCAGCTCTACTTAACCACATGCCGCATCCACAACCGCTCCAGGAAGAATGGTAGGTGGTATCACACAAACGTGCCAACAAAAAGCAAAATGGTGGCAACTTGCAATAACGCCACTAATATTCCCACATATCTCTCTGGCAACAGGAGTCTACAATTAGTCTCCTACTACCCCCTCAACAAGTTTAGCAGCCATGTCTGCACGCGGATCAGTTCTAAGATCCTTTAGATCACTAATTTAAAAAATCTTTCCCCTCCCCCCCTTTTTTTTCTTTTCTGGATGTCACTAGTACAAGAAGGAATCACTTAGGGATTTATTAAGATAGATGAAGGAGGTTTTCGAATCACACACCAACACAGGTGGGGGATGGATTGCATCCTCCCCCTTATATATATTTTTTTGTTTGTTGTTTGTTCCTCTTCCCTTGTCTTTTCTTTTTTTTTTCTGGAAGAGGACGTCATTATATCTCACATAAGGTGTAATATAAATACATAAACACAACAGAGGATTATGGGAACAGTGATGAGAGATGGATTGTGGGATAGTTAACTACTTAGGGGGGGAGGGGGGGAGAAGGGAGGGAAGAAAAAGGAAAAAAGAATACTAAATAAAATATTGTTCGAATAAAGTCAGAGGGGGTAATGAATTATATCAGGAAGAGGGGGAAGACGGTTTCTACTATTGGTTTCTTTGAAAAATATATCGAGATTGATCCATGTGTTTTGTTAATTGTGTTTTTTTTTTTTTGTGTTTATTTGTTATGTATTTATTTATGTACAAGTATTGTGTATGTGTATATATATAAGAATTCGTAATAATGTGAAATGTTCTTTGTATATGTGAAAAATTTATCAATAAAAATAATTAAAACAGTTCTAAGATCCCTTTTTACGAACTCGCAGTTTCTCGTAACTTCTTTATTATACACAGTGACTACTTTCGCCTGGAAACACCGCCAATCGATGACAGGACACCAACCAACGCTACTCTACTAGAGGAGAAATCCAAAATGACCGTACATGGACACAGTGAGTACTCAACCCACGGTGCCAACCAACACACCACCAATCACCACAGATGACCATTAAGTGTTTATCTTTGAACGCTAGGGGTTTAAATCACCCAGCTAAAAGGTTCTCAATATGGAAAGAAGCCCGTAAACATGAAGCAGATATACTCTGCATACAGGAAACCCATTTACAGAAACAAAAAACCCAGAAGTGTACGAATAAAGAATACCCACATGTATTCTTGGCATGCACACCTGTTAGCAAAAAAGGTGAAAAAAGGTGAAAAGATGTTAGCCTTAAGAAATACCCTTTCTTTTCAACCTAAAGAGACTTTTTTTTAGACGAAAAGGGCAGGTACATTATAGTAACAGGAGACATAAACTCCAAACCATATACTCTCATGTTGTTGTACGCACCAAATACACGTCAATTATGCTTTATAAAGAAAGTGCTCAGAAAGGCTAATTCCATGTTATATGGGCACTTCATCATCGGAGGGGACTTTAACCTAATTGTGGACCCTAAATTGGATACCACAACTAATAAACCACAAAGAACGAAAGGCCTACAGTCTCTTCTACATTCACAAGAACTTTTCGATGCATGGAGATTGGCCAAAAGACTGATGAATATCATACCCTATATCATACAACATGACTAGATGGGATTTGCGAGGGGGACACAGACCTCGGATGCCACGAGACGTATTGTTAATGTTGTTCATCATGCTATTACAACAAGAACGCCTTCTCTGCTTCTATCCATAGATGCAGAGAAGGTGTTCGATAGAGTCCACTGGAGATGCATGGAATCGGTACTGACTAAAATGTGGGTCCAATATTAACAGCAATAATGGCTCTTTACTCATGCCCATCAGCACAGGTCTACACTTCAGATCTACTATCCAAACCCTTCAATATATCCAATGGCACTCACCAAGGCTGCCCTCTATCCCCTACAATATTTAACTTGATGATGGAACCACTAGCTGAATATTTCCGCACAAATACTAACATAAAGGGCTTTACCTTTGGAGCCCACAAACACATCATAAATCTATTCGAAGACGATGTAATTCTCCTAATGACAGACCCACAAACTTCTCTCCCTAAGGCCCACAAAATACTATCAGACTTTGGTGAAATATCGTATTATAAGGTTAACTTTACCAAATCCCTGATATTAGACATGGGAGTCCCTCACACCACAAAACGTACACTACAAAATGCTCTTCCATACACATGGAGCACAAAAGGTATCACTTATTTGGGCATAACCTTAACCAATACAACATCTTCCCTGGCAGATGCCAACTTCAAACCACTCATAGCCAAACTAGATCGACAGCTCGCGGACATATCTAAAAGAGAAATATCCTGGCTAGGTAAAATAGCGGCCTTTAAGATGTCCATCTTACCACAAGTCCTCTATATATTCCGCTCACTGCCGATCCCAATACCCTCACACTACATCCATTCTATATCCAAAATGGTATGGAAATTTACATGGAGAGGTAAAAAAGCCAGATTTCCACACAGCAGTCTCATCTCTCGTAAAACAGAAGGGGGTGCAGGATTCGCAGATATAAAAGACTACCTATGGGCAAAGAGACTTGAGCAACTCAAACACTGGTTTCACCAAACGGACAGTCCACTTTGGGTAGAAGTAGAAAAAACACTGCTTCCGATAGACAATCACACGACATTCCTCATGAGTGACAAATGGGAACCCTGGGAATCTGGAGGTTTGTCTCCCCCAATACAAGTGCCCCTACAAGCATGGAGATTTCTACTAAAACACAAATGTAGAGATACACAAGAAATAGCATATGACTTCCCTATAGATCTCCTAGGAACCAAGATCCCTTTACTTCAGACCACAAGCTTTAAAATAAGGGATATAAAACACTCACAAGACCTGTTTATACACCAGAAGCCAAAACCAGCAGAACAAATAATGGCAGAATATCATTTACCAAGTAACATGTGGTTTTCTTGCTTACGCATCTCCCACTTCCTGAGGACGCACCCATTACCTAAATTAAATGTGCCTACCAAGGCATGGAGCTTCTACTCATCTACACCAAACCCTACTAAAGGAATATCACTATTTTATAATCTTCTTAATGAAAAACAAACCTTTAAAAAAACCTCAGAAAGTGGGAAAAAAGATTTATCCACCACCTTCTCTACCGAACAATGGACCCATGCATTCAACACTATCCACAGATCATCCCATTGTGTGAATCACTGGGAAATGACACAAAAAATTATCAATAGATGGCATTATACACCATACAGAATTGCCACCTTCTTCCCAACCTCATCTCCTCTATGCTGGAGAAAGTGCGGCCAAGTGGGCAACCTACTACATACACTATGGGAATGTCCGAGTTTAACTAGCCTATGGAATAAAATGTTCCAGTTAATCTCATCTCTTACATGTATTCCAACACCCCCGAACCCTCACCTAGCAATACTCCATATTGGCATGGAAATATTTCCCTGGAAAGATAGATCAGTCATAACCCATATACTATTGGCAATCGGCACTCTTAGCCCCTATACACACGGTCGGAAATACCGACCACAAAATACGTCGGATTTTTTCCAACGGATTTTGTCCGAAACCTGGTGTTGCATACACACGGTCGGACAAAGTTTTGGGGAAAATCCAATCGTTCCGAATGAGGTGACATTCATTGCGTACTACGGAACTACGTAAAGGCTAGTAGCCAATAGCTTTGGTCTCGTAATTTGATCTGAGCATGCGTGGCACTTTGTCCGTCGGAATTCCCTACACATGATCGGAAAAAGTCTGATCGGATTTTGTTGTCAGAAAATTTGAGATCCTGCTCTCAAATTTTTTCAGTCGGAAATTCAGACGGAAAAAGTCCGCTAGAGCCCACAAACGATCTGATTTTCCGACAACATAATCCGATCGGACTTTTTCCATCGGAATATCCGACCATGTGTGCATTATACTTCATAACTGGAAAGACACTACAGCTATAAACATATCTGAAGTAATCACATTAGTTAATAGAAACTACACCTTTGAACGTTTGTTAGCAATTAATTCTTTAAATTGCCAAAAATTTGATAGAGATTGGAAAATATGGCATGATAGATACAGAAATTCCTAACAGCAGACTTTATATACAGTGTCAAATACCATAATCTTGTAATAAAATGATAAAATAGAACAATTACCTACATACTGTGTGTAACTGTGAACTGTGTGAACTGTTTTTCTGTTATCCTTTGTTTAACCTGTGAAAACTTAATAAAAAAATAAATAAAAAAAACTAATGATTTAAAAAAAAAGTTGGGAGGTTTGCTTACTGATCAGGTGCCTTACAGTGTCTGAATATATATATGTGTATATATGTGTTGATGCTGTGTGACCTACTAGGATTACCAGTAGGACCACTACTGTCCAGGCTACCCTGGTACCATTAGTGCCTTTGTCTGCACACTGTTGGGGATTGTTCTGTGACTGAGGGAAGCATTAATCCTACCTATTACTGTCTATTGCTGCAAGGTTTACTGAATGCTTTACTGCATCTGTTACTGTGGCTGCAACTGTTACTGCGAGTATTACTGCACCTGTTACTACCAGTGCTAATACCAACTGTGTTGCCGCAAGTACTCTTGTAACTCTTCTGCCATACTACTTTCTCAAATACAAGAACTAAGAACACTCTTTGGTCTTTGTGTGCATTCTCTCTGCAACAAGTTTCTTTGCTCTTGGCCCCGCCCACATGAGTGTGTGCATGCAGTGCTGTCGTAAATCGACTGAATCTAACTGGCCTAACTGACTCGGAGAAAGCTTACAGCCAGTGAAGTTTGAAAAAACTGAATTGCTTTCCGTCATGCCTGTCCCAGATCAGTTACTTGTTACATAATTATCACATTACATATTGAAGATCAGAGCAACCCCAGAAATCTAGTTTAGGATGAGCCCTAGAAACTACTTTTTTTATTATAGGTCAGCAATGACCGATCATATACTGTATACTCAGGGGTTCACTTTTTAGCTGCAGCCTGGGTAGAGGTTGATCAGTAAAAGGGTCACATGCAGCTACCCCCCCCCACATTCAAGTGTAGAATTATCTATGAATTTCTGGAAAGGTCCTGTAAAGCAGCTGAGCAATAAGCATTCAAAAATATATATTTCCTGCACAATGGTATAAGCCAGAGGTCTTCAAACTATGGTCCAATGGCCAAGAACAGCCTGCAGCTAGAATCAGTGGCCTTTTGCAAAGGGCTTCAGTCAGCATATGGTCTATATTTCTCCCCAGCTTCCTCAGTCCCCCCACCCTTCCAGCAGTGTTGCCAACCCGTTGAAGTGAAATTTACTGGCAGAATGCCAAAATTTACAAACGGCACCAATTTTTTACTGACACTGCAAAAAAGTACCTAAAATGACTGTTTTTAGTGCTAAACAGTGCAAATATCAATATTTGAACTATAAACACATAGCTAGTGCTATTACCAATGTGTTTAAGTTGAACAAAAGTCAAAAAACATATTTCTCAATTTACATGAAGGTCAGGATATTATAACCCAGCCAGCACAGAGTTCTCCCTTACATCAGAGTCTGCAGGATGGTGACCAGAGACTACCTTCCGCAGAGTGAATACACTAAGGTAAGGAGGGATTACTAATATAGGGGGGAACCTTTATATCGGTGCCCCCTTTCATTAGTGTATTTACTCCCCCCTTACATCAGTGACCCCCCTTAGACTGGCCTGGCGGCGTTGTCACTGACCTCCTCTCAGGTGCACCGTGCAGGGCTCAGTCAGACGGCTTCAGCTTGCCGACTCTGGCTTTCTAGGATCCCCTCAGAGACTGTAGACATGATAAAACACAAGAGATGGTCAGAGGCTGCAGACATGATACAGGAGGTGGACAGAGGGTGCGGGCATACTACAGGAGGTGGACAGAGGCTGCAGACATGATACAGGAGGTGGACAGAGGGTGCGGGCATACTACAGGAGGTGGACAGAGGCTGCGGGCATACTACAGGAGGTGGACAGAGGCTGCGGGCATACTACAGGAGGTGGACAGAGGCTGTGGGCATACTACAGGAGGTGGACAGAGGGTGCGGGCATACTACAGGAGGTGGACAGAGGCTGTGGGCATACTACAGGAGGTGGACAGAGGCTGTGGGCATACTACAGGAGGTGGACAGAGGCTGCGGGCATACTACAGGAGGTGGACAGGTGGATGTTCTACACTCCACTCTACAGAATACAGCCACACACTGCCTAATCCCCCCCCCCACACACACACACACACACACTGTAAGGACCACAGACTTCTCCTAGATATATATAGATATGAGCAGTCACATCCAGGCAGGAACACTATGAAGGACTACATGTCCCATCACTCCATTCCAGCCAGGACATGCTGAGCCTTGTAGTCCACACTGTCTCACCTCATCCATATCATTGTCCTCCTCAGACTCCTCATCCTCACAGAGATCAGAGTCCTCTTCTCCTCCTCCTCCTCCTCCAATTTCATCTTGCATCTCCTCTTTGCCTCTTTGCACTGGATGCCAATGCCATGCTGTCCCCTTCCTCCAGACCCAGCGTGCAGAGGTGGAAGTAAAAAGGAAGCTCCGCGGACTGTACCATCTCACTACTATTGGGGGGTGTTCATGGAGCCTGACCTTCTGATAGGACGCGGACTGTACATCTAATAGAGGTCACCCCCCCTTTCCCCGTAGATATACAGAGGCCCGCCGGGTCATGTGTGGTGAGTGTGACTGCGTCACTGCGAGCCTGATGGTGCAGGGCGCGCTCATGATCGGATTACCTCGAGAATTTTCGGAATTAGCGCATGCGCAGTTCTCATCTGAGCCTGTCGTAGCCATTTTTACTGGCACCGTTCGGCTCCCACGGACATTTACGGACACCCGAAAATCGCCCTGTTTTAACGGGCTGTCCGTAAATCTACGGGCGGTTGGCAACACTGCCTTCCAGCCTCCAGAGAAGGTTCCCCAGTCTGTGCAATTATTGTACCATATATGGTTGCTAGGATTGTGGGCATCCAAACAACAAATCACCTGCTTGCCCCTGTATTCACAGAAGGATGACTCCCAACCATGCTATAAGTGTGTGAAGGTTGAACTTTGATGTAAGGGGCAGACTTGGATGGGTACCCTGATGTAAGAGGGGACACTGATGGGAGTAATCATGTAAGGTTCTGATGGGCTCACGTTTATTTGGAATTTCTTTGCTTTGTTTTACTACAATTCTTTCTCTGTTGTTCTGAATTTTATCATGCTGATTTAAAAAAAAAAAGCAAAACGTATTTATTCCGTTAAATTTCATTCCAATTCCATTTATCAATCTGATTTTTTTTCAGCCCTTGATTATTCGTAGAATCACAAAAAATTCACAGGCTCCTCTGGGGGGCGAGGGGGGGGGGGGGTGAGTCCTGCATTCTGTGTGAATGTGCACAGAAGCAGGACTCGGGAGCGCGTCAACATGGGTGTCTGCCTTAGGAGAGCCTTCTCCAGAAGTCAAGGATCGGGGTCACTCTGTGCAAAACGAACTGCACAGTGGAGGCAAGTATGACATGTTTGTTATTAAAAAAAACAACAAACAAAAAAAAAACCCAGGGTTTACAACCCCTTTAAGCTTGGTTAAAAAAAATAAAAAATAAAAAAAAGGTAATTTTTATGTAGCATTTCCCCCAGTAGAAGCCAATGAATATTGCTTGTCCTCTTGTGCTACCCTAATCCTAGGAACTTCCCAGCCATTCTGACATGATGTATACCCCTTTAAATGAACCACAGACACAATGTAAACTGAATTCAGCAGACTTCTATATTGACCAAGACAAACAGTGGGTGCAAAATGTGTCAGTCAGCCAAACCTGGGAATAGCACCCAAGACTGGTCGAGCTGGACACGTGGTAGTTAGGTATGTACAGAAAAAAAAACAGACAGTAATGAATAATAACACTTGAATATGCAGAAATAGAGCATGACAAGTGAAAGGCTAGTCTGCAGAGAACTCTACTCCTATGGAGGGGAAAAGGGTTAAGCCTATTTGGGCCAGCCCATACACTGATGGGATTAGCATAGTCCAAGTGGTAGGTCTGAACACAATCTTTGGCCTGCACGTTGGAGCCCAAAGCAGTTGAAGGGGAAAACCTCATGGAGAGTAGAGAAGATTAAAGCAGTCAATTTAAACATAGTAGGCCTTGTGTGCATAAACACGGGCCAATACCCCTAGGGGATGCTCAGGGTAATGATAGACACTGATAGGGTATATGCATTTCAAAAAAAGTGTGAATTTATTGAAAAGGACGCATGTCAATGCATATGAAACACAAAGATGTTCAGTTTTTTACACAATATGGAGAAGCATATACAGTTTTTTGAACAAGTCAACAGCATGAACATACAAAAATGTTGTGACAGAAAAAACCTGCTTAATACATATATGATCAGGAAGATGCCAACATGTTTCGGACTTTAGTCCTTTTTCAAGGCAGTTAGATAACCTTTTTGTTCACATCTATAATGTGTGAAAATCAGAAATTAGTACATATAATAAATGACAATAAATACAGTATTTATACCATTGCCAAATAGACCAGTGTGGTGCGGTATGTTGTAGATATGGTACTCACATGTAATGCTAGTTTCGTAGATTGCCACAGATGTAAACCCAAATATATTGGTATAAAAAGTATGCATTGAGAGAATCTTTGTGCAAAAATAAAAACAAAGTAAGTATTGCCATAGAAATGGACGGCTGGCTGCGACAGGTTCAGGCGGTTGCAAGGTCCTATACAAGAAGGGGGCTATAAGCCCATGTCTTGTAGTAAACTGGCCAAACAGTATGTAACACTGTAATGAAATGAGAAGATAGTTCGGTGTAAGTATGGAAAGACAAAGCAAGATAGCTAAAGTTTAAAGACACTAGCTTAGGAGTCTTGTTACCTGAGTATTAGGATGCCTAGTGTAGGATGTCAGTAGACGCCAGGGAGTCAGCAGCATGTGTGAGCCTGTTCTGGTGCATGGTTTAAGAATGGTCAAGTAATTGCCATCAGCTGAATTGGAAGCGCCTGTGTTGCGCATTAACAGCTGATTAAAGTTGGGCAGTGTATGGGGGGAAAGCGCCATATTGTGCTGTATGTGATCCCCACAGAACCTCTGACGAGGCGGCGCTGGGCGCGAGCCCGCCCATAGAGGGAGGGGTCGCGTACAGCGTCGTGACGTCACCAACGCGGGCGTAGACTGCCGCTCGTCATGCTGCGCTCCAGGTGGAACGCAAACAGGAAGGCAGAGGGATGGAGGTTCTCTGTCAGGAGCGGGAAGAGGCGCATGCGCACTAAAGAGTTAGCGCATGCGAACCAGGTCTTACCCGCGTCGGGCACCAAGCCTGAAACATAGCAAGCCAGAAATAGTTAATGTATAAAAGAGGGTATCATAGTTGGGCAAAATATGTATTCCAAGAGTGGCAAGGAAACGAGCAGCCATGTGATCCACAGACTGTGTGGCACAGCAATTTATGTCAACAGTGTCAAGGATGAGGTTTAATGCTATTTAAGCATACAGGGCATATACAATGGGAATGAAAGTAGGTACCTCATGACTGTATATGCACATACAGTTACAGATATTCATACAGGGAATTAGTTATGTTGGATGCATGTAGGTGGGAAAGATAGGGTCAGAGGTCTAATTCACAGACTCCAGATTGGAATCCCTCAAGGTATGGTTTAAAGTTGAAGGCCTCATTAAGCCCAGGAGATAGGGTAGCATTTAAATGGAAAATCCATCTAAGTTCGCTTTGTAATAAAGCTTTGTTGTAATCACCACCTCGATTAGGGGGTGGGATATGGTCCAAGGCTTTAAATGAAATTTTAGGAATGGCATCCTGATGGACAGTCAAACAGTGTCGTCCCAGAGGCAAGTCAGGGTCTCGTTTAGTGACACTGCAGATATGGCCGTATATGCGTTTCCAAAAGGGTAATTTGGTCTTTCCCACATAGAAGCATCCACATTCACATTCAAGTAGGTACACTATGCCAATGGATCAACAATTCACGTAGTGTTGTGGGAAGAACTGTTGGCCATTTGGCAAAACATTGTGTATATTGGATTTACAGAGATACTTGCAGTAACTGCAATTACCACATGGAAAAGTGCCCTTTAGTTGCTTATGGGGCCTATTGGTAACTTTGTATTCACTGGTTGTAAGTTTGTCTCGAAGGGATGGGGCACGTCGATAAGTAATCAAGGGGTATGGCGGGACAAAGGGTGAGAGGGATTTGTCAGTGGCAATAATGTGCCAATGTTTGGAAAGTATTTGAGTGATTTGATTGTATTGTTGACAATAATTCGTTATGATTCTAAGGGGGGGCTTGGTTGGTGTGGAAGTTTTGGTAGAGAGTAAGGTGGAACGTGGTTTGGATTTGGCTTTCTTGTATGCGTCTTTGAGGACGCTATTTTTATAACCCCGTGCTCGTAATCTGCTGCGTAGAATGGAGGCCTCGTGTTCAAAGGAGGTATCCGTCGAGCAGTTACGTCGGGCACGGAGATATTGGGCAAATGGAATTGAATTGAGTAGCGGCTGTGGGTGAAAGCTGGAGGCAGCCAAAATAGTATTGCCAGCTGTTGGTTTTCGGAACAGGTGGCTCTGAAGGTGCCCATCTTTATCCTTGGTAAGTGTTAGATCAAGGAAAGAAATAGAGCTAGTACTGTATGTCATCGTAAATTTTAAATTTAGAGAATTAGAGGTATTTATGAATAAAAGAAATTGGTGTAAGGTGTCAATTGGACCCTGCCACAGAATTAGGATGTCGTCAATATACTGACGAAAAGTCGCTATGTGTTTGGTATAGATGCTGGCGGCATCATCAAGAAAAAGTTTTCGTTCCCACTCCCCCAGGTACAGGTTCGCGTACGCCGGTGCGCAACATGTGCCCATGGCGACGCCCTGTACCTAGAGGTAGTGGGATCCGTTGAAAGAGAAAAAATTGTGAGTGAGTATAAATTTAAGAGCACTGATAATGAATAGCGATAAATCAGAAGAGTAGATGTTAGTGGTAGAGAGTATGTGTTGGATGGCCAATAATCCCAGAGAGTGGGGTATGGAGCTGTATAAGGCCTCCACGTCGATGGCGACCAAAATAGTGTCGGCATCGACATGGAGGTCCGATAAACCTTGGAGTAGATGTGTGGTATCGAGTATATATGAGGGTAAAGCCAGTACTAGAGGCTGGAGTAGTTTGTCGACATATCGACTGAGGTTGTCAGTAAGGCAGCCCCGTCCAGAGACAATCGGTCTGCCTGGTGGTCTGGGCAAGTTTTTATGCACCTTGGGTAGTGCGTAAAATGTGGCCTCTCTGGGAAATTTGGTCCTAATGTAGTCAGTGGTAGGCTTGTCAATGGTGCCTTGTCTGGAGGCACCATCAATAAGTGTGTATAACTCTTGTTGAAAAGATTTGATTTGTACGTTTGGGATTATAGTATACCATTCGCGGTTACGTAGTATGTTTAAACACATCTCAACATAATCCAGTCTATCTAGGATTACTATGTTCCCACCCTTGTCCGCTGGTTTGATTATAATTGACGGGTTTGTTTTGAGATTTTGTAAGGCAAGGTGTTGATTGTAGGAAAAGTTTTTAATTTTGGAATGAGCAGGGGAAGTTTTCAAGTTGCGGATTTCGTTAGTCACTGATTATAAGAAAAGTGCTGCACGTGGATTGGTGCTAGGAGGTGGGAAAAAACTTGATTTTTTCTTTAAAGTGACTGGGTGATGAGTATGTGAAGGGTGACTAATAGCGTCATCTTCAAGATTATCTAGGATGTTGTCTAAATCAATAGTGTCAATCAGATCCGGAGGGTCATTCTCCTCGAGAAGCTCAATGAGCTGCTGAAGAGCAGTAGTTTCTGTAGCAGTGTGTATAGCCGTGTCGGAGAAAGGATTAGGGGTGTACATACTATGTAGTAGTAATTTACGAATAAACAAGTGTATATCTTTAATCGCAGTGAATTTATCAAGTTGTGATACTGGGCAAAAGGTGAGTCCTTTTTCAAGGACAGAAATTTCGTGACAAGTAAGTGTGTGCGAAGATAAATTGATGATGTTGCATGAGGGTGATTTTAACGTGTGATTTTCTTGGATTTTGGGTTTTGTGACGTGTGTTGATGGTGGGTCTGTTGTGATGCCCGCATTTTGTCTAAAAAATCTGTATTCTGAGATACAGACGGTAGAGAGTGAGATCTAGATGTCTTGACAAGTGAGGGAGCCGCCTGCGAGTCCCGAATGGGGGAGGCGCCGGGGGTTCCCTCCATGTCAGACACATCATCACTGGAAAAATTAGGTGTACGACCTCTTTTGGGTTTGCGAAAGCCCAAGGGGAGGTTGGATTTGTGGGAAAGCTGAGATGAAGTGTGAGTCCTATCAGTGATGGGACGAGGTGGAGGCAGCTTGGAGGTGGGCCGTGTGGCGGCCGGAGGGCGGGCCACACGGTTCACTTCATTCCACTTGTATGCACGTTCCTCATGGAACGCTTTCTTATCACGGAAGAATTTTTTGTCCTTCTGGGCTAGAATATCATGGTTAAATTTGTCAAAACGAGTTTTTAACTGTTCATCTAATGAAATGTATAGAGGATGATCAGTGAATTGCGCAAGTTGTGTATTGATCAATTCAAGCTTTGTATCTAAAAGGGTCATCTGTGACTCATATTCAGAGATGAGTAATTTCATAAGCTCAATCGAGCATTGTTTCAGGACATTCTCCCAGGAGTGTTTAAAGTCTGGGCGGATGTCCTGAAATGTAGGGAAGATTTGTACCCTAAGGCCAAAAGGGTTAATTCCATGGGCAATGTACTCCTTAAAGGATTTAATGTGCCAAAATAATGA